>OY747712.1:32935734-33535734 GCA_963556495.2 Valencia hispanica
TTCCTGGCAAACGATTCAGTTTGATGCCCAAAAGAGTTTTGTATGAAACAACCAAATATACAAGTGTACAAAAATATTTTTGATGACTGGTTCTATGCTTACTGCTTCTTTGACATCTGTAAAAGCACTTTCATGTACAAAGGGTAACTTTTAAATAAATTCTGATCAACTAATATTTAACTAAAATGCTCAACTCCAAATAGAATATAACTGAAATGAAGTTTAAATTAATAAAATTGGTATTAAAGGGTACTAATGAAGGGCATTAGTAGACGATGCTTTGTTTATGGGTAAGAAACAGAAAGATAACTGGCCAAAAAAGCAACTCATGAGTAGGAATTGGATAATGGTTACTTGATCTAGCTTTGACTTTACATTACATCAGGATTTTTAAGTGTCTTCAGGAGGATGTGAGAGTAAAGTTGCAATGCATTTTCCTTTGAATGTGGTTTTTTGTGTGTTTTGTTGTGTTTGTCGGTGCCGTTGTGGACATATATGAGTGTAAGTATGAGAAACTGAGAGAGAAAAATCATTGTTCTGCTTCTTCTTATCTGCCGTCTCGGCGGAGAGCCTGTGCTGTTTCCCCCCTCAGCGATGTGACCCGAATGTGATATGGCGTGGCCTCCTCTCCACAGATACCACAGCACCCTAAAAATACTCCTCTTTTTACCACTCTAGTCCCCTCTGTTCTCCTCACCTCCTCTGGCTCAGTGTATCTTTTGAGATCTCCCTCTCTGCCTTGAGTTAGCGTTGCCAGACTGAAACACCTCTGGGCGGCTCCTGATGTCACGGAGGTCTTTTAACTCTGTATCTTCTCCTCTATTCGTCATCTGATGCTCACTCTGTCAGAGGCCGTGGATGTTGCAGTGTTGCTTTGAACAACAAAAGTGTTAGTAAGGCTGTTACATCACAAGTTTGCTTATAATCTTCCACAATAACTCCTTCAGCTACTTCAGTCACCCACAGTCTGGACACACAGGGCAGATGGCATGTAGGAGGAAACAGTGAGGACGAATCTGCTGGGCTCACATAATTATATATCAAGTAGTTTACCATGATTCCTTAATAAAGCACAGATGAGTCCATTACTTTTTGTACCACGCTGCTCTGAAAGTGGGGAACAATGCTTATTATGATAAACAAAAGGATCTTTTAAAAAGATCATGCCACAGCCAACTGCTTTGAGATATTTTTTATCACTCTGCTGCCTGAACTCTCTTCTGTTGTGAAAGTGCTTTTAAGTAAACAGACAAAACCCCTTTATGTGGGTTTAAGGAAGTTTCTCACTAATTAAAAATGCTTTTATTCTACGCTGCTCTGGCACATTTGACATTTTGGGTTAGAATGCTGCAGTTTGTGTTGCTTTTGGTTTTGTGCCTACATGCACGAGCATACGTGAGCATCCTTGCCTTTTCTTTTGGCCCACGCCCACGCAGGTGACCAGAGTGGGGCCTTGTGTGGGTGGACAACTCAATGGTGACCCCCTCTCTTCTTACTCTTACTCCCCCTCCTTTCATTCCCCTCCCCACATCTATTTTCTTGTCTTGCATTTTTAACTGTGAGCTTGCAAATGTGAAGAAGGGCCAAAGAGTAGTCTTTCTCACCCTCTTCCTCAAGTAAATAATTCTTAAAAGAACATTTGAAGTTTAAATTAGTATAAAATTGCATGCATTTGATTACAGCGGAAGCAACCTTATAGGGAGATAACTGGAGTCAGTTTGACAAAGAAAAATAAGTTAAAGTAACCCAAATCAGTGTCCTTTACATTAAGAAAGAAAAGAAAAGATGTGTAATGAAAGCTGTTACTCTTAGCGATAAACCCACAAACAAGCGATTCCCCTCGGCTGTGCCAAGCTTTTTAAGTGTCTTTTTGGCGTCATGGTGGTTTTACCGCCTGTAGCACTACTATTTCAGTGCACTATCACGGCTCACAGCAATGTTGTTTCCACTTAAAGAAAGGAAACTCTTTTTTTTAACCAGGGGATTTTTCACAGACATTTAAACACTATAGTACTTTTGTAGCAAAGACGACATTTGATAAAGAGTTCAGCAGGTAAGGATTAAAATGTAAGGAAGGAAATAACTGCAAAAAGCATGGGGACCAGCTCTCCAGATTTGGAGACTGTATATCATTTATATAGAAAATGTAATTCCACATTGGTAAACAGATCTATACTAACTTTTTAATGATTATCGTAAAGTTGGGACTGTTTTCCAAAAAATAAGAAAATTGGAAAAAAAAAATTTAATTAGTAAAAGAAAGTGATGACCCATTTGTGGCAAAATTTCCTGGAGTATAAAGTGTCATTTTAACTAAAAAAGATCAGGGCTCAAATTGTAGTTCCAATCACTACATTTTTAAATGATTTATATTTAAAAAAAAGCCTTGGTGAATGATTATCATAAAGACGGGACGATTTAAAAAAAAAAAAGGAAAAAAAAATTTGGAAACAACTTTTTTTAAATTAGTGATAGAAAGTGTTGACCATATTTGTGGCAAAATTTGCTGAAGTATGTGTCATGTGTCATTTTAACTAATAAAGATCAGGGTCAGATTGTAGTTCAAATCACTACATTTTTACATGATTGATATGAAAAAAAAGATTTGGTGACCTTTTTACTATCAATTAAGGGACACAATGTATGATGCCAGAAGCACTGTAGACCAGGAGACTGCCACATGTGGCCACAAGTGGCTCTTTGGACTTTCCACATCTGCTCATAATAGCTTTAGTTAACATTATGAAGAACCAACTGTTTTAAAATATAGAAATAATAAATGCAGCATTTCAGGCTTTTATTGAATAATTGCATTGAATCACTGAAAGTGCCTGTTGTATATTTTTAGATATATTTTCCTTGTCATTAGGGTGGAAACGATGTGCTTTCTTTTCATCGTTTTCATCAAGTATCAATATTTTATAGATGAAAATGTATTCATACTCTTTTAGCAAAGGTTTTTTTTTCTTCATCTTAAAACCTAACATAGAAATAAAATTACAACAAATTTCCTGTAGTAGATATTTATTTATTTTTAATTATGAGTTGCCAATTTTCAAAACCGCATGTAACTCTAAACAAGTTATATTTGGCTGGACTAAGAGCAAAAATGGCTCTTTGGATTGTAAAGTTTGCAGACCCCTTTGGTAGCCAGTAGGTTGGGTTACTGTTCTATCTCTGTCCTCAGCAAACTTAAACTTGGACATTTACAAAGTGTTATTTGAAGCCTTGCAGTGTATGTGTTAATTCATTTACAGTAAAAAAGAAGAAAAACTTAATGGGAGTTGATTGGACATACGTTATACTCATCTCTTGTTTATAAAACCCTTCCGGAATATGTCAAATTGCATCTGGTAGTGAAAAATAAGCATTTTAGCTGGAGGTCAAGTTACTTGACATTAGGTAGAAAATGAGATGAACCAATTTCACCCAGTTTATAGGATGTAATGGCAAAGCAGAAACAGTTGGGTACCCTAACTGGGAGTTTCTGATGAAACTTATGTTGTTGCTTTGTTGCCTGGAAAATTATCTGGTGGATCCATGACAAGCCATTTGGCCACGCTTTGTAACTGGCTTTAAAAATCACAATCTTTTTTGTGTGCTAGGATGATAAAACTTTATCATAGTTTGTGTATTTTATTTTGTTTATCAGATCTGGTTGTAGCTAGTATTTGTTGAACCTTTGGTGAAACAGTGCCAGGACATTATTATAAGCAAGTTCATCCAAGTTGGAGCAGTAGATGAGGGAAGACCTGCAGAAACTCCTGCTGGTACAAAATGTTGGTGGCTGTGCAACAAAAACAAATAGACCACAGGCTCCTAAACATTAGTGGTAAGGGAGTTATAATGCTGATGAAATGTTGTCATTTTATTGCATCTTATACTATCTGCGTTTACAAGACTGTACATTGCATCAGCCTTATGATGTTAGAGGAATCCAACAGGGTATAAAAATGAAAAGGGTTTCATTGTTAAATGATTGGTGTGAGGGTTGGAAAACATCGTAATTATGACGTCTCTACTTTTTATAATTGACTTTAATACTTTTTAAGTGTCTTTGTGGGACGAGTGGCCCATGTATTCAACAGTAGCTTGACAGGAGGAAGGGCAGACAGAGGGGGGAGACATGAAGCAAATGGCTTGGGAATCAAACAGAGGACAACTGCGCTGAGGTTTGTAGCCTCTATATATTAAATTCAAAATAATTGTATTTGTTTTATATATTAAACTATTTTCAGTTAGAAAATTTAATTCATTAATCAAAACATTATTCGCTGGAAACTTGAGTTAACCAATAATAAAACTGGGATTGGTAACTCACAGAAAGTGTGTGTTAGTGTGTCTTTCAGGGACAGACAGTAAGATATGAGGTTGTATTTTATAAGGGATTAAAAAGGATTAGCTCTCAAACAAGACAATTATCCACTTTATCACATAACCTTTGTCTTTATTGTTGTGTGCAGCAGGTCCCGCAAATACACAAAGGGACTTAGATACAGAAGGGAAAGACAGAGAGCAGGATTTTGTAAGTATGTTTTGGTCTTAATGTAGGAATGTAGGTAACATGTTTTGCCTATTGCTGATATTTGCTGTCTAGCTTGATATTTAGCTGAATCCAAAAATTTAAGCAGGATTCCCACTATGTTTTTGGGGTATTTCTTTGTCACAACCAATCCAAGAGTCAATTAAACATCCAGATTCACTTTTCTATTTAAAATTATTACTGCTTGTTTGGCTTATGTCAATACTGGCCCCATATGGAGAAAATTAGCAAATGAAATATGTTGGACTCAGTTTTTTAAAGCCTGAGTTTGCTCATTAATTCCTTTTTGATGCCATTTCTCCAGAAGTCAGTGGGTTAAATGTGGGGTCCTGGGTCCAGTCCTTCATGGGACCAACATAGAAACATCGATCTAATCTCACAAGCCTAATGCTAACTATTAAGTTCCAAATAACATAATAAATGTTAAAGTATACCTGGAGAAAACTCACATATTTGCTAATTCTGCACAAAACCCAACCTTCTTTGTTGTGAGGCAACAGTACAATCTGCTGCAACATTGTGAAGCCTAAATTCACATAGCCTACTTCAGAAATATCCATGAACCTGAGCTGGGAGAGGTTTTAAGGAGGGAATAGGCTGTGTTTATGAACTGCTACGATGGAACAGATTCAAATTACCTGAACTAAAGTCGGCCTGTTAATCCATATAAGACAATGTCTGATATTTATCATCACATTAACCTTAACACTCAGTTCCACAGACAAATATTCACTTAGTATTTAAACCCCTGTTTAAAACACTCTCAGTGGTGAGACTAAAGCACCTGGCAATTTATTCTCCAGCTGTTACCACACTGCAAACATCTGTGTTTTCAAAGGAAAGGGTAAACTAGTGGAGAAAGCTATATTCAGCAATAGGTAGTCATCTATAATTACTCCTGATTTTTCACAATCTATAATGTTTTGGAATATAATCTGATCCAATCACACAGTGTATCAACATTAAATGGGAAAGGCAAAGCTGACTCTTCATTCATGAATTTTGCATAATGGTCACTTTACCACCACTGAAAATGTCAGTTACTACAAACCACTGTCTAAAGAGTGCATAAACAGTGCTGTGGGGTAAAAAAATGTCTTGAAAGGGTTACAAAGCTATTTATGAAAGTCATTATCTACATATAGAGAAGACATTGAATAAATGTGAACACTTATTTACATTAAGAGCTCATCGACAACTCACATCTAACATCTAAAGCACCGCAGACCTCTCTTTCCTCTGTTAGGGTCAGTGTTCAAGACTGAAAAAAAAAAGACTGGACAAAAATGTCATCCATTGTGGAGATCCAGGGTGAAAACAACTGCTGACTAAAACTGTTTGTTCAGGACCTTGATAAATTGTTGTATTTCATGGAACTTTGAATAGTGCACTCTGGCAGGAAATGCTGGAAGAGTATGTCCAGCAATCCGTTTATGACCTTAAATGCAATCAGAACTGGGTTTTGCAGCAGGACAGTGGCCAGAAACCCCCCAGCTTGGTTGAATTGAAAGCAATTCTGCAAAGCAGAGTGGGCTAAAATTCCTTTTTTTGGTGACGTAAAATAATTGTTCTCACAAACTCTTAATGACCCTCATTAGGTTGACGGAGCACGTTCTCATGGTATGAGGCCATCCATCCATCCATTTTGTTCCGCTTATCCGGGGTCGGGTCGCGGGGGCAGCAGCCTAAGCAAAGAGACCCAGACTTCCCTCTCCCCAGCCACTTGTTCCAGCTCCTTGGGAGGAACCCCAAGGCGCTCCCAGGCCAGCTGAGAAACATAGTCCCTCCAGCGTCTCCTGGGCCTTCCTCTGGGCCTCCTCCCGGTGAGACGTGCCTGAAACACCTCACCAGGGAGGCGTCTAGGAGGCATCCTGACCAGATGCCTGAGCCACCTCAACTGACTCCTCTCGATGTGGAGAAGCAGCGGCTCTACTCTGAGCCCCCTCCGGATGACTGAGCTTCTCACCCTATCTCTAAGGGAGAGCCCAGACACTCTGCGGAGGAAACTCATTTCAGCCGCTTGTATCCGTGATCTCGTTCTCGGTCACCACCCAGAGTTCGGGACCATAGATGAGGGTAGGAACGTAGAACGACCGGTAAATCGAGAGCTTCGCCTTTCGGCTCAGCTCTCTCTTCACCACAACAGACCTGTAAAGCGCCCGCATAACTGCAGATGCCCCACCAATCCGTCTATCGATCTCCCGCTGCATTTTTCCCTCATTCGTGAATAAGACCCCCAGATACTTAAACTCCTCCACTTGGGGAAGGACCCCATCCCCGACCCGGAGAAGGCACCCCACCCTGTTCCGGCTCAAGACCATGGCCTCGGATTTGGAGGTGCTGATTCTCATCCCAGCCGCTTCACACTCGGCTGCGAACCGCTCCAGCGAAAGCTGTAGATCACGCTCCGATGAAGCCAACAGGACCACGTCATCTGCAAAAAGCAGAGACCCGATCCTGAGGCCACCAAAACGGATCCCCTCAACGCCTTGGCTGCGCCTAGAGATCCTGTCCATAAAAGTTAGGAACAGGATAGGTGACAAAGGGCAACCTTGGTGGAGTCCAACTCTCACTGGAAACAAGCCCGACTTACTGCCAGCAATGCGAACCAAACTCTGGCACCGGTCGTACAGGGACCTAACAGCCCGTATCAAGGGGCCCAGTACCCCATACTCCCGGAGCACCCCCCACAGGGCCCCCCGAGGGACACGGTCGAATGCCTTCTCCAAGTCCACAAAAGACATGTAGACCGGTTGGACAAACTCCCACGCACCCTCCAGGACCCTGCTGAGGGTGTAGAGCTGGTCCAGTGTTCCACGGCCAGGACGAAAACCGCATTGTTCCTCCTGGATCCGAGGTTCGACTATCTGTCGGACCCTCCTCTCCAGAACCCCTGAATAGACCTTACCAGGGAGGCTCAGAAGTGTGATCCCCCTGTAGTTGGAACACACCCTGTGGTCCCCCTTTTTAAACAGGGGGACCACCACCCCGGTCTGCCAATCCAAGGGAACTGCCCCCGATGTCCACGCAATATTGCAGAGCCGCGTTAACCAACACAGCCCCACAACATCCAGAGCCTTGAAGAGCTCCGGTCGAATCTCATCCACCCCCGGAGCCCTGCCACCGAGGAGCTTTTTAACGACCTCGGTGACCTCAGCACCAGAGTTTGGAGAGACCGACCCCAAGTTCCCAAACCCTGCTTCCCAATTGGAAGGCGTGCTGGTGGGATTGAGGAGGTCTTAGAAGTATTCCATCCACCGACCCAAAACGTCCCGCGTCGAGGTCAGCAGCACACC
The DNA here is from genome assembly GCA_963556495.2 of Valencia hispanica. NCBI lineage: Eukaryota > Metazoa > Chordata > Actinopteri > Cyprinodontiformes > Valenciidae > Valencia > Valencia hispanica. Next base: position 32,943,574 of record OY747712.1, read on the forward strand.
ATCCCTACTGTAAACAGTGTTGGTGGCAGACCGCTTTCCCCCCCTGAGATGCCGGATGGTGGACCAGAATCGCTTCGAAGCCGTACGGAAGTCGTTTTCCATGGCCTCTCCAAACTCCTCCCACGCCCGAGTTTTTGCCTCAGCAACCATCCGAGCCGCATCCCGCTTGGCCTTTCGGTACCTATCAGCTGCTTCAGGGGTCCCACAAGCCAAAAAGACCCGGTAGGACTCCTTCTTCAGCCTGACAGCATCCCTTACCGCCGGTGTCCACCAGCGGGTTTGGGGGTTGCCGCCGCGACAGGCACCGACCACCTTGCGGCCACAGCTTCGGTCAGCCGCCTTGGCAATGGAGGCGCGGAACATGGTCCACTCGGACTCAATGTCCCCCGCCTCCCCCGGGACGTGTTCAAAGTTCTGCCGGAGGTGTGAGTTAAAGCTCCTTCTGACAGGAGACTCTGCCAGACGTTCCCAGCAGACCCTCACAACACGTTTGGGCCTTCCAGGTCTGTCCGGCGTCCTCCCCCACCATCGGACCGACTCACCACCAGGTAGTGGTCAGTGGACAGCTCAGCCCCTCTCTTCACCCGAGTGTCCAAAACATGCGGCCGCCCCCCATCCTGCACAGCACCCGACCCCTATGGCCCCTCCCACAGGTGGTGAGCTCATGGGAAGGGGGGCCCATGTTACCTCTTCGGGCTAAGCCCAACCGGGCCCCATGGGTAAAGGCCCGGCCACCAGGAGCTCGCCAACGTGCCCCACCTCCAGGCCTGGCTCCAGAGGGGGGCCCCGGTGACCCGCATCCGGGCGAGGGAACACTGAGTCCATCTGTCTTGTTCATCATAGGGGTCTTTTTGGCTGCACTTTGTCTGATCGCTCACCTAGAACCAAATTGCCATGGGTGACCCTACCAGGAGCAAAATCCCCCGACAACATAGCTCCTAGGATCATTGGGACACTCAAACCCCTCCACCGCGATAAGGTGGCAGCCCAGGGAGGGGATGGTATGAGGCATAGAAGTAAAAAAAAAAACATATTTTTATTATTACTCACGTTATCTTTACCTGAAATTAAAATCTGTTTGATCATCTAAAATATTAAGTGCGAGAAAAAATCAAAAACCCAAGAAATCTAGAAGGGGGCAAAATACTTCACAATGTTGTACAATTAGTATTCGATGAGTACAGGGTGCACTTGCATCTTAAGGATGTTTCGTCTTTCTAGGTCAGTGGAGGTTGAAGATGACTCATCTGCTTCTTGCAGATCAAATAGGTCAAGTTAACAGGCGAAGGCATTTTTCAGACGCCATAACCTGTCTGTTCATCACAATGCAATCACAAGATTCCTGATACTGTAATTGACTAAATAATTGTATTTCTACTGAAGTTGTTAGGTGAAGATGTGGTAGTGGCTATCAGCAAATTTTTCAGAATCAGATTAGGTTCAAAAGCCCACCACAGGCAATAGCTTAAAGGGCAAAAGCAACTCAAGTATAACTCTATGCAACAACAGCTTTATTGATATGATATGATAATGTTAAATTAATTGTATGGACTTAGAAGGAACAAAATTAACTTTGAAAATATTAATCGAGAAGCGAATATTAATCGAGAAGAGAATCGAGAAGAGAAGCTCAAGTGCCACACGTCTTGCTGTTAAGGCATTCAGATAAAATTTCTTATCACAACACAAGATCTCATGTATAGGCTTTCCATGATGCAATGGTGGGTTTCCTGTCCTCAATGTTGTACGTATAAAAGCAGGTGTCTGGCAAAACATGCATAAATACACAAAGTGGTGGTGTGTGTGTACTTTGTTCTCCACTGGTTCCTCATCATGAGTCCTAGAAGCATCATAATGATCGGCATTCCGCTCTTTATTATATGGCTGATACTAAGCCCAGCTCCAGCTGCTGGTAAGTCTATTCTATCCGATTTAATTGTTCAATTAAGACCTAAATGCACACCACATAGAGTGAGTCAGCCATCATGTTGGTTCCTTTGTGTGTGAATTTTTTTTATCTCAAGGTTTTCGAACCAGCAAACCCTGCTGTACAAGATACACTAAAAAAGCAATCCCCTTCCAGCATATCAAAGGCTACAGGGAGCAAATCATTCTGGAGCACTGTCGCATCAGCGCAATCATGTAAGACCTTCCATGAATCCTTTCTCTTTTTGCGTTTTTTCGATTGCTGGTAAAAAACACACACACAAAAACAGTGCTGATTTACAGTTGTTTCAAGAATTTGATCAAGCTTTACCATATTTGTCATGATTTATTCTAAAAAATGATTAAACAAATAACAGATCGGACTAATGTTTTTTAAGAAAAATACAACTTTTTCTTTTTAAATGTGCCTAAATATGTCAGTATTTAATAATGCTCGCTTATCAAGCCTAAATCAGATTTAATTTAACTTACCACTCTGTGTTGGTAAAGAAATAAGTGCTGCTATTTATCTTAAAAAGACAGCAAAAAAGTGTAGCTGTAATAAGCTTATCCTTGCGCCTGCATTTAGGTGTCCTGTTCATGTAATTGCTTTTGAACTTTATATGTGTTCATTTACATTTGTTCTACAGATGTTAATGTCAATCAATCAATCTAGACAAGTGTTTTGGTTATTACCACATCTGCCTTAAGAATACATTGATTTTTTTGCTGCAAGACAGCTGTTCTAAAAAATGTTTAGTCAAAAAAAGATGGATGCATAGTAAATAAATAAATAGATCATGTTTGAACAAATAGAAATATCTATAAGCAGAAGATAATTTTATTTTAAAGTTCTCTAAAATGTGGCCTGATCTAATAAAACAAAAATATAGGTCCAAAATTGCATTTTATGCAATTTAGTCAACTTCTAACAAAGTCTGGATGTGAAAAACACTGATAATTCTTAATGCAAATTAAAGTCAGTTGTTCTTCAGAACATAGCTATACTGAATAAATAAATGAGTTAATAAATCATGTTTTAAATGTTTTCCAACATATGCATTTTCTTATTCTCCATAATGAGTTGCTGTCACTGTATTTTATCAGAATATGTTTTCAAAAACATTTTGGGTTTTCTTCAGAAAATAGCTTCAGCTAGTTCACTCAAAAAGGTTACTCTGTGCAATTAATTCAGATGCTTCTAATGTGTGGCTGATTATGTTTACTCCTATCATAGTTTCTACACCACCAATAACCAGGAAGTCTGTGCGAGTCCGAAGGACGAGTGGGTGAAGAATGCTCTTGGCGCACTAGGGTAGAAGAAGCTGACTTTGTTCAAAACAATAGTTTCCCTAGTGTCAGTTTAGATCCACAGTCTAAAAGCATGAGACAAACAAATGCACTTACATGACGGGTTTGATTTTTTTTCAGCTCAAGACTGAAGACAATGTCCAAGAGCCACTGAGGCAACACACTGTGAAGACAAAACCTGAAAACTGTCCCATCCATGGTGGAAGTGGATTTTTCGACAGCTTATCAGAATCCTTCAAAAGTTGTTTTTCTAAGTTCTGCTTTGCGCAAAGTCTAGAGATTGTATTCTTCTGTAATCAAGTCTTTCCGAGAATATAACCTCTTCTTTAATGTTATAATACAGTCACATACAATAAATTTGAATATTAAAAATAAATATTTCTTTCATTTCAATAAGTCAGTTCACTATGGTTATATTATATAGATTAATTACACACAGACTGATGTTTTTAAGTCTTCATTTCTGTTACTCATGATGATTTTCCATTTACAGCTGATGAAAACATAACATCTAGACTGGAATATCTGACCAATAAAAAACATTTTTAATAGATGTGGGCTGAATTATAAGTATGTTTCATACGTGCTCAAACTTGTCATTTTCAAATTGTACTTTTTAATCTGACAAATGAGTGTCATTGAAAATACACATTCTAATTCATAGAACATGACTGTACTTGCTTTTTACTCATACGGGCTTATGTGGATTTACTGTCAAATTTTAGAGGTAAGATGTGAAAGTAAAAACTAAAATTAGCTTTGAGATAAATATTAACATTTTAATAAGTTAAAGAATTATTAAATGACTGCTTTCTTTTTTCTTTTTGATTCTTGCAACAAACCATTGTTTAAGTAAACATGCTAATCATTGAACAGAAATAAAAGATTTACACATGGTTTTAATGCTGTTGTGAGTTTAATTTAGGCAAGCTTCAACCAGTTTTTTCTTCTGAAGTGGAGTATTGTGCAGAGATTTTGCCAGTGTGTTTAAGTGGATGACATAATCTTGGAAAACTATGTTAATTCCAGGTCCTTCTAGTGATCTCTGCAAGTGCTCCTTGGATTTGGACACCTTTTCTAAATATTGTTTTGTCTGCTTTAAGGGAAATATTGCGTGTAGCACCAGGTCATGGCTGGTTTAAGATGAACTGATGTCATTGACTTAATTGCGATGATTTATTTTTATGTATCACTTTGATTTTAACTGACCTAGTGAGAATTTATTTTTAATACCCCATTATGTTTACAGAGAAAAACTGCTATATATGTACAGAGCCCTACGAAGGCCCCTAGAGATATAGAATTGTTTTTTCTTATTGCGTTCCCTTGCAATAAATTTTGCATTCCCCTGCAATTACTAGTCAGTTCATGCGGCACTGTGAATACTGAAAGTCTTCCTGTTATAAAAATATAAGATTAAAATATCCGTTTTATATATACGGCTTTTGTAAGGCTTTTATATGTACTTTCAAATCTCGTTTGTGAGAGATATCTGAAGTTTTATATCTTTTTCTTGAAAATATGAACGCACCGCAAATTCTGTGCAAAATGCTGGAGCCAAAAAAGCATTTTTTGCATGGGCTTTCTATTCCTGCTCTAAAACATAAACATGACAGAAACTTTCTGTAAGAAGGAATGAGAGAAAGAGAAAAAGAGATCCAAAATATTTACAACTATTTTGAGTTTTTTTTCCCACAGGGTAATACTGCCATCTGCTGGCAGTTTTAGTTGTGGAGTCTCTTTCATGTTGATTGTCTGAGTGGTTAATAAAGGACCCGTTTTAATGTGCAGTCCCATCTCCTGCTATTAGTTATTTGTGCACCGAAAGATACACAAACAAACATGAACACCCAGATAATAGAGGGATTTTTAACCCGTTTTCTGCACCAAATAAACAAAAATGTATAAACACGTATTCAGTGAGGATCTTTATGTGCAATTTTAAATTGACATTTCTTATCACTGTGACCATATAGCCTACAAAATAGACGTGGGTGTCTTTGCAAATATATTGTACCGTAATGCAAATCCTATCGTGAGAGAATGCAATAGCCTTTATTGTGAGGTTGTACAAAATTATTGCATTTATTGCGAGAGGACGCAATAAAAAAATCCTGTGTCCCCTAAAGGCTATGTCACATATGTAATGAATATGAAGCTAAAATAACATTAAATATCTTTAAATCTGTAATATTACTGCAATAGTTGTGCACTGAGCCATTCTACTGTTCCTTAAAAGAAAAAACAGTTTTCAAAGGTTGCTGATTTCTTATCTGAAATGCAGAAACTGCCGCTTCAGATGGTTAATATTTTAAAGGCATCATGACTGTCCTAAAATAGGTATGCTGCTAGCATGTCTCCTGAAGGTGTCGGTAAACTTCACAGTGACGCGCTCTGACCTCTGAGTTGCTGCAAATGCATGACAGGACTGAGAAGAAGGCTGTTTCTATTTCAGCTCAACACCCAAAGGGGTTGTTGTCCCAGACTGACAAGGTGACACACCAAAGCTGTGCTGTTGATCTTTCTTGAGTAGCCACATGATGGCAGACTAATTCTTTAAAACAATAGGCTATGCTGCAAAAGCATCTGCCATGAGAGTTTTATTTTTGTTATTTTCATTTATTTGATTTATTTTCTCCAGCTTTAACATGGGATCAGAACTGTATCACCTTGAAATGAAACGGAAAATATATATTGGCATTGAAAAATATTACTGTAACTGAAAATATTAATTTTGAATCTGAAATAAATCTAGTGAAAATATTTGTATTGAAAGTGATTTTTTTTCTATGAAACTCATGTATATGCATTGAAAGAAATAACTCAAGTTTTCAAACTTTCATTTTTTTTTACAATACCAATCTTTTTTTAGAATACCAATCTTTTTTTCAATGCCATCTTTTTTTTCAGCTTCATTCAGGTGATACTGTTTTGACGCTTGTGTGTGCACGCGCATGAGGGGCGGGGCTTCAGCCCCCCATATGTTTGCATGAACGAAGCAGGAGGGAAACTCCGACTGTCCGAGGCAAGACGGGAGAAACAGGACATTTACATTGCTAATAATGTGGTTTGTGGAAGAAAAAAAGACATAAACGGTTTCTTCTCAGTTTCTTCTACTGACCAGTAGATTAGGAGTCTTTGTGATAAAGTTTTATGCTTGTGTAGCCTGTCTTTGTTGGAGGCTCTCCACATTACAGACAGTGTGGTATGAAGGGATGTAAATACACTATATAGGCTATACCATATTAAATAACTGTATTTATTTCAGATCTACAATACATATTTACAATACATGTCAATAACGTTAACAAATCAATTAAGACTGGTGTAAGCAAAGCTAACAACACTGACAACTGTTTTTTTTTTTATTAGATTGCAAAACGTAATTGTGACACACACTCTAAACCAGAAGGTGGCGGTAATGCGCGCCAACTGCCATGGCAAACTGAGAAGAAACCGTTTATATCTTGTTATTATTATTATTATTCCACAAACCACATTATGCTTTCTGTACACCTAGAGACTTTGAAACGAATTAGAAAAGACTCTTAAAGATTATAAAGATTATCAGCTCACATCTAAAGACTTGGGTTAACAGTTTTTTTGTCTCAGACTAAAGATTTTATAAACACTGAATCTTGTTTGGACACTATTTAAAAGACTACACCCAGGCTATTTTAGCTTCCCGCTAAATTCCTCCCATTATGCTCAGCATTATACAGTTTCTTTATGTGCGAATGTTTTAGCATTCTTTGCCAAGATTAATGTTATGTCAAATAAAGACTTGCATTCAAAGTGGGTACTGTATCAACAAGTAACTTGTTAACTAATATCTTTTTAATGCAAGGTGTTTATGCTGTACCACTTGCTCCATGCAGATGCACAGATAGGCTGGTTTGTGCCTTGTATTCCAGGGGGCAAGGTAGGCATACACTTTTTAATTTATGGCCCATCACTCAGCCATGGAACACAAATATTGTATTTGTATTGTATTGTATTTATCCATAAGTGGCTACAAAAAGTTATTTATAAATATGACACCTATGTTTATAGCCTACTTTCCCGAAGGAACAAAAAAATAATTAATATGTGGCAAGGTGCAAGACGACATCATAAATGCGATTTGAACTCATCATCATCGGCAATGTAATCCTGCTTATTAAGCATTGTGCCATAGCAGTAAAGTACAACTCCAATCAGCCAGGGTACACTGTAAGCGGACAGAACCCCCACACGGTCACATAGTTGACTAAACGGAGGGAACAGATTACGACTCCATGCGCATGATTTAATCAACCGAGGGTACAGATTCTTACCCCTCAACAATTATTTCTGCACCAGACCCCTGCCGGGATCTGTAGCTTTGTGCTTCAGTTTGTGTGAGAACAGCTTTATTGGTTGTTGGTTGATTTACGTCACAACGACTACACTAGGACTTGCGATAATATCAAACATGTTCGATTCAAAAGACTACAGAAATACTGTCATCATTCGGGTCCCCTACTGCAGATTATCACCTTCCACAAACCACATTAGAAGCAAAGAAAATGTTGATCCCACTCGGACAGTCGGAGTTTCCCTCCTGCCTCGTTCTTGCAAACATATGGGGGTCTGAAGCCCCGCCCCCCATGCGCGTGCACAAACAAGCGTCAAAACAGTATCACCTGAATGAAGCTGAAAAAAAGATGGCACTGAAAAAAGGATTGGCATTGTAAAAAAAGATTGGGATTGTAAAAAAGGATTGGCATTGTAAAAAAAAAATTCCCTTTCAATACATTCACTAGATTTATTTCCGATTCAAAATTAATATTTTCAGTGACAATAATATTTTTCAATGCCAATTTTTATTTTCAATGCCAATATTTATTTTCAGCTTCATTTCAAGGTGATACTGTTCTGATCCCATAAAACCCCATCTGTTTAGAGCTGCCTTTGATTAATGTCTTAATTTGTCATATGTTTTGTGTGTGTTTTATGCTTTATTGCTGTTATTATGTAAGGCACCCTGATATGCCTTGTTGTTGAAAGTGTGTGATAGAAATAAATGTGTCTTGGCTTGCCTTTAAATAGAAGTAGGCCCATAATATAAGAGACTAATGTGGAGCTTAGTCTTAGTCTCCTGTGATTAAAGCAAATAATCCTAGTAGCCTGTTCTTGTATGGAATTTTTTTTTTCTGGCAACCCTAAACAATTGGTTGGTATGTAAATAGCATTTTATTGATTTTATAGAGACTTTGTGACCCTTAGATGGCGCTCTTTGCTGCAGTTCTCTGAGTGATCAAGATTTTCTTTCTCCCTTACCTTCCTCTTCCTTGTGCATGGTCCAAGATAGGTTTACGTCCTTGTTCAGCATTGTTTTTCAAACTTTAGTTGCTTTAAATAATTTCTTTATTACTTTGAATGTAAATATAGAGAATTTTAGATAAGTAGTTGTTTCCTGCAGCAATTTTCTGACTTTTAAAGTTCAACTTATATCCACCTTACTTGAATTACATGTCTTTGCCATTTTAAAGTGTGGCTTGAAAAATGTTGGTTCCAGTGTCAATTTTTACTTATGATTTAGTTCAGCTTGAGAAAAATCCGGAAAAACAACAAAACTTGAAATAATCTACATACTTTCTGCATTTTTTAAGTTAACTACAAAGGTCAACAAGCTTGAATGGATGAGAAGGGTTTTATTTCTTACTGTACCTACATTTTTTACCCTGTACTGCACATCATGAACGCATTTAGTAATTACAGGCAGCAAAGGTAAAACCGATGAATAAATACAGATAGTAATAAATATTAAATATTAAAAACACGACCTGTAATTATACGTTATTTTAAATTAATGCAATTCAACTATAGACATTCAAGGTTTAGTGGTGCTCGTGGAGCTGGTGGTGCTCGTGAAGCTGGTGGTGCTCATGGAGCTGGTGGAGGCAGTGGCAGGAGTATTCTTTTTCGCTCTGCGAATCTGCCTGTGAAACACACAATCAACAGGCCATTGTTAAAATAACAGATTGCACAGCATACTGCCTCTCAATAAAGCAGTTTGAAAAAGCTCTATATGAAAACTGACTGAGAAAAGGAGGGCCTACTCACTCTAGCTCCTTAATCTTCTGAAACACCCAGTCCTTTTTCCAGTGGCTGCAGACTTCTCCCTCTGTGGTCTCAAATCTATCAGAGAAATGTAAATTAAATTAAATTTAATTAAATTAAATCTGTTCTGCACAACATTTTGATACAGATTTTGACCATGTAGTTTACCAAGAAACTTTGGTCAATTTGAATAACTAACTGAACTTGACTGCATTGTTTTATAACGAGAATCGAATTGGAGTTAAAGTATTTAACTTGGAATCTGTCTATTTGATTGAATTAACTATGAATATATATTTATGTATTTAAAATAGATGATTATTTGGTTATTGTTATCTTGTTATCTTGTTGTCTTACATGACTGCACGGACACAGGGTAGGTTCTTCCTCTGCATCCTGTAGCCAATGATGGGAGCAGTGATGCTCTGATCACTGATCTCCATACAGCACTTTGTAATCTTTTCTTCTGTATATGACAAAAAAAAAACATAGTATAAATTACCATTTACATTTTAAGTGTAAATAATTTACATTATACAGTATAATATTTTGCATACCTTTACACAAATTACATGTGCACAACAAGAAATAGCTTAATTGGATCTCTGACAGAAAACTTACCAGAGGCAGATGCTAGCATTATTACCACAGCCAGAAAGGCCAGACAAGGTAGTCTTCTGATGCACATCTGCATAGTTGCTGTGTAAGGGGCTCCGGAGTTTCTTTGCACGCACTGATACAGTATGTGGTTCCGAGGTTTACCTCCAGGATTTATTGCACAAAAAGAGGAAATGGAACCAAACCGAACGGATGAACAGTTAGAGTATCATGAGGGTGCATCCGGGTGGAGGAAGTGATGCACTGAATCCTCCTGTAGACACTAATTTCCTTTCTTCGTCATTTGGTAATGAAGTTGACCCATATGGACGGCATCATGCATGTTTTAACTTGTTAAACTAAACAAAAAAAAATAATAATAATCTGAATACAAATATATCTAGTGAACTAATATACATAGTTAGGCCCAAAATTATTCATGTCCCTGGCAGATTTTGTTTTCAAGCTCTTTTCATTTTGTTAAAAAGAATTTCATCAGACATTGGACAAACATTTCTGAAAAATAGCATCAGGTAAAAAAAAAAATATATATATATTTCAAATTTTTATTTACGTTTTAAAAGTGGAATGTCAATTTCTAAACTTTTGTCAGTAGTCAAGCCACTATTAGCATTATGACAATCTAACTCATGCTATATTTGATGCCCCCTTTTGTATGTTCTGGTTGGTGTTTGACAACTCTTTGAGGCTGGGAGCTATCCTTGTCATCAACCTAATCTTTGACTCCCTTCTGAGATTCCCTATCAAACACAAGTTAGGATTCTGGCTGGGCTATAAAAACTGAAAGGACTATTAATAATTTTTGGCTTATCAGCTTTCAACAAAATAATGTATTTTTTGCCATCTCATTGTTTGCAAAATTGCTGAAGCGTGGTTGGTTGAGGACCATCTGTGTGGATATAAGTATTCAAGTCTTGCCATAAATTTGATTAGATTTCGAATGGCCCACTCTAACACATGAATGTCCTTTGGTCTAAACCAGGGGTTTGCTCCAGAGCTGTATGTGTTGGGATCCTTAGGTGTTTGTGTTTTGAGTTTCAGTTATTTCATTTCCTCATTTAGTTTACCTTATAATTTTGGTGTTAGAATTGCTAGGTGTTGCTGATTTTAGTTTCCTTCCACTTAGTGTTTTTGTTTTTGTCCTTCCACTATGTTTTCTCCTCCTTTCCTGTGGTACCCTCAGGTGTTTCTATTTTGAGTTTCTCTTGTTTTTGGGTCATTCTCTATTTATTTACACAGGACTTATCTCTGTTACTCCTACGTTAGTCTTTCTTATCTATGTTAGGTTCTGTAAATCTACTCTTATTTTATTGTTTTGAACTTTTATTAGGTATTTCTTTGTCTCATCATTTTCTTCTGTTAGATCTGCTTTACTTTTCTCATTAGGATTATTGTTCTCTGATTCAAGTTCTTTCAAAAGTTTATACTGATGTTTCTTTCTGTTCTGTTTTCCTTATCTCCTTCCTATTACCGTATATTTATAAGAGCATTTAGTTTAAGTTCGTCTTATACTCCTCTATTATCATTCTCTTAAATCTCTTTCATCCTAGTTACCTTGGAGTTAGTTCTTACCTTTCTCATTTAGAATAATTTCATTTCTAGTCTTCTCTTCTGGTTTTAAAGAAAATACATAAAAACAAAAATAAAATTGGTGTTCTTCAATTTTAAAGATATTGTAAAAACATAATTTGCTTTTTTAATTTACGTCATTTTGCCTTTGTGGCCCTAAACAAATTTTGTTTTGCTGTACAAGAGACAAAATTGGCTATTTGGGTTGTAAAGGTTGGTGACCCCTAGTCTATTCTACTGCTGCTGTTTAAAAGGCTTCAAGCTTAGAAAATCTGCTACTAACTACACTAATACAGGAATACCATAGATGAAATACAGATATATGTATTTCATAAATTAATTTTGAGTTACATTTTTAAAACTTTGTCAAAATCTTTGACCTTTTTTCAGCTGACATATTTCATAATTTCTTATTAAATCAATATTTTACAGGAAACACCACATGTTGGCCAGTGTATTGCTTCTGTTTTCTGTCACTGGTAGTCATGGTCATCATTAGAAGGAAACAAAAAGGAGAAGGAAGACCTTTCACCACAAGCCACATATTTCCGAGCATCATCCATCCATATTTGGTCACGTGTTCCTGCATGAACCACTAGTCAGCTTTTTCAGGTCTGAAATAGATTAAAGCAAGAGTTTGGTTTCTATTCCATCCATCCATCCATCCATCCATCCATCCATCCATCCATCCATCCATCCATCCATCCATCCATCCATCCATCCATCCATGTTTTTAGACATCTTTGTTTGAAAATGTTCTATTTGTACAGTGGAATACACAATACAACCACTTAATCTAAGAAATTATACTGTTTTTGTTTAGTGTTGTCTGTAGCTCCATCCTTTTCTTATGTGGTCATTGAGAAATATATTCTTAAGTCACACAGAAGATCTGATAGGAGACTATTTATCAGAGTAGTTTCATCTTAACTTTAAGCAACTCTCACTCTCTTAGTTTTGGGGAACTGGTGAAACTAGAGGGTGTAGCTTTGCAAGTGCAATGTTCTATTCCAGCAATTCGGCTGCGATTTGTCTGCTAATTCTTTTTTTAATCTTTTACTGTGGAGATTCAATGTTATAAAATGAGCTTCTTTTAAGTTTTACATAATACATTAAGCAGAACCTTTACTAACAAATGTGAAAACAAAACATTTTTTCCACTTACAATTCCAATCAACCTTTATTTAGCTTCTCTGCAGTGTGGTTCCTGTATCTTGTGTAGAAAAATCGTCTTTTTTTTAAGCATAGGGAGTTTCTGTTTTTTGAGGTTCTGAATGGAGGGATGACTGACTGATGTGTTTTACAATATTTTCTGGGCCCAGACACAGCCTGTGGAGGGGGCTAAAGTCAAGGCTAAAAACCCATCTGTTTAGAGCTGCCTTTGTGTAAGTGATAAATAATGATATTTTTCATGTGTCAAATGTCATGTTGGTTAATTGGGCTGCACGGTGGCACAGTTGGTAGCACTGTTGCACTGTTCAAATCCCAGCCTGGAGCCTTTCTACATGGAGTTTGCATGTTCTCCCTGTGCATGCGTGGGTTCTCTCCGGGTACTCCGGCTTCCTCCCACAGTCCAAAAACATGACTGTTAGGTGAATTGGTTTCTCTAAAATTGCCTTTAGGTATGAGTGTGTGTGCATAGTTGTGTGTCTCTGTGTTGCCCTGCGATGGACTGGTGACCTGTCCAGGGTGTGCCCTGCCTCTTGCCCTGTAACAGCTGGAGATAGGCACCAGCCCCTGCATAGGGATGGATGGATGTTGGTTTAATGCAGCTTTTATTTTTGTGACCCTAATCATCCAAAACACATTGAATTCCATTGTTGTTAAAAGTGTGCTATACAAATAAAGTTGCCTTGCTTAGATTTTATAAATATTGTGTTGACTTTTAGCAAGAACCAGATGTTCTTTTAATGAAGGAAATTCTTTACAGCAAAGGTTCCCCTCACCTCTGGTGTTCCTTAAGGTTCCATCTAAGGCACATTACTGTTTTTATCAACTTAACACACTGAGTTGATTAACAAAACAAAACAACATTTTTTAAAGGGTTTTCACTGCTACACCAAAGATGTCCAGATTTTGGGCTCCATTCATGGTTTATTTGACTGATTGAATAGGACAAATCCTAGATGACCAGTAGTTTCTTAAACTTTATCACCAAGACTAAAATAATTGTTTGGGCATAAGAAGCTGGGCTGTCTTTCTCTTCTTTACGTGCCAGTTCCACTTTTCTTCATTATTTATCAAAGATCTTGAACTGACCTATGTTAAGGACTTGAAATATGTTTTTAAATGTTGTATTGTGCTGGCACATCAATACCTTAAAAGATTTTTTGAAATGTTACCTTTTAATATGCCAGTAAGCATGCTTAGGTTGGCTAAACAGCGTCTGCAGGTAATTCCTAAGGCCAGACTGAAGACCAGGTGTGTGTGCGTGTGTGTGTGTGCGCGTGTGTATGTAAGTGTTGATCTGCCCTCACCCTCGAGACTCTCAAATCTTTTTTAAAGACACATGCCTTATCCATGGCTTTTATTGTTTAAAATTAGGTTGGACTGTCACAAAATTAATTCATTACACTATATGGTACTTAATTATATATTTTTAAAAGTGTTGACCCTTGCTACTTTACAAAGTATCATTTTGTGTGTAATAATTAAAAAGTTTAGCCTGTTCAGCACTTATTTGTATGAGTTCTCCATAAATTAAGCTTGACACAAGCACCTGAAGAAGATTGATAACTAAACCAAATCTACTGGGATTTTTTTACCTCCTCCTGAGGCCCTAAGCTACATTATGAAGAGAAATGCAAGACAAAATAGAGAAGTGAAGAAGAAGTACATAAAACTGGGTTGCATAATAGCCTTCATATACACATGAGTTCAATGATCGTCAATTACTGAATGAAAGAAGAATGGCTATTGCGTATTTTACCGGATCTGAGGCTCTTGAAGGCCTTGCAGTGGAAAGGAGAAATGATTTGAAGGAAGTGATAAGATTACTAAATCCTCTTCTTCTGCTCTTTTGGCTATTCCCTTCAAGGGTTACCACAGTGAATCATATGTCTCTGTTTAGGTTTATCCTCTGCATCCTCTACTCTCACACCAACTAACTTGATGTCCTCTTTCACCACATCCATAAATCTCCTCTTAGCCTCCTGCCTGGTGGTTCCCACCTCAGTATCCTTCTACCGATATAATCGTCTACTCTCATCTGAACATGTCCAAACCATCTCAGTAGGGCCTCTCTGACTCTATCTCCCTCTGATGTACTCCTTCCTAATCCAATCCATCCTTGTTACTCCCAAAGAGAACCTCAGCATCTTGCGTTCTGCAACCTCCACTTCTGCTTCCTGTCTTTTCCTCATTGGCACTGTCTCCTAACCATACAACATCTCTAGTCACTATGGTGTTGAACACCTTTCTTTTTATTGTTGGTGAAACCCTTTTATCACACATCACAACTGACACTTTTCTCCATCCATTCTAACCTGCTTGCCCAGGCTTCTTGACCTCTTTTTCACACTCTCCATTGCTTAAACTCTACGGTCCAAAGTCCTCTACATTCTTTCTCCTACTCTCTGTATCTTCACCCTTCCACTTGTGTCTCTAACCTGTTTTAAAAGACACACCATGGTGGCATATCAGAGTAATACTGCCACCACGGTGTGTCCTTTCAATGGCAAGGCGACAATATTGCAGCCTTCGTGCCGCCAAGCTTGATATTAATATTACTGGAACGGCAGACTTGACCACTTATGGATGACCAAAGGCTACTTGATGCCGCGTTCACTCTGCGGCAAAGTGGCATCATTGTTTTTTAAAACAGGCATCTGATTTACACGTATGTATTCTGTCTTGCTGCAACTTATCTTCATCCTGTTCCAATTTCAAAATACATTTGGAAAAACCACAATGGTCTTTAATAGTTCCTATGAAAATACAGATGTTTTTTAAATCCTAAATCAAGTCTAACAAAAAAAGGATATTTCAATAACAAGGCGAGACTCTATGATGGCTTGCCAAATTACAAATTTAGACAGATTGCTGCAGACTAATGACTTCTTCGTTATTATCTTTATGGGATCCAACCTGCTGCCAAATGGGGTAAAAATATACTTCAGTATGAGGCAGTCTTAAAGTGAATAATTGCACTGCAGACCTCAGCAGTTTGCGGCAGTAAAAGAGAGGGCTCGTTGTTATTACTCAGTCATGCATTAATAACAAACTGTCATTGAGGAGGGAAAGGACAGAATCAATTAAATGTAATGGACCCATTCAAAGATTCCCACTTGCAATGTTGTTTAAAAGCCAAGAAATGACAGCAGCGGACATTTTCATGAACAAGGAGACCCCTCCAACATAAGCTTTACAGACTTAATGTCATCTTAAATTTCAAGCAGGACTATTTTTTACATTTTTGCCTGTGCAGGAATAGAGAATAGAAATGTCTCATATATTCTCTGTGGCTTTGCGTCTGGTGCACTGAAGCCAACCACAATATCTGCTTCGAGTCATCTAAAACTGCAGTACAGATACGTTTTTGTGTAAATAATATCTAAATTGTTTATAAGAACTGCTCTGTAATGGGTTAGATTTACTTACAGTCTCTGAGCTGGGATTGTGGTCTTTGATCCACCCAAATTCCTGAGGATCATAAAAAAAAGGGGATTAAAACTACTAAAATAACATTTACATTCACCCATTGATCACAAACTGAAGACTCTTTCATGGAATATTTCAAGGATAATCCAAAAACAACAAACTCCTTATATGGATTTTTTTTATTATTTTTTTTTATTCCATTTTATTCCAGCAAAACTGCAGAGCTGTTCGTACTTTCAAGACATGCAGCTGGAATGGCAGGATCAAAGGGACGTGGTGAATTAACTCAGCAGCATGGACATGAGTGCACATGCACACTATATGTGTGGGACATTTCCAAGATATTCAGACATGTTATCTGGCAGAGCTCTGCGTTACAATTCCCTTGGTGGTTGACCAAATGCATTAAATGCGATTAGACTGAAACAAATTATCTTCTTATCACCTCAGAATGGAGTGCTGCTGCTGTTTTTTTAACATTTCTTTGTAGATTTAAAAGCTGCATAGGCTCTATTACTGCTGCGAATCCCCAGCAGTCATAGATGTCGCCAGTCCATCACAGGGGCTACATGCACAGATTCATACCTAAGGGCAATTTAGTGAAGCCATTTAACCTAACAGTCATGTTTTCGACTGTGGAAGCCAGGAGTACCTGATGAGAACATTTGCATGCACAGCTATAACATGCAAACGTTAGGATTTGAACTCTGGACCTTCTTGATCCAAGGCAACAGTGCTACCAACTCTGTAAAGAAGCTACAAAAGATGAGTTACAGTTTTTGAACTATGATCGGCAAATAAATCAACTTTTTTACAATGTACAACTTGCTAATACTGTAATGGAATCATTTTTTATTCAGATCTGCCTTTATTCTTCAAGGCACAGACTCAGGAAGGTGTCAGAAACATTGTTCAGAGCTGTATAAATAATGCTCAGTTGGTAGAGGGCTCCAAACATACCAAGAAAACAGTTTTTACACCAAAACAATACCACCTCAAGTCTGAATTGTTGATAATCGTCTGGATGGATATATGCTTCAATGTTGCAATATGGATGTTGGAATTAAGGGCAAACTGTCTGGAAATAGCAGCTGAAATCAAGACACATTGGAGCAGGCAAAGTTTTGCCAATCTGTCATTCTGAGTTGGTAAACCTTTGTGAACTATAGCCTCAGTTTCCTGTTCTTAGCTGTAAGTACCTGATGTGGTCTCTGCTGCTGTAGCTCAAGTTTGAACTAGTATGCCCTCTCTCCTCTGACCTTTGACTACTAGGAATTTTTGTCCTCATAAATACCACTCATTGGATTCTTTTTCCCTTTTCACACAATTCTCCTTAAACCCCAGGTTTAGATAGTTGAGCGTGAAAATCCCTGTAAGTTCAGCTGTTTTTAAAAATACTGCGATCTGCCTATCTGACACTACCAATCATATCACATTCAAGGTCACACTTCCCCACTCTGGTGCTTAGATTGAACTTTAGCAAGTCATCTTCACTTCATCCATACACCAAAATCCATTAAATTGCTGCCATGTGATTGGCTGATTTGTTATTTGTTTTCACCAGCAACAGGTGTACCTGACAAAGTGGTCAAATACTCATAGTTTATAAGTTCAATAGTTCATGCTGTCATAATCTTTAATTCAAATGCCCTAAAGGATTTGTGACTAAGAACCATGTGGGTTTCACTGGAACAAAAATACTGTGCATAGTTTTAAAACATCCCATGTGCTTTTTAATGCCATGAGATCAAAAGGGAGAGCGAAGTTGATTCTGTCTACATGCTGTGTGGTTGCAGAAGTGAGTACAGCAGCAGCAGCAGCAGCAGCAGTAGCATGCGGGAACAGTTACCTCAAAACCGAACAGGAAGCTTCCATGTTAGAAAGTGAAAAACTCAGTAGAGTACTGCTGTGCTGTAGAAATTCAATGAACATTTTCATTTCCATTGAGGCAATTACTTTTGAATGTGACTATTTTTAAGCTAAAAGCCTTTCCAGACTCTGGCTTTTAAGGAGATTTCCAAAGTGCTTTCTTTGAGATCGACTAAAAATAACTTAGTCACCCTAACAACATGGCAAGGTCTTTTTGAAAGTTTGGAAGCATTGTAAACAACTGATAAAATGGTCAAATGAAAAATAAGCTAGTATTATAGAATGCTACCTCACATGCTTGAGAAACTAATTACTGTAAATCTTTGGTAACTTCTGTAACATTTCGGTGTATTATATAACATAATTTTATAAACATCTGGTACAGATACAAGGTGTAATTTATACAAAAAATAATTTGAATTACAAATGTAAAATAGTATAAGCTAAGGTGTTCAACAGTGGAAAACGTCTTGACACCCCCAGACCACCAGCAAGGAGAGTGGAGGGGTGAGGACCGTGCTGGTGAGTTTTTGTGGGAGGAAGCATCACTTGTACTTTCCGTTCTTATGTGTATCTGTGGGTGCGGAAACCTTGCGCTGCAAGAGGTTTGAATGAATGCAAGATGAGTTGGTGGTCTTTAAAACGGCGTAAGGCACAAGCTTCACATCACATCAATCTCTGCTGGAGAGAACACCATGACGAGTATCCCCTTCATCTTGCTTTTATTGGTAACCGTGATGGTGCCAACAGCCTCAGCACAGGGTAAGTGAAATATTACAGATTTCAAGCAAGGTTCAACCAGTTTTCTGTGTATGTAGCATGATGCATGGCAATTGTAATTGACTCTTTCTTGGGTTTTATTCTTGAAAGGTGGCATCTCAGACTGCTGTCTGAAAATCACTGGCACAAAAGTTCATCGAGACTGGCTGAAAAGCTACTACAAGGAAGACACAGCATCATGCACTCTCAAGGCAGTGGTGTAAGACACAAAATACTAATTCCCAGATGGAATATTTTACATTTTTCAGTGAAACTGATAATAACGTATCATGCTATTTATACTTTTGATTGAAGTATTATCTCCTCTGAAGAAGAAAAAGCTCAATTTTTTTCTTATATGGTCTCTTTTTCACCCCCAAAAGATTCACAACAATCAAGGAGAAAAGAATTTGTGCCAGCGCCTCAGATACATGGACAAAAACCAGCATGGCCTATCTAGATGGAAAGAACTGGCAGAGAAAACGTACAACCTTAAAACAGAAGCACCATCAAAGGGTATAGCTGACACTGATCCCTCTGTTTGAAACACAAGGGCTCCATCTATCATCTTAAGCTGTTTAAGCAAATTTACACTTGTATTTTAGAATGTACCTCAGTTTTGTAAAATTAAAAATCTACTTTATTTGACTTTTGTTTGAGTTTATTTAATATTTTTCTAACTAATGTAAATATGTAAATAAATTGTTTTGTTCAAACTGACTGGAGCTTGTCATAGTATCAAAAATATAACTTTGTGATTTTGAGATTCAAATTTGATTAAAACTGGTGCCTTCTAATGCTCAGCACCCACTGTTCATCTTTTCTTGTCTTTATTGTTCTACAAGTCTTCAATACCACAGGGAATCACACTGATAAAAGATAAGAGCAACAGCTATAGCTCAGAGTTTTGAGTCAGGGACGAGATTTTCTGATAACTGACATATCTCAGTGGTGGATGAATTGCTTTTATTAAGTCAGAGCTGCAGAAGATATAGAAGATATAGATTAAAAATGGCACTTAACTAAAAGTTGACAATTCTAAAAAACAATAAGTGTTCATCAAAAGAAAAAGTTTGGTTTATATTGTAAAAGTCCTTTAAAATTGTTCAATTTCTATCATTGTCCCTATATTAGGAAGACAACAGTGTTGACATGATGGAGTTAATCTAAGACTTTATATGTATTTCATCATTTTAAATGTTGATAGGATGAAGTCCAGCATGCCGTCTACACATTTGGAAAGGTATTATAGACTAAGACATAAATAAATTCAATGGTAAAGTGGCAAGTAGGTCATAGTAACTGATCCAATGTGTTACTGACACTATCATTTAGTGAAGAGGAGGTTGCGTTATTAGACTTATTTCTCTTAAAACAAACTGGAAGGAAATGAGCCAAAGCTTACCATACAACCCCACAGGCTCACAATGAGTGACTTTTTTTAGTTTCAATAATAATAATCTGTGGCAGTTGTAACATGGTTCACCTTATGGGGAGGCACAGTCATGAGGATGGCAGAAGTAATAAAAATACAAAAGCTCCAATAAATTAGGTGCGAGTGTTACCTGTATTGTGTGCAGTGTAAACACTGTAAAAATATTAACCATGCAATATAAGTTATCTATGATGCTATAGTTACATTTTGTGTCAAAGCTGGCTTTCAGCGGTTGAGGCAGCATGCCCTTTGCTACTTTTTGGCACTGAGTGTTGCAAGGTTTCTATCCATCTCACCATAAACCTACAAACCCCTACACACAATCCAAATGGCTGAAAGTTACACAAACATAGGTTCTTATTTCTTTAAATTATGTCTACATTGGTGCCAGATGCAGGTTTGATTTGATAAAGTCAATCTTTAAATAAGAATACCATCTTGAGATATCCTTTTGTAGAGCAAAACTACACTGGCACATGTATCCAACCACCTTCTCTGTACAGCATGCTTTATAGGTAGGACAAGACACATGGAAAAATTATAGTTCTACTCTGGTAATGTTTACTGAATATAGACCGCATTTGATCATCTCTAGTTCAATGTCTAAAATTATTGATCCGACTGAGCTCTCCAGTCATTCCAATAATATATCATGGTCAACAGTGTCAAATACTGCGCTAAAATCCAACAGAACCAGCACTGTTGTTCTTTTTTTTTTTTTTTTACGTGTCCTGTTTGGCAGTGTGGAGCTCAGAATTGGTGTCTAAGTATCAAGTAGAAGCCCAACAGATTTACTTTCACAAGCGGAGCAGTACAGCTTTTGCTATAGTCCTCCACTTGATATATGTGTGAAAAATCTTTATTATGAATTGTTGGGTTTTTTATTTCCTGATGTTATGGACACGGAGATGGAAAATTAAGGAGAAGAAAGAAGGAAGATGAAGAAGAGAGGTAGGAAACAAAAAGTCAAGAGAGAGGGTGAGTTGAAAATACAAAAGAAGGAAGGGGAAAAAAGAAAACACAGGAAGACATTGAAGTCTGCCTCCATACCCACAGGACGGCAGAGAGAAGGGGAAAAACAAAACAAAACACGAAAAAGGAACATCGACAAAACAAACCAAACATTGTGAACTAAGAATAACACAACCACATCACACAAAAATAGATATACAAATACAACAACAATGTCACAGAAAAACTCATGGTACCGATTAATCAAGCTCTAGTAATGATAACCTCAGCCCAAGAATATATCCTTAAACACCAGAGACCCCACATCTATGTGTGTGTGTTAGCATGCTGGTGCATATAAGGTTTCTCCATAAGAGTGTTCGATAGTTGGTGTGAGCAGGCATCAATCCGTCTCCCAGGAATCGATGCAGACATGAAGGAGATCGGAGCAAAGACGTCCAAAGGACCCCCAGAGCCCCAGGCGGACCCGGGCGTGGCCGACCGCATCCCCCAAGAGTGGAGCAAAGGAGAACCCCAGGGGAACATCCAGCGGCCACTATGCAGGGGCCCGGGGGGCAGCAGTGACGAGCCCACGGGCCCCGCCGGCAACCGGCCGCGCCAGGTCAATGGACCGGGGGAGCCGGGACCCAGGGGGACCCCACCCCCCAGCAGGGACCCGACAAGGGACCGGCCGACGAGGGGCCCCCGGCACTGCAGGGGCTGCGGCTGGACGCCGGCCACCACGCGCCGCCTCCACCCTAGGCCAATCCCCACCGCCAACATTCCAGCGCCCCACCAATAGCTGCAGGGGACGGACAGCATCCCCAGGCCGGGGTCAGCCAGCATCTGGACACCAAGTTGTACCAGCTCCCGGGTCCTGAACTTGCGCAACGCAGGGCGCCGAGACCAGGCATCCAACGAGGGCCAGGGCCGGTCCAACCCGCCAATGAACCGGCCACGCACGGTGCGCACAGAACAGGTGATCAAACGAGCAGAGACGCCGGATCCGCATCCCGCCGAGCCACCGAGCAGGCACCACCCAACAATCCCAAATCTGGCAACTCTAAAAGAGGTGCCCCAACCAACCAAAGGAAGATATCGGCCCAGCGCATCGGCCGACCGACACACCGGCCCCCCCAGGCCCGGCAAGGCACGCACCAGGTCCGAACCGGATTGACCACAGATGCACCGGCAGGCAGGGGCCCCGTCACCGGCGGGGAGTGACGGAGGGGAAATAGGCCCCCCATTAAGTGTAAGGCCTGAGGTGCGCCAGGCGAGGGGGCAGACCAAGATCCAACCTGACAGGTAGACAAAGACATACAGACACAGTCATACGTTCCCTCCCTCTTAAACCCATACATTCTCACTGACTCACCAAGACACCCAAAAAAATGACGCTTTACCCTCACTCACACACCCCATACACACTTTATGCTCCCAGGTCCAGGTACCGATGCCCCAGTAGAGCCACCAGCCCCCGGACCCGGGAGATGGACCCCCTACCTTCTAGGACGGAGACAAGCAGACCGCCAAGGGCCCCACAGTGGCAAAGCAGCCCGACAGCCCAGGACCCCGACCAGACCGCCTGTTCCTCCTCCGGACCCCAACCCCTGATGGCCCGTAGCGAACAGGGGTGTGAAAAGACCCCTACCTTCCATCCTCCCGCTCGACTATGGTGTTGATGCGTGTTGTTATAATGTGCATTTAAAACAGAGGGGTGGGATGTGGGGAAGGCAGCCACACATCCCCCAACCCCCACCCCGAGCCCTCAGTGTCTATATGTGGTTTAACAGTGGGCACCGGCACCAGAGGTGAAGCTGATTGAACCGCTCCCCCTCTGGATGCCGAAAAGTGTGCCCACCCCAAAGTCCCTACATATGTGTCGCGTGAGAATGTTATAAGTGGGAGTGTCTAAGTTGTATATTAAAATTGAGACCCAGGACACCACGGGATAGCGAGGAGGGAAGCCCCTCCTCGCACCCCAGTGATGTGCCCATGCCCCAAGACCCTATATGAGTGGTAAAGTGATGGAGCGGGTGGACAGAGGTGTCAAGGGATGGGAAGGGAAGGACTGGGAGACAAAATGTCTTCTCAGGGAGCCATATCCCCCACTGACCCCAATAGGCACCGCTGTTCACCGGGATCCACCAGGGGAGGGAGGCCATGGCACGTTCGACCTGGGGCCCACGGCCACAGCACCACAAAGCCCCACGGACCCCAAGGCAGTGCGCCCAGCCCCATCCCAGAAGGGGATCTAAACCCACCCTGACATTCGCTCTACTCTCAAAACACAAAAGACACTAGACACCCAGGTTGAGTTCGACCCACCAGGCCGACATCCACCAGCCTCATTCCTTGTGGAACGACCACTGTTGCTCAACGGCCCGGCAGGAGACCAAACACAGCGCCCCACCCACCTGCCCTGCACGCCCACCACCTGGCCAGTCCACCCGCAAGTCCGACCGAACCCGGCCAAATGCTCAACCCCAGCGCCCCGCACAAAGACCAAGACCCAGGAGCCAAGTCCAGTGCAAAAAAGGACTGATCCGGCCCAGAAACGCCGCCCAGCCGCCGCGACCAGCAGCCAGGCACCCCAACCAACAAACAAGGCGAGACGCCATACAGGGACTGGGGATGACAATCAGCCCAGAGAAAACTGGAGAGGCGGCTGCACATGCCGCCCGCCGGCCGGCCCCGACCCCCACAGCCAACAGAGACCCCACGCCGGCCGACCCCCAGCCAGGACCACAGCTAGGGGGCGCGGCGCCCCCGAGCCCCGAATCCCAAGGCCCACCCCAGACCCTACCCAGGTGCAGCACGGCCACCAGGCCAGTAACCCATGTTCGCCAGTGCAACCCCCCCCCAAGGCACCGTATGCAGCCATCAGGAGTTACCACCCAAAGCCCAACCCCAGGCCGGCCACGACGTCCAGCGCCCCATCCGCCCAGTGATCCCATCCCTGGGGTCCCCCCCAGACGCCTCCAACCCCAAAACCCCCACATCAGCAACAGTGTCCCAATCGACAAAACCAAGTGCCCCCCACCCCCACTGGGTGATGGACCCGATCAAAGGAGCCCAGAGAGATTGATCAGATATGGAGCCAGAGGCTGTCTCAAGACCAATATGGTCCAACAAGAGATTTCTATACTGATTAATATTAAGAGCTTTTTTATTTTTCCAGTTCACGAGGATAGTTTTCTTAGCGATGCATAAGGCAATGTGAACCATTAGAACTGACTTTGTGTCCATGGTGACATCATTTAAATTTCCTAACAGGCAAATTGAGGGAGATGGTGGGATGTTACATTTCAGACACTTTGATAAGTCCTCACATATCTGGCACCAACATTTCTTAACAGGTGGACAGAACCAAAGCGCATGAACATAAGTATATGGTATATTGCTTGTGCATTGTAAGCAGGTATTAGACGATCTAAAACCCATCCTAAACATTCGTTAACCTGTATAGTGTACTCTATGAAGGATATTGTATTGTATTAATTGCAAATGAGGATTTTTTGTTATTTTAAAGGTTCTTAAACATATCTGAGACCAGACGTTTTGGTCAAAGCTGGCTGATAAATCCACCTCCCATTTTGAAATAGGGATGGCTATTGATTCATCTAATGTAGATAAAGTTTTGTATATTTTAGACAGCAATTTGGGGGGGTTGAGATTAAGAAAATCTAAAACTCTTGCTGGAATTTGTAATTCAGCTGTATTGAGCCTAAATTTACCTTTAATAATAGATTTAATTTGTTGATATTCTAAGAATTTGTTTTTATCAATTCCATATTGTGTAATTAATGTATTAAATGGGATAAAGTCTGTTCCTTCAAATATATGTTCCAGGTATTCAATTCCATTGCACCTCCAGACTGGGAAACTTATCATACATTCTTTTTGCAAGATGTCGGGGTTATTCCAGATGGGTGTGCGTCTGCATGGGATTATTGTGGACTCTGTCATTTTTAGAAACTCCCACCATGCTGTCAGAGAGGAGCTGATATTTATGCTTTTAAAGCATTCATATTGTTTTATATTTGAGCTAATAAATGGTAGGTCTGAAAGTTTTATCTTATTACATAGTGTATGTTCTTCGTCTATCCAGGACTCATCTAGGTAGCTATGTTTTAACCATCTTGAGATGTATTGGAGCCTGTTGGCTAAGAAATAATGATGGAAGTTTGGTAGATCTAGACCTCCTTTTTATTTGGTCTTATGCAGTGTTTTTAAGCTGATACATGGGGTTTATCTTTCCAAAGAAATTTAGAGATAGAGGAGTCCAGAGATCTAAACCAGTCTAGTGATGGTTTACTTGGGATCATTGAGAATAAGTAGTTGATTCTGGGCAAAACCATCATTTTTATTGAAGCAACCCTTCCCATAAGTGATATGGGTAGGGATTTCCATCTAGCAAGATCATCTTCCACTTTTTTAAAAAGTGGGATGTAGTTTAGCGTTATTAAATCTGCCAGTCTTGGTGAGACATTGATACCTAAATAGGTAATATTCCCTGACTGCAGTTGTGTATTAGTTGGATTCTGGACAGAACAATTGATTGGAAAAACTGTAGATTTTAACCAATTTATAGAATAATCTGAAACATTTGAGTAAGAATTTATCAACTCGATTACCTGAGAGAAAGAGGTTTGTGAATGCTGGAGAAAAAGTAATACATCATCTGCATAAAGACTGATTTTATGTTCTATGTTATTGCATTTTATGCCTTTAATATTGTGAGTTTGCCTGATTGCTGCAGCTAGTGGTTCAATAAAAATAGCGAACAGGGAGGGAGAGAGAGGACATCCCTGCCTGGTACCTGTCTGAAGATAAAACCTAGATGATGTTTGGTTATTTGTCCTGATACATGCTGTTGGTGAACTGTATAATATTTTCAACCAGTTTATAAAATAATTTCCAAAGCCAAATTTATGTAAGGTTACAAATAAGAATTTCCAGTTAACTCTATCAAATGCTTTTTCTGCATCTAAAGATAATATATTAGTTTTAATGTTTTTACAGTAAGAAAAATCTATTAAATTTATTAATCTACGTGAATTTGTGGATGAATGTCTCCCTTTAATAAAACCAGTTTGATCAGGATGTATTATAAGAGGGGTTACTTTCTCTATCCTTTTTGCGAGGGCTTTGCAGATTATTTTAAGATCAACATTAATGGGGGATATGGGACGATAACTGGTAGGAAACAAAGGGTCTTTACCTGATTTTAGTAGAAGACTAATGTAGGCAGAATTCATATTTGGTGGGAGTCGGCCATTTTCCTTGGTTTCCTGCAGCATTCTGTGGAATGTTGGTGCCAGAATATTCCAGAATTCTTTATAGAACTCTGCTGGAAATCCATCTGGGCCTGGAGCCTTTTTATTGGGCATGCCTTAGAGGGTCTCCTGGAGTTCAGCTGCTGTTAGTGGTGAATCCAGGGCCATCGCTTGACTTTCAGATAATTTAGGTAGTGTTATGTTATCAAAAAAATTTTCAATTTCATGATCCGATGGATTTATCTCTGGTGAGTATAAAGCCTTGTAAAATTCTTTAAATGTGTTTATTCTTCCAGGATCATATACTGTATTCCCGGTCTGATCTTTAATAGCAGATATAGTTGTTTTTTCTTTATTAATTTTATGCTGGTTAGCCAAAAATCTACCTGATTTATTACCTTGTTCAAAGTTTTCTATCCTAAGTCTTTGAATTAAGAACTGGGTGTCACGCTGCCCTATTCCTGCCTCATTGTCTTCACCTGTCTGTCTCATCATCCACACCTGATCCTACTCACCTCCTGCCTTTAAGACCCCTCACTTCCTTTCACTCCCGGGCCGGATCAATAGCAGTTACTGGATAGTGGTAATCGTCTATCACCATGGTGTGTTCTTCCTGCTGTCTTCCTTCCCTGTCCAATGTCCAGTGTCTCCGTTCACCACCATCATCACGACCTCACTATAATAAACATCCTGCACCTTCCTTCAGCGAGTGCGTTTGGGTCCATTCTCCACACACCTTGTGACAGAATGATCCGGCCCTAAACATGGACCCAGCACTCGCCCGGGAGATCGCCGCCCTCCGCCAGGACGTCTGGGCCAACCTGGCCAGACTTGCTGCCTCTCCTCACCTCCCTGTGCGGGTCTCCGGAGCCGGGGAGATCCTTGGAGTGCTCCCTCACTTCCAGAGTGTCTTCTCGGCCCGGGAGCTCGCCGATCTGCGGCGCGAGGCGGAGAGGATTCGCCAGGAGGCGTTGGACCAGACGATCGGTCCGCCCTCTCCGCCTCCACCATCTGGCCGTAGGCGACGGACCCGCCGAACCAGAGTTTCAGCGAGCGAGGAGCAGGGCGGCGCGGCCATACGGACCACCAACGTCGGCTCCATCTCCGCGTGGCACCCACCGCCGGTTCTCTCCCCCGCCGTCTTTGTCCCTCCTCCAGCTGGCTCTTCGGGGGCTCCTCACATCAGGGAGGAGGACCTCTTCGAGTTCTTCTATGGGGACAAGACGGCCTACCTCTGCTCCAGGGGAGCGCCTCGCCGCAGGCAGCGACTCCGCCGATGTGGGGCCGCTTCCGGGGCAGTTCCACCTCCAGTCCGTGAGCCCTTTCCAGCTCCAGTCCGCGAGCCCGTTCCAGCTCCAGTCCGTGAGCCCGTTCCAGCTCCAGTCCGTGAGTCCGTTCCAGCTCCAGAGCCCGTTCCAGCTCCAGAGCCAGTCTCAGCCTCCAACATTCCTGCAGTCTTCCTGGCCATCACATTGACTGCTCTCCAGCAAGCGACATTTCCCCATGGGTCGCTGGAGCTCCCAGGGATGGTCAGGAAGTACCCGTCCCCGTCACCGGAGCTCCCAGGGAGGGTCAGGGAGGACCCGTCCCCGTCGCTAGAGCTCCCAGGGAGGGTCAGGGAGGACCCGTCCCCGTCGCTAGAGCTCCCAGGGAGGGTCAAGGAGGACCCTCCAGAACCTTCGTCTCAGAAGGCGTCCGAGCCTCCAGAACCTTCGTCTCAGCAGGCGTCCGAGCCTCCAGAACCTTCGTCTCAGCAGGCGTCCGAGCCTCCAGACTCTTCGTCTCAGCAGCCGTCCGAGCCTCCAGACTCTTCGTCTCAGCAGGCGTCCGAGCCTCCAGACTCTTCGTCTCAGCAGGCGTCCGAGCCTCCAGACTCTCTTTGTCTCGGCCGACCTTTACCGGCCAGGCATCTTTGGCGCTACCTGACCCTCAGAAGAGGACCTAAGGGCCGTCCGCCGGACCTCCGTCCAGCCAGAGGACGCCACCGGGGCCGTCCGCCCGACCTCCGTCCAGCCAGAGGACGCCACCGGGGCCGTCCGCCAGACTTCCAGGTGCGTACCCAAAGAGACTCGGGCCCTCCTTCCGTGGGCCCCCTCCACCCACCCTGGCAAGGGTGCTTTTTTTTTCTGTTCCCTTTCTTTTACACTCTCTCCACGGCGTCTGGAATCCACCTTTAAAGGGGGGGGGGGTCCTGTCACACTGCCCTATTCCTGCCTCATTGTCTTCACCTGTCTGTCTCATCATCCACACCTGATCCTACTCACCTCCTGCCTTTAAGACCCCTCACTTCCTTTCACTCCCAGGCCGGATCATTAAGTAGTTACTGGATAGTGGTAATCGTCTATCTCCATGGTGTGTTCAGTCTGTATTTATACGAATGTCATTGAGATCTTTCATGAGGGCAGTCTTGGTGCTGTGGTGATCACGGAAACTAGACTGAAACATATCAAAATGGTTGGTTATTGTTAGGAGGGCAAGGCAAGGCAAGGCAACGCAAGGCAATTTTATTTGTATAGCACACTTTCAACAACAAGATAATTCAAGGTGCTATACATGATTAAGTGGTAAAATAGAAATAGCAGTAAAACACAGACAAAGCATTTAAAGTAAAACAGCAATAAAGTAAGAAGCACACACAGATTCATCAAAGCATTACAAAGTTTATAATGTAAAAACAGCAGTAAAACAAGAAGAATAAACAAAACATGATACAACAAAGCATTAATCAAAGGCAACTCTAAACAGATACGTTTTTAGTTGTGATTTAAAACAACTCAGTGTTTCAGTAGCTTTGCAGTTTTCTGGAAGTTTGTTCCAGATTAGAGGAGTATATAAACTGAAAGCTGCTTCTCCATGTTTTGTTCTGATTCTAGGGATGTTGAGTAGACTGGAATTAGAGGACCTGAGTGGTCTGGGCGGTTGGTATAGTAACAACAGGTCTTCAACATATTTTGGTGCTAAGCCATTCATGATTTATAAACTATTAGAAGTATTTTGAAGTCTATTCTCTGAGCTATAGGGATTCATTAGCCATACATATTACAGAAGAAGGTTGCTAAAATCATTGAAGAAATTGGAGTTAGGTTTGGGCGGTTTAGATGAAGTAGAGGCTATGCAGCCTCGAGTAGGTTGTCCTTTAGGTTTGCCAAATATTTGTCTCCATCTATCCTCGCAATAATCTTAATAAGCTTCCCTGCTGAAGAAAACACACTCACTCTAATGTTTTACTCTGGAGGTTGTGTGTTTGTAGTGATGTGCAGTGTTTTGCACGCCACACAGAGTTCCCGACATTGCTTGGGCCAAACTCCGGATTGGATGTATTTTGTTTTTTCTTGTTTTGTTTTTTCATAAAGACCACATTTGTTAAGTGCTTATAGACATAATGTCAGCTGAACTATGGACCTCTGCAGCTCCTCAAGAGTCATGCTTTAAACGTCTCCATAACTTTCTCCACGACCTGCCTGCTGTATTTCCTTGTCTTCATAATGTGAATGAAAGAATTAATACTTTATTAATCCCACAAGGGGAAATTCAGTTAAATTCCTGTTGTTTGTTCATTAAAGTTCTCTAACAATGTGATATTATGTGACAGCCAATAGCCAATGCTATTTTAAGATGTATCATTGTGAGCCTTTGTATTTCCCTGTAATCTTTGAGGTCATTTTCATTTACCTATTTATTATCAGTCAATTTTGTTGTCATATGATGAATGTTGTTTAAATAAATATATTCATAAGTTCATGCAGGGGTGTCGCGTAGCGTAGTGGTCTATATGGCGCCCCGTAAGCAAAAGCAGTCTTCCTCGACACAGCTGTCCCAGGTTTGACTCCTGACCTTGGAACCTTTGTCACGTCTTCCCCATTTCCTGTCAAGCATCTGCAAATGAAGGACTCTGCTGCTGAAAAAATATTAATATATAAAGTCCATGCATCAGTATAAAAGAAGGCTGCAAACCATTTGAACACTGAGAAAAGTTCTGACACTTTTTCACTTACACAAATGTACACAACCACAAACCATGTGAAATTCAGTGGAACAGAACAACATGTGTGTGTGCGTGTTTGTCTGTGCGAGCATGCGTGTGTAGGCCCTTCTCTGGTATATTAACCAACCTTCCTAAGATTGATAGGCTTTATGAGGGCCAGAGCCTGGTCAAGATGTGGTGGACCCCCTTTTTACAGGTTAAAGGTTAGGTTTAGAGGTATGGTGTGAATTATGTTTTGGTTATGTTTATGGTCAAGAGGGTTTGGGGTAGGATTAGGCTTGCAAAGTCCTAATGTGGGTAGAAAGAAAAACTTGTGCATGTGTATTTTCACAATCATTCTATCTACTTGAGATGGCCATGTGAATAATGGATTTGTGTGTTTTATCTTTCATTTTGCAGCTCTGCTATTGTAGAAGAAACAGCAGAATCTTTTGTAAAGCAAACTCTCTGAAATCTAAAAGCTTTTCTGTTAGAATCAACAAGGGAATTTGAGTCTCATTTTCCAGATCTATTTTTTGATTATTATTTGTACAAAATGTATGTCTTGCACCTTGTACTATCACTAATGCCAAAAATGAAAATAGAAACCAGTCATAATCTTGAACATCCACTGATCTATTTACAAGTTGTGGAGGCAATGAACACATGCTTCAATTCCAGAACAAGCTCAGCCTCCGCATCTCCTACACAAAGCTTTCCTGTCACACCTCAGCTGTTTTATTTTCCGCCTCAGTCATAGACTCTTTTGTTTCTGCAAGTTTGTCTTCAATTACATGTAAGTCAGGAGATGCTGCTTCTCCAGGCCCATCCCCATTCAGGTCTCTTGCTTGCCCAAGACAGATTACAACGCCCATGTAATTCTAACCATGTAATGTATTGAATCTGGTCCACACGCCATACCAGTCGGTGGTGGTAGTTCACCAATTTGTTGTTTGCAGGCCATTTAAGAAGAAGAAGAAGAAGAAGAAGAAGAAGAAGAAGAAGAAGAAGAAGAAGAAGAAGAAGAAGTGGCTTCAATGGGTAAATTGTCATTTATTTGCTTTCTTGGTGATTTGAAAAAAAAACTGTACTGTGTCTAAAGCTATGATTGTATCATTGATTGGCATACATAATTTGAATCACAAGCAGCTTATCTGCAGAAATACTCAGATGACTGCAGTCTTCAGGTGTATCTGAGAGGGACAAGAAGCTAAGCACAGGGAGCTGGTGAAACGCTTTGTGTCATGGCATGGGAACAATCATCTGATCTTAAATGTGAACAAAAGAAATGAGATGACTATTTAAAAAAGAAACGGGGTTAGGTCAAACACTGTTCGCATCATGGGAGAAGAAGTGGAGGTGGTGGAGAAGTGTATATACCTATGTGTTTACCTGAACAACAAATTGAACTGGAGACACAACTGTGAAGCCATCTACAAAAAGAGACAGACCAAACTTTACTTCTTGGGGTAGCTTAGGTCATTCAGTGTTTGCAGCAAGATGCTGTATATATTTTATAATTCTGTTGTGGAGACAGACAAATCCAATTTTATATTTTCCAGTGGACATATTATACTCCATACAGAAAGAGTAAACTGAGTGATGGTACTTCTGACCAGTGCCAAAGGTGTAAAACATCTGCTGGGGATCTTCTTCAGATGCTTTGGAGTTGTGTTCAGTTACAGTCTTACTGGAATTAAGTGATTGCAATTACTTCAGAGACGTGTGGACTTTATTTGGACTCCGATCCTAGGATTTGGATACTGGGCGATGTTGCATCACTAAAAGTGCTTCCTTGTAGCAAATCCTTTGTTTTTGTTACATTTACAGCAGCAAAAAGTGTATACTTAAAAACTGGAAATCAACAGAACCTCCAAACCAGAAAAAGTGGATTTACAAACTGTTATCATACTGTACTCCTGAATTTTTTTTCCATTCAATTCGGGAGAAACTAACAAATTTTGATCAGAGATGGATTCCGTTTTTAAATATTCTAACACGACTGGACTTGAGAGATGATCAGAATGATCCTTTCCTGGTTTACCATATTATACAATTTTATTTATAATGCGCTTTACAAATGACAGAAGTCAGCCAAAGTGCAGAACACAGGCTAGAAACATAAGAAAATAAAGCAGAGTAGAAAACACAGTAAAAACAGATAAATAGCAGATAATCAGAATAAAAATAAAAAAGCTGGTACAAGTGCTGAGAAACACATATGACAGGTCTACCCTCTATGCTAACGGTGACAGTAGGGCTAATTACAGTTTTTCTCAATTGCTAAAACACTAAACCCTATTGTCTGAACCAGATGCTCAGTTGCCCGAACACACTGATTGAATCAATCACTCCTTTGGCAAAACCATAAGCACGTTTCACCAGTTTAGACACAACTTGTCAACACATTTTCATTGTGATGCACCTGTGCTGCAGAATGGTGAGCACAAGTGACAAAAGTCAAACACAATGAAAGCACAGGTGTCACCAGTTGAACACAACAACTCAAAATTGATCACACTTGTGGCTAATGATGTGAGGGAACATATAAGCCAGTTCAGAGAGCACTGGTTTGTGAGGTCTTACAATGGATAGAAATCTGAGAGGAAGAGTCCGTGTGAGAGGTGGTCAAGGTGGTCAGCAAAGACAAAACACAGTAATATCTGATGAAATCAGAGCTACTGTGATTGACCATGTTCTTGTCCATGGTATGAGCATGAGGGAGGCTGGACAAAGGGTACAACCAAACCTCAGTAGATTCACTGTGTCCACCATAATCCGAAGATTTAGAGAAGAGAACAGGTAATTACCTTTTTTTTTTAATTATAGTCTAGTATGTAAATGCCGACAGCAATTACCGTAAGACATACTATATACTGTATCACAGTATACTGTAAGTAAATACATGTCCCCCACACCACTGTAATAATATACTGTAGTATTGTAATGGAGGGTTGGTCTAACTGTTTATAGGCCTAGTATTCCATGTATATTTTTTGTAACTCCATGTTCTCTTTTTGTAGAATTGAAAGACTGCCACATGGGGGTGGCAGGACAGGTATGTTCTCCCCACACCAAGAGACCCTAATTGTTGATATGGTCCGTGAGAATAATGCCATTAAACTGCATGAAATTCAACAGAAGATCATTGAGGACCATGTAAATTTTGAGGGTATGAACACTGTCAGCCTCTCTACTGTTGATCGTATCCTCAAGCGCAACAGACTGTGCATGAAGCAGCTATACAGAGTGCCTTTTGACCGCAACTCAGACAGAGTAAAAGAGCCAAGATTCCAGTATGTACAGGTTGGCATACATCCAAACACATTCAATGTTGATTACTGTAGTGATTTACTGTAGTGGCCTAAATCACTTTCCGTATCACTTACAGAACTATATCTATTTCTACAGAGGGTTTTTGAACTGGATGCAATGGAAAGACCACATGAATACATCTATATCGATGAAGCTGGGTTTAATCTCACCAAAAGGAGAAGGAGAGGCCGTAATGTGATTGGCCATTGTTGGTGTTCCTGGGCAGCGTGGTGGCAATGTCACATTATGTGCAGCCATCAGCAATCATGGGGTTGTCCACCATCATGCCAACCTGGGGCCCTACAACACTCACCAGCTCCTCATTTTCCTCAATAACATGCGAGATGCTCTGTTGGGGCAGCAGGATGAGCATCCCATCTATGTTGTTGTTTGGGATAATGTGAGTTTTCACAGAGCCCTCCAGGTTAGAGAGTGGTTCAATATGAACCAACATTTTATCAATCTTTGCCTTCCACCGTACTCCCCTTTCCTAAACCCCATTGAGGAATTCTTCTCCTCATGGCGGTGGAAGGTATATGAACGCCAACCTTACACCAGGATAAATCTCCTGCAAGCCATGGGACTTGCCTGTGGTGCCATAGGTGTGGAGGCAGGCCAAGCCTGGATACGGCATGCCAGGGTTTTTTTTCCCCCCTGTTGCCTGGCCAGACAAAATGTGGCCTGTGATGTGGATAGTGTCCTGTGGCCTGACCTAGTACGGAGACATGATGCTGTGGCTGAATAATTCACTTATTTGTATTTTTTGTACTTTATTTACAGTATACATAGGCTTACTGTACAGAAGTGGCAAGCACATATGATTTCTGTTTGTTTTTAAAAGTGATACAGTACATGTAAATGCACTAGATTTCTGTTTTGTCTTTTTGTACAAGTGCTAAATGCTATTGTAGAAGAAACAGCAGAATCTTTTGTAAAGCAAACTCTCTGAAAACTAAAAGCTTTTCTGTTAGAATCAACAAGGGAATTTGAGTCTCATTTTCCAGATCTATTTTTTGATTATTATTTGTACAAAATGTATGTCTTGCACCTTGTACTATCACTAATGCCAAAAATGAAAATAGAAACCAGTCATAATCTTGAACATCCACTGATCTATTTACAAGTTGTGGAGGCAATGAACACATGCTTCAATTCCAGAACAAGCTCAGCCTCCGCATCTCCTACACAAATCGCATACACGCATCTCCTAAATGCACTTCTTTTTTTTTTGCAACTTGCATTTAGCCTACAGTGAACAATAAACATTTATTTCTCCAGCTTCATGTCCTGAGTATTGTGTTTTCTATTTTTCTACGTAGTGTTTAGAGACTGTTCAGTAGTGTTTTTAATTTTGATTGACTCGGGGCACGATTTGACAACATAGTTCAGTTTTGAGCACAGATTGAACTGTTTTGAGGTGAAAGTTTGGTTTTGCAAGAAGAGTCTGAGGTTTTGTGAATGTAGCTTGAAAATTGGGTTTTGTGTTCACAGTTTAGAGAAAAGGTGAGCTGCTTTCAAGAAATGTGTTTTAGCAATCGAGAAAAACTGTAAAAGCTAAACTAAAATAATACGTTTTCAATCGGGATTTAAAAACATGAAGCGAAGTAGACTGCCGTATCTCAAGAGGGAGCTCATTCCATAGTGTTGGAGCATACACAGAGAAAGCTCTTTCCCCACGGCATTTTAAACGCACAGACAGGACTTGAAGAAGAAGTTGGTCAGCAGACCTAGGAGCACGGGTTCTTTTACAGTTCTTTCATTTTTAATGGCCTGTGTTTTTTCTTTTCAATTCAATCACAATTTTCAATGTGATTTTTAACTGTACAGATTATTAGAGAGAGAGAGAGAGGTTTGAAGATTTGCTTATCTTTTGTTTTGTGTTTCTATGTGAAGGGATAGAAAGAGAAATTAAAATCAGAATGTACTGTTGCACTATTTACCAATCTATTCTACATTCTCAATAACAATATTTATCTCCCCAAAAAATCTGTCAAGATTGTAATCTCTTTTTCTGTCATCTGTTTGGGTAGTGTAGCAGGATCAGAGGCGGGGACCTAAAAACGCTCAACAACCTGAGTCAAAAGGCTGGTTTTGTTCTGGTTCTCTTCTGGGGACGACTGTGGAACCACTGGAGATGGTGCAAAGAAAGATTTTTCATTTAAAAAAATTATGGACAAACCTTTTCATGAGACTGTTATACAAGAACAGAGTGTATTCAGTTGAAGGCTTTTTCAGTTTTGCTGTACCACAGACAGCCACATGAAATTCTTCCTGCCCACAGCATCTACAACAACTCTTTTAAAACCTTGGATATTAAGACAACATTTAATTTCCCTTTGGATATTCAATAAAATTTGAATAAGAACGAGCAGCAATCGATCTATCTCTGTTGAAGCAACTTTTTTTATCTACAAGTGCTGGGACGCAACAAGGAGTTGTTGCTAGAGTACAAGATCAATGTTGAACTTTATTTGGAGGATCAAGGACTTTCGGTTATGGAAGAGCAGCTACAAGGAGGAACTGAAAGAAAAACTGCGAAGGCAACAACCAACTGGTAAGAAGAATGTGCGCAACAACTGGTACATCAGGTAATGGACAGGAAATTAGCTAACTGTCATGTTTTAGTTTAAACTCCTAGGAAAATTAGTTTCCTAGTTTGACCATTTTAAAAGTGATGAGAATATGATCCTTTATCTATAACTATCTGTTATAGATGTTAGAGATTATTGTAGCTTCTTTCTTTGTCATTACAACATGATTGGTAGAAAAGTGGGTAGATCATGAAGCTTGAGATATCACATCACATGAGTGAAGGATCTATGATTAACTTGTTGCATGGTTTTATTACCCATAGTTCAGCGTCTTACACAGGTTTTTATAACCTCTGAATTTTTCAGATTTTGTCACATTGCAACTACCAACTTAAAAATTGTTTTATTGCTGTTTAATGAGATGGACCACCACAAAGAGCATAGTTAAGTGGAAAAGATACATAGTTTTATATTAATTTTTTTATAAAAATCTAAAACATATAATTTTGTCTATTGTTTTTGCATGGTTGAT
The DNA here is from genome assembly GCA_963556495.2 of Valencia hispanica. NCBI lineage: Eukaryota > Metazoa > Chordata > Actinopteri > Cyprinodontiformes > Valenciidae > Valencia > Valencia hispanica. The sequence continues at coordinate 32,980,316 of OY747712.1, forward strand.
GTGTTGTGTTAGTTTTTTTTTATTACACATAGAACTTTGCTTCTAAGTTACGTTATGGTCTCATATTAGCAAATGACCGTCACCCCATGTTTTCTGTGACCCCCTCATATAATCTAACCAACTCCTCACTGGCTTTCGTTCAACAATAGTTTCGCTCTTACTGCTATTGTATAAAGGCCACATTTGTAGAGTGGAGAGCTAATAGTTGTTCTGTCAATATACATTGTTCTCTAACAAACCTCCGAGGCTTCATTCTCATTGGTTTAAACATCAAAAACAAAATACAATAAAGTCGGCAGTTGTAACATGACAAAATGAGAGAAAGGTGTAAGGAATATGTAACCCACTAGAGAAATAGAGCTATATATTCTTTAAGTTCTCTTTATTGTCTCTTTAATTGCTAAAGTATTGTTTGTAATTTTTGTGGGTAAAAATTGTGCTACTTCAACTCAGTTTTGCACAGAATTGACAGTAACGACCTCCTATTGGGTGTAACAGCTGTCATTAAAATCTATTTCACACAGTTGTTCACTATTGGCTTAATTGGGTAATGCAGAATTTTGATTGGCAGAGCAGAGTAAGTTCTTCCCACGAAAGAGCGCATAGTGCAGAGACATTTATACAGTCAATGGCAGACACGGCTGAGCAGATTACGGATGAAAACGTTGCGGTAAAGTTATAAAAATCCTGGTTAAAAGTGAATCTTTTTTCATATTACTTATCTGAAAACATTGTGTGAAACAGATAAGGGAGTCTGGATGAGTGGAGTGTTGAAAGAACTGGAGTTCTGATTACTTTTTGGCGTCTTGGTGAGTGGCAATGTTGATGTAAAGCAGTAATGGCTGACTAGCAGCTAAGCAAAATCAGCAACACCTTGTTTTAAAGGGGGGGTATTATGCTTCTTCCAGGCACAATTACCCTTCTATAGACACTCCAATAAAATTGTCACCTTAAGTCTTTTAAAAGTCCATCATATATCCAAATCCACCTTAAAGAAATGTACTTCCGTTTTGGACGTCTTGATTTTCGGATGTGCCTCTCTAAGACCCTCCTACTCTTTCTGACACTCCGCCTTCAGTTCGTCGCATACCGTGCATCATCGCAGCATGCACGTAGTCGGAAAAAAATCCCACAAATGAGTTATAAGTACTGCACCTGGGACTCAGCCGGAGTTGCGAGGGGTGGGGAGGGGCAGGGGAGCTTTGCAGGGAGGAGGCTCTAGGCTGAGTGCGTAAGGTCGGGGGAGGAGATGGGTGGAAAAGGCGGGGATAGGTGGGAGCAGGCGTTTCAGCAACCCCGAGAACTACCAGCAGAGACTCAAAGACTACTCTAACATGAGTGAATGGGTCAGAGCAACACTTCAGGTATGTTTTTAATGAGGTAAAGACAGGTTCTAAGCATATCAAGCTTCAGAAAGTTCCTTTTGCATAATAACCCCCCTTTAAAGCAAAACGGAGTTGTAAAAACGGATATGTGTTCAAACCTTGAAGATTTTTTTCACTGAGAGTAAATGGAAGTGCATTGCTTGTTTTAATCAGCAAAATGAAGCAGTATGTTGCTACTTTGTGTTGAGTTTGTCTGTTTTTTTTCTTCCTTCCCTCCCTGAGTAACCGCCATTTTGTACAGCGATACTGCTGGAAGAGGGTGATGGAAATTGACCTGCTATTACTTGACTGGGAGAGGGAAATGTATTTACAAAGTTGAATGTAAAATTGTTTACCACATGATTTGAAATTATTTTATAATATATGAAAATTGGTCTTAAAAGAACTTTACAGCCATAATTCATGGTAAAAAAAAAAGCATCTTATTTCTTTTAAAGAGATAACTGCAAGGAAAAATATTGTAAAGAGATGGATTTTGTGAACATTCACTATTGTGTTTCAATAGTAGTTTTTGTAAGTGTGATATATTATGGCCATTAAGGTAGAATTTGACTACTAGATAGCTCTGTTTTGTACAGGCTAGGTTTTTGAGAGTCCTGAAAAATCCCAGTTAGAAGTTCTCCTTGACGAGGGAGTGGCGAGCCAGACCAGAGCACAATCATCTCCTTTCCAGAGGGTGGTGAATGAGATCAACCGAACATCAGAGGAATCAGCACCTGCAGGATTCAGCAGTGTGGTAGGACTGACTTTGAAGAGCACTCTTGACTTGACTTAAAAACGACTATTGCGAACAACCATATGGAACACAAGTGAACTCCATGGACAAACATAAACACTTAGAAGCGCAAGGAAAATACAGCCATTGTCATTTTTTTTCCCAAATTGATGGACTCAACTTTGTTTCCTCTTAGCCAGTGCCAGGGTTGGTTAATCAATTGGGGATTGCTATTCGCTTATGCCGTTCACCAAATAATTTTCCAATGTTCTAAATGAAGTATGTTTTAATCCGTTGGTGAACCTTTCATTTTTTTGTATCACCAAACAATATATTCCAACTAAAATGGTATTTGGGCTCATTTATTTTGGTTCTGTGTGTGCTGTGAATGATATTTTCTCATGCCTTGTCGCTTTAACGCAACCTAGACACTGACCCAACATAGTCACCTTTCTACCTGTATCTGGGTTACAAATACTTTTGAGAGGTACTGTATACGGTATTTCAAACATCTCTATCTTCCTTTTGTGTTGGATTTTTTGGGGGAAACGAAAAGTGGTGGAAGGAGGATCTGACTGTAAAACTTTGGTGAGAGGTGTCAGTATGCTTCCTCTTTCCAGCTGTATATTTGTGGTGTTGAAAATTTAGATTACATACTACTGAATAAATTTTACCTGAGTTGGTAATCTTAGACAGTGCTCAAGTAAAAGACTTGCTTGTACATCTTTTTTCTCATAATGAGTCTCACCAACCTGTTTTTACTAGTAACCTTGATATTGCCAACTTTTTCAACTCAAGGTAAGATCCACATTTCTGTTTCAAATAAAATAATCTAGCTTGTAATTTTATTTAACATGAAATTCCCTTACTTTATTTAAAGGCATCCCAAAATGCTGTCTGAGAAGCACCAGAATTAAGGTTCACCGAAATTTGCTGAAGAGTTACTTCTTACAAGATTCATCGTTTTGTTCTGTACCTGCAGTGGTGTAAGTTTTCCTAAGTTTATGACAATAGTCTGTCATAATTTTGTCAATATAGTTTATTTAATTAGATTTTTCCAAAAAACAAAAAACAAACTAATTATGTCTTCTTTTACTTTTAAAAGATTTACCACAATCACTGGCAAGAGAATCTGTGCTAGCCCCAACAAAGTGTGGACAAAGACCAGGATGGCCTATTTGGATGGAAAAAACTGGCAGCAAAGACAAACCTGAAAGCAGAAGCAGGATTGGTCAAACTGATTCCACTGTTGAAACGACAATGTTTTCTTTTTTGCTGCTTTTGTTTAATTAACCATCCACTTCGCAATGTGCAACTTTTTGTTAAAATTAAATCATAATTTTTGTGACCAGTGAAAATCTTTAAAATGTTGCTACTTTTTTTGGGAAATGATCATGGATTCAACCAGCAAATAAACATTGTCACAATGTAATGCCTGTGATTCACTAATCATGAGTTTCAAATCAGGCGGAGATACAGATGCACAATGCTACAATAGTTTTTTCAGCACCCTCTGCTTTTGTCATGTGTTTGATCTCAGTGGTACCACAAGCTCTCATAGTGATGAGAGATAAGAGCAGCAATAGTTGAGATCCTTGAGTAAGTGAAGAGATTTTCACATGATAGTAAGAGGTGTGCATGAATTGATATTAGTAAAGTATAGCATTGTGGACGCAGAATTGAAAAATAGAATGTTGAAATGTTAACAGAATAAGTTACAAATAAAGGGATAACAAGCATACTTAGTCCACACACATGTATCTTTTTTACCTTGAACCTGAGCACAACTTTTTATTTGAGACCCAAAAGTTACTAGCTTGACTTTATCTGCTTTCAAGGATCCATCGAGAGGGATGAAGGTCTGGTAAGATGAAGACTCCAGCAGAAGTTTTATTACAAATTCATAAAACTTAAATTAATTCAAAAGAAAATAATATCTACACCAACAGCACTATGTTTTAATGAAAGGATGATCTCAAATTTAAAATTCCAGCTCATTACTGGTCGGGTAATTCGGAATAAAGTTGTTTTGCCCACAACAATGACCATCGCTTTCCCCTTCCCCTCACAGGACGGTTTGACACTTTAGACTGTAGGCTAACCAGGTGGAGACTTGTAGTCATTGTATTTCCATTAGTTGGTGCTATAAAACTATGATGTGTGAAGCTCTGAAAAAAACTGTGAAACAAGCTGGCTTTCTGTGGGCTGAGAGAGAAAGTACCGCTGTGTGTCAGTGTGCTGCAGCTAGGGGATGTTTTAGGGGCTGAGAATGGAGAGCATTTGAGGTTGATGCTCGTTTGCTAAAACCAAAGTGTAATGGGTTTTTCCCACCCCCTGTATAAATTATAAGCCCACCCCTATTAGTATGTGTATGATGGAGAATCTGAATTCAAAGGGTGAATTACATAATGAGTTAAAAAATAATATTTTTTGTTATGCTTATGCAACACAATAAGTTGCTTTAACACTCTACAACTCTACTGTGTACTGAAACGGTCTGTGTTGTTCAATCTTAAAATGTATGACTTGTCAGTAGAAAGACCTTACTGAGTTTTTGTGTACGTTTTGACTCTGCTCGTGTTTGCATACTGTAGGTAGAAAGATTATGACAAATAACAAGATATAACTGACATTCATTTATCTCATTTTAATGGCTAAATACAACCCTTACACATATAGGTTTAGAACTTACCTGTCAGAGCAGCCCTACCTCCTACAGCACTCCTACACTCAGAAGGAAACTTGTGGGAAAATGAGAAAAGTCTGACCATCAGCTAGTTTTAATCTCACCAAAAGTACTGACTGGTGGTTGAAACAGGAGCCTGCTTACTGGTAATACTAAGTGGGCAGTCATGATGCAGTGGATGAGAGAATGATTTTCCCTGAGAAGTGAGTCCATTATCTGTATCAGAAATTGTTTTACCATCTGGTTAAATACTTTACTGTGATTTTCAATAATTATTTGCAATAGTAATAATTATAATAAATGTGGACGAGTTCTAACCAGATAACCTATGTCAACCAAAGTTCAAGAGATGGTATGAAGATTTTGATCATGAACCAGTCCCAGTCACAAATTTAGATAAGAAAACAAAGGAATTATTAAGACCAAACTGAATTGCCCCTTGTGGGATCAATAAAGTATTCATTCAAACTAGTGTGGTTGTAATATTACGTGATTCAGCATATAATATTGCTGCCATATTTCCAGAAAGAATTGTGATGTATAGTTTGTTGGACATCACCAGTCCTGTGCTTGGGCTAGATCTAGGTCTTAGACTAACAGTTATTCTTTTTTCTCTGTGTGAGCAGGGCCTTCATTTTCAAAATGCAAACTGTTTGAAAATAATGTCTTATCTCGTAAGCAAAAATTTGCTAATAAAAAAATATACAATGTTGAAAAGAAAACTTTCACTGGACTTGAACAACTGTGAGAGTGATATGAATACTTTTCTAAGTTTAAGGGAACAGAAATTTGTGAAAATAAAAAAAAAAACTTAATTGATAATTAGGTGCATGTATGGAGTATCTATTCTCGACAGGAAACAAATATGTCAGTGATGTATTGCTTGGAGGAAGAGGACATCTTTTCCTATGCAAATCTAGGTGTGCCAGCTCCCGCTGATCATTGGCTACCTGAGAGTCCCTTTTGCCAAGCCCCCTGGATTCCCATTGGACTGGCTGGAGAACCATCCACCAACCAGCAGCTGACAACAGGCATCTGCTCCTTTAAAAGACTCTGGATCACTTTCATTCGGTGGGCAGCTTCTGAACTGTGTACAGCTTGCCCCATGTCACCTAGCGGTTGTCTGGTGGTTTCATTGTCTGTTAGGATTTGGGGAGCTGAATGCTTCGTTAGTAAAGTTTTGTTTGTTAGTTAGTGGAAGGTTTATTTCTTCCAGCCTGAAAGCAAACTGTTAGAAGTTCAAGAGGACTTTTCCCCTGAGTTTTTTCTGCAAAAACCTCTGTGTTAAAAGTCTTGATATCAAAATGAAGCTAGTTTTTGTTAGATTTAACCAGAGGTGTAAAAATTACAGTATACGTTACTGTGCCAAAGTAATTGTAGCTGGAACAAATTATTAACTTCTTCATTTTCGCCTAATTTTTCTGTCATGTTACATTATATAATACCTTTGAAAATATGCTTCAGTAGAATATAAACTGCAGACAATTATAAATCAACACCTGGAGATAACCTGTACAAAGTTTCGTGTTGACAAAGTGAAGTAGATCAAAGTTACAGAAAACATAGCAAGGCGTTTTGCAGTTTGGTACAGTTCGGCGCAACTTGGCAACAACAGTGAAGTATTGCTGACAAAATCGGACTTACAACCCAGCTTCATACAAGTTAGGTCACACCCCACAGTTATTTTCACCTAACCCAAACACTAAAAAGTTCAGAGGGTTTTATTACCCCACCCGTCAGTTGTAGGAAACAGATTGTATAAAGGAAATCGCTCCCTCCCCTCATAAACCAGTATCTCATGACACCCTCCAGAGCCTAAATTCCTTCTTGGATGGCTACGCAGGAGTTTCAGGCCTTGGAGTTATATAGTCTTCATCCTCACTAAAACAAGATACCAAAAAAGAATTAGAAAAATTAGACATATATGCATACACATCTACACATAAATCTCAGCACCCACTTTTTACATAGTGTATTTTTGGGTCAGTGTCAGCTACAAACAAACACGGTTTTAACTGGTTTTAAATGTTTCTTTTAACTGGTTTTAACCGATTTTAACATTGCTAACTTTTCATTCATCGGTTGCTTTTATCAGGGGTGGTTTTTTTTGTTTTTCTTGGGGAGTGCATGGATTACCTTTTCCCCCACCATGCCTCCACTCACCTGCAGCCCTGGGTGTGTTGGCTGACCACGCTCAGCAGCCCCTTTACGGTTGGAGCAAATGCACAGCAAATTAATCTTGCATGTGCGAATCTCTGGTCTTTGCTGGAGGAGCACAACGACAGCACGAACATATCCATGTGTATGGGGTAAGAACACTGTCAAAATAAAAGCGTATTTACACTTTAAAGTATGAGCATATTGGACAATAGCTGTGCAAACCTACAAATTTGTAAACTATTGAACGAACCAAATCACACATATAACAGAAGTTGATATTTTTCCTGTAAGAATGCAGTTTCAAACGTTACATCTGAAATAAATCACAAGTACAAATAGCACATTTGCAGTTGTGGTTTGCTTAGTATGAACACGAGAAGCAAGGTGTTTGAGAATACACATTTCTGCTCTGAGAATAAGAATTTACAACTGGGAGCACGGTCACGTGATCAAGGGTTCATTAATGGAGCTTAGATAAGTCGATGAACACAGTACTGGTCCACAATCCAGGTGGCGGTATTGCACCTCAGACTTGCCAACTGTCATAAACCAAAACTACAGCAGTAGATACAAGATGCCTGAGTACTCTGGTGTATTCTTGTTCGGATCTGCAGACTATTGAGAATAGAGCTTGGAGCATTACTTTCCACAGGTGAGATTGAACATTTTTAATGTGTGAATTTTATAAATATAATCTTCCTGGACTGTATTTATGTCCACCAGCAAAATCTTAGCTAGCTAACCTTAGCTTCATGTTTAGCGTCAGTGTTCACCGGCTATGAAGACAGAGTTTGTAAACCAAATGTTCCAAAACTGACTTGGATTATAACTGACACAAAAATGCTACTTTTGAAGTAAAACACACATTACTGGTGTAGCCGGGAGACTTAGTGCCCAGAAGTAACTCAATATATGCAAGACATGCAGAAAGCAGCACAGCGCAGCTGTTTCATTACCGGAAGGTAGATCAACAGCTATATTTACTGCAGGTAGTACATGGCATTAGCAGATCACACGCTGGTTTAATATTGATTACCTGGCGGATGTATGCTGTTTGTAGATTGATTTTTATTTGGAGCTTTTAATTATTTTAACCGCTTCTGCTGATCTTTCAAGGATCAGAAGCATTTACGGGGTAAGACGAGGAGCACGTTTTTTCTGTGTGATTTAAAGTCGACTATTATATAATATACTAATTATTTTATTATGTTTGGTTAAGGTGTTGGACTCACCTCATTTTTATACTTTTGTGTAGGTTGTCCTGCTACTGTTTCAGTTGTTTAGATCATTTTTGTTTTAGTGATTTTGTTTTCTATAATGGGCATATGCTGTCCATGAAAGTAAAGCTGGGGTTTAGTTTTTTGCCTAAACTAAAGTGACTAGATGAAGAGGGAATTTTTATTTTGTCATGTTCCCTTGTTTTGTGTGTGTTTACGTTGGAGAGCACCTAGGTGTTATTTTTTAATAATATTATTTAATATTAAGCAGTCGAATTTAAATAGTTTTTCTAACATATATTGGTGGAGTGTTTTCCAGGGCCAGTGTAGGAGCCAAATGAGGATGTTTTTAGTCTCATTGATATTTGCGCATTGATTGGCACAAATAAGTGGGTGTGTCACTTTGGGTGTGTGTTGTCATTTATCTGTTCAGGTGAGCTGGCTGGAAGGAGGATGATGGCTGGGTGAGCTTGGCTGTAAAATATTTTGTTGACCGCACCTCGTTTATATCTTGCATATTTATGGCATGTATTTTAACCCATGAGCATGGAGGTAGTGTAGTGCCATCATGGTGAGATATGTCACAGTGTTAAAGAAGACATGCAGCCCTCACCTAGAGTCTTTTTTCACAAACTGTAGACCATTTTATTCACCGCGGGAGTTCGCCTCGTTTGTGCTGGTCGCTGTATACATTCCACCGCAGGCGTGCGTAACGGAGGCGTTACATCACCTCGCCGACCAGATCACAGACGTGGAGAAAACTCACCCGGACTCTCTGCTAATCATTCTCGGGGATTTTAATAGAGCAAATCTCAAACTTGAACTGCCTAAATATAGACAACACGTGACGTGTCCCATCAGGGACATGAACACTTTAGACCACTGCTACACCACAATAAAGAATGCATATCGCTCTGTCCCCCGTGCTGCTTTGGGACTTTCTGACCACTGCCTGGTCCACCTCATCCCATCTTACAGGCAGAAGCTGAAATCTGCTAAGCCTGTGGTAAGAACTGTGAGGAGATGGACTGATGAGTCAAAGATGCAGTTACAGGCCTGCTTTGACTGCACTGATTGGAGCGTCTTTGAAGCAGCAATCTCAGACCTGGACGAACTGACCGACACTGTGACATCTTACATCAGCTTTTGTGAGGACGTGTGTGTGCAGACCAAAACCTTCTGCACGTTCAACAACAACGAACCATGGTTCACTGCAGAACTGAGATGGCTACGCCAGGACAAGGAGGAGGCCTACAGGAGTGGAGCTCGGGTCCTGTACAAGCAGGCCAGGAACAAGCTGACAAAGGAGATCAAGGCAGCAAAAAGGAACTACAGTGCAAAGCTGAAGGAGTGTTTTTCTGCCAACGATTCTTCTGCAGTTTGGAAGGGCCTGCAGACCATTACCAACTACAGGTGACCATCCCCCCACCCTGTGGGGAGCCCCCGCTTGGCTGAGGACCTCAACGACTTTTTCTCCAGGTTTGAAACGACTTTCACACCTTCCAACTCCCCCACCATCTCCATTACAAAAGGCCTAGCATCACCCCAAACCACCCCCGTACCTGACCCCCTGCCTGGACTGAGGATCTGTGAACAGGATGTACGTCAACTATTTCAGAGACAGAGGATTAAGAAGGCAACAGGTCCTGATGGAGTGTCTCCGTCCTGTCTGAAAGTCTGTGCTGGACAGCTGGCTCCCATCTTCACTCAGATCTTCAACAACTCCCTGGAGCTGTGTGTGGTCCCCTCCTGCCTCAAACGCTCCACCATCATTCCGGTTCCCAAGAAGTCCCCCGTCACAGGATTAAATGACTACAGACCAGTCGCCCTGACATCTGTTGTCATGAAATCCTTTGAACGACTGGTGCTGACCCACCTGAAGGACATCACGGATCACCTGCTAGACCCCCTGCAGTTCGCCTATAGAGCAAACAGGTCAGTGGATGACGCAGTCAACATGGCTCTCCACTACATCCTGCACCACCTAGACTCTGCAGGTACCTACGCTCGGGTCCTGTTTGTGGACTTCAGCTCTCCATTCAACACTATCGTCCCAGAGCTCCTCCATCAAAAAATGTCCCAGCTCACCGTGCCTCCCTCCACCTGTCAGTGGATTACCAGTTTCCTGACTGACAGGAGGCAGCAGGTGAAACTGGGTAACTTCACATCCAGCACCCGGTCCCTCAGCATCGGCGCCCCCCAGGGATGTGTTCTCTCCCCACTGCTCTTCTCCCTTTACACCACTGACTGCACGTCAAGGGATCCTTCTGTGAAACTCCTGAAGTTTGCAGATGACACCACCATCATTGGACTCATCCGTGATGGTGACGAGTCTGCATACAGAGGGGAAATGGAATAGCTGGTCCTCTGGTGCAGTAAGAACCACCTGGAGCTAAACCCGCTCAAAACTGTGGAGATGACAGTGAACTTCAGGAAGAGACCCCCATCAACATCTCCTCTCATAATCATCAACAGGCCAGTCCCCACAGTGGAGTCTTTCAGGTTCCTAGGATCCACCATCACACGGGACCTGAAGTGGACCTCCCACATTAACTGTATAAGAAAGAAGGCCTAGCAAAGGCTGTACTTTCTGCGTCAGCTCAGAAAGTTCAACCTGCCTCAGGAACTGCTGACCATCTTCTACACAGCAATAGTCCAGTCTGTCCTGACCTCATCCATCTCTGTCTGGTTCGGATCCGCCACCAGAAAAGACAAGGACAGACTGGAGAGAACAGTCAGGTCCTCAGAGAGGATCATAGGTACTGATCTTCCCTCCATTCAGGACCTGTACCAGTCCAGGGTCAAGAAGCGGGCCAGAAAAATCACCACAGACCCCTCACACCCTGGCCACAATCTGTTTAGGCTCCTCCCGTCAGGCCGGCGTTACAGAGCGTTGAACGCCAAAACCACCCGACACAAGAACAGTTTTTTCCCCCAGGCTGTCGCTCTGATGAACTCTGTGTAGTCACAGAGTGTGAGTCTATTCACATAACAATAAACTATAACTCTGCACTGCTGTACATACTCACTGTAAAATAACCCCGGTTTGGTGTATATATTATCCTTTATTATTTATTTGTATTTATTTCTTTATTTCACTTATTTAAGTTCTGTACTGGAGAGAAAAGTTGCCGGAGTCAAATTCCTTGTATGTGTCATACTTGGCCATTAAAGCTGATTCTGATTCTGATGAAAATTTATTAAATTTGAACATGCTAAACATGGGATATTTATGTATATCTTATTATTATTATTATTATTATTACTACTACTATGTATATTTAAACATCAGAAAACATGTGCAACATAATCCACATACCCAGTCAATATGTCGCTTTGTAGACCTGGATGATGGAAACAATGAGACTGTGAGACTGATGTTGCCACCCTCTCTGTCTGAATGATATTAATACTAACTGTATATATTGTAGGAACTATACTGAAACTATCTAATTCAGAGAGTGGTGACTTCAGTCTTTTTGTTTCCATTTACAAAACCAGAACACAAAAATCTATTATATTTAACACCAAATCAGAGAAAACCTTTTAGCTTGGTTTTACAAAAATAAAAAATATATTTTTGTATTTGTCAGAATTTTATCAGAATAAAGATAATTTATATATATATATATATATATATATATAAAAATTCAGTAATTTATTAATTATTTACTGTGATGAGTCATGTACTGTTTTGCATATATCTCATATTTAAGTATATCGGAATATTCTATTTCTGATAAGCCCACTATAAATATTAAAGTATGCCAACTCATGTGCTGTATTGTAGCTACATGTATAACGGTTGCAGAAACAAAAAACGCATGAAAATCAGTTTGGTATTCAGCAAGTCACGATTGATTAAAAGCACCAACGCTTCATTGTGTCTGCCAAACAGATGTGGAGTGAGAGAGACCGGTCCAAGATGGCCGCCCCACAGCTCATCAGCGCCAATGGGGAGTAGCGGTTCGATGGAGCATCTACTCTTTATATCTATGACATGAACTGTTTAAAATTGACTGATTTTGTTCCACTGTTTCTTGGTTCTTCATTTTGGTGCTATGAAGTTGATTAAACTGCATGCAGTCTTCGACTTCTTCTTCATGGCTTTCATTGACGGTTAGTAAGCTTGAGGTGCAATACCGCCACCTGGAGTGTGGACCAGTAGTGTGTTCATCGACCTATCTAAGCTCCATTAATGAACCCTTGATCACGTGACCATGCTCCCAGTTGTAAATTCGTATTCTCAGAGTAGAATTGTGTATTCTCAAACACTTTGCTCCTCATATTCATACTGAGCAAACCCCAACTGTAAATATGCTATTTGTATTTGTGATTTATTTCAGATGTAACTTTTGAAACTGCATTCTCACAACTAAAATATAAACCTCTGTTTTATGTGTGATTTGGTTAGTTCAATAGCTTACAAATGTGTAGCTATGCGCAACTATTGACCAGAATTCACACATTTTAACCTGTTAATACGCTTCTATTTTGACAGTGTTCTTACCCCGTACATGTGTCTCATTAACAGACATTTCACTGGACAAGTACCAAAAGTTAGAATTAGATAACAACATGGGGATGGGGGGAATGAGTGAAGTTTTTTTTTTGTTTTTGTTTTTTTTGTGCTTTTAGAGCTCTTCGCATTTGCATAGTAAAGTTAAATTCTTTCTGACTATATATTTACTTTGTTGCACCTTATTCATTCTGCAGAGGGGATACATTAAATAAACTTTTAGAGATAACCTACATAGATCCTGTTCTACATATTTATGATGTTGTCATTCCTCATATTCCCTCAACACTGGCATTTAGTGCAGTTTACAAAACACAGTTTTCATTTGTTATTCCACGTCTATATTCTAACACATGGGTGTCCAGCTCCAGTCCTCAAGGTGTCCTCCCAGTTTTAGATGAGTCTCTGCTCCAACACAGCAGATTCAAATGATCCAACTACCTCCTCATCTTATCAAAGTTCTCCAGAGGCCTGCTAATGAGTCATCATTTGATTCAGGGGTGTTGAACCAGGGAAATAACTAAAACATGTAGGAAACCTGCTGTTGAGGACTGACTTTGGACATCCCTGCTCTAACACATATTACAGTCATTCTTCTTTCATAAAACCCAGGTAAGTCTTGCAAAGCCCTTGTTTGCTTAATTGAGAAAATGTTGCAAAGGAAAATGATGCAAAGGATGTGGTATCCATCTCTTTGCAAGACCAGGGTAGCTTAGATTAAGTGATACCTTGAGTAGATAACAAATCGTGTAAGGTTTAGACTGGCTCATAACACCCTGGTACACCTAGCTGTGTGGGTTAGTGTAGATTAGCACACAGTGGTTTGAAGCTAAGTTGGTCAACTATGGCTTGGTTCTTCTAAGAAAGCAGAAGTAAAGGTTATGTCATGACAAGAGTCTTCTCAGTTGTAATCAGAGTGCGCAGTACACATAAAATCATAAAGCTGCACTTTCATAAAAACCTGATGGAAAAATAATATTTAACATGAAAAGTGGATTGACATTCAATTCTCTCTGAGTAGTACTGAATTTGTGGTTACATGACACTGTTCACAACAGGACCTAAAAAAACTCTCCCATGCGTTTATCTTTAGTCGGATTGATTACTGCAACAGCGTTCTCACAGGTCTGCCTAAGAAGTCAATCAGACAGCTGCAGCTGATCCAGAACGCTGCTTCTCACGTCCTCACTAGAACCAGGAGAGTAGAGCACATCACCCCAGTTCCAAAGTCCTTACACTGGCTCCCTGTAGCTCAGAGAATAGACTTCAAAATACTTTTACTAGTTTATAAATCATTGTATGGCTTAACACCAAAGTATGTTGCAGATCTACTATTACTATACCAACCCCCCAGAACACACAGGTCCTCTGATTCAGTCTACTGAACATCCCTAGAATTAGAACCAAACACAGAGAAGCGGCTTTCAGTTTCTATGCTCCTCTAATCTGGAACAAACTTCCAGACAACTGCAAAGCTGCTGAAACACTGAGTTCTTTAAAATCACAACTAAAAACATATCTGTTTAGAGCTGCCTTTGAGTAATGCGTTGATGAATCATAAGTTTTGTGTGTGCTTCTTGCTTTATTGCTGTTTTTACATTATATGCTTTGTCTGTGTTTTACCATTATTTTTATATTACCTCTTAATCCTGTAAAGTACCTTGAATTACCTTGTTGTTGAACGTGTGCTATACAAATAAAATTCCCTTTCCTTGCCTTACTACTAATAAAGTACATCCTGCGTTTTGATATTGCATTGTTCAGCTGACACTGATGTTGCTTCTTGTGTAGTTGTCATTGTCAGTTTTATTAGCTACTCGTTGGTTTCCTTTCTGTACATTTTTAGTTCCATCCATATATAAACACAAAGGTAACTATTGATTCAGATACATATTTTTTTGCTGACAACAGATAGAGGTTTGCTAAAAAGTAATTTCACATTAAATAATAGAATTCAGTATACAGTTGAAACAAAAATGTACGTACATTTTATTTATATAGCACACTTTCAACAACAAGTTAATTCGAGGTGTTTTATATGATTAAGGGGTAAAATAAAAATAGCAGTAAAACACAAACAAAGCATATAAAGTAAAAACAGCAATAATGCAAGAAGCACACACAGCAGCAGCGTTCTGGATCAGACCAATATTTTACAGTGACTAAAGTTGTTTTTTTCTAAGATGTCTTACTTCTAGGACTGACTTTGTTTCTAAGTTCTAAGTTTTTAAAAACCTTGTGTTACTATTTGAGATACTTTAGCCTACGTCATGTTGTCAGGTAGGTTGAATTAAAGTGATGTCTCAAATCTTTAAGCCTGGCAGTGGCTAGTGAAACTAAGGTTAACTTAAAAAAAAGAAAAAGATTAAGTAAGTTGATTTTGTGATAGAAAAGGGGGGCAATTATGTTTTATGTTCACATAGGGCATCTACCCTTTTGTGAGACAGGTTATATTCAAGTGTTTTCTTGAATCTATGGGAGGTTCTTTGTTGACATCATTGTGCGCATGCGCGGGTGGGCTGGTGGTAAGAAAACAAATAAAAATGGCAGGCAGTATAGAGGCGGCAAATGTTTTTAAGAGAGTTAGCGGGCGAAATCCCCAACAAAAACACTAACGTCTGAAGACGGAAAAATGTTTACAGAGAATCTGAAAAATCTGCATTGGTGTAAAAAATCGAGATTATTCAAAGCTCATATGAGATCTGGGATGATCAAAAACGTTGGTCCGATTCGCCGGTGTCTTGGCCACAAATCTGCTGGGGAGACATTTATTCCTACCAAATAGATGGCCCTGGACCATTTACTCATGACAAATTAAAGGCTTTCCAAAGTCTGGAGGCCTACAATTACTTAATTTCAAGAAAAGTTGGGCCAATCTCTTCTACGAAACAGAAAGCTGTGGTCCTCCTGAACGCAGAGGTCAGACCTGGCCAAGCAGAGTCTCAGTGTGATTCACATCTCCCGTGGGTGATCACAAAAGAGAACGACGAAATCCTCACTGCTACTGCAAAACTGGGTAAATCTTCATTGATCAATGTCCTAAATTTTTTGGGGAAATGTAGTTGCTGTTGTACAGTTTTAGTAGTAGCCTACAGTAACATGATAATTTTAATGCCGTCTGGTCTCTGGTGAAAAGCAGAATATCTTTCTTACACCTTTCTTCTTTTAAATTCAGTCTCGGAGAAACATGCAGTCATGTAGCGGCTTTAATGTTCAAAGTAGAAACAGCTGTCAGGATAGGACTATCAACTGCTGCACGTACCAGCCTCAACCGGAGGAGCTTAAGTGTCTTGTTTACAAGTGATGGTAGGATGGAACAGAAGTTGGACAGACAGATTGAGGCTTTATCTGCTGTAATGTGGGCACTGCTTCAGGCTACTTTCAAAAAGAAAGAGCTGAAAAGCTGAAAGAGCTCTCAGTTTACCAGTTCTTCTTTGTTCCTACCCTGACCTATGTTCCTGAGATTTAAATCATGATTGGAAGAAAAAGATCCCGGATACCAAAATGTACTTTCACTTTAGGGTGGCTGGACTCAGCCTTAAGAAGAGGGTAAGGCTCACCCTATCCGTAGCACAAATCAAAGGGGGAGCTCAAACTACAGTGGTTGCTTCCTTGCATCGAAAAAAAATCAACTGAGGTTGTTTGGGGATATGATCAGGGTGCCTCCTGGGTGCTTCCCTTAGGAGGTATAATTCAGGCACATCCCACTGGGAGAATGATCATGATTTGATATCATCTCTTAAAAACACAAACTCCTCTTCTCTGGCTACTTAGAGAATATAAAGATTTTTAATTATTTGGTTTTATTCATATCCAACGTTTTTGAGGCCCTGCAAAGAAAAATACTGAGCTTGATCAGATCGATTATTTATGGGTGTAGAAGTAGGTTTAAACATGATATGGTTAAAGTAAAAACTTTACATACAGTAATCACAGAAACTATGTAAATTTAACATGAGCCATAATTGTTGTATATGAACTGCTTTTCTTTTAGGGTCGCATAATACTATGGTATGGAACCAATTTTTTTAAAACAAGAACAAAATGTATACAAAATATACCCACACATTCCTACTAATTTGAATAAATGACCTTTTGCAAGTGACACTTTAGGCTTCTGCTTTTTACAGTCATCAACAAAAAACAAAAATATAATTATGGCTGCCAAATAAACTGTTATTGTAGGGGCAGGGGTCGGATCTTTTGGGATGCCATTCAAGAAGTCTGATTCATTTGTTTGTTCCAAAATTAGTCTTGATGTGCGTTTAGGATCATTGTTCTACTGAAACACCCAAATGCATCCAAAATTTTACCCACCATATCTAAACTATACTGTCACCCTCAGAAAAGGAATGCTGGTTTTAAAAAACAACCCATGAACCATCAAGATTGAGGTGTATCATAAACTAAAATAAACTATTAATGCAGTATTAGTCTTTAGGAAAATACTTTGTGTCTCTAGAGATGAAATGTAGCTCTTTTTATGTCTCTTTCTGCTTTTAGAGTTAAGCTCAGAGCTTTGCTTCTGTTCCTTGTTTCTATTACCAAGGTTCAATACTATGCTCGACCCATCTACCTTCACTAGGATCATTCTCAGCTGTCTCCACTTGGAGCAACACTGCCACCAGTGGTGGTTTTGGAAAGGGTGACAAGGCTTTCTGCCTAAAGTGGCAAGGCCTTGGAGTCATTACGAGGCAAAAAAGTCATCTGTAAGTTGCCCCCAAAGTAGTTTTCTATTTTTATTCCCAGCCAGTGACAATAGACACCTCTGTCTGATGTGCATTGGGACAAATTGCTACTGTTCATCACTGGTGTCACTTTATAATGAATTACCTCAACAACAACAAAATAAACACATTTCAGGATTAACTAGGTGGAAATTACAAAACATTACAAAAACCCACACACATTTCTAAAGAGTAGATTATTTTCTATTATATTATTACTATTTGCTCCTTTTTTTTCAAAACTTGGTTGCATACTGTCAGGTTGTATATTCCACAGTTCCAAAACAAGTTTTTAAAATTAGCACTTCTGTTCTACGTACTGAGTTTTGCAGCTTGACAGGTTTACTGAAATGTTTTGTATTATTCTTAGAAGAGAGGAAACAGCCCCTCTAATACTATTCTTCTAAATCAGACCCCAAGAAGCACATGCGGGGCTGTACACATTTGCTCAACTCTATGTTCAGGATGTGGTAATTGGTGTGGTAGAGCAGACCCATGGTGTCAAATATAAACAACCCTAAACAATAAAGTACAAACTTTGTACGTCATAAAGGAACATATGAAATATATATTATATTGACAATAAATTGTTGGAATAGTCAAGTTAAATGTAAAAAGGTAGAAATTGAGGCAACCATCTGCCCTAGTATGCCATGCATAGACTTATCTTTTAATCAGAAACCTTCAGGTTTGATTTCGTGGTGTTTTGTTTGTGTCACAGCAAACAGGAAAAACTCATGTGGTGCTGTGACTGGTAGGAAGATAATAAACAAGATAAAGGACACCCAAAAAAGACCTACTTAGACCAACATGACTATGCTGATAATACAGTTACAGTATTTACTGTTTTGGATCTTATTTTTCTCAGTCCATTGAAAGTCTGCAGAAAGCTTTTGTTGTTGTCCAGCATTCACTTCATCAGCATAAAACATCAGCTCAATGCTGACAAGACCAAGCTAATGTTGTTTTCAACTTTTTTATCTGTGCTAGATTATGGTGATTTTTTTTAATATGAATTTTTCTTGTCTTCGAATGGTGGACTCGATTTATAATGCCTCTTTGAGGTTTATTGCCAACTATAGAGTCAGTACACATCATTGTGATTTGCACTGATGAGTGGGATGGCCATCATTGGCATCTAGGGTGCAGGGACATTGGTATGTACTTATTTACAAGGACATGCTTGGATTACTGCCTCCTTACATTTGTACTTTAACCACACGGAGATGGGTTGACTCCTACTCCTTGAGATCCAATGATCAGCTGTTGTCTGTACCTTTTGCCCACGCAGAGTTCAGTAAGAAAGCCTTTGCTTATGCTGCTCCTTTTGCGTGGAACATGCTGCAGAAAGACTGGGAATTGACTGAGCCATTGCCCTTAAATGCTTTCAAAACCAAACTAAAAACAGCAGAAATTGCCTCAGTGATTTATAATTGCTTATTATGATCTGTGTTATTTTAATGTATTTTAATGTTGTTTTATATTGTAACTGTGTTGAATGTTGCTGCCTCTTGGCCGGGACTCCATTGGAAAATAGGTTTTTGATCTCAATGGGATTTTTCTGGTTAAATAAAGGTTTAATAAAAAAAGAAGTATTATATTCCATGCAACTCTTCTTTCTAGGAATATGGCCGAATTTATTAGTCCTCCAAAACACTGACAACCCAGGGTCCAGACCAGGAAGCAGAGTCGTAGTTTAACCCACTTCTCTGCTGCTTCTGTACTGTTACCCACCCATTACCCTATAGAAACAATGTCTTGCCCACGGCCAAAATTAAATGAATTAAAAGTTAAGCCAACAAAAGGAAATTATGGAAATCTCATAAAAATAAATACAACTTTGACTGAACAGAAAAATAAATCTATTAAATGTGGTTTTTTAAACATAAGATCTCTCTCCTCAAAGACTTTGTTAGTAAATGACTTGATTTGTGATAATCACATTGATTTCCTTTGTCTCACAGAAACCTGGTTGCAGAAGGAGGATTATGTCAGTATAAATGAGTCAACTCCTTCCAGTCATTTAAATTTTCACATCCCTAGAAATACTGGGTGAGGAGGAGGAGTTGCAACCATTTTCCGTTCTGATTTACTAATTAGTACCAGACCAATTGATAGCTACAGTTCTTTTGAACATCTAACCCTTAATTTTCCTCATCCAAGTTGCAAAACATTAAGACCATTTTTGTTTGTGGTTTTGTATCGTCCACCAGGCCCTTACTCTCAATTCTTGGATTAGATCTCACATTTTTTATCTGATTTAGTAGTAAATAATGATAGGGTTATTATAGTGGGGGACTTCAATATTCATGTGGATACTGAAAGTGATAGCCTAAATGCAGCCTTTAATGCTATTTTAGACTCAATTGGCTTTACTCAAAAAGTACAGGGATCGACCCACTCGGGTAAAAACACTTTGGACCTTGTACTGACATACGGTATTGAGTGTGAGGAAATAACAGTCCACCCACATAACCCGGTCCTGTCTGACCACTTCTTAATAACTTTTGAATTTACTTAAACTGACCATCTTAAATCTGAAAGAAAATGTCATTATAGTAGAGCTTTATCAGACAATGCTGTAACAATTTTTAAAGAATCTGTTCCATTCTTACTTTCCTCAGTGTCTCAGAGTAACACAGTGGATGGCAGCAATTCTATCTCTAACCTTTCAATAATTGATGGTCTGGTTCACAGCGTTACGTCCTCATTGCGTTTGGCATTAGATAGTGCAGCCCCCTTAAAAAAGAAAGTGGCTAGCCATAGGAGGCTGACTCCTTGGTTTAACGCAGAGTTGCGTACTTTAAAGCAGAATACTAGGAAGTTGGAGAGAAAATAGCGCTCTACACACCTAGAGGATTCCTATTTAACCTGGAATAACAGTCTACTGCTGTATAAAAAGACCCTTCGACAAGCTAGAACAGCATATTTTTCATCATTAATAGAGGCAAATAAAAACAATCCTAGGTTTCTTTTTAGTACAGTTGCCAAACTTACACAGAGTCATAGCTCTGTTGAGCCAACTATTCCCCCAGCTCTTAGCAGTGATGATTTTATGGGATTTTTCATAAATAAAATTAATTCTATTAAAAATAAAATCATTGGCATCCTCCCAAACATGATTACTTCTTCCTCAGTAAATGAGGCAGTATCGGAAAGAACTGTAGAACCTCAGTTGTGCTTAGGCTGTTTTGATTCAGTCGAGCTTTCGGAATTATCAAAAATATTAGCCTCATCTAAACCTTCAACTTGTATGTTGGACCCAATTCCAACCAAATTATTTAAGGAAGTGTTCCATTTGGTTCCTGGCCCCATTTTGGATATGATGAATCTATCCTTAGTAAACGGATACGTACCACAAGAATTTAAAATAGCTGTAATTAAACCTTTACTCAAGAAACCTTCCCTTGATCAAGATGACTTAGTGAATTACCGACCTATATCTAACCTTCCTTTCTTATCCAATGTCCTTGAGAAAATTGTTGCTAATCAAGTCTGTGAGCATCTAAACAGTAACGAGCTTTTTGAAGAGTTTCAGTCAGGTTTTAGAGCTCATCATAGCACTGAAACAGCACAGGTGAAGGTTACTAATGATATTCTCATGGCATCAGATAATGGACTTGTGTCTGTTCTGGTTTTGTTAGATCTCAGTGCTGCTTTTGACACAGTCGATCATAATATTCTCTTAGAAAGGCTTGAACATGTTGCAGGGATCAAAGGAACAGCACTAGGCTGGTTTAAATCATATTTGTCTGATAGATTCCAGTTTGTTCATCTAAATGATAAATCTTCTTCACTCTCAAGGGTTACTTGTGGAGTTCCACAGGGTTCTGTGCTTGGACCAATTCTGTTCACCATATATATGCTCCCAATTGGTAGAATCATTAGACAGCATGGGATAAATTTCCACAGCTATGCAGATGATACACAACTATATCTATCCATAAATCCTGATGAACCCAGTCAGTTAGGTAGATTACAGGCATGTCTGGAAGACATAAAAACATGGATGACCCTATACTTTTTGATTTTAAATTCTGACAAAATAGAAGTTGCTGTCTTTGGACCAGAAGTTCTTAAACAGAAACTGATTAGTCAATCACTTCATCTGGATGGCATTAAATTGGCCCCCAGTAATAACGTAAAGAACCTCGGCGTTATTTTTGACCGAGACTTGACATTTAAATCCCATATTAAACAGGTTTCTAGAATTTCTTTCTTTCACCTCCGGAATATTGCTAAAATTAAAAACATCCTGTCCAGGAGTGATGCTGGGAAACTAGTCCATGCATTTGTTACCTCAAGGCTGGACTACTGTAATTCTTTACTGTCAGGAAGTCAACAAAATGCCATTAAAACCCTTCAGTTGATCCAAAATGCGGCAGCAAGAGTTCTGATGAATATTAAAAAGAGAGATCACATTTCTCCTGTTTTAGCTTCCCTTCATTGGCTCCCTGTTAAATCCAGAATAGAATTTAAGATCTTTCTTCTTGCATACAAAGCCCTTAATAATCAAGCTCCATCATACATCAGAGATCTAATTGTTCCATATGTTCCTAACAGAGCACTTCGCTCTCAGACTGCAGGTTTACTTGTAGTTCCTAGGATTTCTAAAAGTAGAATGGGAGGCAGATCTTTTAGTTATCAGGCTCCTCTCCTGTGGAACCAGCTCCCAGCTTTAGTCCATGAGGCAGACACTCTGTTTAAGGTCATCCTGAGCTATCTCTGTAGTTATGCTGCTATAGGCTTAGACTGCTTTAGGACAGACTTACCAATTTTCTTCACTCTGCTAGTTCCTTTTATCCTATTACTCTCCAGTTGTATTACAGTACATTCTGTTATTTCGACTGTTAACTTTGTTTTCTCTCAGTGTTTTTCTCTCCATAGAAGATATACCTGGTCTGGTATCCTGCTTGGCTGCAATGCCCTGTTGGACGGGGGGCATCGGCTGGGATGATCCTCCCAGTAACTGAACATCCACTGTGTCCTGTTATCAACTTTTTACTTTCTGTAACATAGAAAGTTCTCTTATATCAGATCTTCTGTTCCTTCTGTGTTTCTGCTCTGTCTTCTCAAACCCCCTGACGGTCGTGGCAGATGGCCGCTCCTACTGAGCCTGGTTCTGTTGGAGGTTTCTTCCTGTTAAAGGGGAGTTTTTCCTCTCCACCATTGCTACATGCTTGCTCAGTATGAGGGATTGCTGAATGATTGCTGTGGTTGGAAAGTCTGCATCAACAGGGCCCAACCTCACGCAAATGACTGACGCAATCTGCTGGGATTCCTTAAATAGAAAACTTTTTAACTGATTGGAATGTTTGTATAAATGTATTGAAATGACTTCTTGTTAAGTGCCTTGAGATGACATCTGTTGTGAATTGGCGCTATATAAATAAACTGAATTGAATTGAATTGTATAAGAGACCAACTTTTACAGATTGCGTTATTGTAAACTATTGTAGACCAGACTATCAGCTGGTACAAACAACAAAAACCTTTGCTCCCTCACTTTATGTGGTTCTGGAAAAGGTAACAGGGTAGTAGAAAACTCGACTTTGATTATTCACATTGCAACATGTGTTAGTGCATTTTTTTGAAAGGGGTTGGAGAACAGTCACATGGCCTTGCTGTCTGCAAAACCTTAATTTTACTTCCCACGACTAACTGTTGGATCAAACCTTAGATAACAGGCAACAATTTGATCATTGGTAGGGCTAGAGGCACAAGATCTCATGAAGTTAAAATGCCACAATATTTCAAAGTGAGGTCCAGGTGTTCAATCCAGTTGCTGTATCAGCAAGCTTTTGCGTGGCAAGGTCAGTATGAGGTATTTTAATGGTCCTTGGATATTATGATTTTTGCTTAAAGCTTAAGATCCTGTTGTATCTATGTTTGAGAGTTTTGTTTTGAAGGCAGGGCTGGATTTAGCCAGCCCCACTAAGGGGTGCAGGTAAAATATCAGGGGGGGCGAGTCAGGGTATACTGAAAATGTTTGTGGTATCACATCCCCCGAACCCCTAAAATGCATAATAAACTATGCTATCATCATATCAGTTCATCCCTCCATATATCTATCTTCTGCTTTTATCCATTCCTGACACTTCCCTTTGCATTTACCCGCGCTTGGGACCTGCACAAATAGGACACTGGCTTGTGGCCTGTTGAGGCTGCATTTATCTTTTTGTTTTTTGTTTTGTTTTTTCAACTTTTTAAATCACTCTGTCTGTCTTTGCAGTTTTTTGTCTTTCATTTTATTTATATCTTTTTTATTTCTTTTGTGTGTATTTGTTTGTCATATTTATTTCTTTAGTTCTGTACACAGCATGTCTTATATCAGTCATTATAGCATCAGTCGTCTGCTTTTCTGTGCAAAAGTCCCAACAAACCCATCCACATCTAAGCCTGTTGTAATGGCCTTCTCATGAGCCAGAAAAACGAAATTTATTTTTCTCTCATGTAGCATAGTGTGGCAGAAGGGGGTAAGAAGATGAGACAAAGTGGAGAAAGAGCTCTGGCATGATGCAGATGATATTCCAATCACAAGGGAGGTCACATACATGCGATGGAGCTGACGAAAGGCATTCTTATACCTGTATAGATGGTTGCAAACGGTGGAGAGGTCTACAAACTCTACATCGCCATCATCATAAGTGTTTTTGAATTCTTTTTCCAATATAATTTTTGCGACAAGAATCTCATTGGAAAGTTTGTCACTGTCACTTCCTGCCATTTTGTGCAGAGGACTTAACATGGCAACATCCAGAAAAGAAGGAGATTGAGGTTAAAGGCAATTAACTGCTTTCATGAAATCAAGATTGCTTTTGGAGCATTTTGTCTCCATCTCTACAATGGATATGTCCAAAATGTTGAGAAGAGCTCTCTTCAGAGCCTAGCTAGGAGTCATGGAGTTTTCTGCATGGCCTAAAGTGGACATAACAACACTACCTGTGAGCAGTGAGCTCATTGTTCTCTTTCTTTTAGCAGCTGGTTCAGGTGTGCTGGTTAATGTCTCACTTTCCTCATCTCTCATCTGCTTCAAAGCCTCCAGAGATGCACTGACTACTTCTGAAACATGTTACAGGGAAATGTGACTTTTTTCTTCAAGAAGAGAATTTTGAACATGTTATATTATTTTGCCCGAAGTATAGCCTACTGTAGAGAGAATTGGTACTTATTTTAGTAAAAATAATTAGGGCATATTTAGTAGGTATCAAATGTTGCTTGCCAACCGCTATTAAGCAGAATTTTGTGGCTTCTTATTTTCAGTGTTATTTGTTATACGTTTTAAATGTCCTACATTATTGAACTCACCATGCATTTCGAACGTTCCTTAAATGCAACACAGGTGTGCTGGATGCAGCGTAAGTACAACAAGCTTCTGTCTGATGGTTGTGTTTGGCTTATAAAAGAAAGATCGGTCTTATATACTTGTGTGATTATATATTTCTGTAAATGGGTGAAATGAACTGAGAAAGGTTTATGATTGGTCAGATGTAATACTGTATGCACATGCGCAGATCATTCCCGTTCTGAGTGTCTGGATGCAGAACAGGCCAGCTCTAGCTCTCTAATCTGTAGAGAATATATGCGACAAAGTTTCACAGAAAGTAGCTAAAGCTGGTCAGAAATGTGGCTAGATTTGTCGCTACGGTGCTTTTTGGGAATAAAAAGTTGTTAAGGGGGTCTGAGAAGTCGTTAGAAATTGCGACAAAGTCGATACATTGGCAACACTGGCTTTGACTGTGAGTAAGTGAGACAAGCAAGTGCAGCAACTTTCCCCCCATGCATCTACCAATCAGTAGCTACTTTGGATGAGAGCAGAGAGCGCTCTGACCATTTTTCTTGAAATATCTTTGGAATTTTGGATTTTTGCATGCCATCACGTTTGGGGGGGCAGACACGGCATTTAGGAGGGCATTGCCCCACCTTGCCGATGCCTATATCCGGCCCGTTTGAAAGAATAAAGGAAGTAGTTCTTGAGTTGCCCTGTTGTGTAGAAGTTGGTGACAAATAAGTCGCAAAAGTATATAGGAGACCTTCGCCATCTTTACATCATCTGGCTGTATTCTTTTAAGAATGGGGTAAAAAGGAAACCAAGATAGAATGAGAGGCATTTAGTGGCCATTGGTTGTGGCAGATGAAAACATGAACAGTTCCAGTGCCAGTCAATTTTGACCAAAAGTTTTTCAGATTTTAAGATGAAGAGGGATTTTATTTTATTGCCTAATTGTGAATCCGAGTATATATACATCACTAAAAGAACTAGTTCATAATGAAGAATTTAAAATGTGCAATTACGAGAAACCAGAACTTTGTTCAACGGTTAGATTTAGGATCCTCCCAAAGAGGGCTGTGGAAAACGAATATGCTCACATTCTGATAGTTGGAGAATTTTAGCATGGAGAAGTGAGCAAATGTTATCAAGTCAGAGATAATTACTCACTCTGACTGAAGAAGACTAAATGCTAAAATAAAAAAAAATGGTGCTTCAACAAAGTCTTAGTTTAAGAATTTGTATACTTATGCAATTAGGCTATGGCAACCATGTTATTTTTTAGATTTCTTCTACCAAAATTCTTTTTTTTCTTTTTCACCTTGAATTTTAATGGCCCTCTGTACACTTTTGAGAGGCACTGTAAGTCAACAAATCTAATCACGAACAGATGTATCATGTTATATTATCCTAGTACAAATTTCTGATGTGTTTGAAATCTTGAGAAACCCTTGGATATTCTTAAGATTTTTTTCTCACTGCTCAATCTACATGGAAGCAACATACCACCTTAGAGGAGGACTTGTTTGGATTAAAATTTGGTTGTACAGTAGTTTGTTGTCTTGTGTGTTGTAGAAGTTAAGGTTAGTTATTTAAAATGGTTTATTTTGTTAGGTTCCTTGGGTGTTTGTTTTTTGAGTTTCTGTTGCTTCATTTCTTTATTCAGTTTACTTTATTATTTTAGTTAATTTCTTGGTGTTAGCTCTCCTTTACTTAATTTTTCTCACTAGGATTGCTGGTTTCTGATCTAAGTTCTTTCTGAAGTTTACTAATGTTTCTTTCTGTACTGTTTCCCTCTTCTCTGTCTTGATGCTTATACTTTGAGTTTCTCTTAGACTCTGCCATCCCTCTTGCATTACCTTAGAGCTAGTTCTTACTTTTCTCAGTTTGAATTATTTGCTGTCCAGTCTTCTTTTCAGTTTTTGCCTTGGTTTTCCTTCTATGTTCCTCCTTGCCATTCTGCCTCCCTGCCCAGCTGCTTTACAATCTCAATCACCTGTTTTCTCCCTCTCACCTGCTACTGCTTTTCTCTAATTAGTCGTTGGTCTTCTCTCTGCCACTCTCACTCCTCCTCCGTATATTTAACCTCCCTGGTTACTGCAGTACTTTGCTGATCCGTCCATCTTTTTCATCGTCTTCCTCGCTGTGTCCCATCATCTCTGTATTTACCTCCATCAACTCTGTCTGACTCTTGGAAGTTCCTCATTTATCCTGCATTAACTCTACTCATCTAACAGTTCTCTGCATTTGGGTCCTCCTTACAACAAACATGACATACTTATTGTTTTTAACTGGCAACTTCTCTATTTTCAAACTATTCTGATCTCTTAAGGCCTTTTGTTGTTTACTTTCTTTTTTTGGTACCTAGATTGATTCGTCCCTCCAGCAGGTTTTTATATTGAAAAAAAACAAAGACAATATTTGTTAAAAGATTGTTTATTTGCATGTTGGATTTATAGTTTTCTAATAACACATTGTATGCTTGACAGATAAATACAGTTACATTATAAGCATAACCAAATGATATTGAAATATTTTGCAGCTCTACCATATGTTTTTCTACCCAATTATCTTGTTTTGCTCCATTGAAGCGATTACTCTTAACCGGATCACCCAGCGAAATTATTTTGTTTTTAGGTTTTGTGGCCACAGTGGCCTTCATTTGAAAGAGGACAGTACATAGAGACGCGTCAAACGTCCGCCAGGACGGGACTCGAACCTGGGACAACCGTGCCGAGGACTGAGGCCTCCGCACATGGGGCGCCCGCACCAACTACCGCGCCACGCGACGTCCCCAGTGAAAGTTATTTAGCGATTTTGCAGCACATGTGCTATTAAAGTTAGGTTCTGTACTTCACATTATTTATTTTAAAGATTTATTTGAATTGGTATTGTTTATAGGGTTTTTTGATCAACGATTTGCTGTGTCTAAATGGGAAGTGCCGTACCAATCATCTGATTATTCTGCCAGGTCATGATTTGAAAACGATGAAAAGAACAACATTAAAATAGAACATGTCTAAATAAATAGAATATAATTGGCTGGTATGAGTCACTTTGAATCAACCCTGTTTTTGTTCTTGGATGACTTCTTTGGCCTTGGTTCATTTTCTTTCAATTCTGGGTTTGCTTGGTTTTTTGATTGCACTGCACAATTTGGTGGAGGCTGATGGTGTAGTCCCACTGGTTGTTTCTTCCTTGGGATAGGTTTTCATTGGCCGAGGTGTTATCCGTGCCTCCAGTTTTCGAATGATATGCTTTGCCCAGCTGCTGTTGGGGTTGGAGCAAATTGTCTTTTCACCCACTGTCCTAAACCTGCAATGGTTTATAAACATTAATGACAATGTAACTCAGTTTTAACATTATTTGATAATATAGTTAGTGATTACATCATTTTTGAAAAATAATCACGTCTTCCTAATTAAATGGAATAATTATTTTACTGAGCAGCAATATAATTATTGAAATCTTCCAACTCAGTTCAGAGACACCTGGCAGATCAAAGAGCCTGGACAGTATGACGTGCCATATAGGACATAAGTTATGTTTTCCTCTCGCTCACACCAATAAAACATTGCATACACCACCTGCAGCATTCTCTATAACTAGGATTACCTCTGAGGTATCTGAAAACAGATTATATTTTAATGTTTGAGTCACATATCTAAGCTGAGTTTATGCCTGGAGCCACCCAGAGGGAAAGGTATGGCTGAATGTGTTCAGACGGTGAAAGCTGCAGTCCACCATATATGGAGGTCTGTTTAGTTAAAGTCGTTCTTTGCTAGGTTGAAGAAGATGCGGCAGACCTAATTTATGAATCCCAGCAACACTTGGAGACGATCAAGGACATGAATGCCAAATATGTAACTGTATATGTGTTGTTTGGAGCCCTATAAGAGAAGTCACTGTCTTAAGAACTGCAGGGTTTCTATAATTGTGAGAAAATCCCTCATGATTGGGTTTTTTTCTGATGTGGGTTGCAGTTTTGAATAAAGTCCTTTGCTGCCATTTCCAGAGTTTTCTTCATTTTACCATCTTCACGTTGACATCTTGAACCAGCCACAAATAATACACCACACCACCACATAAACAAGTATTAGTCCCTCATTCGCACTAGTATTGCCCCACACATTTACATGTATGAACCCTAAGAGCTTGTCTATGCACCTTTTTAGGGATGTGCGAGTGAAATCTTAGTAGTATATATGTGTTGTTTTTTTTTATTTGGAATGTGTGCTGCTAGTGGTGGATGCATGCTTTTATTGTTGTGAGAGGGAAACATACATTTTGCCCTAAGCGGCACCTCATAGTAAAGAGCCTCATCATTCTTCACAAACTATTATTTTTGAACTGTACACCAATGTAAAGTGATCACAGCGACTTTATTCAGCCACTGAACCCCTTCCACAAGATTAAAAAAGTTATTCTACATTCCTTAATGACATTATTTACACTTTTTGCTATATTATTGTTACATTAACTATTGCTGTGTAGAGAAAAACAAACCTCAGAACCACAATAAGAAAAATCTGAACAAAAATCAATATGCACAATTGAACAGCGATGTTACTATGAGATCAGATCTAATCAATATATTTAAGACAGAGTAAAAATTTGACTACTTACACAACTGCACCAATGGAACAGATGCCTTCCTTCTGAATGTTGTATCCCTTAATTTTAGAATGAGTGACTTGCGCATTGCTGATTGCAACACACGGACATTCAATTACAGCTTCATTCACTAAAAAGACACACCGAGACAAATAATTTAATTATTAATCTAAGTAGTAGTTCAGACTTAATCAAGGAGTTTTTGATATTTCTTTGTACTTACGTGCTTGTACCAAGTTCATCCATGCAGTGAAACAGAGAACAGTGGTTAAAATCAGGCTGAACTGCATCTTCAGAGTCAAACCTTGTCTTCAGTTGGCAAGTACTGAGCTGTTTGGCGAACACTCTGCGATCGAAGAATCATATTAATTTAACTTTTGAGCCCCGTTTTATGTTATTACAAGCCCATCTCTCTCCTCGCTCAACCATATCCTGTCCCCATAGAAGTTAGTCACTGTGGTTACACAGTGGGGAGAGGAAATAGTAAGTTGTTGTTTTTTTTCTTTACCTCTCGAAAGTCAGTCAAAGATGATGATCACAGACCTGGCAAGGGTGAAACAAATATAAGATTAAACATTCTTACTCTTAAATACACAGATCCTCATCCTGAAAACCTCAAGTACTTTTCCCAGAACCTTTTTGAAAGTTTTTTTTTACCCATGATTAGCACTGATCTATAAAAAAAAAAAAACAAAGGTAAGTATGTTAACATAAAAAATGTATATACTGGTGATATTGAAAAAGCATACTTATCCCTTTTGACGGTCACCCTCTTGTTTTTTGTACTCATTAAGGAAAGATATTCTGAGCATAGCCTAATATAGACGATTGATAAAATAGACAAAATTTCATATGTTTAACTTTTACTGTCTAAAAACGGTAACTGCTCAAGTTCTGTTTGCTGCAACACTCACAGAAACTAACCTTACAAAGGAAATTTTAACTCATTTTACTCATTTACTTATGAACATTTTAATCATGGAAAATTTTATCAGCTACACACCACTTTGATAATGTTTTTCGTTTTCATACAGTAGGCATTTATCTGGCAGTGGTGGGTGGCTTAGTCAGTTGGACCTTTGGTGCTTTTACCAACCTTTGGGGTTTAGTTATCTAAAGAATTACCCTGTTACCAATGGCTGTTGGTAATTGTTTTGTAGTCAGGGAACTTTAAACATGCATTATCTGTATTATTAATGTTTATTGATGTATATTAACTTGTTTTGTGCTACATCTTATTCTACTATGCAAGGACATCCCAGAAAGGGACTAAAAAAAATTATTTCTTCATTAAACCCAACCTTGGTTCTTCAAAGAGTTTTTCATGGGACAACCATTTGATATCTTACACAAGGAAGATGTCAGAGTAAAATGCACCAGTTATATATATTACTCTCTAAGAGATTTTAAAACACAGGAAATATGAGTTTATCAGCGTTTTTTCTCCACAGATTTATCAGTATGAATTCTGATCGCTTTGAAAAAAAAAATTTGCTCTGTGCTTAATTTAAAGGTACTGGCGACTGTCTAACCATTGAGTCTCCAAGCAGCTGATTAGGGGAATATGTCAATGTGCCCACTGATCAAACTTAAATGAACGAGTCGGTGACAAGAGATGAGGCAGCCTCAACGTGTACAGCTCTAATCGTCAAACATGTAAAGATAACACCATACCGCTTCACAAGACTTCTCCCATGCTTCACGTCAAATGGAACAAAATAGTCCGCTCCAACAAAGCTAAATGGGGGTTTCTCAGGGGTCACTCTGCTTTCGGGCAAGTCAGCCATTTGCTGCTGGCCTGCAGTTCCATGAATTCGTCTGCAGGTAACACACCTCGACATTATATTTCTATATCGAGGTGTGTTACCAGCACCAGGAATTCAATTTCTGACATAGCTTTGAAAGTATGTGGTTCACCACAACTTTATGTATATGCTGTAAAATACGATTAGAAATGTGGAGGTTTAGCAATTATGACAGAATGCTTGGAATCTTCGGAAAATGATAGCCCTACTGAGATGCCAACTCGCAACACATCATCCTCCAAAACAGGATTCAACCTGTATATGTGGCTGCTTCGTTTCACGCTCTACCCCATTTGGAGGCAGGACATTTCTATATTTTCTTCTGACAGGACATGGTCATTTCCATCTCAGCATCTTCAATCTCACCCTATGAAAGAAAGCCATCATGGATCTCAACGCTATGATGAGCACCTTCAGACCGCGTTTTATCAGATGAAGACTAAAACGTGTTTTATTTTGCCTGTGATGCAAGAGCAATGTCTTGAACCTCTAAATCCAACCCATCACCCTGACGATACGAATCCAGGATGAGGTACGAAGGATCAAAAGGGTTAGAGGATGGTCATCATCATGTGTTTGTGAAAAGTTGATAGCAGCAGACACCTTGACTTCAGGGTCTTCATGATGATGTTATCTGGGTTCACAGGCCAATCTTCTTCTAGCTGTGTAAGAAAGGCTGGACCACAAATCTATTCAGTGTCATGTAGTAAAGACTGTGCCTTCATACCTCTGGAGGCAAGCTCTGCAGGGTAATGCATTGTGTTTACATACCTCCACTGGTAGGCTGAAGAAGCTTTGAGGATCTCTGACACTCTGTTCATAACAAAAAACATGGAACTCATTATTTATGTATTTCAATACTGCAGTACTGTCTGTCCAAAACACTGAGTCTAGGAGAGGTAGCCTTAGCTCCCTCCTTCACAGTTCATCCATGCGAACTGCTACCACAGCAGCCGTCAATTCCATACCGGGGATTGTGACTGATTTCAAAGGTGCCACCCTGGACTTTCCCATTATGAAGGAGTTGTGTGTTTCAGAGCGACTGTTGTGCAGCAGCAGGTAGATATTAACAGCACCATACCCCTTCTCACTAGCATCTGCAAAGTGATGCAACTGAGCAGTAGTCATCTCTCCAAAATCAGGAGGTTTCAAACATCGTCGGATGCTGACGTTGTCTAACAGATGCAATTCTTCCAGCCAGCTTTCCCACTCCTGAGCAACTGCTGGGGGTATACCATCATCCCATCCTATTCCCTTCTGGCAAGCGTGTTGAAGAATCCTCTTAGCTGTGAAAATGACAGGAGCAAGGAAACCTAGAGGGTCATAAAAGGAGTTTACTGTGGAAAGAATCCCAAACAATGGTCTGTTTGGGATGGATATACAGAACTTAAACGTATCTGACTGTAGATGCCAGCATACTCCCAATGCTCAATAGGCAAGAGGTCACAATCCAGGTCTAGGTATTTAACTTCTTTTGTTCACTCCTCCTAAGGAATTACTTATCCACCTTGTTAAGTGTAAACCACCCCTGGCGCAGATGGCGCTGAGGTGTGAGTAAAGAGAGATGGCTTCCTCTTCACAGATTATTGAAGCAAGGCAGTCATCCACATAGAAACTATACAGAATGGTGTCAATCACCTGCTTGCTGAAGTGCGCTTTGTCATCCTCTACGCATTTCCGCAGAGCATAGTTAGCACAGCTTGGAGAAGACGTCGCTCCAAACAAATGAACGGTCATTCTGTACTCTTGCATGCTCTGACTAAAGTCGCCACCAGAGAAATCTCAACCGGTCACCATCTTCCTCTGGCACACGCACATGATGAAACATAGCTTCGAGGTCAAACATCAAAACAACAGGCTCTTCTCTGAACCTCGTCAGCACGCCAACCCAGCCATTTGTCAAGACAGGACAGCTCAGGAGCTGTGCATAGAGACAGGTGTGTGCCTTTTCTAATCAAGTCCAATCAGTTTAATTAAACACAGCTGGACTCCAATGAAGGAGCAGAACTATCTCAAGGAGGATCAGAGGAAATGGACAGCATGTGAGTTAAATGAGTGTCACTGCAAAAGGTCTGAATACTTATGAACGTGATATTTCAGTTTTTCTTTTGTAGCAAATGTGCAAAATGTTCTACATTTCTGGGGTTTTTCTGTCAAGATGGGGTGCTGAGTGTACATTAATGAGAAATAAAATGAACTTTTTTGATTTTAGCAAATGGCTGCAATGAAACAAAGATTGAAAAATTTAAAGGGGTCTGAATGCTTTCCGTACCCACTTTTATATATATTTCATTCAACTCAACCTGGACTACTGTTAGGTTGGGTTTAATGTCCCTTTCACATCCAGGTTGCTCAGAGGTAAATGAAACACAGCATACTCTTTAAATCCTGGTTTGTCTACCACTTTGTCACAGTTAGTTCATTTGCATTTAATTTGCAAATAACTATGAATCTTTTCCATGCATTAGTTCTTTCTCTCTCCTCTATGATTAAATCATTGAAATAACGTTGTGGTGTCGTGGTCAATGTGAACACGACAATACATCCTTTATACAACTAGGACAGCACAATTATTAAAAAACAATTGTGCACATTAATTATTTAAACTGCAATAATATTTTAGTATAGAATAGGCATTTTTATAACCACAGTCGCACAAGGTTATGTTCCATCTTACTACTTAACTCTTCACAAAATCTTCATTTCTTACGTTGGCATTTATCTACATCGTTACTGCTGTCTGTCTTATCCGTTGTATGTCTGTGCTGGTTTCGTTCCTGCATATGCAGGCACAATGAGACAATCTATGTTGCAGAAACAAGAAATCAAACTCATTTATTCATTAGCAAGTCTAAGAAATACTGACTGATGAAGTATTTCACAGGAAAAACACGTTTGTCAAATTAAACTTTTTTGTCAAATTATGATTTAATTGTAAAATATATACCTTTTACACACAGATCAATAAAAAAAAATAGTCATTAATCTTTACATGGATATGGTACAGATATAAAGCATAGCTTCATAATTATTTGTTTGTGCTAAATTAAAGCTCTGATTCTCTACAGGCTCAGGACACCCAAGTGGAGTCACAAGACAATCTTCAGACGTTAGATAGTTGTATAGAGAAAAAATTGCTAACAAAATATGGACAAAGGAATGGAATTATCAAAAATACTAATTTTGCAACTCTTCATCCTTAGTTTATCTTAAGTGTTCATCAGCTGCAAAGCGTTGAAAGCCACAGCATTTAAGTATTGCATTTCATATTTTGTTTGGAACAAACTTTGCTAACAGTCACTTTGATGTCTTTGTGCATCTTCTCTGCCATTTCTTCACTTTCCTCTTCTTTTGTCATTTCTTTGTTGTTAAGCCTCTTTGTGTGGATCCTTTTCTTGTTGTCATGGATGCTCCTAGTATACGGTTACATGCTGACCCTGTACTAGGGGCACCAGCAAAGTTATTTGGTGTTGATGCTGATGTTGGATTTGGAGGTGATTTAGTAGATACTGGGGTTAAAGTTTTTGCTGATGGTGCTGAGTTTGGTGTTAAGGAAGTAGATGTTTTGGTTGATGGTGATAATGTTGGTCCTAATGTTAGTTCTGATCCTTGTAATGATTTTGGGTTTGCTTTTGCTGGTGTTGATTGAACGGATGTTGGTGTTGACAGTGGTTCTGATTGTGGAACTGATTGTGTTGTTAAGCAGGTTGATGTTTTGGTTGATGGTGCTAATGTTGGTTCTGATGTTGGTAAGGATGCTGGGCTTGATGTTGGTGTTAACAGTGGTTCTGTTCCTAGTGCTATTGCTGGTGTTGTTGGTGCTATTGCTGGTGTTGATATTGTAGCGGTTGGTGTTGATAGTGGTTCAGATCCTAGGGCCATTGCTGGCGTTGAGGGTGCTGATGTTGCTGTTGATATTTGCGCTGATCCTGGTGCTGTTGCTGGTGTTGATGGTGGTTCTGATGTTGGTGTTGATGGTGTTTCTGATCCTTGTGTTGATGGTGCTAATGTTGGTGTTGAATTTGGTTCTGATCCTGGTGCTGGTGTAATTGATCCTGTTGCTGCTTGTTTTGATCCTGGTGCTGATATTGTTGTTTTTTCTTTCTGTTTTTTCTCCAGCTGCTGAATTACATATTTTGCCCAGCCGTCATTGGGATTTGAACAAATAGTCTTTTCAGCCATTGTATGAAACCTGAAATTGATTGTTAGCTGTTAAAATCATTGTTATTCAGTTTTATCATTGTTTCTCTTTCTTAATGCATTTACATAATTATTGGAAAATTTGATAACCTATTTTGCAACATTTTACAATGATGACAGCTAGATTTCTTTAAATGTTTGGAGATCAGATGTAAAGTACTGTAGTTATTTGAAACACAATGTAGAGATAAAAGCAAAACTCTCAAACACCAGAAATACAAATCTAAAAGAATTTATGCAATTGAACAGAAATGTTACTAAGAGGTCTGATATAACTGATGTGTTCAATGCAGTTTAAAGATATAGAATACTTACACAATTGCCTTGAACATACAGACACCTTCCTTCTGAATGGTGTATCCCTTAATTTTAGAATGAGGTACTCTAGTCATGGATAACATAACACACGGACAAGTATTCCCAAGTCCAATGGCTGAAAAAATAACACAGAGACAAACAACTTAATCAACTCAATTAACGACTTTTTTTCTCTTTCTATTTTTCTCTTTTTTTTTTACTTACTTGCTTGGACCAAGTTCATACACGTTGTGAAACCAAAAAGAGAGGTTAAAATCAAGCTCAGCTCCATCTTTAGGATAGCACCTTATCGTGGTCACCCGTCAAGTCTTTCAATGAACACTATTTCTCAGTAAATGATCTCTCCGTATGTCGAAATGTATACAAGAGTGAAGAATCCAACCAGTGTTGTTCAGACGGCAGACATGTGGTGTATGTCTTTCAAGCAGCAAAGTCCTTTTACTCTTTCTGAACCTTTGAGCTTTGATCTCAGCTCTTCTTATGCTACAAACCCCTCTCCCTTCACCTAAACCTTTCCCCACCACCAGAGAGGATCGTCACAGCAGCCGCATGGTAGGGAGAGGAAACAGAAAGTTCACTTGTGGCTGTCAAAGATGTGAATCAGTCTATTTACCACCGTCCTGCCCACGCAGCGCTAAGTATGAGACTAAATATTCCTAACAGCGCATATAGACAGTTTATCATTTTCCATCACACTCTCTTAAAATCTTGATCTGCTTCTAATTTAAAGGTCACACAATCTTTAACACATTCTATTTTCCTTATGCAGAAAATATTCTAATCTTTATTTTCTTTCTTTTAAAATAACAGTAAACAGTTTTAACCTCTCTACAGAGAAAGAGATAGCCTCATCTGAGCTCACACAGTGGACTTTCACACTTATTTAATTATGTCAGAAAGATATAATTGGACCAGATATTTTTAGTTCTAACAGTCAATTGAACTTAATCTTGTCACAGTTTTGCAAACACAGTTTTGCATCAAAACAGAAAGTTATTTAAGACTATATTTTGATATTCTTACATAAATGAAATTTTATTCTGACATAAAAGGTTTTTCCAGATATTACCAAGTTTTTATGGTTCTGTTCTCTTTTATAAAAAGTACAAAATCTGTGGGTTTGTGAGTGGTTTTTAATGAAACTGGTATTTATTTAGGACGGCACAAGAACAAAGGACAATGGTGTAACCATCATCCTAATTTGACTTTACAACCCCATTTCATCCCACCCATCAACTTAATCCATTTTTTGACCCCTTTTTATCCCACTAATCCTCGACCCTCTTTACCACTTCTTTTCATCTCGCCCATTCCCCTCATTCCACTTCTTTGTAGTCATTTAGCTAAATTGAATAAAATTTGAACAATTTTTATAGGCTTACTCTCAACTGAAGTACACTCCACACAAAAAGATGACCTACATTAGAAAGTAAGTCTATACCATGCAGAATGAGAGAGCCTAAATTGGTCATTTAATTTGCCTGCTGAGAAATAACTCCCATTCTGAATCTCCTCCTTCCTGGGCAAAGATGAAACTCATTCATCTATTTCAACAGAGATGCTTTGAAAATATGTTTCACAAAACTTCCCAATGTTTTAGCATTAGGTCCACCACAAAATGGTACAGGCATTACGAACTTCTCATAACAAGTAAAATTTTAGTAAATTCTATGTTTTCAAACACAAACGAAGTTACAGATATTTCAAATTATTAGTACAACCCACATGAAAAGGTAGAATAATGTATTTATCCACTGGCAAATGTTTCTTTCGTTGTGGAATGCAGTGTAATATGTGCTCTGCTTTACTCAGAAGTTGAATTTTAAAAGTCAGAAGTTGTAAAAATAATGGAAAATGTCTGTAGAATTGTTAATTTCCAGTAAGAAAAGCTTCAAGTTTTATTTGTCAACCAGACGTTAAAAGTCAAAATGGCTGCCTTGAATCCAAAACTTAGCAATAGCTGTGCAATGTCCTTCAGCAAACGTGTTGCTGTTACGTTACATTCTCGAAAACAAAATACATTTTATTTCCAAACTTCAACCTGGACCACTGTTAGGTTAGACTTGATGTCCATTTTAAATCCATGTTATTCAGAGATAATATAAACACAGCATAATCTGTTGATACTGGTTTGTCTACCAGTTTGTCACAGTTAGTTCAATTGGGGCCTGCCATTGCAATGCAGGGAGAAGCCTCCCATGCAATTGCATGGCAGGCACCTATTATTCTACACCTCGAAAAAAGGTCTCTTTATTTTTATTTATTTTTCTTCCGTCCACCGAAATGCGGGTCGTACCGTAGCATGCACCCCCATAATATATATATATATATATATATATATATATATATATATATATATATATACACATATCAAAATGTGCGGCTCGATCTCGAGTTGGGTGCTATTACTTTTATTGGCGATTGGAGTTACCATGGCGACGTAATTAGCCAAAAACCACGCCCAAAAATCCCATAGGAAATGAATGGAGTCAGGTGTCGGAACGATCATAAAAATCCACTTTTTTGAGGATTTACTGTGTCATCATACGTTCACCGAGAAAAACCATTAAACTTTCAGTTTGTAGGAAAATCAGAGCTCTGTTCAGAAGTGAAGACGGGATGTTGATATCTGTTACGGTTTTTTCACAATATGCCTCTGAGTGACCCAAAGTTGGGCCCAAATTTCAATTTTTTTAATTTTTAACAGTGTAACTGCCGTTAAGTTAGAGTGCGAGATCTTGTCCGAGCTGGAACCCAAATGATTTTTTAACTTGCCGTCACGGTCACATATTTCATTCTATCGAAATGATTTTCGGGCATGTGAAAGCTACGTCCGCTGACATTCACATGGTCTTTTCAGAATTTCTCTATGTCTCACGGTTTTTTCTCAGCGGACTCGAGTTTGCAAAAAATCAGACAAATTCCGAGCAGTTTTCAGAAGAGCAGCCTATACTTTTACATTGCGCATGCCTGTGAATTTTTGAAGCTGGTCCTTGTGACAAGTCATTTTTCTCTCGTTCGTTCTTGGATTGTGAAATATGTAAAGAGTTGTGCTTTTCCATGATCGAAGATGAAACCTAGCTCTCACTGACGCTTCAAGATTTTTTTCGATACCACGCACGGTTTTCGATCAGCGGCAATTTGTTCGGACCCCTTTTTGGGGTCAGAAATGGCTTTAGAGCGACAAAGTGGATGACATGTCAGAGACAAATTAGTCACGGTAAATTAGTCACGGCCATTAGTTGCCAAGTAACGGTACACCTGCACTTCTCAGGAGAGCCAAAGGTCATGAAAGTTCATTCCAGCTCTATTTGAACATGGATTTAGGCCTTCAGATCTACCATAGAAGCTGTAGATTACTTTCTATTAATTCTGATTAGTGTGGAGTGCTTGTACATGTCTTGAAACTGACCTTTGGGTAGCTGTAGACTCAAACAAGCTCTTCAAAATAAAAGCCCTCAGATTTTCCATAGAAGATCATAAGGGCTTTGTATGTTATAATACTATTGCAGTGAATGGCGGTTCTTTCGGTCTGTCTGTCAGCGGCTGGTGCGCTGCTTACACAGCGCTTCTATAGGACACTGTCTTGCTGTCTTTGTCTGTCTGTCTCTGTCTCTGTCTGACTTTCAAAATAAGACTCAAACAAGCTCTACAAAATAAAAGCCTTCAGATATCCCATAGAAGATAATATTGTTTTACACTACTGCTGAATTGAAACGACTCTCTCTGTCTGTCTGTATGTGCCCCTGTCTCTTTCCGTCCATCTGTCTGTTTGTATGTCTGACTTTCAAAATAAGACTCTATTTTTACATGTCTTGAATTAGACTTTTGGGTAGCTTTAGATTAATTTCAAATAATTCTGATCAGTGTGGAGTGCTTTTACATGTCTTGAAACTGACCTTTGGGTAGCTGTAGATTATTTTATATTAATTCTGAACAGTGTGGAGTGCTTTTACATGTCTTGAAATTGACTTTTGACCCACAAAATAAGACTCAAAATAAGACTCAAACAATCTCTTCCAAATAAAAGCCCTCAGATCTTCAACAGAATATCATAGCAGCTTATTGTTTTACACTACTGCTGTCTGTCTGCCCTCCTGCCTGCCCTCCTGTCTGTCTGTCGGCTGGTCGGCTGCTTACACAGCGCATCCATAGGACACTGTCTCGCTGTCTGTTTGTTAGCCGAGCATCAGCTGATTGTGTCACACACACATGCAGCTGTCACTTTGATGTTACTTAGCAACAGCACAGATGGCTTCTGAGGAGAACAAAAGGTCACTTAAGGTTATTAGAACTCTATTTAGACATGGAGTTAAGGCCTGATAGATTATTAGATTACCCTTCTGAGAATTTCATTATACATAAGATACTCAATCAGCCTTAACTGACATCCATGATGGACTTTCAAAATAAGACTCAAACAAGCTCTTCAAAATAAAAGCCCTCAGATTTTCTATAGAAGATCATTGTGTCTTTGCAGGTTATAATACTATTGCAGTAAATGGAGGTTCTGTCTGTCTCTGTCTGTCTCTGTCTGTCTCTGTCTGTCTGTCCCTCTAAGCAGCAGCTGCACCTTGTGTCTCTTTGGAGAAGAGCCCATTAAAGGTCACGAAAGGTCATCTTAACACTAATGAATTTAAGGTCTCAAAGAACTGGATTACTAATTGGAGAATCACTATATATATATGGTTTTTTTTTACGTGTCCTGTTTGGCAGTGTGGAGCTCAGAATTGGTGTCTGAGTACCAAGTAAGAAGCCCAACAGATTTACTTTCACAAGCGGAGCAGTACAGCTTTTGCTATAGTCCTCCACTTGATATATGTGTGAAAAATCTTTATTATGAATTGTTGGGTTTTTTATTTCCTGATGTTATGGACACGGAGACGGAAAATTAAGGAGAAGATAGAAGGAAGATGAAAAAGAGAGGTAGGAAACAAAAAGTCAAGAGAGAGGGTGAGTTGAAAATACAAGAGAGGAAGGGGAACAAAGAAAACACAGGAAGACATTGAAGTCTGCCTCCATACCCACAGGACGGCAGAGAGAGGGGGAAAAACAAAACAAAACACGAAAAAGGAACATCGACAAAACAAACCAAACATTGTGAACTAAGAATTACACAACCACATCACACAAAAATAGATATAAAAATACAACAACAATGTCACAGAAAAACTCATGGTACCAATTAATCAAGCTCTAGTAATGATAACCTCAGCCCAAGAATATATCCTTAAACACCAGAGACCCCACATGTGGGAGAATCACTATATATAACTATCACTATATATAACTATCGATACTCAGCCAGCCTTAACTGACATCCGTGCTGGACTTTCAAAATAAGAGCCCTCAGATTTTCAATACAATATCACAGCACACTATTGTTTTACACTGCTATTA
The DNA here is from genome assembly GCA_963556495.2 of Valencia hispanica. NCBI lineage: Eukaryota > Metazoa > Chordata > Actinopteri > Cyprinodontiformes > Valenciidae > Valencia > Valencia hispanica. Next base: position 33,021,332 of record OY747712.1, read on the forward strand.
CATATTTATTACATATTTATTACTTCTATTACACTACCCTTACATAGAGGTTCTTTCTGTCTGTCCGTCAGCAACTGACTCTAAGGAACTTTGTCCCAATGTCTGTCTCTCAGTGGAAGGTCCGCTGCGAACTGAGACATCAGCTGTCTGTGTGACGTTCTGTCAGTGGCAACTGTGCTGCGCAAGCAGCGCTCTCCAAGAACTTTTCTGCCTGTCTCTGTCTCTCTGTCAGCGACTGTGGAGCTGCAAATTGAGCGGTTCTAAAGGACTTTGTGTCCCTTTCTCTGTCTCCCTGTCTCTCACTCTCTTTCTGTCTATAAATTATTTTACTTAATAGGCACTTTATTCTGGCCACAACTCCATTTCCCATAATGCTTCAGCAATTACATTGTCCATTCATTTCTAAGCACATTGCTGCCTGTGCTTTTAAAAGAGACCTCTTATCTTACTTAGGGGAGTATTCTACCACATAGAAAAGTATTCACACCCCTTAACTAATATTATGCTACTTAGCACTATTAAGCTAACTAGCATGCTAATGCTAGCTCTTTCTAACATTTTAGCTAAATGTTGGTTTTTCACTAACTTTTTGTACTGATTCCTCAAATGCTAATGATAACATGTTAGCTAGCATTACCATGCTTGTTAGCATTAGCATGCTTGCTCATGTTAGCATTTTAGCTAGATTTTCAAATTTTCTTAACTTTTCGCAGTGATTACGTTGCAGCTAATGATTACATGTTAGCTAGCATTAGCATGCTAGTTAGCATCAGCATGCTAGCTCATGTTAGCATTTTAGCAAATTTTCTAATTTTGCTTAACTTTTTTTACTCATTGCTTCGAGGCTATTGATAACATGCTAGTAATCATTAGCATGCTAGCTCATGTTAGCATTTTAGCTATTTTTTTAATTTGGCCCAACTTTGTCTACTTATTGCTTCAAACCTATTGATAACATGTCAGCTAGCATTAGCATGCTAGGCTAGGCAATTTAACCTCTGATTGGGGGTCTGTGACTGATTACGCACCACGTGGCAGGCCCCATTTAAATTTTCTGAAATTTTCTAGTTTTATTTACCCTGCAAATAACCATGGTTCTAATATTTATTAGCTCCTCCTCTATCCTTTATGAATAAACCAGTGAACTAACATTTTTGTGTCATGGTCCTTGTGAACATAACAATATATCACTTATACTACTAGGAGAGCACAGTTACTAAAAAAGAATTAACATTTACTACTTAAACTGAAATTATAACTTACTATATTATAGACATTCTTTCTGACCTGTTTCTCAATGTTATGTTCCATCTTACTACTTAACTCTTCACAAAATCTTCATTTCTGACGTTGGCGTTTATCTACACTGTTACTGCTGTCTGCCTTATCAGCTGTATGTCTGAGCTGGTTTCCTTCCTGCATATGCAAGCATACTGAGACAAATTCTGTGTTGTTGAAACTAGCAGTTAAACTTATTTATTCATAAGGAAGTCTAAGCAATACCGACTGATTTAATTCTTATTAAGATTGTAATTAATTCACAGCAAACACTTTTTTGTCATTTGTATTTAATTTAAGTTAGAAGACTTAAAATATAGTTTTTTTTGTTTTCAATACAGAATTACAACAAAATAAAGAGCTACCTTTACATGCATAGCTTCACAATTATTTTGCTGTGCTACATTAAAGCTATGATTCTCTACCAGCTCAGGACACCCAAGTGGAGTCACAAGACAATCTTCAGACGTTAGATAGTTGTGTAGAGAAAAAAATGCAGATAAAATATGGACAAAGGAATGGAAGTATCAAAAATACAAATATTGCAACTCTTCATCCTCAGTTTATCTTAAGTGTTCATCAGCTGCAAAGCGTTGAAAGCCACAGCATTTAATTATTGCATGTCATATTTTTAAGAACAAACTTTACTAACAGTTACTTTCTGTTTATACATCTTCTCTGCCATTTCTTAATTTTCCTCTTGTTTTGTCGTGTCCTAGGTTTTTGGCGTCTTCGTGTGGATGCTTTTCTTGTTGTCTGGGATATTGCTAGTGCACACTCACATGCTAACCTGGTACCAGAGGCAACAGCAATGTTTGGTGTTGATGCTGATGCTGATGGTGGATTTGGAGTTGAAGATACTGGGGTTAAAGTTGTTGCTGATGGTGCTGAGTTTGGTGTTGTTAAGGAGGTTGATGTTTTGGTCGATGGTGATAATGTTGGTTCTGATGTTAGTTGTGATCTGGGTAATGTTGGAATTGATGGTGCTGATGCTGGTGTTTGTTGAACTGATGTTGGTGGTGACAATGGTACTGATCTTGCCGTTGATGTTTGTTCAGATCCTGATGTTGGTGTTGATGGTGCTGTTGTTGATGTTGGTTCCAATCCTGGCTTTGATATCTTTTCATTCTGTCTTTTCTCCAGCTGCCGAATAACATTATTTGCCCAGTCATTGTTGGGATTGGAACATATTTTCCTTCCACTCACTGTCTGAAACCTGAAAAAGATTGGTAGTTGTTAAAATCAATATTTGCTTTTAACCATAGTTTATCTTGTTTAATGCAGAACTATAAAATTAAAGACATATCTGCTATATTTTTGTTACTATAAGTGCTGGGTTTTCTTAATTATCAGGTGATGAGATGAAAAGAACTGAACTACGTGAAAACGAAATGTAGAGGTAAGAACAAAACTCACAACAAATACAAACCTGACCAAAAAATTAATTGTAGTTGATCAGAGATATTACTATGAGATCAGATGTAAAAAAAAAAATTCAAGACAGTTGAAAAATATGGATTACTTACACAATTGCCCTAAAGGGACAGTCGACTTCCTTCTGAATGGTGTATTCCTTAATTTTAGTATGAGGGACTTTAGTGTTGGAGTACGCAACGCAAGGACAGGTGTTTACAGGTCCAATGACTAAAAACAATAACACAGAGAGACAGATAATTTAAGTATCAATATGTTCAGACCACTCAATCAATGTCTTTTTGATATATTCTGTACTTACATGCTTGGACCAAGTTTATCCATGTTGTAAAAACAACAGCTGTTAAAATCAGGCTGAACTGCATATTCAGGGTAACACCTTGTCTAGGTCACCCGACAATTCTTTCAGTGAACACTATTTCTCAGTCAATGATCTCTCCGTGTGTCGAAATGTATACAAGAGCGAAGAATCCAACCAGTGTTGCAGACACGTGGTGTATGTCTTTGAAGCAGCAACGTTCTTTCACTCTTTCTGAAACTTTGGGTTTTGATCTCAGCTCTTTTATTACAAGCCCCTCTCCCTCCCACCTCAACCATTCCCCGCCACCAGAGAGAATCGTCACAGCAGCCACATGGTGGGGAGTGGAAACAGCGAATTGACCTATTGCACGTCAAAGATGTGAGTCAGTCTATTTACCACTGTCCTGCCCACACTGCAATAAATATGACCCTAAATATTCCTAGCAACACATATGTAAACAGACCATCACTTTTTACCACTCACAGAAAATCTTGATGTCACTCTAATTAAAAATTCACTCACACTTTGGGCAGTGCAGTTGTGGCTACAATGTTGTTCACCACCACCAGCGTGTGAATGTGTGCGTGAATGGGTGAATGACTAAATGTAGTATAAAGTGCTTTGTGGTCCTCTGACTGAAAAAGTGCTATGCAAATGCAGATAATTTACCATTTATCGATATTAGTTATTTATACCCTAATAGTGAGAATCAGTTTTAACTTTTCACAAGAGAAAGAGATGGACTCATTTGAACTCACAGTTGACTTTCTCAGAGTACATGTAGTGTCAGAACAATAGAACTGTTATTTGAACTTATTGTCATGGTTTTAGGTACATGTTAGACCCACATGCATGAAAACACTCAGGAGACCAGTAAACGTAAAGATGTTTATTGAATGAGAATATTAAAGCTGCAAGCAGCCTGTGCTGCGACTGTGGGACTCACACACCGCTGGCTTAACGCCATTTCAACACTTACACTGAGCCTGCTTATCAAATCTGCAAGACAAAGTGTTCAAAAGGCACAAAGTGGCAGCTTTTGATCAAAGTATCCAACTTTGTGTGGAGCATGGACCCTGGCTTCAACAAACTTTTTATAAGTCTTCAGATACTGTATATGTACTGAATTTCACAATCCTAGTTGCAAGCATTGCTTGTGGCTGATTGTTTTATTGCTTTTAGAGGGTACTGTGCATGAGTTAGGCCAAGGCCACCAAATATTTGCATACATATCTGTCAGGGGTTTGACTAATATCCACGCTGTTTAATTTGGTGCAGATCAGATGTTGTATGTGAAAATAGAGACAAACGTATTTCCATGGTGTGATATCGGGCTTTGCCATGCCGCCACAGACACATCCTCTTTTGTAGCCTCTCAGTCCTGGAAACAGAACTACACCAACTTGTTAGTCACTGTGCAGAGATCCATGTTGGTTAGGTCAAGGGTGTAAAATATGGACCCTTCAAAGTAAAACTTTGCGCTTCCTGTTTTGATGGGGCCGTGCTTGAGTGATCCCAGCTTTTCACCATTTGTCAGGGACCTGATGACGATCCACCACAGCCTTATTAATGTCTCTGTGACTTTTTGAATAGGAAATAACTTTTGTATTTTTGGCGTTTAGTCGAAGTTCGAGGCCTGGCCACACCCATTCGACATGCACAGAAAGTCCTTTTTTTCTTTTCTTTTTAGAATTTTTTTTTCACACAAAAGACACTCGACACCCAAGTTGAGTTCAACTCCCCTCCTCCCGCACACCCCTCTTTTTTTTGATAAATCTATCACTGCTGAGCCATTTCTTTTGTGAAATTTGCAAAACCATTAAAATACATACATTTCTCACACACACCTGACATGGCTGCAAAATAACTGATAGATGGCTTTCAAGCAGGCAATTAATTACCTGACAGAATAACAAACAATAGAATTACAATAGGCCTTTGGAGGACTTTCACTCCTAATGAGTCGGGAACTGGAACTGGCTATTTGCAGGAGAGAAGTGAGTTCAAAGCGTAGCATCAGGTAAGATGAATGGGAGACAAGCAGCTCACTGAGAGAAGATGATGGAAACGCCAGGGAGGAGGAGCAGAGCCTGGTACAGATGGTGGTTGAGGTCACTTGGTGATGGAGGTGAGGAAGAGAAACCAGGCTGGACTGGGGAGGTAAGCTGGTTTTCCAGATGAGTAATATTAAGAGGGGAAGGTGGGCTGGAGGGTGGACAGAAGGCACGTATGGTGGCAGCGAGCAGAATGAATCCAAGAAACAGAGAACGAAGGAGCTGATGATCTTGAAGGGGATGACTGGGCTGCAGAAGAATGGTGGAATGAGGATGACCAGTAGTGGAACAGAATCCAGATTGAGTTGGTCAGAGCTGGTTTTTAGTAGATGCAGGAGGATCTCTGGAATAGAACCACAGAGGAGACAGGTAACCTGGGCGGCGAAACAGACAAGTTAGCAAGCAAGAGTTTACAAGGAGTCAGGACCTCTCAGAAAGGCACAAAGGGATAGAGAAAAGAGCACCATGACAAAACAAAGACCTGGTATAGAGCACAAAACATAATGTAAAGATGCCATTGAATGCCATATCAGCAAGTATCATCCAAAAATAATTGAAATTTGGTTTCAAAAAAACTAAAAAGAGACAATTCACTTTATACATAATACAACTTAAAGAAAATGATATAAAAATAAATAATAGTAATAAAATGAAATGAATAAATAAATAAAACGAAGCCATAGGAATCAATTTTAACTCAATACAAAACAAGAGTCGAAGAGTATTTGCTAATTGGAACACTAAACAGCAGGATGCTAAGCGACAATAACTTAACTACTAAGGTTGAAACTAGAACAGATGATGATGGTCTCTCAGCCTGACAAGGAGAATGTCTGATTTTGCAAAGAGCAAACCAAGGCGGGTCAGTGTCAGTTGGAGAAGTGTTGGGAGATGCAGTGCAGCAATGCACACCAATCAATACACCGACCTTTCTTAGAGTTATTGCATGATGCTCTGAGCACTAACACATAAGACACTGCTGTTGTTGTTCTCTTGTATTAATGTGTATTTTACTACATCTCATCCTGAGTTTTACAATGCCTTAAAAAGTATTCATACCTCGTCCTGGATTGTTTTCACACCAAGTCATTAAACAACCATGAACAGACTTGAACAGGTTTAATTGCTTTCAAGTTTCTTGAATAATGTACAGATTGCATGTATTGTTTGTATTGTGACGTTTGGATGGTTCTCTGTGGATTTGAGCAAGGCCATTTATGAATCAGTTTTTTTTCTGGATAACACAAATACAGAGCAGAAAGCTGTAAAAATGTGAGGGGCGGTAGAGAGAAGATGTAATATTGAAAGTGAATATGCATGCATGCAGGAAATAGTGTGCTTCAATCGGATGAAATAAGCTAAAACACTTTAACCAACAAATCAGTCAATATGCATACATAAAAACTGAAGTTAAAAAGATAGGTGAGTTCTCCAAAAAGGAAATACAAGGGGGTTGGTGTGTGGGGTCTTCAACTTTCAGTTGTTCTATTAAAGCTCACCACAAATAAAAGTGGTGTGAATCAGAAAGGAAAAAGTGAGTCAACCTAAAACTTTGCTTGGCCATAGCTTACCTCAAAAGTTCCCCCATAGTAAACACTATTCACAATGAAAGCACTCTGTATAGTAAGATTCCCCATTACCAATTGGTTTTACAGTGTTTTTTTTTTTAAAGATTGTACTACATTTTCAAGAAATGTAGCTAATAAGTTAACTTAGGTTCAAGCGTAAGACATTAATTATTTGGCAAGCGTACTTATATAGCTGACTACCAGACAACGCATTTTGTTTTGTGTATTGACTCCCCCTTGATCTTTCTCATCTGATGATTTTTATTTCACCATGACTACGCCAGATCGATTGAGATTATATTTTATCACCATGTGTCCCTCAATAATATTCATAACCAATTACAACTTTACATTTATTCAAAAGGCTTGATTCTACATTGTTGTCACAACGTTGCTTTACATGCCATCCCATTATGTTTCTAGTTTACTCCTAAGAATAACTATTATAAATAAACACCATTAAGTCATGGGTGAATTTAATTTCTTTTATTTAATTAAATGTTTTTTTGTTTTGTTTTTTCAAAAAATATTTGGATTTTCTTTTATTACCATTGTGAATATTCACAATTATTTATTCCTTCATTTAAATCCTTTATTCAAGTTAGTTGTTTGGGAGGGGATGGTCCAGGATTTCCTGTTTTATGGGATCATGATGTTATTGGCTACATCAGTGGACACAACTAAATGGAGGATTATTTTTTAGGAGACCTCTAGAGTTACTCTGTGTGTCATGTTACACTTCTTACAAGTCATTGGGTTGTTTTTAAAATGGAATTAAATTATGTTTTTTACTGTTTTTGTTTAGATTACATTGTTTGTTTTAACCTGCTTTATGGCATAGGCTGATAAGGTGCAGGTGTGCTTTCAGTTATAGTTGAAACCAGTAAGATTTTGGTCATCTCCTCTTTAAGACATATTTTCGTCTCACCCATTTTTCTAACTTTTTTTTTTATCCCACTTTAATTTTTGACTACTAATTTCTCCCACCTATCCTCCTTATCTCTCTTTGTGACCTGCTCTTTAACCCAACCTCTCCATCATTGTGGCACCTTTTCATCTCACCTATCCACCTCATCATTCGGTATGACCTACTCTTATGCCTCCTCACCAACTGAAAATGTTTTACTCCCTTGCCTCTTTAACCCACTTCCCAAAGACAGCAAATTCCCAACTGGATACCCATGTGCTGTCAAAACTTTGGCTTTGCAACCATGACAATTTATGGTGGGGCAAACAAAACCCATGTAAAACCAGAAGCACACAGTAAGTCATTGTATCACATGTATATGCTCAGTCACAGATCACATACTGTGATATTTAGAGTTTAGATACAATATGTTTTATACTGAGGAATGCCAAATGTGGCCAATTGTGTATGTGTGTCCTGATGCCCTTTTAAAAAGAGGCTGCTTTTGAAGATCAAGAGGGGTTCTACATTTGGCTTAAGATTCTACCAGATCAGTACCCAGATCTGTACTTTTTGATTTGGGCTTGACTGAAATAAAATCCTCTTGTTAGTCGAACTCCATGTCAATAGAGTCCTTTCCTGCCACATTCTCATATCCGCATTTTTAAGGTGACTAACAAACAACACCTCTTCACACATAAAAAAATAATGTGATAATCTAGCAAATATCTACATCATAACAAAAAGTGCATCTAAAGCATGAAGCAAAACTTTAATGCACCAAATATCTTCAGACTCTTATACCCTCATGCTACACCAACCACAAATGGGAATGAGAGGCACATTTTCAAGCCCAAAAGACAGACACAAAGGCAGACTCAACAGCATATTCGCACACTGACTTTCACAGAGATCCATTAGTTGCCATTTTTGACAGAGAACACCTCCTTATCACCTTTCATGGAGCAACACTTTTGCTTCAAACCACAATGCCATGACACTTTACACATTTCTACTCGCCCATGAGTCACACACACACACAAAAACAAAACTTTGGTTTAGCCCTCAGTGTAGTTTGTCTACCCAGTTCATTAGAACAGAACAGGATTTCCATTATCACACCGTGGCAGAGTTGAGGCATCTTGATATTTAATGGTTCCCACGCTGCTCTAAGCAAATAACACAAACACAACAAGAAGAGATGCATTTTGAGTGGCATGTTGCAAGAGACGTCAGTAATTAAAGCACTGCTTGATATTTGGCTGGCTGTATCTGCACAGCCTGCTTGATAAAGACTCATCTCCACACCAATCAATGTTTAATTTTATCCTGAGTCCAACATTCAGTAATACTATTGATTCATCTTTAGATGGAATTATTAGGATCAGACATCTGTCTTCACAAATACTTTCCCAGAGGCCAGATGTGAGCAAGGTATATGTCAGGGTTTAGGTTAAGATGATGATGGTCTCTCAGCCTGACAAGGAGAATGTCTGATTTTGCAAAGAGCAAACCAAGGCGGGTCAGTGTCAGTTGGAGAAGTGTTGGGAGATGCAGTGCAGCAATGCACACCAATCAATACACCGACCTTTCTTAGAGTTATTGCATGATGCTCTGCTCTTATGTGAGCACTAACACATAAGAGACTGCTGTTGTTGTTCTCCTGTATTAATGTGTATTTTACTATATCTCATCCTGAATTTTACAATGCCTTAAAAAGTATTCATATCTCACCCTGGATTGTTTTCACACCTAGTCATTAAACAACCATGAACTTTAATGTGAGTAAAGACCCACACAATGTAGTTTGGATGTGTAGGGAAAACGATACAAAAATGTATTTTCTTTTGTTTTACAAATAAATGTCTGAATAGTGTGATATGGTATGTATTAGGCCCAAACAAAATTCAGTCCAACCAACTGACTTCAGAACTCAGGTAGAGTTGTTTTGTGAAGGCCTGATTGAAGACCAAGGAACACACCAGACAGATCAGGGATAAAGATATGGAAAATAGGAAAGCAGGATTAGGTTTTGAAAGCTCCCAAACTCTAAAGATCTCACAGAGCAGTTTTCATCTGTCATCTGAAATGGAAAACATATGAGGAAGCTGCAAACCAGCCACTTAAACCGACATGCCAGGCAAGAGAGAAATTATCTGAGTTACAGCTTTGAAGCACAAGGTAGAGGACCTGCAAAGATGCTCAGGTTGAATGGTTTGTTGACAGGACAGGTATCAGTCATGCACTTCATAAATCTGGCCTTTAAGGAAGAGTGGCTAGAAGAGTCATAAGAAGTCTCGTTTTATTTTTTTGACCAAGTTGTGTAGGTGGAAAAAGAGGCTCTGGTCTTAAGTCTAACTTTTTGGCTGACAAGTAAATCACTGGCAAAAGTTAACACTGCTCATCAACCTGAACTCAACACCATGATGGATGGATGGATGGATGGATGAATGGGTGGATGGAACTAAATTGAGGACAATCTTACATCCAGAGCTACAAAGGAAATTCTTAGATCAAACCATATCCATATGATGGAATGCTACACTCAAAGTAAAGATCCAATTCAAAATATGTAGCAAGACATGAAATTTGATGTTGACAGTTGCTCTATTTCCAATTTGCAAACAAGAAATTGCAAACTTTTCTGTTTCAGATGTACAAAAGTAGCAACGTAACCCAAAAGATTTGTAGCTGATGAAAGATGTGCATCTTTAAAAAATTGACTCCAGGGGAGCTTTATAGATAGACAATTGTACTTTGCATTGATCTAGCAAATAAAAAAAGAGAAAGTCAAAGACATTTGACTTTGTCTGAAGTGGCAAGATATTGTACGGTTCAAAGCAGTTTATCTTCGTGTGGAACTTATACTGTTTTTTTTTATTTAGACTATATGTCACACACATACAAACCAGCTGTTAAAATAAAACCAATGAGTGGATGGTTCTCAACCGATGAGGGTCATTGACCCTTTTTCCATGCCCCCTGTGCATGGATATTGTCTTTTCTAACTAAAGACCGGGAACTAAAATCCCACATGGAGTTGAAAAATGTCATTTACTTTCCAATTAATATTTCAATTAGGTAAGTAATACCCAATTCATTACAAGAAACTGGTGGTGTTCAAATGAAGCTGACCTCATGCCCCAGTATAAATCTCATATTGACACCTTTCTATGAAGCTTGAATTGTGGATCAACCGTCCATTTAGGAAAGGCGTCAATAATCGACTTAAACCGGTGGGGGTGGGGGGACATTATCATACGCATTAGCATAGACATTGCTCTCGTGGCTCTGAGGTGATTTGAATGTCTGTGAGAGTGACCGACTCACGGTTCAGGGAACGCAGGAGCGCACAAAGTCTAATCAATAAACACTTTAATTATAGCGGCCCACAGCATGCAGCTCTTCACGGTTGGGAGACACACGGTAGCACAGCTGATCCAGCATGATCATTTCAGATGGAGTGACTTTTTCATTGCTTCAGTAAACCGTCTCTGGCCAACACCATTATAGACAGCAAATTGTCCACTCCTCTCTATGGATTTGGTAAAATAGACCCATTAGTAGCAAGATGGCAGTTTATTTATTTATTTTATGTTACTGTTATGACCTGTGAAATAAAACTGAGTTTATGCTTCTTCTGACTTTTCCTTATTATATGGATCAGTTAGGAGGTATCAAAACACCAGCAAAGTATTTCAGTTACAGCTTCTGTCCGAATCCTGAATTGTATTTGCTGTACTATATTTAAGAGTTGAATTAAATTTAAAGAGTTTGAACTATTAAAGCACTGAGTTTTGTTTTCCAGGGTGGTGCCAGCTAGAGGACTGCACAGTTGATGACAACTAGGAGTAGCGGAAGGTACTGGAACTGAAGGACCTTTTTTGAAGTAGCCATACCCCTTGAACTTTTTCATATTTTGTCATGTTACAACCACAAACTTCAATTCAGTTTTCTGCCATTTTATGTGACAGACCAGCATCAGATAATGGATAATTGTAAAACAGCAGGAAAAAGAAAAATGAATTTTAAAATATTTTACTAATAAAAATCTGAGCTGTCTGCCATGCCTTTTTGTATAAAGCTCTAGGTCTTTTGGGGGTGTGCCTCTACCAGCTTTGCCCATATGGAGACTAAAATAGTTTACTATTATTCTTGGTAAATTATCAAAAGCTCTGAAACACTGAATTGTGGGTGTCTATGAGCATCAAGATTTTTGATTGGATTCAGGCCTGAGCTGTGGCTGGGTCATTCTAGCACATAAATTTGCTTTCTTTTTTTAATCTGCCTTAAGAAGTAGCTCAGAGCTACACAGTATACCGTCCCACTGTACCTTTGGCTATGAACCTTAGGTTGTTGTCCTGCAAGAATCTTGCACAAACTCTCACAGGTTTTCTTCCAAAATAAGATTTAGCTGCTATTTTACAGCCAACTCTGACTACCTTTCCTGCCCCTGTTGTGTAAAAGCAACACAACAGCATGATGCAACCACCATCATGTTTCATCTTTGGGATTGTGTCTTTACGGGGATTTGCAGAGTAATTTTTTCAACTTAGTGTTTTGCATACAGGTCCAAAGGCTGAATACTTTTATAAAACACTGTACATTTAGACGAAAAGATAAACGTGTATAGAGATAATTAAGGGCAAAAAAGACAATAGAACAAGTTACTTAGCACAACTCTGTTTTTTCCCTATTTTTAATCTTAGTTTTATATCCTACATTTATGGTTTACTTGACAATATATTTGAAAATAAACCAAGGAAGTCGTTTTGCACGGGGATAAAACACTGTTTGGTGGATGTGTTAGTCATTTAAATCTAAAATATGGTTCTGCATGCAAAACGTAAAATTAAACTTTTAGTTTAATCTTTAGTCCAGTTTAGAGAGTAATGGACTAAGGCAGTTACTTATTTTTCTTGAAGAATACATTTAGTAAATCTTTAGTTTTCAAGTCAGTTCTCTTCCTCAAAATGAAGTCAGTATGGTTTGATATGTACCACTGTACAGCAAAAAATTTTCTGATGGTTATTAGTGATTTTAAAAAATGCAACTGCTACAGCAGATTTTTCATTGCAGTGTTTCATGTGTTATACAGTTCTTCTTAAGTTACAGTATATTGTAACTCATCCTGCAGCTATCTTCATGTTCTTTCTTTTCCGTTTCGGGAAGTCTGATTATGTTGCAAACATGCATCTTGGGTGAGTTATGTGTTTGAAAAGCTCCCTTTACAAACAGATTTGACAAACTATTCTCATCATGCTTCACTTCTTTCTTTGGTAGCCACACAGTGACTGACACATCGTTCTTTTATGGAGTTTAATGTTGAAGCACTAGATGGCGCACTTTTCCTACAGTGAGCAAAGGAGGGCTGGCACTATGACAGAGAGAAAGTCATCCAGATTTAACCCAGAAGTTAAAAGGGGATAAAATACAACCATTGGAACCCTGAGGTTACAGCTGACATTATTTTGCGGTTCATGGCAATAAAATGTCAATTGGTCCTGAATAATTTAGACTTCCATTTTAGAAAAAGACTGCTAAACTGTTGACTTCTAGTTTGATACTGTGCTTAAAAATTAGTTGAAATAGGGCTAGTTTCTTTTTGCAGAGGATTGATGACCTGACTGATTCATTTGTATACTGTATCTGCTTGTGAGTTATTTGTCTCCTTTGGGCAAAGATGTATCAGATGAGGCTATGATTCAGAAACATTATTAGAGAAAGATAAACAAGCGTCCTTAGACCACTAAAGCTCATTCATAACTTTCTGTTGTAAGATCTCCCTCTCACTCCATTTTTCTTTTGTATCTGCCTTAAACATGCAGCCCACTCTGTTCATATTTTACATACTTGTATTCATCTTTTCTGGTCTGTAGTAGAAGCTTAGACAAACAGTATTGCAGGTCTAATCGTCTTGAAGTGTAAGGTCAGATTTGCTCTACAAAACGGAAGTGAAATATTCCTCCTTTTGCAGAATTGTCTTTACGGACTTAATGGCATGACAAACTAGCCACAACACACATAAGGAGGCAAAAATAGCAAGTAGAGAGTCAGAGAAAGGGAAAAAAAAACACAACAAAAGTGACCATGACCAATTCATGCCGTTAATTTATGCCAGTATATTTCTATTGTTTGTTTTGTACCTGTGAGCAAATCATTGTGTATATGTTTATTTTAAATTGTATTTAAATGGTTTTGGGAATTATGAAGATAAAATGAATTTTAGAAATGCTAAGACTTTACCAATAATTTATTTCAATTTTTACATTATTATCTAAAAAAATAAAACACCTCTTCTTAGTTAATTATGTTCAGATCCTCATTTGGTCAAGTTAAACTTACAAAAATTAAATTTACAAAAATAATTTACAAAAAAATGAAAAATGATAAACCCACATTAAACCAAACCCAAAGAATTCAGGGACAAAACAACTGAAAAATGTAAGATACAAAATTCCAAAGTGGGACGAGCACCCGCCAAACAAATTACAAAAAAAATTAAAGAAAAAGAAAAAATGATCAAAGCTAAATAATCATAAATAAAATAAAATATTACGACTTCCTTATGATTTATTTTACATGTATTGCATATAGGAATATGTCACATGGCCACATCCACAGAGCAACAGACCTGATTTTAACAAAGGGCTACATGTTGTATGTATTAAGTCTATACGTAGTCTGGATGTAGAGCTATATGCAGTAGGGTAAAATAGTGTTTGGCAGCGAGCAATTGTTCAAGTTGTCCCACTGAAAAAGATGAGAGAAGGTCTGTAATTTTCATCATAAGTACGCTTCAACTGTGAAACACTTCAACTGTGAAGAAAGAATACAAAAAAAAAATCCAGGAAATCACATTTTATGATTTTTTTAAAAATGTATTTGTATTATGGTGCAGAAAATAAGTATTTGGTCAATAACAAAAGTTCACTGAAATAATTTATTAATAAAATTGTGAAGAAAATAAGTATTTAACACCTACAAACAAGCAAGAATTCTGGTCCTCTCAGAATTGTTACTACTAAGCTCTTCTGTCATCTACTCATTACTTTTATTAATGACACCTGTTTTAACTCATTACCTGCATAAAATACACCTGTTCACACCTTCAAACAGTCAGATTTCAACTTCCACCATGGTTAACACCAGAAAGCTGTCCAAGGACACCATGAACAGGATTGTACACCTGCACAAGACTGGGATGAGCCAATCTACAGTATGCAAGCAGCTTGGTGAGAAGAGATCAACTGTTGAAGCAGTTATTAGAAAATAGAATAAATATAAGGTCACTGCTAATCTCCCTCAACTTGGGGCTCTATGCAAGATCTCACCTCATGGGGTACACATGATCTTGGTGAGGAAACAGCCCAGAACTACACAGGGGGAACTGGTCAGTGCAGGAAGAGAGCTGGGACCACAGTAACAAAGGTTAGTATTAGTAACACACTACGTCGTAAGGGATTAAAATCCTGCAGCACTCAAAGGGTTCCCTTGTTTAAGCCAGTCCATGTCCAGAGGAGGATTGGGAGAATGTCATGTGGTCAGATAAGACCAAATCACAACTCTTTGGTACAAGTGCCACTTGCCGTGTTTGGAGAAGGAAAAATGGTGAGTTGCATCGCAAGAACACCATACCCACTGTGAAGCATGGGCATGCATTCTTTATTCTATGGGGCTGCTTTTTGCAAGAGGGGACAGGACACCTGATTTGTATTAAGGAAAGGATGAATGGGGCCATGTATCATGAGATTTTGGACAAAAACCTCTTTCCATCAGGGAGAGCATTGAAGATGAAGGGTGGCTGGATTTTTCAGCAGGACAATGATCCCAAACCCACCACCTGCGCAACGAAAGGAGTGGCTACATAAAAAGCATCCATCCATCCATCCATTTTCTTCCGCTTATCCGGGGTCGGGTCGCGGGGGCAACAGAGGACACCCAGACTTCCCTCTCCCCAGCCACTTGTTCCAGCTCCTCGGGAGTAATCCCAAGGCGCTCCCAGGCCAGCCAAAGAAACATAGTCCCTCCAGCGTGTCCTGGGCCTTCCCCTGGGCCTCCTCCCGGTGGGACGTGCCTGAAACACCTCACCAGGGAGGCATCCAGGAGGCATCCTGACCAGATGCCCGAGCCACCTCAACTGACTCCTCTCGATGTGGAGGAGCAGCGGTTCTACTCTAAGCCCCCTCCGGATGACCGAGCTTCTCACCCTATCTCTAAGAGAGAGCCCAGACACTCTACGGAGGAAACTGATTTCAGCCGCTTGTATCCATGATCTCGTTCTTTCGGTCACCACCCAGAGTTCGTGACCATAGATGAGGGTAGGAATGTAGATCGACCGGTAAATCGAGAGCTTCGCCTTTCGGCTCAGCTCTCTCTTCACCACGACAGACCCATACAGCGCCCGCATAACTGCAGATGCCCTACCAATCCATCTATCGATCTCCCGCTCCATTTTTTTCCCCCCCATTTGTGAACAAGACCCCCAAATACTTGAACTCCTCCACTTGGGGAAGGACCTCATCCCCGACCCGGAGAAGGCACCCCACCCTTTTCCGGCTCAAGACCATGGCCTCGGATTTGGAGGTGCTGATTCTCATCCCAGCCGCTTCACACTCGGCTGCGAACCGCTCCAGCGAAAGCTGTAGATCAAGTTCCGATGAAGCCAACAGGACCACGTCATCTGCATCTCTCTATATCTTGCAAACATATAAGAAAACTAAAACTTAAATGCAGCTTCATTTGTTCATTGTGAATAGCTTTCATCTTTTTTCAGGTGTTTGGGTTTTAAATACTTTGTTCAAACCAACCATTTGCACATTAGCTGGATGTATTTTCAACTAAAAACTGCTCACCAGGCAGTCCCCTCCCCCCGTCACTCCCAGCAGCACCACTTTATCATCTTTTTGCCCACAATGACCCTGTTAGCCCTAAAAAACGTCCCTTCACCCTTCTCTTCCCTCTGTGAGATTTTGCCATCGGCTCCTCATTTGGGTTAAGCAGGTCGTATAATCCCTAAATTTGTGTCTGTGTGTGTTTGTGTGCATTAGAAAGCCTTGTCCCTCCTGCTTTGGCGAGATTATTCCAAGTTCCTGACCTTCGGGAAGTAAGAGGGGCCCATGTTTGGAAACACAGTCACCCGTCTTTGTCTTTTGAACCCCTATAGGGGGACCTCAGCCAGGGAGCCTCTGTGTCCCTGAGAGCCCACAGACACACTCGGCCTGCCCCGGAGCTGCCGTGTGTCCTCTAATTCTTGCCACCTCCTTTCTAATGTGAATACGACTTGATTAAGCAACCAGCTGGTGGAGCAACCCCAACACTCCCTCGACACACACTTTAGCACACAAGAAAACAACAGGACGAGTTTGGCTTGCAAGCAAAAACATTGATCCAGAGTCCCCTCACTGTGAGTCAATCTGGCCCCAATAGCCATTCAAGTGTATCTGCTTGATCTGATGTTTTCCGATAGAAGAAATTCCTCCTGGGGTCTGTGTGTGAATAAGAGACATTGATTGCTCCGTGTCATGGTGGTATAGATTTTGAGCAGCTGTAAAGGGGTTCAAATGAGGCCTGTAGCATATAATTAAAATGCTATGATAATGTCAAGGTAGAAAAGAACTGGTGCTTTTTCTAAGTTTGACAAAAAAGAAATCCCGATGTGTTGTGCAGGGCTGCTCTCATTCTCACCTTGCTATCATAGTGTGAATATCTCAGATCAAG
This sequence comes from Valencia hispanica, assembly GCA_963556495.2. Taxonomy (NCBI): domain Eukaryota; kingdom Metazoa; phylum Chordata; class Actinopteri; order Cyprinodontiformes; family Valenciidae; genus Valencia; species Valencia hispanica. The sequence goes on from OY747712.1 coordinate 33,038,594, forward strand.
TAAAACAGGCCTGGTTATTGCTGTCAGAGTACTCTCAGTATATTAAATCAAGAAAGATCAAGAAAGTCAAGAAAGATTTCCATGCACATGCAAGAAAAATAAATGCTTTCTTCTACATCTCAGAACCTTTAGGGGCTTTATGCTGGTTATGGGGCCTTTTCTTTAGCTTGATCAATTTATGTTTCCTTAATTTTTCAAAGAAAGAAGGCTGAAGACCTTTTTTTATTGCCAATAGTCTGTCAGCAGGATTACACCAAAAGCCCAAATTGAATTTCATGTACCTTGGTGTTGAGATGGAACATGGCCAAAAGAAAAATCTATTACACATCACTGCAGATACAGATCACTGTATCTTTAAAAGAGTTAGATAAAGCAGTGGCCTTGGCAAAGGGTGCACTCTGAGTGTCATTCTTTTGTGTTTTTGTCCATCAGCAAGATTACATAAAAAAACTACTAGAAACATAGTGCTGATCAACGTCAGATATGGACATTTCTTTTATGAGTATCCAAGCACTGGCCTTGGTGAAAGATGCACTTTAAAATAGCTTCATGTTCCTCTGGTGTTTTATTTGTGTTTTTTTTTATGAAACATTATTTTTGAAAACTTTTACAGCAGGTTTTTTAAACACCATTCCATGCACTGGTGTGGCTGCTGTCCAATGTAACTGAGTGATATTTTAAACAGGAATTTTATTAAAATTAAAGTTGCATGTAAAACATGTAGAATTACAACACGAATTATTTAAGTTTAAATTTAAATATTTTTTATTCTATGCTTAGCTGTCATTAAACATATTTCTATTTAAATGATTATTTATTACAACAAATTTTTAAAATGCCCACCATCTTATGTGGAGTTGAGTGTTTGGTCGTATTAAACAGTGCCTTGTAAATAGTTATGGGAATTTATATTTAAAGTTTTTATGGTCAGTCTATTGCCAGTCTTTGGCAGTCTCTAACAGGGTTTCTTCCCTGTTTTTTCTCTATAAACATCCTCAGATCAACTCTGACCAAATTCTGTGTCCCAGCTTAATAAAACCACCCCTACACTATGATATTCACAGCACTGTTTCAGGCTGACATGCCTTATGATGTGCTCATCTGACCAGAGCACCTTTTTCACCAGGTTTGCTATTTTGCTTACATGGGTTGTGACAAACTGCAAATTAGATACTTTATGACTTTTAACAATGGCTTCTTTCTTACCACTTTACCAGAAAAGCCCGTATTTATGGAGTCAACAACCAATAGTTGTCCAGTCATCTCATTCTTCCAACTAGAAAAATCTGCAGCTCCTCCAAAGTTACCATGGGCCTCTTAACTAAGTCTTTAATCAGTATTCAATTTGCCATGCCAGTCAATTTAGGTGTGCAGCCATCTCTTGGTAGGTTTGCAATTATTCCATGTATTTTAATATGATGGGATGAACAGTGCTTAGTTAGATTTTTCAAAGCTTAAAACTTTGTTGTATACCTAACCCTCCCTATATCTCTCCACAACTTTGTCCCTAATCCATCTAGTGTATTCCTTGGTCTTCATGATGTTCATTCACTAATATTCTCTAAAAAATCTATGAGACCTTTACAAAACAGCTGGATTTATACTGACATTGAATTACAAGGGAACTGATTTCACATGATTTTGTTTAGAGGCATCAGAGTTAAGGTGCTAAATATAAATATATCTCTCACAGCTCATATTTTTATTTGTCCACATTTTGTAAACCATGTATGGTTGCCCTTCCTCTTTTCAACAGCTATTCTATCACTGCCAAAATTAGGAAACAGTTTTTTTTTTTTTGTCTGTTCTTTAAGACTCAGTGAAATGCATTAAAGTTGGTGGATGTGACCTGACAAAATGTGAATTTGTTGAAACAAAATCTCTCTGTAAATGTTTCTTAACTTCAATGGAGAGCTATTTGTTGAGATGTCAGTCTGAGGCAGCATCCCCATCAATAGAATGTCTTTAAATAGCATGCTGGTTAAGTAGTCTGGGATAGACTTTCCATCTTCTGCCAAATAGGTAAAGTGTTTTAGATGCATTCCAGGCTTTTATTAGCCAGAGAGTGGATGAGCTTAAATGAAAATAAATGGCAAAACTCTTACTAAAAAACTGTCCTGCCTTGATTCCACTGGTTGGTATTTTCTCTCACACCATTAAGTATTAAGCTACAAAGCAACAACAGTATGTTAATATTAACTGCTGAAGGCAGAATTTTAAAGCTAATCAAATCTAAAAACCACCAATAGAAACAATCAGAACAGTTTTTACTGCAGGCTTTATTTTTTTCTGTGGTCTAAGCTAATCTCCGTAGTGATCCAGCATGTTCCCTGCAAAAAGCATCAAGCTTCCCCTTAGTACAACTCCATGCAACTGTAGTAATTCCAGAGAAAACATTCAAGGCCACTACAGTCAATGGATATTTACTGTAGTGGCCTTGAATCAATAGCCATTCACTTTAAATATTCAAAGCAAATATTTTTTTACAGCCATGAGTATTTGAATGGAGGTGTTGCACGCAAAATCACTTTCCAGATGGCAGAGGTGTAAGTCATGTAAGCACACGTAATGTAATGAGAATAAAGTGTTTACATCATCAAGGGTGAGAGGATGAGCAAACGGCACAGTAGAACAATTTAAAGTAGTGGGCATGCAGAGGTGAAAGGGTGTGAAAGGAGCATCTGGGAAAAGGGATGGATAATAAGAAAAGGAGGTGATGGATGATAAATGATGAGAAAAGAGGAAAAGACAGAGACGAGGAGGGAGTCTCCTTGTCAATCAGATTAGGAACTAATCATTTGACAGAGAGTTGCTTTGACCTGAAACCGTGCGGATCGCATTCACTCCCACACGTACCCACTCATCAACAGATGCACTCAGAGTCACTTCCACACAGCTGCATGGAGATAAATGTGTCTCACTCGCATTCAGTCTGGTGTTAAGTGCACGTATTAGGCAGTATCAGCATTCATGTATGGTCTTCGTTTGGGTGTGTGTGTGAGTCTGGGTGTAAGTAAGTGAATCAGTAATGAGTGAGTGATTGATGGACGATAATGCACATTTGGCCCCTCTCACAAGCGCTTGGAGAGCTTAAATGTCGAGCCTGGCTCACACATTACTCCTGCAGAATTGTGTCAGATAAGACATCTTTCTCACTTCTTCCCAGTAAACTGTAAGGAACATGTCTCGCCTCCCCGTTCCTCTCTTTCCATGTTTACCTTTCACTACATGTATCTACTTTTTTATCTTTTCTCGAAGTCACCTTTCTTTTTCTGTAACTGTCTCACCATAGCTGTCTGCTTCTTAGTAATGGAGCTAATTTGTTTAGCTGCCAAAGAGTGTCTGTCCATTAGCGCAGGGCTGTCGGTGCCAAGGGAAATGGTGACAAATCAAGCCAACATGTGTATCTGATCGGTGTACATTACTGTGATTCTTGTTGGATGCGGAAAGAGAAAATAAGCTAAACTTGAAAAGCAAAGTGTTTGTTTGTCTTTAGAAAATGATTTATTTCTAACTCTGAATCAACATACCTGTAGGTTTCAACTTCTTAATGCTCAGCTTTTACGTTTCAAAGACTTAAGTGATATTTACAGGTTGGCACAGTTTTTCCTTGCCTGTTGCTTTACTTTATTGAGTTAAGTTAGAACAGCAGGACATTTGAAAGCTTTAGTAATAATTTTATGTAGCCCTGTATTTTTGGAGAAAGGTGACTGAAAGGAGCTTTAAGAGCTGAAAGACACCATGCAGTTCAGTCTTCAGTGTAAAACTTTCGTTTAAAGGGCCAATGTCAGTGTATATTTTAGTGCCAGAAATCCTCATAGTGTGAAACATAGTTTATTCGCAAGCAGCTTTTCACATTTCGTTCCGAAGCAGAAAGATGATTTTAAAATACATGTTTCGAATCAAAAACAGCATTTGAGGCTACAACTCATTAAAATGGATAGTGTGCCACCATACATGGATGATGAGGTCTTTTCTAGAGATAGGCCGCCTGTTGTAAACAGAAAATGATTGTTTTACTAACAGAAAGTACAGTTAAACATAAAATGTAAATGAAATATAAATGATGAATTAAAGGTTTTCATTTACCATTTTCTAAAAACCTTGTAAAGTTATGTATAACCTTACAGATAATGGAACAGTCTTTATTGGCATTGCAACCATCAAATGTAGCGCGATTGTGGCGGGATCCCCTTATATTTAGTCCAAATAATTATTTTTTTAAATGCAGATGCACACTACCTATTACATTCTAGAGCTGCAGTGAATAATTATTTATTCAATAAAGCAGTCAAAATGTTACCTGAGTTGTTTATTACTCAGTGATTTTAATCCATTTTCACTTCTTGTGTAGATATTATTTTTAATGAATATTAAATTAAGACAGAGAAATAGTTCAGTTAGAATTATTCATGTGTTTTATGTATTTATGTTTACATCAATCTTTGACTTTCATGTTGCGAGACTGATGTCTCACTCCTTTTTGTTAGAGCCCTGCTTTTATTTTGGCATGACACCCCGAGATCATCACTGGCCCCCATTTAGCCTTCTTTGAAAACTTCCTAGATACACCCCTGCTCTGCAGTCTTGATGAAGAATTGTTAATGTTATATAAACAATATTATTCAAGCATTAATGTCTGTAATCATTTTAAATATGATTCAGTGAATTAAACTCACTTCAGGGTTAAACACAGGGGTCTGATGCACACTATATTGTTATTAATTGAAACTCTCAGGAGTCGTTGTTTCTTTGATAATTTTTTACATTTGTGCTGCTAAGGGGAAAAGCAAAGCGCCAATTATGGGCCAGGAGCAAGCTTGCAATAATCACACACATTTGTTTCTTTTACTCCGGGGCTTTGCGGAGCTGTAGTGAGAGACATATCAATAGAGAGATGCAGATGGATTCAATTCAATTCAATTCAGTTTATTTATATAGCGCCAATTCACAACAGATGTCATCTCAAGGCACTTAACAAGAAGTCATTTCAATACATTTATACAAACATTTCAATGCCCCTTTTTTTAAATAATTTTTTATAAAGCTATATATTTATAAAATTGAAGGAGAAGCATGTCGGCCTGACGATTTTAAGCATTTCACCAGGACAATTTTAAATTACGTCGGTTATGTCCAACATGTTTTCACAAATACTGCTATTAATAACAATGCGGGACAGTCTCAATTTGCGGGATGTGTGACGAAAATGCTACTGCCCCGCACAAAGCAGGACACCTGGTGACCCTAATGGCAGATGGCCGCTTGAGCCAAGTTCTGCTGGAGGTTTCTTGCTGTCAAGGGGGAGATTTTCCTCTCCACTCTACTCCTCTCTGTCACCACATGCTTGCTCAGTATAGGGATTGCTGTGAAATCAGTGACACAGTAGGAGTGAATGCTGCAAGTCAATGACTTGATGCAATCTGCTGGGTTTCCTTGGATAGAAAACTTTTAAACTGATTGGAATAATGAACTGAAGGACAAGTTGGAATATATGTATAGTTGAACTGAACATTTCTTGTAAAGTCCCTTTCTAGGCGCAGCCAAGGTGTTGAGGGGAAACGTTTCGGTGGCCTCAGGATCGGGTCTCCACTGTTTACAGATGACGTGGTCCTGTTGGCTTCATCGGAACTTGATCTACAGCTTTCGCTGGAGCGGTTCACAGCCGAGTGTGAAGCGGCTGGGATGAGAATCAGCACCTCCAAATCTGAGGCCATGGTCTTGAGCCGGAAAAGGGTGGGGTGCCTTCTCGGGTCGGGGATGAGGTCCTTCCCCAAGTGGAGGAGTTCAAGTATCTGGGGGTCTTGTTCACGAATGAGGGAAAAATGGAGCGGGAGTTCGATAGACAGATTGGAAGGGCGTCTGCAGTCATGCGAGCGCTGTACCGGTCTGCCAAAAGGCGAAGCTCTTGATTTACCAGTTGATCTACGTTCCTACCCTCATCTATGGTCACGAACTCTGGGTGGTGACCGAAAGGACGAGATCACGGATACAAGCGGCTGAAATGAGTTTCCTCCGTAGGGTGTCTGGGCTCTCCCTTAGTGACAGGGTGAGAAGCTCAGTCATCCGGAGGGGGCTCAGAGTAGAGCCGCTGCTCCTCCACATCGAGAGGAGTTAGTTGAGGTGGCTCGGGCATCTGATCCGGATGCCTCCTAGACGCCTCCTTGGTGAGGTGTTTCAGACACGTCCCACCGGGAGGAGGCCCAGAGGAAGGCCCAGGACACGCTGGAGGGACTATGTTTCCCGGCTGGCCTGGGAGCGCCTTGGGATTCCTCCCGAGGAGCTGGCCCAAGTGCCTGGGGAGAGGGAAGTCCGGGTCTCTTTGCTTAAGATGCTGCCCCCGCGACCCGACCCCGGATAAGCGGAAGAAAATGGATGGATGGATGGATGGATGGATGGGTCCCTTGAAATTGCATGTATTGTGAATTGGCACTATATAAATAAACTGAATTGAATTGAATGGATTAACCAGAAGCATACCGCCACATTAGTGACAAAGTGGCTGAAAGACAACAGATTCTATATTTTTGAGTGATTATGAAAAAAATAGCAAGATGGCCTACAAACCTTGCTGTCAAATCAGTTCTTTCAGAAGGAATGAGCCAAAATTCCAGCAAACTATTTTAGAAGCTTTAATAAATATACCAAAAAGCATTTGACCCAATCCGTACAGTTCAAAAGGCAGATCTATCAACTCCAAAGAAAAGCTTTGTAGAAATGTGTATCTAAACATTAAAGACAGTTTAGATTATATTTGTTTCTGTCCTTATTGTAACATTTGTCAAATAAAAGTAACTATAGTCATCATAACAGACCTAAAACAGAAAAAGTTGAGTTTGAAAAATCTCAGTGAGAAAACTTTGGGGAAAAAAAGTTAATTGTATTTTTACACTGTCTATGTAAATATATATTTTAAGATGTATATTTAAAAGTAAGTCTGACCCTAGATTTATCTTCTACTTGATCTCAGCCACTGCTTTCACACAAAGGACTTACAGAGTGATAGAGTTCCTTGCTGGGCATCTCCCCTACCTCTCTTTGCCAGCAGACTGACAGGGCTTGGGCATGCTCCAACTCATCCTGATGATTACATTCTTCTTTTAATCCATAATTTTCTGTCTTCTCTAACACCTTTTAAATGATGTGACACTGGCTGAAGAAGATGAGAAGATAAGAAAAGTGCCCCAACATGCTTTCATGATTTCATTACTGTTATGTTCAAAATGTATTTTGTGAGGAACATACAGTACAGGTAAATAAACCGGGAAGAACGTTTTCCTCTTGACCTCGTTCTATTTAGTGCAAACATTTTTTTTTTGCTTCCTCGCAGATGGTAAATCTGCATGTTTTCTAGTTTTCTCATCATTGGATAATAGGTCAGCTCCACAGGGAATGTGATACAGGAAGGCAAGGTTGGTTTTCATTGATTGCTAATTCATTTTTTTCTCTTTGAGAAGGGAAGACACTGACTGCTCCTCGACAATAGACTTACGGTAAATATGCTTCCTTTGCTGTATATGCCAGACAATATCCACTTTGCTCTCAAGTCAGCACTTTCTGAATCTATACCCGGGTGCTGGTGGGTTCGCACTTAAATCTACAGCCCCGATGATTTAGCAGGTCAATTAGCAGCACTAAAACTGAAGACGCTTGGTATGGTGTAAATTTCCCCCTCTCCCACCCTTTGTCAACTTTGTCTGTCTGTCCTGTTTATTTGCCTCCCTGTCTACAAAGATGCCTTCAGTCTCAAGGAGAGTCTCCTTCTCTTCTCGGTGCCCCATTCTTATGTGGCCAGCAGATTTTCCTCTCTGAATAGCCTTTTTTTATCTCTTTTTCACTCCCTCAATCCAACACACTCTTCCTCTCTCTATTTCCCCGTGTGAAAGATAGTGTTTATTGAGTTTAATTGTTTATTGGGTACTGAGAAGTTCTGATGTTAAGATATTGCCATTCTAAAAATGTCTTTTTAAGATTTTCTAAGTAAAACAATCACTCTATCCAGGAGTGTAAATATAGAAACATATGTCTAGGTTTAGGAAGATTTATTGTGTTTTTGCAGACTGGGGCCACTGGATGGGGGATGTTGAACGGGCACCCGACTGGCGTATGCAACCGAGACGATGAGACAGACAGGGCAGGAAGGGCTTTGTGCACCCGCCCTTTCCCACACTCCCTTTCACCTTTTGTTGTGAAGAAGGACCAGGGCTCTCTGACATGACGAATTGCTCTGCCTGCTTAACTGAGTCAACATCAGTTGGAAAGTAAGAGTGAAAGTGTCTTGAACTTATCCACATTTTGTCACTTTACAAAAAGTGTTATGTTATTTACTTTGTGAAAAGTATAAGATGCATTCTTATTAACTCTTTAAATTGATAACTATATATCAAATCCAGTGCAATTAACTGCCTTCAGAAGTCACTCAATTAGTAAATAGATTCTACCTCTATTGACAACATAAGTAAACAAACACCATCATGAAGTCTGAGGAAACCTGGACCAGCAATGCTGTCAAAGACGGTTAGCTGATACTCAAATGTAATGTTTGGTGCCAGGTTTCACTGTACAACACCCTGAGTATACCACCTTCACTTTGAAACATGGTGATGGTAGCATCATACACTTCTATGAAAGGTACAGGAAAATTGATCAGAGTTGATGATTAGATGGATGGAGCTGAACACAGGGGAATGCTGCGGGAAAGCCTGTACTTTTTTCCAATGAGCTGGTTCCAGTGCTAGTTTGGTGTCAGAACCTGACATAGGCATTGTGCTCTGGTTATTCACTGTCAAATCACAGTTTCACTTCCTGTTTTCTTTTCCCTTTGTGGGCATATACAGCTGCTTTGCAATGCTTTAGATGATGTTACGATGCAAGACTGACTAGGGCCCACATCAATGGAAAAGCAACTGGGTCATTCGAAGTAGGGTAAGAACTGGCTAAGCACTAGGAGTGTGCCGATTCAACATAAATGGATTGATTGCGATGTGAGACTTGAAAAATCGATAGCGATTCAAAAATGTTAGAAAATATATTGTTTTTTTAAATAATAATTAAATGAGAAAAACATAAAAGTCTGGCGTGCCGCACACACCATTTTAAGGAAACAGACTGGCAGAAACCTCATGGCTGCCGCTAGTGTTTCAGCCATGCAGTGTGAAATTTACAAAATACAGCAAATATTTTGCACTGTAGCTGTGAAAGAAGCATCTTTGTTGTTGTGTATCATGTTAGCAGCAACATCTTCTTTTCCCTGGACATGTCCACTTTTTCAGTGCCGTCCGGGGCGCCCTCCTCAAGCGCAACTCAGGGCAGCTCATGTTTACCAGACGTCAGCCCAAGTGTAGCTTTAAGTATGAAACACAAAGGAAATTTCCTTCATTCCATCCGGGTTGTGACTCATGTGTGGTGGAGAGCATCGCACTCATAGTTGGTAGATGGGTTTCTGTGTATGACAGGTGGCAAACATCACATTGGTCAAACTGACGCAAAAACTATGAAAACGCTGTGCGAAGTTAGAGGTCATGTATTAAATTGACAGCAAAAAAAAAAAAAACTAATACTGGAGTATACACTTTAAGTGTTGCTTTTTATTTCCTATTACTATGAATAGAGAAATAAAACTTATTTTCTCAGAAGATAATTTCAGATTTTTGTGTAATTTTTGTCTTGTATGACTTAAAAAGGGAGCTATTTGGGTTATAGGTTTATTTTCTAATGTAGAAGATTAATTATTTGTATTTACATTTTAAAGTAGTTTCTGTAATGGTTGACTTGTAAAGCTGATCTGAAGTTTATTTAATTTTTCTCTTTAACCGTATAGAGTAGGAATACTTTAAATGTTAAAATCAAAAGTTTTCTTTAAATAAACGGGACATGGTTGATGTGTTTAAGATTAGATCAAGTTACCTCTATTATGGAACTCAAAATAGGATCACCCGTTATTATATTTAAATTGCCAACACACATTTCCTTTAGCTTTCATTGAAAATGTGACCTTGATATGATTATGAAACATTTTTTGGACATGTGTTTGTTTATTTGTGTTTTTTTGACCTGAACAAAAGACAGGACATCAATTGGTTTGGATACTTCAGTTAATGGAAACTGAATGGATTTATTTTGTTTTTTTATCCCACGGTTTTCTCCCATTATTAATCACCAGTGCTCCTACCTAGTTCCAGTCCTGGGGTTCCACTCTCCCTCTGCCAGCCCCGGGAGGGCCCCGCACTGAAACCCAAGCCTCCTTCATGCTTGGGCAGTGAGCAGGCCCTTCTTTTCACCTGATGGGGCAGGGTTTCCCTGGCTGGACGTAGCGCGTGGAAGGATCACATTATTCCAGCCAGATCCTCCCCAACCCTTCAGGCGCCCCGGCCGGCCAGGAGGAGGCAGTATGTAGCCCCAGGACTAATGCATGTTTTTGTGGGAGAAGCTCACATTAGCTGCCTCGGGGGAACATGGGGAGAACATGCAAACTCCACACAGAAAGGCCCTTTTGCCAACCCCACCCAGGGTGTGGGTGCCGATGATGCGGGGTAACAAACACACCCTCAGCACCCACAACGTTCCCCACGGTAATTCCCCCCTCAAAACTGAATGGATTGAAGAGTAGAAAGTAGCCATGGAAGGAATGAAGAAAAAACCTTAAATGGGGAAAAAATATTCAAGAAATATAATTGTTTTATAATCGAATCATAGCATCCTAATCGAATCGAAATTGTGATGCACCCAAGATGGGTAACCCCTACTAAGCACTGGCTCTGGCAACAGCACCAAACTAGCATTGTTTCTGTTTTCATGGAAAAACCCTAATAGAGGTGACAAATGACTTGAGACTGGGATAGACCTTCAACTTCCAGCAGGACAAAGATCCTAAATATGCAGCCAGAGCTACAATGGAATTGTTTTAGATCAAAGCTTATTCAATATTAGAATAGCCTAGTCAAAGTTCAGACCAAGTGAGAATTTGTGGCAAGATTATTGATAAGAGATGGCTTCCATCCTATCCAACTCAACTTGAGCTATTTTGCAACAAAGAATGGACCACATTTTTCTGTATTTACAGCAATAGCTGATTCTACAAAGAACTGACTCAGGTGGGTTGAATAGATTTGCATTGGAAACTACGGATTTTTTGTAAAAAATAAACCTGACCTTTTTTCCTCTTTACAGTTCTGCACCACTTTGTGTCATCTTAGTACATAAAATAATTTTAAAAAAACTTTGAAATTGGTATTTGTAATGTGAAAAAGTGAAAAATTTAATAGTATGAATACTTTTGCAAGATCCTTCATTTCTGGTACCTTAACTGCAACCTTTTGTCATTTCCTTTGTGGTAGGTCTTGATACTAGCCTGGAGCAGTAAACCCAGGGTCTCAACAACTCGTACTTTAAATGTGCAGATTCCACAGTGGCTGAGCCAGTCAGCAGCTCAAATACTAAGATACATGCTCATATGCACACCCATGCCTCTGTCTAAATGCCAGCACCAAGCTGTTGCCCATAAAGTGTTTGGGCTGTCACAATAGAGACATTACCACATGAGTGAGTGGCTCTGAATGGGGCTCAGGGTGTGTGTGTATACAGAGTGTTGTGGCTATGGGGGAGCTCTTGGCAAGGCAGACGACCCTGTCATCACCTCTGCCCCATGTCAAATAACTGATCGGCATCAATGGTGCATGCATCGGGAGCATTTACACTAACTCCTGCTGCACGGCTTGTTGCACTTAAACAAGTTTGTAACTGTCTTCTTTTCTGACAGAGTGAGACTCTGTAATATGTGATCAACTTACAAAGACAAACAGTTTAGCTGGTTAGTGCATGGCTGACCCAACCAGGCTAAGCAGGGTGAGGGGTGAGAGTGAGAGGTCAGAAGAAAAGAAACCATAGAGAAATGCTTTCAAAATAATTGAAAGGCTGATGATGCTTCAGTAGCAACTGGAAATGAATACATTCTTGTTGAAGAAAGCTGATGCCGCAAAATAAGCATACATGCATAAGGAAACACCCACATTTCAAACGTTTATCAGGGAACTATCGCTCAGCTCTGTCAGCAGTCACTGTAGATGCATGCATGTGTATGTAGCCTAAAAGTCATTATGCACTACTAGGCTCTTCACCAAGCAGAATCCGTGATTGGGTGTTTGGGTCTGTGAATGTGTGCGACAGAGTGAGCAGCATGGGTTTTAGGGATCATGACACCCACGTCTCTGGAGGAATGCATGACAACAGTGTTTTGTCACAGCACGGATAAGCGCAGCATCATGGCAGGAGAGGAAGATGCAGAAAGGAGGATGGCATAAGTTTAAGGAAAAAGAAGGAAAATACGTATTTTCATTTTTTCGTCATGTGCTTGGAGCGGAAATTAGGTCATCCCAAGTAAAGCAATTGCAAGGAACAAATCATCCTCATCATAATTGGACCCTTAAAAATGTATAAAGATGACTGTTTTACACACACAAACACAGAGGCCAAAACAAACTTCAGCAGCAACATAAATGATTGGGAGGGGTTAAAACCGGATTTTGGCATAAATCAAAATATGTTTGACAGGTTTATAGCTCTTTCAGGAGCCTCATTTGGGACAGAAGCATGATAGAAGAACATTATTCGTGGCAAATATAATTGTGGTCATGATCTCACCATAAATCATGGCATGGATACATCACATTTGCCTGGTGGCGGCATGAGGGAAAAAATTCCTATGCATCAGATGACCTGTGGGATATAATTCCACATTCTTTCATCCCAACACCCCCCCACACACCCACCCCAGATCATTCACAAGCAAGATAAATGCCAAAATACATGTGAAAGTGTGCTTTAAATGCATCTATTTTTATTTTATTTCATTTTTATTTATACAGGTAAATTTCAGTGGGATATGAATTCTAATTTTCAAAAGTGACCGGTTTTACATATACACACTATACATAAAAAATTACATGATAAAAATACTAAGTCATTAATATTCATCTAATTAGCTTGACAAGATAGAATTAAAGTAAAATAAAAGACAATAGTGATAAAACAATAATTGCAGGAAAAGCCATCCAATGATGTTTTCTCAATTGACGGATATGTTTAAAACCCTTTAGCTCAATTAAGTCCAGGTGTAATTTGTTCCAAGTATGGGGAACATAAGAAAATGCCTTTTCCCAAGTTCTATGTGTACTGAAGGAACAGAGAATTTAATAAAAAATTTGTGAGCACATGCTGTAGTTACTTTGTTTAGGTGACAAAAAGGAGGTTAAATACACTGGTAGTAAGCCAGACACTGTTTTATAAATGAAGGTATACCAAGTAGACCCTAATTTCATTCTAAACTTTGTTTCATCATATAATCAACTGGTGACCTAAAAGAAAGATTTTCCATCCATTGTATTCCGCTTATTCGGGGTCGGGTCGTGGGGGCACAAAGGGCAATCTTGGCGGAGTCCAACTCTCACCGGAAATGAGCCCGACTTACTGCTGGCAATGTGGCAACCAAGCACTGACACAGACCGTTCAGGGACCTCCCATGCATCCTCCAGAACCCTGCTTAGGGTGTAGAGCTGGTCCAGTGTTCCATAGCCAGGATAAAAACCGCATTGTTCCTCCTGTATCCGAGGTTTGACAATCCGGCATACCCTCCTCTCCAGAACCCCTGAAAAGACCTTACCAGGGAGGCTCAGAAATGTGATCCCTCTGTAGTTGGAACACACTCAGCGGTTGCCCTTTTTAAATAGGGGGACCACCATCCCGGTCTGCCAATCCCAGGGAACTGCCCCCAACTGGATGTTGTGGGGCTGTGTTTGTTAGGTCTGCAATATTTTGTGGACAATGGGGGCAGAAAGATAGTCATCTATTGAAATACCTAGATATTTACAACAAAACACTAATTTAAAGTGCCCCTGGAGTTTTTTGGTCACATTTTTTAGTTTCCCCAGCCTGCCTATGTCCCCTAAGGGGTTGTTGAGGCTGTGGCCTTTACTGAACGAACTGGATCTCCCATCATCCTTTCACTGAACGAACTGCATCTCCCAGCATCCTTCCACTGAACGAACTGCATCTCCCAGCATCCTTCCACTGAACGAACTGCATCTCCCAGCACCCATTGCGCTTCCCTCAACCCATTCTCATTGGTCTGTGGCCAGTGATGACATCACAGAGTTGATAAAAGCAGCGCGAATATTGAAATAAGCGTCTCTATTGGTCTCTCTTGGTCCCAGAGCGGTGCCTGTGAGGAGACGCTTTAATCCACTGCTAGCATTTTCCCCTTTTTCCGTTCAAACCTGCTGGACCAGGAAGAACTTCCCTTTTAAACTTCGAAGTGAATCGGCCGAGCAAACCGACTTTCCTGTACCAGGTAGTCCGCTGGCCATCTGAGCTCTATTGAAAACAGGCCTGAGTCCCTCTGCGCCTAAAAGTCGGACGTCCGCTTTTCCGACCTCGGTTTTGCGCAAAACCGCTCCTTTAAACTGGACACTTTCTACGTTCTTCGTCGTGGACTGTGGAGAGCGGACCCAACCAAGTAGGATTAAACTGATTTATATCTTTGGTCTGGGTAGAGGAGAATTAGGTCTTAACGGTTAATATCCGTTTTCTGTTGGTTAAAATAAGTTTGTCAACTGTTTAACCACTGTTATTCTTGGTCGTCTGTCGCCGTACACCGACCCTGAATGTGCATGCTTTTTGTGTTTTATTATTTGACTTTGGTTGCCACCAGAAGCTGTATATTATATTGTATTATTTCTTTGTTTGTTTATTGTCTGTTGCGGTCGGCGCGTGTCTGTTTAGACAGGTCGCGGGGCCTCAGTTGATCCCCTTTCTCCGTTGCCCTCGTTTCCTTTGTCCAAGCCACCATTGCTAATTAAAGTAGCGTTTTGTTGAATCGCCACACGGTCTTCCTTTGTCTTCCTTTGTGAACGATCGCGCCAATTGATAAGACTTGAGTTATTTATCGCATTGAGTGTGCTAAACTGAACCCCCCTCATCCGCTCGCTGTCTCCCACACACACAGCGCCGCATACACACACAGCGCTGCACACATACACACACGCCCCCTTCCCTCGACGTTAACTTTGTTCTATATTTTTGCATGCGTTAGAATAGATGGAAATTTTGAATGAAATGTAATCTGTAAGGTTGACCTATTTCATTAATAAATTCCCTTAAGTAACGAGAAGTTTCCTGTGCTATTTCAGTGTGTGCTGTGAAGGTTGTTTTAACCCCGCGGACGAACTCTACGCCTTTTCAGAGAGACTGACTGTCTGGTTTAATTAAAATTATCTCATTTATGAGATTGGTGCCCCGAAATCTTTAATAAACAGGTTAAACTCGAACGTCATCAATAATTATATTAATATTAAATTATTGATTCTAATTATTGATGCTCAGAAAACCAGACAACAAATATTTATTATTAATAGTTACAACAGGGTTAAAACAACTGATTAGTGTTTCCTTTGTCCCTGGGTATGTCTGCCTACATAGTGAAATTAGCACTCAGAAACGAGCTGTTTTGCAGTTCGGCATATGACCACAAGTTTCGGCATATGTCGTCACTGAGTTCCAGCCAATTACCCCCTTCTCTGAACTACACTCTCCAAGTCCCTTCCCCCGCAGCGCGTATTACAACCTAAACAACGAGAGCTACGGTAAAAGGCAAACAACAAACCGACAGCATGGAGTCCAGACTCATCTACACTGTCCTCACCCCTTCCGAGCCATTGAAAAGCTTGTGGATGGACTTTATTTATGCAGGGAATGTACCCGACCGACTCCCGAAGTACGTGGTCGTTTGTGGCAAACATTTCTCTGACAAATGCTTTAATAACTTGGGACAATATAGCAGTGGATTCGCAGATCGTCTTAAACTTTTACCAGGATCAATACCAACTCTCCGTGAACCAGCAAATATCCCTATACAAGTAAGTATATTTCCGCAATAATGTCCTTCAGCTGTTATATACCAGTGTTTCCCACACATATAGGCAAATCTGTGGCGGTGCTCCACAGATTAAACTCCGGCCGCCACAGATTCAACACCAACCCAAAAAAATAAAAAAATCAACACAGACTGTCACGTATTGCATTTCATTTTTCTTTTTTACGCTATTTAAAACACGCAGCATATTCGTTCAGCTTTTCCCTGCTCTCTCTTCGTCTCTGTCACTCACGTCTCTCTCGCACACACACACACACACACACACACGCACGTCTTGCTATACTTGTGTTGACATTGTATTGACTTCCATTGATTTTACTATGCCTAACCCAGACACTTTCCCTAAACCTGACCATTAGTGGTACATGCCTAACCCTAACCTTAACCTAATTCACACCATACCTCTAAACCTAACTAGTAGAGTTTAATAGCTTGTTAAACATTGTGTGGACCAGGCAAAATGTCCTCACAACTACAAATGTCCACACAATGCTGGTGGGCTGTCAAAGGTTGGTCCACACAAGTATAGCTATACATGTACGTACACACACACACACACACACACACACACACACACAGACCCTCCCCTCCGTGCACAGCACGTCTGTCTGGATCACCTGTGGGAGACGTCCTCTACCTTTCTGGTTCCTCCTCAGGTGCCTCGTCGTCCGGATCAGATTCCGGATGAAATTGAAACGCCATTACAGTCGCCATTACAGTAGCCGATAACTGAGCCATTACTGCCGTGGTGAAGCTAGAGACATAATGAGGACGGATGGATGTGTGGATGGATGATCAAATATTTTATTCGGCCTATAATTTGTAAACATTATTGTTCAACACACAATTTAACTAGGCCTAAACCTAATTACATTTCATACATAATATTGGAATTTGGACAATTTGTGGTAAATGTATGTCTGTCAATGTTTCATCAGATGCGGACGTTAGAAACTCAATTGACAATAGAGGCACATGGCCTGGGCCCCGCCCACCAAAACTTGGTTGTTCTGTGCTAATGCTAACAGAAGGGCCACCTAGTAGGGGCTGCAATTCTACAACAAGGCTGAGTTACGGCAAACAATCCTTTGATACAGTATTAAGGTACTTAGAGTGTGACTAAAAAGGGCCCAAACGTTGCAGGGAATTTCATGCCAGGGGCACTTTAAGTTAGGTACCTTCTGCAGACATGATAGCAGGGAGAGTAGCAGGGGATTTCATCTTGTTAGAAAACATACCCTTAGTTTTGTCAGTACTGAGAACCAATTTGAGATGGAACAAATGTAAATGAATATTATCACTTGCAGCCTGCAGACAAAAACTATGACAGTGGAGTTTTAATGGCTATGAACAACTGTCATAAGCATAAAGATAGAGGGATGTATCAGATGCATAATGCCCCAGGTTAATAATATAAATTCCAAAGAGTGTAGAACAAAATACAAAGCCTTGTGGCACACCTTTTTTGACATCAAGAATGCAAGACTAACAATCATGGACTTTAACACACTGCTTGCAACCAGAAGGACAGTTTTAAAGCCAGCCACGTAGCTTTGTCTGAAAGGCCAATAGCAAAAGGTCTGTGACATAACAGCTTATGATCCTCCACAGTGTAAGATGCTTTTAATAAATCTATCTAAAAAGTGCAGCACAGTAGTCATTGGCATCTAAGGCTTCCACAAAGTTGTTTGAAACTTTAGTTGTAATAGGTAATTGTTGTAAAGTTGATGTTAAAATTATACAAACCATAATTTGTTTTTGTTCTAAACCCAAGATACCATCATGAGTCACAGCCCTGTTACAGGGTGTGTTAAAGATGGCAGATCTAACCTTCTAACCTCTTGGATTTTCTTCCAGTGTTTTCCAAACCAACCTCCACTCATTATTTCTTCCTGTTTAAGGACAACTACATCCACTAAAGCATTCGACATGCAGACATACAGCCTCAAACATGCATATAACATGGGCTGAATAAATCTCCATAAAGCATCTGCATTGTCTGATACTTTTGGTATCCAGTGTAACTGCCTCTTTCTTCTTTGGGTCTTTGCTGTCGATGCTATCTGCAAGCCAAGCAGTAATTGCCATGAGCCATGTCACTTATCAAAATAATTGACAGCATTTTCTAAAAATTTGTGAGAAGGGCCTTTTTATCCAGGTGATCCCAACCCAGTGCATTGGTAATGAGAGGTCTGGTTTTGTCATGGTTTGTTCTGGCAAGCGCTGTTCTTGATATCTGGGCGTGTTTTTATTTTTGGTGTACTAAAAAGTTTTTTACAAAACGAATGTTGATTTTTTTTTTTTGCAGTTTTATTAAGTAATTCAACCAATAGTTGAATATAATTCCTCAAAAACAGAGGCTTTGAAAAGTACTTATATCCCTTGAACTTTTTTGTATTTTGTCACATTACATCATTTTCAATTATTATTTTTTTTACTTCTTTATGTACTTTTTTTGTGCTAGACGAATGCATGCCACATTTCCAGATGTTTATTTGTAAACTTTTTTTTCTAACCATGCATCACTTTCCTTTCACTTCAGAACTAGACATCACTCTTTGTTGGTCTACCACATGAAACCCCCCTCCCCCCAAAAAGTTAAATACATAGAAAATCGTGGTCGTAGACACAGTGCCAATAAATGTGAGTTGAAAAGGTATGCATACCTTTTCAAGGTACTTTCTTTTGTGTGTGTAGCTTCTTGGGAGATGTGACTTTTGCTTTTTAAAGTTCTGTTTTACAAAAGCAATTATTCCCTTTTTTGTTTGTTTAACTTTCTTTTTTAGCCTACGTTAATTGTGCTGCCAAGGAGCTATGTACTTTTTCCTAGTTGTTATTTTAGTCTACTATGGAAAATCTAATGATAAAATAAATGATTTAAAAAAATTACATAATAACTCATTTCATTTTTCAGAGTGTAAAACTGTCAAGTCCCCACAGGCCTGCGTATCACTCCACAGTCAGACTGATTGACAGGACTTTGCTGATTGTGGACCCTCCTTCCCAGCGTCTCCTCCTCTCTCTCTCCTCTCCTCTCCTCTGCGCTCTCATTTTCCCACTCAATAGCAAGGCTGCGCTCAACGGCTCGACAACGGCAACAGGGATGCAGCGAGGGCGCAGCGCAGCCTGAAAATGGCACCACCACGCGTCCTGTGGATCTATCCATCCATTTCCCTGCTGTTCTCCCTTCTCCTCGTTTTCTACGCGTCTCCGCCGTGCGCAAGTTTACGGAGTTACCCGGAGAATGAAGGTGGGTGTGCGAGCCTTCGGGAAGGAGTTGAGTTGGATGACTTGGGTGTTTGCGCGCTGTGTCGGCGGCGGATGGGAAGCCCCATAATCCCGGCGACTCCTCTTGCCGGGGAATGAGCTGAGCGCTGCGCTGCGGTACAGACTCCCGTTAAGTGCTCGTCTCGGTTATAAATCATGCATAGAGAGAATCGGGGAGTGTTCGTCACGTTTCTCCTTCCCGAGAATGCTGACATTAAATTTATATTATATCTACACAGAGAGACAGAGAGAGGGAATACTGAGGACATTTCACTTTCTGACACCGAGAAAGGTTTTTTTTTACATTACAAATCTTCCCCTGGCTTAACTTATAATGATTACAACAAACAACATTGACATATTTCCCAAAATATTTCTTCATTATTGATATTTTCATTTTAAAATGCAGATAAATGTCCTTTTTTTTTGCTTCTCTTCCTTCAGTCTGCAAATGAGGAGCAGCAATTACATTAAATTTGTCACACGCTGCTACTGAGCCTTTCTGGGTTATTGTATTAACATCGATGCTCAGCCTGAAATTAGCCAATACATTTACTCTCTAACTACTCTTGACTGTTTGTTGGAATGAAGCATCAGAGCTGGGCTGTTTTCACAGGAAGCTGAACTAAATGTAGAAGTTATTTTCCCCAAAAACGTGACCCAAGTCTTTCAGTGAAGCGGGTTTTTTTTGGGGGTGTCTTGATGGAAACTGGAAGAGACAGTCTGACTGAAGATGATACAGCTGTATGTTGTCACTCGTTGAATCCTTTCATTTGATATTCTCTGAAAACTCCACTCAGTCTTGATCTGATTGCTCAACAAAGCACTTCATCCCTGTGATGCTTGCTTTTCTCAACTACATAGAAACATCTACTCCAGGCTCATTCAGGATAGATGTAACTTTCAAATGACTCACATCCCACAGTGGAAGGTGTGATGGGACCTCCTGTCTCTGGCTGACTTAACTGTATAAGACATTTGTAAATACATTTTGCTGAAAATATGTCACAGCATGGAGCTGCGAACACAGAACAAAGACTCAGGATGATACGTAGGTACGAGAAGTGGTTGAGGCGCACGATACAAAACGTGAAGGAGATTCTAAAACACTGCTGAAATATTAATTGAAACGAGCATGCATGATGAAACCAACTGGAAGCCAAAGGAAATTCCTGTTGATTTAAATAAGAGCATCTTGCCATGTGTTTTGGACTGTGTAAGGATGGGCCTATTAAAGATGTCAGGGTTTGTTTCAAAACTGGCAACATTTTTCTGTCCAAAGGTTTAAAGTCCTTTTGAGGACATGACATAGAAAGTGCTGGAGTGAGCATGGCTGTCTCCGGTTTCATGGTTGGTGGAGTAATGCAGCACTATTCTTGCACTCCTTGTGTTTTTCCCTATGACGAAACATGGTAGTGGCAGCCTCATGGTATGGAGGATGCTTTTTTTTTTTTTTTTTAGCAAAGGTAAAAGTGGCAGTAGGGCTGCACTCAAATCCGGAAAATATGTAACTTAATTAAAGTCAGTTGGAGTCCATCCTACTGGCAACATATATCACTGATATGCAGAGAATAAATGCATAAATCATCTTAACAAAGATTGCATACAAGCAGGCGATTGAGATTTTGCACACCCTGATACTGCAGTGGTGATTGGGGTTAAATATATTTTGCAGTTGTAGTTGTTAAACTAGCCCGACTAATTAACAAGCTAATATAAGCTCATAATACTTGAGTTATCCTGTGAAGACCTGAACAGATAAAAAGTATAATATTCTGCATAATAAGCACTTAAAAACTAGGAGTTAATTTAGTGGTTATTATTTATTTTGGTTAATTACTTTGTATCAAAATAGCATTAAGTAAATGTTTTAGATAGCATTAATATCAATGTAATAATAAATATTTTAAAAAACAGTTTTAGTATTCATTTTTGCTTTTCTGTTCTAAATGAAAGCAGTCAGATGGTGCCATACATTTTCTATTTTAATGGCTGTGTTGCTGCAGTGAGACGTTGGTGTTTTTACCCAGGAGTATCATACAGTGTGAAACTCATACCAGCCTATGGTTTGGTCTGTGTGTGGGTCATGTTCAGAATGACAGACTTTGAGTTCACTATTAGGGATGGGCATAATTAATCGACGATCGATTAATTGATCATTAAGAATTTCATCTATGACATTTTTTTTTACCGATCAATTAACGCATGTTCTGTTGCGAAGTGTAAGTTTTGAAGGAATGTAATTAATTTTGCCATGTGGCAGTAATTAAACACTTTTCCACACGAGGGCCCGACTCAGTTTCTTGCGAGTTTCTGTGTATTTCAAAAGTAGCATCGTCATAAAGAGTTAGCAGCAAAGTGTGGCGTGGGACCACTTTGACTAAAAAAACAAACAAAGAAAAAAGGCTCGGTTCACTGCCAACACTGCGAAGCTGTGTATAAGTACTTGAACGCACTTCCAACCCTGGTTAGAAGCGGAGCATCCTGCTCTTGGTCTCAACCTAGCATCAAGTCGGTGTTAGCACGGAGGAGCCGAGATGCACAACGAGCAGAGAAACTTACTCACCGATTACTTTCTGAGGGAGGCTCCGCCACCCCTTGATTGCACCCCTACAGACTGGTGGAAAATGAATTAAACACGATTCCAGAGGCTTGCCAAGTTAGCACGGAGGTATGTGTATCACAGGGACGTCCCTCACAGCATGTGATCTCGGCGCTGCAGGTCAGACGCGAAAGCAGCCTGGTGATCTACACTCTGGTCACCAGGCTGCTTTCGCTTCTGACCCCAGCGCATGTTAACATGCTCATCTTTCTCAACAAAAATCAGTAGACTGATGCTAAAGTTGTATATAAGTTACGGTTTCTTTTGTTTTTGTCTTTTTTACTCTGTTAATAACCCCTCCTTTCCACCGGACACGTAAGCGGCACGTTACAGGAGCAGCACGTTTCACTTGCGTATTCTGCTGCTTGGCCCTTTCCACCGGGTGCGTATGAGGCGCATAGCAGCAGGGAAGCAGCTGTCACCGAGAGCACGAAATCACGCGAGATTAGCAAAATCACGCGTGGTTTCGTCAGTAAACACAACAACCATAGACATATATAAACGTCTATGACAATAATAACCAGGAAAAGACAACAACATGACTCCAAAAGGTTGGTGTTTTATGTTTTGTCTGTTTTATATTCGCCAATAAGTTTGTGTTATGTCAGGGAATATCCAAAATCGCCCCCTCCCGCGAGGTACTGACTTCTCACCTACCGCACAGGTAGTGACATTTTTTTAAGTAAAGCAATCGCAAAGCAGCACGTTTCTTTTACTTTGAAAATTTCCGGTGCCGAGCCGTATATTTCCTGTCTCCCCTATCCAAAATGTAGAAATTTACGTCTTTCAGAGGCGTGCTGCTTTGAAAATAGGACTGCCGCGTATATTTAGAAAAGTGCTGCGACATGTCGCTCCTCAGACTCGTGCTGCTTTCGCCTCTGGTGGAAAGGGTTCTATTGACTACAGTGGTGGCTATCAGCTTCGTATGACGTGCTGCTTCTGTAACGTGCTGCTTATGCGTCCGGTGGAAAGGAGGGGTAATTCATTGTTAGGTACGCTGATCTCTCTCATCCTCTTTCTCGACTCTTTTTGCCAAATGTAACACAAAACTATAAGACCTATAAGTACTATATATATTTTTTAATTAAGTTATTGTTTAACATTACTTTTTTTTCCTTTTTTTTACTGTTTTGGAGAAGAAGAAAAAAGAGCATAAGTTGTGTTAATGAGTACCGTCTATTAGCTGTCAGCTCCACTGCTTATAGTGCTTATTTTCTTTGTGCAACTACCTTGAATTTCTCGGTATTCTCACTGCATTTTAATATAGCCTATGAACACTGAATTTTAATTTAAAAATATCAATGATTAATCGAAAATCGATCGTTAATTCTCCTGATGATCGATGAAGACAGTTTAATCGAATGCCCATCCCTAGTCACTATTATGTTAAAGTTGCTTCATATATTGTAAACATTTATCAAATCAGAAACAAGAGTATATATCAGTATTTCTCTGTCTGTCTTGTAGTTGGTCACTTCATTGGCTAGATTGCAATCTTAAATCCCAAATCACATCTTGTGTTTGCAGAGGTGTTAGTGAAGCGAGCGTACACTCATGTGGTCCAGTGGGAGATAATTCAATAAAGCACATTTTGGTTACACCATTTGGGCTCCCAGTTACTGCTGTGGCCATACCTTTATACCTTTTACATCTTTGTGTGTGTGTGTGTGCACACGCATGTGCGTGCATGTGTGCATGTGCGTGCATGTGTATTTCACATCTCAGTAGGTGTTATATTCCAGCAAATCCTCCCTTCGAGTTTCTCTACTAGAAAAATTAGGTTATTATAAAGGAGAAAGAAGAATATACTCTCTTTGACTGAGCTGATAGCAGGAGTACTATTAAAAACCCGTAGGGCTTTAAAAGCTTCCTTTAGTACCTGCCATTGATCTGCTCCAAAACTGTTGGCATTTACAAGAAAGTTTAAAGCTGAATGTGGATTTGGCTGAATGAGGAGTTGTGACAGAATCACTCCCATGTAGGTAACACAGGACACAGAAAGAAATTTATTATTTCAGATGTCGAGAGTGGGAGGGATTTATAGTACTCTAAATGTCTTTGTTATGAATGTTAAAAAGAAGAAGACATGATGATTTGTGGCACACCAGCAGAGGGAGCCCTACACACCCTCTGTCTGGACCCTGAGGGCTTAACTGATGTGATTGGAGGGAAGATGCTCACAGGTCTCCCTTTCTTCTAGGAGTGTCCTCATCCCTCTGTCCTTTCTACCTCAGCCTAACAGCGTATTCAATGACAATTTCTTTTATTGTGGTGCAGATTTCTGTTCTTTTTGATTAATTTAACTGCTAAACCCCAGACTCTAAGCACGGATTTGATTTCCTCTCGTGCAACTGAGCAATGATGAGTGTACACTAATTAAAAGCAAATTAATAATTTAATTGCTTATTTTGGATGTGCAAACATAAAACTGAATTAAATAAAAGGAGGGTAAAGAAAAACAACACAACATATAAAAAAATTTTACTCAGCAGGAGTGTGGGAATTGCAGCTTTTCATTGAACTGGCCTCAGGGTGCACGGGGAAATTGCTTTATTGCCTCTTAGGGTCAACATGAGGGTGAGCAGTTTTAGTGCAAAGGCAAGCATGCTTTATGTTAAACCTCTCCTCGTTTTTAGTCACACACGTACACACCCTCACTGTGATTCACACAAGATCCTGACTTAGGTATAATGTTGGGTCAAAGGTCTCATCTGCTTTAATTGCTTCAATCTATAATGGATGCTTGTAGTTATTGGCAGAGCCATACCTCAGTGAGCGCGTATGCATCTGTGTGAGTGAGGCCGACAGATTGCTCTGCTTCCATGTAACAGCCGTGACCTTGGACCAAAGAGGATATAGATCTCCCCTCTCATCAGAAAGCAGCAGACAGAAGCAGTAAGCATGAGCATCCTCTCCTTTTTTATAACTTCTGCTCCCATTTCTTTCCAATCCCCTCCTTTTATATCTGCCCTTCCCTGTTTTCTGTTTTCAGTCCAACCTATGCCCTCCATTTCTTACCTCATAGTTGCTGTTATCATCTTTGGTTGCCTTTCTACATTTATTGTGACATCAAATGAGCAGTTGGGCAGAGCCAGCACTTGGTATAGCTTCTGTAATGAGACAGGGATTTTATTTACCGAGGACGTAGAGATGCACTGATCAGAATTTTGTGACCAATTTCTGATTTCTATTTTTCTCCCTGTTTGTTCTAGACAGTGTCGATACATTCCTTAACTCTGAGATTTCCAAAAAGCTGCTAACATTTTAAATCCAAGAGGTTCTGTGACATGCTTCAAAGTTAAAAGCTAAAATAGATAACACAGAACAGTAAAGCCTTCCTGTTGCCTACTGAAAGTATCTACACTGTGTCCATCCCCTCAGTAAGGAAGGTAGCTATTGGCCATTCTAAAAGTGGCTAAAGTTGCAAAAATAACATCACCACTTAATTTGCAGAATTTGTCTTCTCCATTTTATGTTAAATGGAAGGTGTAGGAGAGTGCTGCACGGTGGTGCAGTTGTTAATACTGGTGCCTTGCAGCAACAATGTCCTGGGATAAATCCCAGCCTGAAACATTTCTGCATGAAGTTTGTATGTTCTCTCCTTGCATGCATATTCTCTCTCTGGGTTCTAATTTTTCCTCCCACTGTCTACAAAATACATTTCAGGTTAATTGGTCTCTCTAAGTTGTCCCCAGAAGTAAGTGTATGCTTGCATCGTTGTTTGTCCTTTGTGTCTCTTTGTTGCCCTGTGATTAACTGCCTACCTGTCAGGGGTTCACCCCTGTCTCTCGCCAATTTACTGTTGAAGATAGGCATCAGCCCGCTTTTGACCCAGCATGTACAAGTGTCCAGTAATATCAGAAAAAGCCTCTACATTTGTAGCAAGTTACTTTCTTGATAAAGAGTTGCTGGAAGTCTGAATTCTACTTCTATGTCTTGCTGTCCCTAAATTAAATACAGACACTGTGACCTACAGGTTCCTTTTAGGTAGCTATTTACATCTCTGTGCATTTGTCATCTTTTACGTTGTTTTCAATCACCTCACTCAAACTGAAATCTACTAACTATGAGTGTTCCCTACGACAGTGTCCACACTAAACCGTGTTGTGCTGCTTGAGCCTGTAACAGTTTGGAATGGTGCTTGAACTGATCAAATATAGATCTTACTCTTGAGTTTCACCATCCAGGGCTGATCAAGCTGAAACCATCCGATTCCAGGCAACTACTGATACCACTGGTCCTCTCTACACAGGCCCATAGACACGTGTAAATGGTTGTCTGTACATAGGACACACGTAACGTCAGCATAGTATGTTTGAAACCCAAACACAACCTTGCATGCATGGGTAATGAGGATTTATAACAAATAAAAAAAGCTGAACACCCTACAATGTAGGTTATTATAAAGACAAGTCCAAAGCAGAACAATACAGAAACAAAAGTGATTCTGGTATTAAAGGATCAACACGCAGACTGACCTGACTGTAGAGGACAAAGTAACCACGGGAGGCTTCCTAATAAGTAAACTAAATCCTGGTGTGCAGGAAGCAGGGAGCTAGACCAACTGGAAAATACAAACACTGGAAGTCAAAAAAGTACACAAACAAAGACCGTAAAACCAAAATTAATGAAAAACAAATCAGACAAAACAAGTAAATGAAAACAAGAAGGGAAGAAGACACAATCAAAAACATTACAAAACCCCACAAACCACAGAAGCAAGGCACACATGCATAACTACACCCACTCATCCTGTTTTAATGTATGGCTGGGGGGCAGTTAGGTGGTCAGAGAATAGGGCCACATAGTCCGGGGGCTGACTGATGGATAGGGTTATAAATATGAGCCGGTGACAGAAAATGATTCTGCCACGAGGGCTTCGCCTCATCATGGATTCATTGTGCGTTTGGGAGCATGTGTGTGTGTGCTCCTTGGCGGTACAGTGTGGGGCTGAGGGGACACAAATCAAACGAGAGAAGGACAAGAAGAACAAAGACTGACAGGCAGACCAAGAAAAAATAAACAGCTCAGCCTCCATACTGAGCCTTTGTGTTTTAATGCTGGGCACAAGTTTGTTTGAATTACCTTGTTGAAAGTGTGCTAAACAAATAAAATTGCCTTGCCTTGTTCACTGCAGTGGTCTAAATGTGAAGATGTTTAAGCATTCGTATTGGCATTCTTGGCGAACATTGCCTGGTAATGCTTTTATATTACATGGCCTTCGAATATATTGTTAAATCTAGACAACAAAGCACAAAAACAAAATCAACTCATTAAGTTAACACATCAAATGGCTCCTTGGGGTTTTATGTGCCATTTATGGTGGTAAAACTCATTGTTGCTGTGAAATAACAGCACCAAATTTGGTTCGGCACATAAAACACCCCACATAAAACATATATTGTAAAGATGCAACAAGACATGCTCATTAGGACCTATTGAGGTGTAGACCAGCAGTTGAACAGTCTTTTAGTGATAAATGTTGGGGGTAGTACTTGATTTCCTCTCAGGAAGTTGGATATACAGTAGTAAGCGAATGGCTAGTTCATCTTAAACAAGCAGCTGAATTTGTTCTTCACATTTTGTTCACACATTAGCTACTAATCAGAGCCCTTTGGGCCATTCAGAATGGAGTAAAGAAAAATGGATGGTTCAGATTTTCTGTGGTCTTCGATTTTACCTGCTCAGTCACCATATACTAGCTGTTTTTTTCCCCCTCACTACTCTGGGATGGATGATTTTTCAAGATCAAGAGGAAAATGTATACTAAACCTTTGTTTCTGAACCTGAACAGTAAAACTCTTCTTTGGTACCTTATTAAGTAATTTATAAAGTACAAGATGTAATGTAGTGAAGAAGTTAACATCCAGAACTCAGCAAATATCTTACATTCATGAAAATAGAAAGTCCCTACGACTATGAATACAGTCATCGGAAAGTACACCCAATGACTCAATAGCCTGTAACCACCTTCACCTTGATGTAGTCATTTTCTGTCTTACTTCATATGTTTGTTACAGTGTTGTGGTGGACACTTTGCCCACATTTCATTACACAAGTCATGTAATTAATGGAGGTCTGTGGGTATTTTTTTTGCACAGCTATCATAAGGTCCCAGCCACAGCCATCAGGTTGAAGTCTGAACTGACTCAGTTAACTTTTTGATTATTTTGCTTTTCAGTCATTCTGTTTTAAATTTGCTGTTGTGTTTGGGACTATTGTTCTTTTCCATGACTCACATCTGACTCT
The DNA here is from genome assembly GCA_963556495.2 of Valencia hispanica. NCBI lineage: Eukaryota > Metazoa > Chordata > Actinopteri > Cyprinodontiformes > Valenciidae > Valencia > Valencia hispanica. Next base: position 33,066,637 of record OY747712.1, read on the forward strand.
AGAAAATGTGGGAGTTCATGGGTAACTCAATGACTGTGAGGTTCCCAGGTTCCGAGACTGCAAAACCAGCCCACATCATCACCCTTCTATCACCGTGCTCAGATTGTATGATGTGTTTGTGCTGATATGCTGAACATATTTGGTGAGTCTTTGAGCTGTGCATTATGCCCAAGCTTCTCCACCTTGGTCATCTGTCCAAAGGACACTGTTTCAAAACTCTTTGGTTCATTTAGATGCAAATCTATTTTATATCTGCATGCTCCCACTAGCTAAGATTATAACAACCAATAAGATTAGTTGCCATAACTATGCAGATGACACTCAGCCTTACATTACAATGTCTCCAGGTGACTTTGAACCCATCCAAACCCAAAGTGAATGCATTGAACCAATCAATGGATGGATGTGCCATAATTTTCCCTGGTGGACTAGAGTAAAAACTGAAGTAATTATCTATGGTCCTAAAGAGGAATGATCAAGTGTCAGCTAGGGATGTAAGAAAATATCGATACCTGGATATATTGTGATATTTTATGTCACAATATTGTATCGATATTAAACAGCAATGTATCAATTTTTATTTAATTTTTTGGGGATTTTAATGGAACCATTAATGATGACAGTAATGTTGTAGTAAAATTTAAAGTAAGACCAATAGTTGGTGGGTGTTTTCACCTTCCTCGTTCCAGTGGATCGACTAGATCTAGTAATAAAACTGGATGTGTTATGTATGAAACAGGTTAGTGTTTAAAATGCTGTGACAGTTTTTCTACAGTTAAATAAAGTTTTAAAAATCACTATATAGTCTTACTGGTATTGCAATATATCGTATGGTCCCCCCTGTATTGTGACACATATCGTATCACCAGATTCTTACCAATACACATCCCTACTGTCAGCACACAGTTTCATTTAATACAGCTAGAAACTACTGATCAGGCCCGAAATCTAGGTGTAGTAATGGACCCAAACTTAAAGGTCCAGGGTCACATAAAAGCAATAACGAGGTCAACCTTCTATAACCTGAAGAATATATCTAGGATTAAAGGACTAATGTCGCAACGGGACCTCGAAAAACACATCCATGCGTTTTATCTTTAGTTGGATTGATTAATGCGATATTGTTCTTATAGGTCTGCCTAAAACGTCAATCAGACAGCTGCAGCTGATCCAGAACGCTGCTGCTTGCATCCTCACTAGAACCAGGAAAGCAAAGCACATCAAGCCACTTCTACAGTCCTTACACTGCCCCCTGTAGCTCAGAGAAATGACATCAAAATACTTTTACTAGTTTATAAATCATTGAATGGCTTAGCACTAAAGTATGTTTAAGACTGTTGTCACTATACTAATCCCCCAGACCACTCATATATTCTAACTCTAGTCTACTACTCATCCCTAGAGTTAGAACCAAACATGGAGAAGCAGCTTTCAGTTTCTGTTTCTCTTATCTGGAACAAACTTCCAGACCACTGCAAAGGTGCTGAAACACTGAGTCCCCTTAATTCAAAGCTAAAAACCCCTCTGTTTAGAGCTGCCTTTGAGTACGTGATTAAAAATAGCTGGAATGTAATATGTTTAAACCTGGTATATGTTTTGTGTACTGCTGTTCGCGCCTAATCAAAGCACCTTGAATAATTCATATTTCTCCAGTCTTTCTAAAGCCGTTTTCAGACAGAAGTTCTGGAATATTTGCGGACAATTCCATCCGGTCCTTAACCGGAGTTGTCTTTTCAAACACGCCACTTTTTCCCGGAACATTGCCTTTCGGCTGCTTTCACACAGCAAGAAATGTACCGGAGGATCCTGATGAATATCTGTAGGGTGGGGGTGCAGGGGAGTTGGGGGTGTTCTAGGTGGATATTACGTAAACTTAGTCGGCCGGCGTACGTCATTTCCCCAAATAAATGCATTATTGCAAAGATGGTAGACAAAACTGCAGATCTACTCGCAGCGCTCGTCTTTGTGATGTGTGCAATTTTGCGCACGTGGAAACGCTTAAGAGACATCGATGAAAAAGCTGAAAGGAAAATAATGACATTTTTACTTCATCAATGTGTGCGCTCACAGCGTTCCTTGACCCTCTCCCCTTTTCCCCAACGCCCCACACCCCTCCAGCTTTCACGGAACATTACCTGACTGTCTGAACGCAAACATCATACCGCGAAAAGTCCGCTCTTGTTACTAGGTCTTCAGCCGTAAAATTACCGTTAAAGGGTATCCGGACAAAGTCCGGAAGATTGCTTTCAGACACAAAAGCAAAACAGACGAAGTCCAGAAAATTACAGTTTTCCATGACCTGTTTGAAAGGGGCTTAAATATACTTTCGTGATCTTTAACATCTGGATCTTTACATTAAATTGCTATGACTTCCAAGATTAGCAACTGTCCCCAGTGTTTTCAATTTGTGAATTATCTTTCTTAATTAATAGTTATTGAAATTGTTTGCAAATACTTTCTTAGATTGGTAAGGTAATTGCTGATGTTTCTCCCCTCTGGTATTGTGCTAATACACAACTGTATTCTCCAGACCAAGAAACTGTGTGGATCATTCTTTTATCGAGGTAGTCACTCCTACTGGTGATAAAATAATAAAATAAATTTGGTTAGCTGAATCTGGCTGTATTCTTCCCTTTTATATCCGATGAGTCCAGTATACTTACTTTTTCTAATATTAATATCCCTATATTAAAACTTATTTTCCCCACAACTGTACTTGCAACATAACTCTTTGAATCCCTAATGTTTTGAGTATTACTTAGCAAATTAATTAATTACTATGGTGACCATGTATTTTTTTGCCATTTCTATATCAACACTGTTTTAGAGATTAGGTTCAATGTCTAACAAGTACTGTTGAAGCACATAACAATTTGGTCAGAGTAACCTTTTAATGTAACAAAAAAGCATTTTTATTGATTTAAATTGTGAATCTTTTTAGCTGTATCTTAAAGCACCACTTCAGTTCTCACAGTAAGGGGGATTATGGATGTCTTGACAGTTTTTAAGGTTGAAAGATTCCTGTAGGATGCAGGGTTCATTAATGTCAGAGAAACCTTCTGTAATTTTGTGATTTCTGATATCTGTGCTGAGGTTTGGGTATAAGTGGGCTCCCACCTTTTCACCATCAGCACGTTTACTGACCCCTTCCCCCTCTCTGAACAAGCCCTTAACTGCTGCTCCAATCACTGGTCAGTGGGCCTTGACCACTGTCAAGCATGCCCTCTTTTTCTTTTTCCCGTGCCCCCTCTCCTTCTAGTCCTGAACAATTTCGCTTGGATCAAATTTGTTTGCTTCCTTCCATACTTCTGTTTTTCTCATGCTTGTTCGGTGCTGAAGCTGGGAAAGACAGCATGCCATTCAGCTTTGGATTTAGGTTATAGGTATAGGCTATTTAATGACAAATCTAGCCTTTTCTCAGGCAATGAACAGGGCTGAAACTCTCAACGACAAAAATGAAAATGCTTTTTAAACCTGTGAACCGAAAACTCTTAGACTTCCAGTGTGGTTGGTTTATTTTATTTGTGTTTTATGTATTAACAGTTTTAGAAAATACCATATAATCAACTTGTGTTTTTCTTATTTTTATTGTAGTTTGTCACAATTTTAGCAAGTATTTCATTTTCTATTTCCATTGATTGTTCTATTTCTATGCTTAATGTTGCACTTGTCTGCTTGAAAAGTGCACCAGAAAACAGTTTGATTGACTAAACAATTGACTGATTTACAGACTGATTTGACTAAGGATCTAAAATGCCCATCCACTGTTAATGTTTTGATTAAACTAAACCATAAATGTACAGCAGATATGGTAGTTTACATTATAAATCAGGAGAGGCTAAGATATCGAGTAGTGATTGAAATATGACAATTTTCAACTTAACTGCCCCTGACTATTGATCAGTCTGCCAGAAATGTAAATAATAATATATTTTTCTATTTAGTGAATGCACCTAGTTCAACAGTACTCTTTGGTGTTGAAGCTACAGCTGTAAAAAGACTCAAAAATGTATATTTTCACTATTAGTCCCTTGTTTATAAATTAGAATACAAGATGCACAAATGTTGTAAGACGCTGTTTAAAATTAAACAGGAGTTTCTACAATGGCATGTTTATGTTTGCTGCTACAAGCTAGACTTTAGTGGGTGCTGGTTATTTTACTCTTTTGCCGTTTTGCACTTTTGAAGTTTTAGCTGTTTCATACCAGGAACAAAGTCATAACAAGCTGTTTGACACAGGACACCATGTCACACCCACCATGGAGACGTTATATTGAATTTGTGAAGAGGCATATTGACCCAGGACTGGTTTCAGCAAATACCAGGAAGGCTAAAAATATTAGGACAAAGTTTCTCTGGTTTATCCTTTATAGATCTTTACGCTGGATTTGACACGTTTTGGAGATCTACCACTTAAGGCACTTATTTTCCGATTTCACAAGCACATGCAAATGTTTCTGGCGTTTCAAAATAAAACCACTCACAAGCTCCTAATTTAATACCAAGGAAATTATCACAAATATTTATTGTTTACCCTTCGAATTGGGACCAACAGACCCACAGGTCCAGAATCATTCAGGGGCCTGGAGGTTTTGGACCTATGCTGTGTAGAATACACACAGAGACTAACATTTACAGTTATTAATGCTTATTGTGCAAATCTCCATTATAAGGTGCTACCAACACAGTTTTTAGCAACTTATGTAAAACTTCAAGTCATTATATCCCCTGCTTTTGTCTGAGTGCTCTTTCACTCACAGAAGGTGGGGAATTGCTTCCGCTCATCATATATATATTATTTAATAACTACTCGCTGCAAAAAGACTAAAAAACATTGATTGTTGTTTATCATAGTTCTTAAAGTAAAATCAGAATCAGCTAGAATTGTTTTTGGAAGGTCAAAACCAGAAACTGGAAATTATTCACTAATCTTTGATCGGGGCTTCTTAAAAACGTAAATGCAACCTATTCTATTTGCATACGCAACAGCAATATTTATCTATAATTGCTGCCTTTGAAATGCTTTGCAGGTCACAATCTCTAAGCATTTTGTACTGATGTAAGCATCCACAACAGAACCCGGATTAAGCACACTTTTATCTGTCATGTGATTTCTTCTATGCCTCTAACACTGTAGCTAACTCCAGAAACTCCAGGCCAATTTACCCTCCTGTGACCAACCACTGTGTGACAGCTCTCTGTGCCTCTGTGCGTGTCTGCGTGTGTGTGTGTATGCACACGTGTGTATGCTCTTTCTGTCAGAAGGAATGTCTCAAGACAGAGCACAAAAAAGGTCAAGAAGAGCACAAAAAAATGCACACTTGAAGTAAACGACATTAGAAACATTCCTGAGTCATTAGCTTTGAATCGTACTAGATTACCTGCCATTCTCTCCTCTCAGCTCTCGAGCTGTTTAAGCTGACCAGAGCGTGCCACAGTTTCTGTTTGTTTCTTATATGTACAGGAAGTTATTTCTGAATTTTCAAGGGGTCTTATTTGTGTGTGCTTGCTGCTCCTCGCCCTTGATGAGCAGTGGACATACTGGAGGAAGAAGCTTATTAAAAAAAAATAAGTGTCTGGATCTGACTGGGTGTCAGAGTTCAACACTGTAAGCATTCAACAAGCACGCACAGACAAACCGAAGATCTCAGCCCCCTCCTCACGTACTCCAGAGCCTCTTCAAGCGACAAACTAGTGCAGTGCTCCTGTCATTGTCTGTAAGAATATTCTCCTTTCAGTCCTGCTAGCGCTGTCAGCAGCACAGGCTAATATGCCTTCTGCTGCAGTGGAGCTCCAATGGTGCAAGCTTTTCATATTAGACCTTTTCACTTATTTTACTTTTGCAGATCTTGTTTATGAAGATTTGAAATGGATCAATTTAAAGTTAATTAAAAAGCAGACATCCACAGTTAGTGATCATCCCTGTGTATTTAACTGTAGACTTACAACTTTCCAACCAGCTGTCTAGAGTACTTTAGGTTCACTTCATGATGTTAAAACATCTGTGATTTGGGCAAAGAAACGGGAGCATAAAAACTGGAAGGGTGGATGAGGGAGTTCTTTGTGGATGTGGTTTGGCCCAGAGCCTCCCACAGATGTTTGGTCAGATAGAGATCTGTGGTGTTTGGAACGGAGTTAATGCCTGAAGATCTTTTTTGTGTTCCCAAGAAGTTTTTTTAGGGTGGTGGTACATTCTCCTTAGTGTCCTTCTGCTATTTGATGCATGGTGTCTGTTAAAATACCGTCCTTTGAAAGTGGGGATCTTTGATCTGCTCCAAATCATTACATTTTTAAAAGATTAGTATCAGTCAGTCAAGTCCTTGACTAAACTCGGCTTATGATCTCTGTTGTTAGTTTACTGTCGAGCCCTTTATGTCAGGCACATTACAAGCCCGACGTGTCTAGTTTCGTTATGTGCATAGCTTGCAAAACTGTTATCACTGACCCTGTCTGTTATTTTACCCATCTGAAGAACTCAAGTTTTCCTTAAAAATGTGTTTTTTTATCATTCACAATGACGTTTAACCTGAAAGAGACTGCTCCAGCTTTTTGTCTGTTTATGTTGTGTGGCCTGTTTTGTACCATGTGGTAATGCAGCTGTTGGTATGTTACAGAACTGGTTTAAACGCAGCTGAAACGCTGCTCATAACCTCATATGATCTTCACAGTAGAATTAACATGGCTGCTTCGTAAACTATGAAGCATTTTTTTTTAATCTGAAAGTTTTGTCACAGATAACCATAGGAGCAGTGAAAAATGTGACAATGTCCATCCATCCTTCCATTGTTCCATGCATCCATCCATCCATCCATCCATTTTCTGTACCAGGGGTGGGGGGTGGGCTGGTGCCTATTTCCAGCTGTCATGGGGCGAGAGTTGGGGTACACCCTGGACAGGTTGCCAGTACATCGCAGGACAAACAATGTAATTAAATATATTATACAACTTTTTGCATTTTTAGGTGACCTTTCCTATTAACCCTATGTTGTACCACTATATTAAATCTGTCCTTCAGAAACCTTTGTTTATAATTTGGTGAGTGAGGTATTTAGGAGACAATCGAAATACTTACAGTATGTTCACCATGTAGTACTGATGAAATGTTGAGTGTTACTTTACTGCCCTCTTAATTTATTGGGTTTTCAGGCATATACATTGCGATGATTGTACTTACTTTGGTTGTGGTTGATTTTGGAGGTTGCGTAATCTTATTACTCAGAAAGTAGGGGACATAAATTCCTGATTGGGTAGTGCCTACTTGAAAGTGTTGAATGCTTTTCAGTAGAATATTGCAAATGACACAGCTTGACTAGTGCTATTTTCCTCCTTCTTTTTACCTGCCAAGGTATTTTATTCAAAAGTACATTTTGTTGCTTAAGGAGAAATTAAACATAATATTCTGTCTAAACAGAGCTTTTATCTTATGATCTGTAATCTCTAAGTCAGACAACTGTGATTCAGAAACCCAACTGCCATTTATGCATGCAAGGTAAAAGTTAATTGAATTTTCTTCAGCAGAAACAGCTTTTACACTCAGTAATCTGCACCCGTCTAACAGTTACATAGATAGATGCTTCTGTGATTTTTTCCCTGCACGATTCTGGTTATAATTTATTTTAATTCTCCTAATTTAGTAAAGAACAAATTGCAATGAATTTAATTTTCTTCTTTATAGAGGTTTACAAAATAAAAGAGAATAGATAGTGGGAAGGTGTGGAAACTGGTGAATCAAAGCTGAAGCAGGATTACAATTTAATTTTAGCCAATTAAATTTTTCTCGTAGCGTAGTGGTTAAGGCGGGTGCCCCATGTTCAGAGGCCTCAGTCCTCGATGTGGCTGTCCGGGGGTTCACTTCCACCCCACGGACATTTGCCAATGTCGCTTCCCCACTTCTCACCCCATTTCTATGCTGTCCACTGTACAATAAAGGCCATGGGGCCACCCAAAAAAAAAAAAAAAAAAAAAAAGCAATCAAAATAATACTTCCTCTCTGAAATCAATCTATATTCTTTTTTTCTCCCAAAATAAAATATTTTAAATGCAAAATGAAATGGGTATCACTACTTCAAAAAAGAAAACCTCCCACACACATAAAAAAGCCCATCATAATTCCAATAAAATTTTGGATTAAAAAAATCACTTAGTAAAAGAAAAATGTCCTGAATACGTCTTTGTAAAACTTGAATGTTAAATACTTGATGATCACCATGAAATAGTAAGGTTTTTAATTGGACAATATCTCTAATGCTTTCTCTACATTTTACTTTAATGTAACACATTTCCAAGATGCTTAGTTTTTAAAACTTTCCCAGGAATTTTCCTATGTCAGGTAAAAAAATGGGTTTATTTTGACAAAAACATCACACATAGCACAATTCATTCGAAATTGGTGAGATATGCTGCAATACACAGCTTCAATATGCCTAGATGAAGAAAGGATGAGAGCGTGGACAGAACGAAAAGAGCTCGAGGACTGATTGAGAGCCTCTGGTGGTTTGTGGATGAGTGGAGAGCAGTCGGATGAAAAGACAGCGAGTGTAGATGTCTTGGTAGGATGCCCGTTTATTCCTAAAGTTCAGAGCTCAGGTCCTCCCACTCCTTCATCGTGCTCTCCATCCGCTCATTTGTTGCCCTGACAACACTAGCGCCTGTTGAACTGCACTCTCACTGGAGAGGAGAAAGGGGAAAGGTCTGGGTGTGTGTCGTGGGAATATCTAGAGATATTAAAAGTGTTTGTGTCTGTCTACTGGTGCAGTTGCTTGGCAGTTTTTAGGTGCTGAAGAGATGTATCACGTTTTAAGGTGGTATAACTGACCAAGTTGAGGTAAAAATTATTCTGTGCTCCTAATAAAGCTGCTAAATACTATGAGAGTAGACAACGGCAAAGTGATTTTGTACTACTTAAGCAGTTTAATGCTTGATATCAGACAAGAATTTGTTTTGTTTTTTCTCACAAAAGACACTAGACACCCAGGTTGAGTTCGCCCCGCACAATGACCAAGACCCAGGAGCCAAGTCCAGTGCGAAAAAGGACTGATCCGGCCCAGAGAAAAAGAGAGAGGCGGCTGCACATGCCGGCCGCCGGCCGGCCGGCCCCAACCCCCGCAGGCAACAGAGACCCCACGCCAGCCGACCCCCAGCCAGGACCACAGCTAGGGGGTGCGGCGCCCCCGAGCCCCGTATCCCCAGGCCCACCCCAGACCCTACCCAGGCGCAGCACGGCCACCAGGCCAGTAACCCATGTCCGCCAGTGCAACCCCCCCCAAGGCACCGTATGCAGCCATCAGGAGTTACCACCCAAAGCCCAACCCCAGGCCGGGCATGACGTCCAGCGCCCCATCCGCCCAGTGATCCCACCCCCTGGGGTCCCCCCCAGATGCCTCCAACCCCAAAACCCCCACATCAGCAACAGTGTCCCAAACGACAAAACCAAGTGCCCCCCACCCCCACTAGGTGATGGAGCCAATCAAAGGAGCCCAGAGAGATTGATCAGACATGGAGATGGTGGGATGTTACATTTCAGACACTTTGATAAGTCCTCACATATCTGGCACCAAAATGTCTTTAGAGGTGGACAGAACCAAAGCGCATGAACATAAGTATCTGGTATATTGCTTGTGCATTGTAAGCAGGTATTAGACGATCTAAAACCCATCCTAAACATTCGTTAACCTGTATAGTGTACTCTATGAAGGGTATTGTATTGTATTAATTGCAAATTAGGATTTTTTGTTATTTTAAAGGTTCTTAAACATATCTGAGACCAGACGTTTTGGTCAAAGCTGGCTGATAAATCCACATCCCAATTTGAAATAGGGATGGCTATTGATTCATCTAATGTAGATAAAGTTTTGTATATTTTAGACAGCAATTTGGGGGGGTTGAGATTAAAACTTGCTGGAATTTGTAATTCAGCTGTATTGAGCCTAAATTTACCTTTAATAATAGATTTAATTTGTTGATATTCTAAGAATTTGTTTTTATCAATTCCATATTGTGTAATTAATGTATTAAATGGGATAAAGTCTGTTCCTTCAAATATCTGTTCCAGGTATTCAATTCCATTGCACCTCCAGACTGGGAAACTTATCATACATTCTTTTTGCAAGATGTCGGGGTTATTCCAGATGGGTGTACGTCAGCATGGGATTATTGTGGACTCTGTCATTTTTAGAAACTCCCCCCATGCTGTCAGAGAGGAGCTGATATTTATGCTTTTAAAGCATTCATATTGTTCTATATTTGAGCTAATAAATGGTAGGTCTTAAAGTTTTATCTTATTACATAGTGTCTGTTCTACGTCTATGCAGGACTCGTCTAGGTAGCTATGTTTTAACCATCTTGAGATGTATTGGAGCCTGTTGGCTAAGAAATAATGATGGAAGTTTGGTAGATCTAGACCTCCTTTTTCTTTGGTCTTCTGCAGTGTTTTTAAGCTGATACGTGGGGGTTTATCTTTCCAAAGAAATTTAGAGATAGAGGAGTCCAGAGATCTAAACCAGTCTAGTGATGGTTTACTTGGGATCATTGAGAATAAGTAGTTGATTCTGGGCAAAACCATCATTTTTATTGAAGCAACCCTTCCCATAAGTGATATGGGTAGGGATTTCCATCTAGCAAGATCATCTTCCACTTTTTTTAAAAGTGGGATGTAGTTTAGCGTTATTAAATCTGCCAGTCTTGGTGAGACATTGATACCTAAATAGGTAATATTCCCTGACTGCAGTTGTGTATTAGTTGGATTCTGGACAGAACAATTGATTGGAAGAACTGTAGATTTTAACCAATTTATAGAATAATCTGAAACATTTGAGTAAGAGTTTATCAACCCGATTACCTGAGAGAAAGAGGTTTGTGAATGCTGGAGAAAAAGTAATACATCATCTGCATAAAGACTGATTTTATGTTCTATGTTATTGCATTTTATGCCTTTAATATTGTGAGTTTGCCTGATTGCTGCAGCTAGTGGTTCAATAAAAATAGCGAACAGGGAGGGAGAGAGAGGACATCCCTGCCTGGTACCTCTCTGAAGATAAAACCTAGATGATGTTTGGTTATTAGTCCTGATACATGCTGTTGGTGAACTGTATAATATTTTCAACCAGTTTATAAAAGAATTTCCAAAGCCAAATTTATGTAAGGTTACAAATAAGAATTTCCACTTAACTCTATCAAATGCTTTTTCTGCATCTAAAGATAATATATTAGTTTTAATGCTTTTACAGTAAGAAAAATCTATAAATCTACGTGAATTTGTGGATGAATGTCTCCCTTTAATAAAACCAGTTTGATCTGGATGTATTATAAGAGGGGTTACTTTCTCTATCCTTTTTGCGAGGGCTTTGCAGATTATTTTAAGATCAACATTAATAAGGGATATGGGATGATAGCTGGTAGGAAACAAAGGGTCTTTACCTGATTTTAGTAGAAGACTAATGTAGGCAGAATTCATATTTGGTGGGAGTCTGCCATTTTTTTTGGTTTCCTGCAGCATTCTGTGGAATGTTGGTGCCAGAATATTCCAGAATTCTTTATAGAACTCTGCTGGAAATCCATCTGGGCCTGGAGCCTTTTTATTGGGCATGCCTTGGAGGGCCTCCTGGAGTTCAGCCGCTGTTAGTGGTGAATCAAGGGCCATCGCTTGACTTTCAGATAATTTAGGTAATGTTATGTTATCCAAAAATTGTTCAATTTCATGATCTGATGGATTTATCTCTGGTGAGTATAAAGCCTTGTAAAATTCTTTAAATGTGTTGTTTATTCTTCCAGGATCATATACTGTATTCCCGGTCTGATCTTTAATAGCAGATATAGTTGTTTTTTCTTTATTAATTTTAAGCTGGTTAGCCAAAAACCTACCTGACTTATTACCCTGTTCAAAGTTTTCTATCCTAAGTCTTTGAATTAAGAACTGGGTCTGTTTATTAATAATTTGATTTAATTCTAGCTTTGCTTTACGGATTTTGCCTAGTCTCTCCTCATCTAGAGAAGCTTCTAATGAATTAATAGTTTCTTCTAATTCCTGAATACGTTTTTTTTCCATTTTCTTTTTTTTGATGAGAATGAGATTATTTTACCTCTAATCGCAGCTTTTCCTGCCTCCCAAAGAATGGATGGCGACGTACCAGGGAGGTCGTTATATTCCAAATATGAGGCCCACTCTTTTTCAAAATATTTAATAAATAAAATAATCAGACAAGAATTTCAAATCATTAAACTACAGTGGGGGTGAAGATTTTTACTTCCCTAATACAGAAGACTGGTCCACGGGTTAACATTAAGTGGTGTTATTATCAGACATGGTGGTGGTTCCAGTGGCTGACTATTCATTAAATCTTCAGTGTGTGTGTGTGTGTGCGCTTGTGTAGGTGTGTGTGTGTGCGTGTACGTATAGGTGTCTGCGTGAGTGTGTGTCTGTCCATATAAACACAATACGGACAAAACCAGCCCATCTGGCACCAACAACCACACCATGTTTCAAGTCTCTTAATATCCCTTTCTTCCTCATTTTGACAACAAATAAATCCACTGTTTTTGTGATGTTGAAGGCTTAAAATATATATGTGGAAAGAACTTTTGTTAGAGAAAATCCAGATCCTTTGATAATATGAAAATATTAATTAACACATTCTACGACATTTAGTGAATCATGAAAACGATGGAGGAAGCAGAAAGAGGTACTTTTAATATTAATATTTTTGTTGTCACTGTACCTTGGATTGTGTTCATTTGTAGTGAAGATCAAACTTCAAATAGAAATTGCACAGCTGTATGTCAAATTACTGTATTACCAAAGAACAATTTTTATGCTCTGTTGCCTCTCATGTATAATTATGTTTTGAACACTGCGTTCAATGGCAATTAAAGCACTCCAAGTGCACTGAGCCAGTTTTCCTTTTTCATGGATACTGACGTAGTACAATAAATAAAATAAAACTTCATTATTTTGTCAACTTTTATCTTTCTGTTGTCTCTTAATATTTAGGAATGAGGAGATTTTGTGTAAAAGTGAAATCCACAAGTTTCTTATATGAGAAAAAACAGCATTAATGTGAGCATCAAGTTGCAAGCTATTGGAAATAATTACATTCATTCCATTTGCAAAACACCCACTACTGTGTTGCAGTTTATCTCAAAATGAAAGATCAGCACTTCGTTTACATTTCCTTTTAAATTTTTTTGTTAGTGGAAGATTTTCCCTGCAGGACCTTGATTACTCGAAGCTTTGATTAGCATTTTCTTGCAGAAAAAATAGTTTTGTTGAAGGAGAAACGTAAAAATTTCATTCAAAGGAAACCAAATTAGTGCATAAAGAGCATCGTGTAGCTTAACATCTTTAAATTCCTACACTTATACGTGTTTAAGTTAACTGTCATGGGTATGAGTTGAAAAGATCTAATGAACTCATTATGTAGTCACATATTGTGCTCACTGCCGGGGCTGTGTGGTGGTCTTATTGAGTGGTCTTTGTCTTTGTGGTCCTGGCCCAGTCTTAAGGTGTGTGTTTGTCTTGTTTTGTGAGTGTGTGTTTGTATGCGTGTGGCTGAGTGTGTGTAAGCATCCTGGCTCCTTTGTGTGCCAGTCTGGCTGTTGGCAGCCTTGTTTGATTTCTGGCGTGTTGCAGCTTCTCGCGGCCCAGCTCAAGCCGTGGATGGTGTCCAATGAGAGAGAAAGGCGGAGAGACATAAAGCAGAGAGAAAGAGGGAGCACGAAAAATAAAACATGGGGGACACGGACACCCCAGAGAGAGGAAGCAGCAGTGAGAAGAAAAGTAGACGAAGAGGGAGAGGAAGAGACAAAAAAGAGACTTGGATGTTGAGGTTTCAGAATTTTAGAGCATTTGTAGGGGAATTTGTGATTCAAAGGTTCACACCGTCCACCCCCACCTTCTCCTCATCTTTCACTCTCAGAATGTAAACCTCACAGTTTGATGCTGAAAATCGATGAGACAGCTTGTCTCTGTAACCAAACAGCCTTCGCAGTAATCAGGTGACATGTGTATTTCCACGGAGCTGAGTGTTTAGCTCCTCTGGTGAAGGCCTGGGAAAATTAAGGTAATGTTTGTCCACGAGTCACATTTTTACTCCTATGCCGTCTCAAAACATGCGTTTCAAAGAAGCTGCAAAGTGGGTGTATTAAGTCATGTTTGGCTGGTCATCAAAATGGGGACTTGAGTTTACAAAATGATCTTAGTGATTATGGTTTAGTTTTTCAAAAAGATCCACCGATCAGTTTTGTTGCCGATTTTTTATCTCTATCTTGCTAACTAAATTGAGCCATTTAGGCTCTATCTGCCAAAGTCTCACCTCTCAATGCATGTAGACATGTCCTAACATTCATTCATTTCATTTTAAATAGCTTCTTACATCAGTGTGCTTCCTCTGATTTAATTTCTTAACACCTTGCTGACAGTGAAACAAGCTCACTTTGAACTTTCTTCTTTCAGTAACAACATCCACACCGAACAGTGTTACTGTTTGATGTAACGTGGTCATACATGGTATGTTCATCGAATAAAAAAAAAGATTGGATTTTTGAGTTCCCCACTGGCCAGTCTTGAATCAGGGCCAATCAAGCTGAAATTGGCCTGATTCTGGTCACAAGTGGATATATTTGTGCATCTGTAGTGGTTTCCAATGTAGTCTTCTCTGCCCAGGTTTATGGTTCCTATTTAACCTATTCCCTCCATGGAAAACATGGAAAAAGATGCAGGAATTAGATTACATCATGATAGATGAACAGATTTATGCTGTTATGGACATAAACAGAATACAGCGTTTACATTTTTCTCTCATCCTTTGAACACACACTTACACACACACACAGAAGACGCACACACAGGCTATATGCATACTGGCTGGGTCAGCAGACAGGAAACCATAGGTTATACATTATTGATGAGTCCAATCATTGATTACAAGTAATAAGTGCTATTGACACTAAGTGTGAAGAGTGGAGAAAAAGTGTTGATGTGTAGGTTTATGTAAGGCAGCAGTTTCCCAAAAGGCTGCAAAATGGCTTTTGAATATGTAATGACATTAGTAGCACTTTAGATTAGCTGATGGGTCTAAGCTGTGCCATGAGAAGGAAGCTCTTATCTGGAAGCCTTGCTCTTAATTCAAAGGTGCAGATTGTTTGGATTTTAGTTCTAAAAGGTTTGTAATCATTATGTCTGCCAACCAGTATGACAGAGTAATAAAAATCTGTTATATGTTAAAGTTATACATTTACAATATGCTCTGGAAAGAGGTGACGGTTTCTAGCATCAATATCGATACTTTTGTGTGTGGAAACACACCACACTGCTATATAGTAGGTTTAAGCTATAAACTACCTGTTGTAGCAGGTGTTAATACAGACTCAACTACAGTATCTATAAGATCACTTTGTTGGTTTAAACCATCTCAACACCTAGTCAGTTTTTTTTTTTAAATCTCCCTGAAGCTTACAGAACTCATGTTGCCAATGATTCATTAGATTTGGGACTGTAATTCATTGAGTGGTAATCTTTTCACCTTTTCTCATTTTTAATATATGCTTTTTTGGAACTATAAGTGTGAAAATGTAGTTTTTGACATAGGTTCTTAATGTGACTGGCTCTTCTCAGGCGTCTGCATTCCATCATTAAGCTGTAGCATCTTGGTCCAAGACAAAAAAAGGTTTGGTTCAAGGGATTCTAAAGCATGCCACCCCTGGTTCTCTTATGGCTTGTTTCCACTAACTGTTATGATGTGGGTCAGTGAGGGTCAGAATGCTTTTTGTCTGTTTCCAATGTAGAAGCAGCCTATACCTCTCCATTCCTAGGCCCCCTTCAGTTGTAGGTCCATAGGACAATCATCCACTACAGTTAGGGCAGAGCTACTGGCATCACACATCACAGTCCTTTGATTGAGGGACAGAAAAATGTCACTGCTTGCGACAAACACAAGACAAAAACACCAGAGTTCTGTTCTCACCTCATTGTACATGGACTGCGATTCTCTTCACCGCACAGAGCCTACTCTTAAACACTCTGGTAAAGTTGTGTAATGAAAAAACCAAACACCAAGCATGTCTCTAAACAATTTGTTGGCCTATTAAACATATACACTATTTTGTCTGATTATCAATATTTTGGCAGATGCAGTTAGTAGAGACACAAAAAAATACTGTATTTGTGTTTTATGACCAGCCCAAATCATCTATCATATCAATTTATAAAATGCAAAGTGAGCAAACAAAAGCAAAATCTAAATCAATTTTCTTTTGGTTTTTCTACATTTTGCCTTCAAACCAGCATTAATTTTAATATGTACACAAGTCAGGGATTTTGTAGGATTATAGTCAGCTGTATGATCAACCAATTATACCAAATGATCAACCAATTATACCAAATAGGTGCTAATGATCTATGTGTCGAACATGTTTTCAATGCTGAGCAATACAGGCAGATACTTATCCATCATGCAATACCATCAGGGAGGCGCATGATTGGCCCTAAATTTATTCTGCAGCAGGACAACGACCCCAAACATTCAGCCCAAGTCATTAAGAACTATCTTCAGCGTAAAGAAGAGCAAGAAGTCTAGGAAGTGATGGTATGGCCTCACCGAGTCCTGATGTCAACAGCATCAAGTGTGTCTGGGATTACATGAAGAGACAGAAGGATCTGAGGAAGCCTAAACTCACACAAGATCTGTGGTTAGTTCTCCAAGATGTTTGGAACAACCAACCAGCCGAGTTCCTTCAAAAACTGTGTGGAAGTGAACCAAGAATAATTAAAGCTGTTTTGAAGGCATAGGATGGTCAAATCAAATATTCATTTGATTTAGATTTCTCTTTTGTTCATTCACTGCATTTTGTTGATTGATGAAAATAAATGATTCGCACTTATTCTTTTACAGCATTTTTTTTCCAAACCTGCCTAAAACTTTTGCACAGTACTGTACTTAGTAGCAGAGCCAGACAGCAGTAGAGAGTTGATGAATGAAAAATTTAAACAGGCTCAATTGCTTATCAACACAGTTGTCAAAACAATAAGTAGACTCGATGCATCTAGTCTAAAACATATTCTTATGTCATGTTATACAAACACATCAGATCCTATTTTACATCACAACCTTGCCATGGCCAACAAGATCAAATAATGCTGCAATGAAAAAAAAGTAGCACATCATATTATCAATCAGTTGAAGTAAATGAACAAAAAAAATGTATCAGAAAAGCACACTGATTTATGGTTTTAACTGTAAGTTGAAACAAAATATTTACATAAACTGTATCAAAAGACACATTCGCTTTTTATCTCTCCCTTTGAGATTAAACCAAATTAAGCTTGTCCTATTATAGGTCGGACAGGAGAAAATTAATTGATTTTATAAATCTCTCCATAATGAGAGAATGCTTAGGAGATTTCCTTTTTAAATTCTGTTCAAATGCAGAGATTTATCCTATATCCGTTAGTATAATTGACTTTCAAATTGTATGAATTGGGTCAGAGATTTTGGGCATCCTTGCCTAAGTTTTTCTACAATACTGCTGCTGGAATTTCAACCCATTTTTGTAGAACTGATTTGGCAGTTTGCTGGCCAGTGTCAGCTTGGAAGAATAATTTGTGCCCAAGCTTAAACTTCCTGGTATGGCATCAAAACGAGGCCAGCTTAAAATGAAACTGAAAATAAATATTGGCACTGAAAAATATAATTGTAACTGAAAATATTAGTTTTGAATATGAAATAAATAGTAAATGGCCTGTACTTGAATAGCACTTTATTTAGTCCTTGAGAACACCAAAGCACTGCACACTACATTCAGTCATTCACCCACTGGTGATGGCAAGCTACATTGTAGCCACAGCTGCCCTGGGGCACACTGACAGAGGCGAGGCTGCAGAACACTGGCACCACCGGGCCCTCTGACCACCACCAGTAGGCAGAAGACTGAGACGGACAGAGCTGGGACTCAAACCGGCAACTCTCCAGTTACAAGACGAACTCCTAACTCCTGAGCCACAGTCACCAAAAAAACGTAACCCAAAAGTCATGGGTTCAAATCCACCTAGGAATTTTTTTAGATGTATATTTCAATAATTCTATTATCTTTGTATAATTGCAAAATGCTGGTTACCAATTCTACCAGGTGTCCTGATCCCTCAGTCTGCTGATAGTTTGCAGGCTACACAAACTTATAGCTTTATGAGCTCCATCAGCAGCATCTTAAACCTTGTGCTTAAAAGGGTGCTTTACGTACTGTAAGTATAATCTTCTTTTTCATCACACTTAATCATCCTCCCACATTTGAAACTGTTTCACAGGTACAGATTACATGCTAATTTTACAATATGAACTGTTGAATTCACAAAATAAACTGTGTTGTTTTACTTCAGATGTTTACATGCATATTTACACAAAGATAAGATATAACAGTATAATACCATTATCTCAGTATAACAGTATAATAAAGAAAACAAAAATGCACATGTACACCAAGCCAAAAAAAAAATATTCCAGGGTGGATTTGAACCCACTTTCAACTAAAGGTACTTACGGCAGTCTTTACCTACAAGGCCACTGCATAAGTCAGGTCAACTATGTATATTTAAATGGTGCTTTTAAAGAAAGGAAACAAACGGTAACTAAATGTTAATGTAATATCAACATAAACATTACAGAGAATTCTAGCAGTGGATTTTGCTGTAAAGCGAGGACATTTTAGAATTAAAGATATATAAAAGAACTACAAATGACCTTTATTTGCTGGTTTAGAAAATAGGTCGTACGCCCTTACTCACTGACCACTGAAAGCAAGTGCCTCCGGTTCTGAAGCCCCGCCCCTCATCGGGAATGCGGGAATGTGACAGAAATGAAGCTGAAAAGAAAGCAGCAGCACTGAAAAAAAAGTGGCTTTGTAAAACAGATTGCCATTCTAAACAAAAAAAGATGTGTGAGAAAACTTGATTGTGAGTTATTTGTTAACATGTATATATTTTGAGATTGAAAATTACTATTTTCAATTACAATTATATATTTGAATGCCAACTTTTATTTTCAGTGTCAATATCTATTTTCAGATTCATTTTAACTGGCAACGTTTTGGTGCCATATGTTGACTGACACCTTGAGATGTTGCTTCAATATTTCCACTTAATGTTTTTACCTCATCTACAAAAATCTGAGTACAGTGACTTGAATAACTTAAAGGTACTCTTAAAAAATTTTTTTCATTGAATGTGCTGGGTTTTAATCTGTGAAAGAATTACACAGCACATCATGACAGCACACTGACCAGCCTTGTCTCTTTTCTGTCTATCCCTGATCAATGAGTATACCAGCCAGGACATGTGTAACTCACCACCCTCTTTTAAAATCATATATTATTACACCAGTATTTCCTTTTTCAACACGGCCCTCT
The DNA here is from genome assembly GCA_963556495.2 of Valencia hispanica. Classification (NCBI taxonomy): domain Eukaryota; kingdom Metazoa; phylum Chordata; class Actinopteri; order Cyprinodontiformes; family Valenciidae; genus Valencia; species Valencia hispanica. The sequence goes on from OY747712.1 coordinate 33,086,026, forward strand.
GAAGGCCTGGAACTCTAGGAAAACACTCTCAATAGTCTTTAGCTGCTCTAAATAAATGCACAGGCTGGAGGTCCAGTCTGACCTTTTGCTGCACAGCACCTCTCCTCCGCTCTGTCTGTCTCATCCCTCTCATTTAATCTATCGACTCAGCTCTGCTGTGCAACGTTTCTGTCTCCTTCATTATACCATGCGTACGATTATATTGCTTCACTCCGATGTGCAAGCACACATAGACACATGCAGAAATAGTAGGTGAGCTATTACACATGTGGAATGCTCATGCACTTACAGTGGCTTGCAAAAGTATTCGGCCCCCTTGAACTTTTCCACATTTTGTCACATTACAGCCACAAACATGAATCAATTTCATTGGAATTCCACGTGAGAGACCAATACAAAGTGGTGTACACGTGAGAAGTGGAACGAAAATCATACATGATTCCGACCATTTTTTACAAATAAATAACTGAAAAGTGGGGTGTGCGTAATTATTCAGCCCCCTTTGGTCTGAGTGCAGTCAGTTGCCCATAGACATTGTCTGATGAGTGCTAATGACTAAATAGAGTGCACCTGTGTGTAATCTAATGTCAGTACAAATACAGCTGCCCTGTGACGGCCTCAGAGGTTGTCTAAGAGAATGTTGGGAGCAACAACACCATGAAGTCCAAAGAACACACCAGACAGGTCAGGGATAAAGTAATTGAGAAATTTAAAGCAGGCTTAAGCTACAAAAAGATTACCCAAGCCTTGAACAACCCACGGAGCACTGTTCAAGCGATCATTCAGAAATGGAAGGAGTATGGCACAACTGTAAACCTACCAAGAAAAGGCCGTCCACCTAAACTCACAGGCCGAACAAGGAGAGCGCTGATCAGAAATGCAGCCAAGAGGCCCATGGTGACTCTGGATGAGCTGCAGAGATCTACAGCTCAGGTGGGGGAATCTGTCCATAGGACAACTATTAGTCGTGCACTGCACAAAGTTGGCCTTTATGGAAGAGTGGCAAGAAGAAAGCCATTGTTAAAAGAAAACCATAAGAAGTCCCGTTTGCAGTTTGCCACAAGCCATGTGGGGGACACAGCAAACATGTGGAAGAAGGTGCTCTGGTCAGATGAGACCAAAATGGAACTTTTTGGACAAAATGGAAAACGCTATGTGTGGCGGAAAACTAACACTGCACATCACTCTGAACACACCATCCCCACCGTCAAATATGGTGGTGGCAGCATCATGCTCTGGGAGTGCTTCTCTTCAGCAGGGACAGGGAAGCTGGTCAGAGTTGATGGGAAGATGGATGGAGCCAAATAGAGGGCAATCTTGGAAGAAAACCTTTGGAGTCTGCTAAAGACTTGAGACTGGGGCGGAGGTTCACCTTCCAGCAGGACAACGACCTTAAATATAAAGCCAGGGCAACAATGGAATGGTTTAAAACAAAACATATCCATGTGTTAGAATGGTCCAGTCAAAGTCCAGATCTAAATCCAGTCGAGAATCTGTGGCAAGATCTGAAAACTGCTGTTCACAAACGCTGTCCATCTAATCTGACTGAGCTGGAGCTGTTTTGCAAAGAAGAATGGGCAAGAATTTCAGTCTCCAGATGTGCAAAGCTGGTAGAGACATACCCTAAAAGACTGGCAGCTGGAATTGCAGCAAAAGGTGGTTCTACAAAGTATTGACTCAGGGGGCTGAATAATTACGCACACCCCACTTTTCAGTTGTTTATTTGTAAAAAATGTTTGGAATCATGTATGATTTTCGTTCCACTTCTCATGTGTACACCACTTTGTGTTGGTCTTTCACGTGGAATTCCAATAAAACTGATTCATGTTTGTGGCTGTAATGTGAGAAAATGCGGAAAAATTCAAGGGGGCCGAATAATTTTGCAAGCCACTGTATATCTCCACAGCATGGTAGCCCACCCTGCTGTCATGATGAGTTGGATTGAAAAAAGGCTGTCTGATTAACAGCATACACACCAGGACCAGTAAAGGCAGAACATGGCAAAACAAAGTAATTTTGTTGCACTTATCAGCAAAACAATCACTTTTAAATCTCTGACTTCTTAGACAGATTAGCAGAAGTATAGTACACTGCTTCTCTTATTTAAAAATGAGTCAGTTTAAATGTTTGCTTCCTTCAACTGCTTTTAATCTTGACTCAGAAATTTGATCAAAGATCTGGGGGCTGAAGGTATTAGCCCTGCAATTTTTAATAGAGAACAGATAACCTGGCAGAAACCATGGTGTGTGTGATTGGGAGAAAAAAACTGAAGGAAGAGAGAAGCAGCAGTCTCTGCAGATGGATGCTGATTAAATATTGATGGTCAGAGGTGCTGATTATGACCTGAGTGAGTCAAGCCCGAACAAGCCCCCTCGCCTAAACAAGCTGCACGTATGGGCCTTGAACTTATAAAATTTGTCCAGGTCTTCACTCCGCTTTGTTGTCTGCTTTTTTTTGTTTTCACCTAAAGCAAGTTTTCTCTGTTTCCTTATCTTATGTCATGTTTCACAGTTGTTGTGTACCTTCATTAGTTTGGTGAAGCACAGAATTTACCTCTGTTCAAAATGATTTTTAAAAGAAAAAGTTTGAGTGTCTGCTAAAGGATTTAATTTGCCATTGAAAAAAGATTTTGCACACTCAAATCGTTGGATACTCAAACAGTTTTAACAATAGGTAAAGATAACTTGAATTAATACAAAATTCAGGTTTCACAGGCACATACTATTTAAAAAAAGTTTCTTATTTGTGCTTGGTCTTGCAGCTTATGAGAATTACATTTTGTTTTCATCTATAATGGCCACTTAAGAGGATAGTGGGAATAGAAAAGTCACCGGCTGAAATTTTACTTTAAGGAGCTCAGCTGCAGGAATGAATGGATGCTGCAGAAAATCTCCCTTTCAAACACAAAATCACTTCAGATTTTACATATAAATATTCAACTTCTTTACAGTGAAACAATGTTATTCGGAGGCCACCATCCGTCACACCTTCTACAGTTAGTTAAGCTATAACAAGATCTTTTTTGGCGCTTCAGGTCAATGCTACACATGTAGTATTTGAGCGTGAAGCCAACACACTGGTAAACAATCAGATGAGATTCATCTACTCTCTCCTTCATTTGACTCAGACACAGAAAAATGAAAACAGGCACAGCTGCTTCTTATTATCATGGGTAAACCAGCAGGAAGGAGGAATGTTTAGAGTGAGTGATTGTTGATTTGATGGGATACTTGGATGTTGGCAGAAATTATGTGCTGACAGAGAAAAAAATAATAAGTAACATTCATGGCAAAGCAATGTATTATTTTACCAGCTAAACCTTATTCACACAAACAACACCCACACCTCAGTAGTCTGGGTGCTGGCTCCTGTGGAGTTGTCCCTCATAGTTGTGCCGTGAAATCTGGTTTGTCCTTGTCAATCAGCCTTGGGCCACTCATTCAAAGCCACTAATTTGAATTGCTTCATATTTCTAGGGTCAAATGTTTTTTTAATGAAGACTGTTATCAGTCCGGGGAGAGAAAACCACCCTCTTCACCTATATACTTTTGGGAATCTTATAAACTTCCTCCATCAAAGAACTTTGGGAAAAGCAAGTGCCAACACTGCCATTAGACTTATTCCAATTAGAAAAGTCTTTCTTGTCAAGAAAACTATTTTCTGCATACAATAGGCTGTCTTATGCTGCGGTGCCAAATGGCATGTGCTCATCAATATACAGTAGAACCTTTACAGAAAGGCTTGATTCCAAATACTTTTCTTTCATAAAAAGCATTTAAAAATCTATTATTGTGCTTTAAAAAACAATTCAAAGGCAATTTGTGATTTATTTACGATTCATACTTTGAAGATTTGTAGCTTTTCTGCGTGTAAAATATTACATTTGCTCTTCCACGATGAAAAAAGCTGTCTTGTGTTTGAGATGCTTTCTCATTGACTATCTTTGATTCCCCTTAAACCATAACAGCTGCTTTACACCGTAATTTTGAAGTTAAAATTATACACCAACTCTGTTCGTGATTTTAGTGTTGGCACACTCCTAATTAACAAATCACACATTGTATGCCTCATGAAAACATTTTGAGAGCATTTATGTAGACGGTTTTAAGTGGAACACAATGTTTGAAAGAGACAAAACATATCTAGACTTTCTTTTTTCTTAAGTAATACAGCTAACATTTTTGTTTTTTCCTCTTTTGTCGTTGCAGTTACTTTGTTAGACTCCATGTCAGCACTAGCCGACCTCGGCTGGGAGGCCTACCCTAATGAAGGGGTGAGTATTTGCTCTACACACAGACACGGACACACATTTTTTATGTTGCCACCAAAAGTATGACTGATTTAATCAAGCAGGTTGTGTGTTTTCTTTTTCTTGGGAAACCGGCATGAAGTGAGCAGTAAAACTGGAGAGTATTCCAGAGAGCAAAGGGTTCTTAAGTGCCTGATGCTAAATTTGGGAGTCTGTGGGGGGAGTTTTCAAATTATTGCTGTGCTGAAAACAGGCTTGCGTTGAAGCATCAATTCCTAATGGAGCTGTAACTTTTGGGATGGAGTGAGGGGACCACTGTAAATGTGTAAATATTCTTACATAAGAAAATATGGTGTGCACAGGTTTCTGGTGTTCACAAGTGCAACATCCAGGGGGGGGGGGGGGGGGGTGCGCCAGGGGGGTTGTTACATAACTGGCCTTTTTCAGGTACAGGGATCAGGGGAGTCTGGAGTGTAGTCACCATGACTCAGAAAATGACAACCAAGAAGGGAGGAGAGGAAAAGAGGAATAATGTCGGGAGGAAAGCATAAGGGTGCGTTCAATAGAGCGGGATCTGTATATCACTGTAGTGTCGTAGCTTGCTGAATGGCTCAGAATTAATTCTATTTCCTCTCTACTCAGGCATCTTTCTCACAACCTTCCCATCCCCATTCAGCATCAGTGTGTTAAATTGCAGGATGCCACACACAGTTTCATTTTTTGTGCAGCTGAGAAGCAGCTAAAGTGAGCAGAGCTAAGCAAAGTTGTTTTCACAAGCAATCAAGTGTGTAAAGTTCTTCTAAGTGGAATACTCCATTTATTGGGTCATATCGCTGATGTTTGTGTGTGCATTCTTTTATATTCCCTGGGGTCACAGTCAAAGAAGATTGTGATTTAGGGGAGTGTGGACTGAAAAACATGTTAATAGTTTCCATAGAAACTACTGTGCAAAATGAACTAATTATATTTATTCTCAATATCTTTTGTCATTAAATGTTAACATTGGGGTCAATTCCTTCTTGATTGTTTAACAAGATTATATGAAATAAATTTCCTTTGGGCTTGAACTCTATCCCATAGAAAAATTCTTATCAATGTTATATACACCTAATGTTTTTTTGTCTAATATTACAATCTTAAAGATCGTGCTTTCATTAGTTGTAAGTGGAAAATCATCATAATTAACAGAAATAAATAAGTAAATAAATAATAAAAGTGAAAAAAATTGTGTGTCTTTTAGGTAGTATGGAATGCAAGTAATGCTGAGATTTATGGTGTTCCAGTTGGGTTTTGGGCCCAGTGCTGAATGCTCTAGAAAGGAGAACACATAACAATGACTTTCTTTAATTAATAATGGAAGTTCAATTAGATTCAATTCAAAAATACTTTATTGATCCCAGAGGGAAATTAATTGTTGTTGCAGCTCATATAATTAATTCTTTAAGGAGTTGTTGTAGATAGTGATGGCTGTGGCAGGAAGGATTGCCTGTAGCAGTCTGTATTGCAGCGAAACTGAAGAAGCCTCCGACTGTAGACACTCTGTTGGTGTATGACTGTCTCATGAAGAGGATGCCCAGGGTTGTTCATAATATTTTTTTATTTTATGAAGAATCCTTCTTTGCATTATCCTCTCCAGTGGTTCCACAGTAGTGCCAAGAACAGAACCAGGCTTCTTTATCAGGTTGTTTAGCCTTTTTAAGTCCCTGGCTCTGATGCTGCTACCCCAAAAGATGATGGCTGAAGAGATTATACTCTCCACAACAGACTTGTAGAAGATTTGCAGCATCTTGCTGCAAACCTTGAAGGACCTAAGCTTCCTCAAGAAGTACAGTCTGCTCTGTCCCTTCTTGTAGACGGTTTCACTTTTCAGCCTCCAGTCCAGTCTGTTGCCAAGGTGAATTCCAAGGTATTTATTAGGGCTGGGCGATATGGCCTGAAAATAAAATCTCAGATTTTTTCACACCAAATCCGATTTCCGATTTTAATCGATTTTTTTAAAGCAAAATACAAAACCAAAGACAAAAAATGCAATTCTAGCTCACAAGTCCAAAATCCGTCCTCAGGGGCCAGTAGGATGCCTGATTTCTTTCCCTTGTTCAATACACCTGAATCAAGTGATGCTTCATTAACAGAACCTCCTCGACATGCTGAGGAGGTGGACATACGTCTTAAACAGATGATGTCACCACCCTTTTCCTATACCCAATGCGCATGCACCACACTCAGTAACTAGACAAACTAAACAAACATGGCCCCTTACGGTGCTGCGGACATAGTAAAGACATTACTGGGCTTATTATGGAAGTAACAATCAGTCCAGATCAGATTCTCTTTCGAACCTGGATTTTTCATAATGTTTCTGTTTACCTCAAGCAGGTTTACTACGCATGCTCAGTGTTCTTTTCTGGGGGGGTTCTGGCAGTGTCACAGTGCCACCAATGGGCCCGACATGGTACTACAGCAGCTTCAGTAGTTTTGCGCATCCGTATGGAAGGGGATTTTCTAAATTGCGGTGCGGTTTTTACAGACTCTGTTTTTTAAACGATCCCTGTTTCGTCTCGTGTAAACAGGGCTTTTAAACTGGCAGAACACCGGGCCTTGAGGTCTGGAGCTGGTCACCCCTGAACTAAAGCCATCTAAAGCTTCAGGCTTTTGGCAACACCTAGCTTGTAGAGTACCTGTTATTTATCCAAGACCAATGTTTTCTCCCATACAGTTCCCTTAAGAGTCCGTCTCAGTTGTTGCATGTTTGTGCCAAACATTGCAAATGAACAATTTAGGTCTCAGAACAAATTTTAGAACAGACCTCAAGTGTGTCAAAGGCTCATTTTTATTATTTTTTTAACTGGGTTATGGGAACATCTGCTCCAATTCTTGCAGTCTGGTCTACTGTGCTAAAAAGATTCCTGTTAGATTGCCTTTTGTTGAATATACCTTTTATGATATATATAATAGCACTGTCTGTAAATAGTATAAGTTGCATAATTTTATGTTTTTATGTACAATGCTCTATAAGGTGTTTTGTGTCTGAGGGACTGCAGATTTTTTGTTTAATGCCTCTGTATATGGTCCCTGTCAAATATATTAAAATACACAAAATTAGTTAAAACCCATATTAACCTTTTGAATTACATTCAACCAATGATTTGTGTGATAATAAACGAACATTGCACATTAATTTGAATATACCATACATTTGGGAGATGCTTTTCTTCAGGAGGGACAGGAATTTTTTTGTCAGAGCTAATAAGAAAGGTGGAGCTAAATACAGCACAAACCTGGTAGAAAACTTGTAAGGCCCGACCCAATAATGCAACTTCAAAAATCGTACAGAATTTGACCTGCGCTAGCTAAACTTTTTTTAAACATTTAAAAACCATATATTTTTTTCCTTTACAGGTATGCACTACTTTGTGTTGGTCTATCACATGGAGAAAACAAAACGTTGAAGTGTGTTGTTGTAACATGTCCTAATGTGAAATTGTTCAAAATGTATGACTACTTCTGCAAGGTACTGTGGGTGAAAATAAAAATCCAGGTTTGCATACAGTGCAATATAAAATGATAGAAGAGGTGCCAGGGTTGTGAGAGGCTTCTGTGTTTCATATCAGGGGATTATCTAGTTGACCTTTAAACCATAATCCTGAGGATTATTCCCAGTGAGAGCCAATTCCCACTAATATGTGACCAGTGTCTACCTGAATTAGTCCAAAAGGACACTTGACCCTCACAGGTCATTGTTAATCCAGGGCCGGATATGGCCAAGACTGAGCAGAGCGACCCACTTCTGTCACTGTTTGGCGGGGGTTGTTCCTTGTGAGAGACATAAAACAGAGACGTCCTAATGATGTTTGAACAGAGGAGCCCCCACAGCCTCTCAACTCCCCAAGAGGCTCCTCAGTCTTTTTTTCCCTCCGATGTTCTGTCTCTGTTTTTCCCAAACTCCTCATTTTCTGTTACACCAGAGCTTGTAGGGCAATTATGTCCAGTAGGTGTAGCCATCAGATGATTGCAGAAGGACGGATATTAGTTTAAGCTGGTGGATGGTTGAACTAAAGCCCCAATCTGACATCTCTGCTTCACTTCAAAGCGACTAGACGAGCTTCAGGCTGATGGGCTGAGGAGAACATTTTTTTTATTATTATTATTCTGAACTTTAATTAATGTTTGGACAAAATAAATACTGAACGGTCTAAGGATTGCATGTGTGGTATGTTGGTGCGCATGGGCTCTAAAGAACAAAAAAAACGTTAACTCTTGAGCTTTTCCAAACATTTCCCTGTTGTATTTTCAGCTTTTAGGCTTTCTGTCCAGCAGCTGTTGTATCATTGGCAGATATTTGGGACAACAAAGTTGTTTCACACACACCTGTGCTTTACACCAGGAAAAACTGATGATTAACAGACTTGCCAACTAGGGAAATAAGTCGCTCACCAGGAAATGGCAATAATCCAGCCACTCCAAACTCTGCTTACAAAGAAATAAACAAAGACATTATTATAAAGCCCTCTTTATCCCTCAATGACTATTCCCATAAATGCTTTAATCACCAATCCCTTGGGGCTCAACTCTGTGCGTTTGTGTGGGTGGATGTGTGTGACCGTCCTGTGATGTCCGACTGCTCTCAGCTCTGCACAGATGGGTCTATTTAGCTGCCAGGCGCCTGTAATTTACCAACACTTATTTTCCCCCTCCCTTAATCTATCTCTTTTTCTTCCTCTTTCTTGTGTTTTTGTTCATTTAATTGAATCGAGTGATGCTTATCACAATGGCTATCAATTTTGTCCATACAAAGTGATTCAATCTTTATACTTTGTGTTTTGTTTAAATGTTTAAGTTTTTGCTTGACTTGTGTGTCTGTCTTTACTTCTTCCTCCTTAGTCTGTCTCTCCATTTCTGGTGGAAAGCAGTTGGATCAAGAAGGAGCTGGTTTTGTTTGAGCTCCAACTCATACACAGTGGAGGCTGGGTAGATTAAAAGCATCTGAATGTCTTGAGTGAGCTAGAATGTGTGTGAGTCTATGTGTGTTGATGTGTTTTGACATTGGGGGACTCAAAAGGGAAATGCATCAGATTTTTTGATGTGATAGTGAGCACTCGCATCAGATTAACTTTAAACATTAAGTCTAAGATCAAATAATAATTCCATGTTAGTTTGACTCAAAGGCTGAAGCTAGCAGCCCATCCAAGACAGGGCAAGAACAAAGTATACTTCTACTGCCTTAAACAACTCCATTCCCAAAAATGTTATAGCAGTTTATGCAAAAGGTAATTTATGAACTTTGATGTCATTATCACATTTGCGTTGGACATGCATTTATTTAGAACCCATTGATTATTTAAATGAGATATGGAGGTAAGAGGCTGTGTGCCACTAAATATATTGCTGTGTGAAACACATACTGAGAACAAAACATGTACAACCTGTCCAGAACTACCTAATATACCTATGACCTACCTAATATAACTACCTAATAGAAATGGAAAAATCTGTAAAACAGCATTCCATTCCATTCTATCATGTCTTTTTACAGTGCTTTAGTTTTAGTTAGGAACTACAGGAGCTATTTCAAGACAGCAGAAATCCTCTTTGGTCTTGGTCGCTTTTGAACTAGTCATTAGTTTTCACCTCCAGGTCCGACTAATCTGGATGCTATACTTAATGGTGAAGAGCTTAGATACTGGGGGTAAGATACAGAATGCTAAAAGAAACAATCCTAAAACAATATTTTTTCATGGTTAATATTCACAACAAAGTAGAATACTTTTTCGTGACATCAATACAACATGGCTTCTTGCTGTTTCCTTTTGCTTAAACAGACATTTTTTGTGGAGTTAGAATTTAATTTGTCAATAGTTAGCTAACTTGCAGGAGACATCAGTATGTCATTTTTTTAAAAGCTTGTAGAAGATTCACAATGACTCTTCACTCCAAAACACAACAAATTAGACATACAGTAGCTGTTTGGATAATTGGAAATTTTGAACAAAGAAAATTATTCTATTTGTAGGTTTATTAACAAGGATTATAGCCTTTTATTTGAAATGTTCCACTGAAGAACCTGCTTACAGGATCATAAAGTCCAAGCCTTTTACTCTCCTGCTACATCATAGAAACAGTTGTGAGCTCATCTATTCAATCTTTAATTGTGTGTCTGGCCTAAAGCCTCTTGGTATTGTTACCATTTTAGTTTTTTTTATTACTTTAGGTTTAGTCATCAAAACTACCAGGATTTTTAAACTATTCAGCGCACCGGAATATAAGCCGCCCCAGCTAGATTTTAAAAGAAAATACATTTTGTACATATATAGGGCACACCTGAATATAAGCTGCACGTTTTCACATTGTAACATTAGATATTTACACAGTGTGAGGAAGAATTTTGTTTTTTTTTCACCTCTGCCACGAGGTCAACATTTTCATGCCATCTGTTTGTCTGTCAGTCTGTTGGCAACATAGCTCAAAAAGATATGAACAGTTTTCTGTGAACATTTTACGAAATGTCTGCAATGAGACCAGGGACAACTGATTAAATTTTGGGGTTGATCTGACTTAAAGCGCATATCCATCCACCAACCAGGGATGCTAACCTCCACGCCTCTCCCCTGTCAGAGAGTTTACAAGCGGCTCACCTCGCGCAGCAGCCCCGAATCTCCACTGGAAGAGCACAGCCATGCGTCTCATTAACAGACATGTTATTGGGGAAGTACCAAAAGTAAGAATTGGATAACAACATGGGGATGGGGGGGATGAGTGGCCCTGGCGGAGGTCTGAATACATTTCTAGTTTTAATTTAAGACGTGCTTATCTCAAACTCTGCCTGAAAATGGGCAGTACAGCATCAACACAACACAACCGTAACATAAAATAATAAAACATAATAAAAACATACTTTAGCCTATCAGAAAAGTAATTGGTCATCTTCCTCACTAAAGCCACGGATGTCGTCTTCTTCAGTGTCTTTATGTTTTCTGAAAGCTTTTGTCGTCTTTTTACACTGACTCAGTTCTTCCCGCTGCCTCCTCCAAGGTCAAGCTTACGTGCAGTAGCTCTGTTTCCTTCTTAGACGGCCAGCTCAATTGCCTTTAACTTAAAAGCTGCATTTTGTCGCGTGCTTTCCATGAAAAGGGTGTGTGCATGAAAACTACTGGTAGTGTCTTCTTCGGTGCATAATCTTTCCCCACACATCTGTCTCACTTTTGTGCTTCCTGCTATTGTGCCTCCGGAGGCTGTTAGCCAGTAAAAAAAAATCTTTAAATTGGGCATATTGTCCTGACGCAGGGTCTAAGTAGTGGCTTATAGTCCAAAAATTACAGTACATTGCTATTCTTCATACTTTGGCTTTGCATGTAGCCATTCCCAATGAAGAACTGTTACAGTGACTCCCCATATAGTAACCTTTAGGTTTTCTTTTTTGCCATAAGATTCAGCTGCTGTGAGAACTTTTATTCAGCTCCGTTAGACTACACATGGTATTAAAAGAATGACACAGAACGATGGTAATAATGTGATGCTTTGGGTTTCTGCTAAAAAAAAACATAGGTTGAGAGAGAGTTGGATTGGTGTATACTTAACCTCCTGCAGGTGCATGTATATGCCCATGTGTATAATAGATTTATGAGGTTTGCCAGCTGTACGTAACATGTGCCTATCACGTAGAAGGTCAAAGCCTCAGTCTTACGATGATGACAGGAGCTCCGAACAAAGATGGTGTTCCTCTCTCTTCCCTTCACTGCAGACCAGGGCTCGTCCAGATGGTGTCTGAAAGGTTTTGTGTGTGTGCACAAGAAAATTCATTTATCCTGCACTTGTATGGATCATATAACTAAAGTCACTGAAACCACATAAGTTTATTTTCCCTTTTCTCCCTTTTTTCTTTCTGGAATAGAAATGTTCTCTTTGTGTGTGTGCGGATAGAAATGTTTTCCTGTTCATGCAAGAAGTGTTCTCAATTACAGTCTTAGTCAGAAGTAGAAACAGATGGTAGCAGATGACAGGAGACAAAGTAGCTCTGTCCTACCTATTTCTTCTCCTCTCTCTCCCTTCTTCTCCAGCTTTCTCTCATTGTCTCTCACTTATTCAGTTACCTCTGCCTCTTAAGCTCTTAATCAGCATTGTAGAAAAACACACCTTCTAGAAAAACACACTCGGTTTGAACACACGTGGAGCATAAACAAAGACATTCCTTCAGTCATCCTGACATAGATAATCACTCATATTCCCCCCGACATGAAAACAGAACATACAGCCTCAGTGTTGGTTTACTCTAAACCGCAGTTCAATGAGCTTAGGCCAAGTTTTCCCTGCAGCAGTGACTGAATTACATCGTCTTTGTGTATTGAGCAATGATAAACAAGATTACAGCTGAGTGGTGCTGTTGTCAATCGAGTCATGTGCAGCTGAATGTTGGTCTGCAATACTTCAGCTGCATCAGCTTGGTCTTTGATTAGAGATTTTTGTTTTAGTTAAAGAGATTTCACTTCAGCACATATGTTTCTCTGCAGCGCTCCCGTTTGTATTCTTTCTTTCTCTAGCTCCTCCTAACTTTCCAAATCTACAAAATATTCCAAACAATATTTCGTCATACTTCTTTTCAATTTATCTATTCATTTCAAATAAAGTGAAACTTGTGTTACAGTTTATTACACACATAGTGATATTCTTCAATAATTTATTTCTTTTATTTTTTATGATATTAGCTTACAGCTAATAAAAGCCCAAAATACAGTTTATCAGAATATTTGTATATTAAATGAGGCTATTAAAAAAGGAGTTCCATTACAGAAATGTCAACCTATAATGCACTACACATTACTGTATGCACTCAACACAATGCTATGTTCTGTTGGAAAATGATATCAGCATCTTCATAAACCTTGCAAAATTTTCTGGTTCATGATTGTTCTGACTTTGGACCAACATGGCAAAATGGACTTTGCTTCACAAAGTTGCAGTTATGCCTGTTACTTGTTCACTTTTTTCCCCACAGTTTTTTCTTTCACTTAACTCTCCATTAAGATGCTTGCAGACATCACTCCGTGAATAGCCAGATTCTTGAGCAGCTGCTTGATCTGAGTCCAGCAGGTATGATGTCTAACTAGTAAAGCACTCAGAGAGTGCAGACCTCCGTTAAGGCAGCTCACTCCTCCGCCATAACTTTTTGAGTTGTGTTGCTAACTAACAGACAGACTGACAAACAAACTAACTGTCCCTGGCAAAAACATAACCTCCTTGGTGGAGGTAACAAATAATCACTGACTGGACTGACATCACACTGGACATCAAACATCTGGGATTCTGTGCCTCTCCACTCCTGGGTTCTTCATTTTCAAATGAAGCAAACATTGGACCAACTAACAACAGTCCAGGTCCTTTTCTAGCTCAGGCAAGACATCTCTGAAATTGTAATTGGTTCAGAGGTAAATTACTTCAAGCAATGCAACAGTTGTAACCCACATCCTGAATATTTCTGTGTGGCGACTCTTAAAACTCTGACTCCAGGTGCAGTCCGTACCTTGTAAATCCCCACCCAGACTCTTAAATGTGTTTGGCTTCATAATTTTCTCAAGGCTATGATTATTTCTGTTGCATTTTTCCCCTCACTTTTTCCTTCCACATAACTTTCCATTAATATAGACTGTGTGAAGAACCAGCTCCTGTAGCAATAACTTTTTCTGACCTGTGCACCTTGTGGGAGTTGTGATTAACTGTTTGCTGGAGTACAGAAAGAGTCAGGAGTGTTTTAAGTGAGGCCAAAGAAAAGGAATATAAGATATCATTTCTGTATTAAAAATATATTTGTATCTGGTCTTATGTTAGCTTATGTTAGAATTTTAGGTTTTCATTAACTACAAGCGTCAAAATTCACATAGATGTATCACTAAGAAAGTAATGTGTCCACTGTACATATAATGTAGGTGTAACTTGAGTGGAATTGCTAAAAAAATACTATTTTTAACTGATATTGTAAATTATTTAGATACACGTGTACAAAAAAAGGTAATCTTATAATTCCATGAAACCTTAAACCAGCCTTGAAATGTAATTGAAACAGCAGGATAACACTTCCTTCTCTTTATTATCCTCAGTGGGAGGAGATCAGTGTGATGGATGAGAGAAACACCCCTATGAGGACCTACCAGGTGTGCAGCGTAATGGAAGCCAATCAAAACAACTGGCTGCGGACACGGCACATCAGCCGGGAAGGAGCGCAGCGAGTCTACATTGAAATAAAGTTCACCCTGAGAGACTGTAACAGCCTACCCGGGGTCTCTGGTACCTGTAAAGAGGTCTGCATCTTTCTGTACAATGACAATAACAGGGACTCACTCCATGGGAGTTTGATGTCTGAGTCCTGATCTTCTCTTTTTGTTACCTCTTGTTCCCTCATGGCATGCTGAACTCATGAAGACTGGCAAGCAATGTGGCTGATGTTTGGTAACTGTCTGCAGTGAAAACTGTTTAACAAAAGGTTTTATTCCTTTTATGGAGGAAGGATTCATATCACAGTCAGATATGAAACAACATTTAAACAACATTTTTTAATCTGCTTCTTTGGTCTATTTGAATCAGACTTTTTTTTATTGTAATCTCGCTTGATTTTGACTTTTTAAATATGGGAAAGCATTTTACATTTATAAAGGAAGTGTTATATTACCGTAGTTAAAAGATTTACAAATTAGGAACAAATCATTCCCTAAGCACACGTAATGCAAATTTCAAAGACAAAGGTTTATTTTTTTATGTTGTAAACTGAATGGAGTACCTCAACAGTAAATAAACATTTCATTCATTATGCTTGATAATTTTACAACATTTTGCTTATTTACTGTCTTCGTAGGCAGCACATTAACATATTTATTCATGTCAGGCTCATGGAGAGTTGACTTGAAATGTTTGTAATTTAATTATTACTTGGATGAAATTAGTGCTTCTCTTGAGCGTAATGCAACAGCAAAAGAGCATTGTTTCATTTTGTCACCCTTTTATCTTCAATAAACACTGAAAAAACACATACAAGCTGAACTGCACTTTGATGGATATTGAATAGATAAAGGATTATGAGACAGGAAAAAAATATAAAGGATAAAACAAGATACTCCTGAAATTTCCTGTGTATTTGAATGTTTCTCTACAACTTGTTTTCTTCTTCTTCTTTTTTTCACTATTATTACTGAGGTGAGACTTTTAAGTAACACACCCAGAGAGTTGCATGTTTATTACAGTGAAAACCCTGGCTTCAGACAGATTGCTGTAATCTTAACAAGAAAACAAACACTAATGTAGCAGCCTAATGCTGGTTAA
This sequence comes from Valencia hispanica, assembly GCA_963556495.2. Lineage (NCBI taxonomy): Eukaryota > Metazoa > Chordata > Actinopteri > Cyprinodontiformes > Valenciidae > Valencia > Valencia hispanica. The sequence continues at coordinate 33,101,579 of OY747712.1, forward strand.
ATTTTAAAGGTCTGCCTACCTGACATTTATCCCACCTCAATACTGACACACGCTTTTGTTTTGCAGACTTTCAACATGTATTACTACGAGTCCAACAATGCCAACCTGTGGTTCATCAAGGAAAGCCAGTATGTCAAGATTGACACTATTGCTGCAGATGAGAGCTTTACGCAGGTATGGACACGCACGGACAAACACATATAAAGAAATAACTATTTTGCTCCTTTACAAGACAAGACTAAAGCTTTTTAGCTTTTTTTGTACCTCAGTATGTAGAAGGATGCAAAACTACAACATGTTCCATTTTTTTTGTTGACATAATCTTTTCCAAAAACATTAAAGCTGTGTCCAACTTAACATTTTTGAAAAAAACGTTCTTATGTGCTTTTATGAGTTTCAGAATAAAAACAAGATCATTTCAAATTTGATATTTTAATCTTTGCTTTGCATCTTACTTTAGCATTTGAATATCTAAAATGTAATTGCTGTTAACAGCAGCCTCACCTTAATTGTGAGATTTCCAAGACTGCCATCATTTCCTTTTCTAGCATGACTCATGACGGAATTTGATTCAGAAAGGAAAAAACAGATCGTCTTTGCTGGACAATGTTCCGCTTCTTTTCATCTGCTGAAGATCACTCTTGTTTAAAGCAGCTGCCTGAATGAAGTGGATCTGAAACTTTACCTTTGAATAGCTTCTTGTATGTTTTGTAGTTTCTTTGCATTCATGTAATTTTTAAACACCTCAATAATTCATAAAAAAGGTAAGCACATATTTTTCCCTCTGGTAAAATCTCGACACCTAGGAGTATAGTGTTCAGTACCAACAATAACACCTCTTAACTGACATATTAAAAAGTCTAAATTTTAGTTTTTGACCTGCAGGTCACTGATCACAGCTGGTAAAGTCTAAATTCATCCAATCTGACAAATGAATAAAAAGTCAGCCTTGATAAGTGGACAGTTAATTTGCTTTACCTTTGCTTGTAGAATATTGTTAATCTACTTTTGGTAATGCAATAACCTCAAATATCTTTTAAAGAAATTGACAGAAAACACACCATTTGTTCACAGGTTGACGTTGGCGACCGTGTCCTGAAGCTGAACACAGAAGTGCGAGACATCAGCAACTTGAATAAAAAGGGATTCTACCTGGCCTTCCAAGACCTGGGTGCTTGTATAGCTCTGGTCTCAGTCAGGGTCTTCTACAAGAAGTGTCCTCTGACTGTGCTCAACTTGGCCCAGTTCCCGGACACAATAACAGGAGGAGACACAGCACTGGTGGAGGTCCATGGGGTTTGTGTGAATGCCTCTGAAGAGTTTGAGCCACCCAAGATGTACTGCAGTGCAGACGGAGGCTGGCTGGTCCCCATCGGGAGATGTGTGTGCAAACCAGGCTTTGAGGAGAACAAGGACATCTGCCAATGTGAGTGGGGTGGGGGCATCGAGGATCAAGTGGGATGGAGTTCGAAGTGTTTAAATGTGTGTATCTTAGTGAAAAAGTGAGATAAATTAAACAATGCAGAATTAATTACAGCTGCGTTTGAATTGCAGGGAAGATCGAACACTCATGATATCTTTTGTGAAAGCAAATTTGTCATTTATGCTCTGCCTAATGTGTTGGTATAAGCAATGGCCTTCTAATGGATGACCCACTTTTTATGAGGAAAAAGAAATCCTTAGAATCATGTCAAGTCACCAAGCCAGTCGAAGTTAAGGAAATATTTAATTGGAGATCCACCACTTAGAGTTTTGCGGGCAATTCCTGATCTCTAGTCATTGTAAAGTTTTGACCTGCCGATAAAGATTTTAGCTAAACACAATTTATCTTTAAGAACTATAATGCACAAAGATTTAACAATAGCATTGAAAAAAGCTCCTCTTGCAGTCATCAGTTATTTATACTGGCAGGAGAGGTGAGCTTGCATAGATTGTGAAGGAGCAGTTGCTGTAAAAGAATGTTTATAGTTATCAAAGAAAGACAAAATGGTTACTGGAATGACTTTCAAAACTGACTTTAGCGTCTTATTTTACTGATTAGCGTAGATAGCAAGTCAAGTAATGCTACTCACAGTATGTCTTTCCTGGAAAATATGGATGGTTCCCAAAGAGTTGCCAACATTTCTAAATCCAGCATGTTTCTTGACTGACTAAAGTTAAAGGCCCAAAGGGAATAAAGTATTTCAATGATTTCTCTCTCTCTCTCTCTCTCTCTCTCTCTCTCTCTCTCTCTTTCTCTCTCTCTCTCTCTCTCTCTTTCTCTCTCTCTCTCTCTCTCTCTCTCTCTCTCTCAGCCTGAATAAACCTCAGACATGACAAAGAAAACTGTCTTTTTAACAAATAGATTCTTACATCTCTGCACTTTTTTGACTTGATTTTCAACACCTAGTTGATACTGAAAATAACAAACGTTGAGTTTTTGTTGCTCTGTGCTTTTATCAACTCTAAACAGTGTTACAGTCTGATAGCACCTATGTATGTTGCTTTGAGTTTCTGACCTGCCATAATTAACTCAGAGGGGAGCAGACGATACTTGGTGTCATCACTCCTAACAATGCACAGACAGCAAATGGAGAAGAACACGTGGGGATTTCTTTAAAGCAATACTTTTTTTGTGTGTTGGTTTATCATAGGAGAATATCTGATGTTCATGGAGAAGAGCAGCATGTGTATCTGAATATGTTTTTTTTGTGCGTGCGTGCGTGCGTGCGTGCGTGTGTGTGTGTGTGTGAGAGAGAGAGAGAGAGAGAGAATAAAGCACTGTTCATTGATGTGTGCTGTGGAGGAAAAAGGTATGCCTTGTGGAGGAGGATTATTGAGTTGTAAAGCTCCCCCAGATGGTGTGTGGGGTATATAAGTGCAAGTTAGTATGTGTGTGTGCATGCAAGCATACTGTGCATGCGTGCATCTTGAATTGAGGAAACCGTATTATGCTCATGCTGTCACCTGTCCCCAAGGACTCACCTCCTTGAGGAAATTGGAGCACAGATATTCGTCTCTACAAAGTAGAAATGGTTGCTCACGATGCAATTTCACTTGTTTTGGAGAAGCAGCTGCCGAGACACTCAGAAACTTGGCAGTTGGTCCTTAGAGACAAGAGAATAAGAACAAAATGTGCTCGGCAGTTTGCAGACTGGTAATGCGCACAGATCGTGGCAGAATGCTGGCTGCATCTCAATCATGAGACACAGACTGCTGAGCTGTCTGTCTGCTGTGGTTATATCACAGGTGATCTCACTGACAGGTTTTCAAATGATTTCACTGTCCTCACTGTGCTGGTCTATGACACTTTCTACATCGTCGGACTATGAAACTGCTTTGATGCTGTAAAATGGTTGACCTCCATGAATTCATCAGTTGGGTCCTTTAGGCTTATCTCTTCAAAGGTAATCCAATGAGATTTAGCACACTTTCCTTAACTCAATAACAGATGGATAGTTTACATTTGTGTTTTTGATCGGAATGTTAAGATGAAACGATTCAGTCTGACTGACACTGAGGACAGAAAGTATGGCCCTTGTCTACTGAGTTATGGAAAGACACATGGGCGTGAAGGTCCTCAGAAACAAGTGAAGTGCTCTTGTCTATTGTGATGAATAAAGAGCCCAGCCAAAATGCAAAGCTCCAAATTTACCTGAAATTCTACCTTCAAACCATCACCTATGGTTATGAGAAGCAGATCACGAACAGAAGAATGAAAATTTGAACACAAGCAGCTGAACGAAGGTGGCCAAACTCTGGCTTAGAGATAGGATGAGAAACTCTGTCCTTGCGCGAGTTGAAGTACAGCCGCTGCTCCTCCTGACTGAAAATAGTAATAGATCCTATTTAGATGCCCCCTGGGCTTCCTTTAAGGATCTGTAAGGACTTCATAACAGGAGGAGGCACAGTCAGACCCAGACCTAACAGCAGGGTAATATATAGTATGCTGCTTATGGTCTGCAACCTCCTTGAGATTTGACTGTAATGAGCTTGAGCAAGTTACTTGAAAGATGGATGCACATTCTTTGCTCTGATGGCCTAATGGCTAAATCAAAATGTAACCTTAACACCTAACCTTGAGGCATTCCTTTATAGACTCTTCAATGATATACTGTTTGTTACCCTGTGCGCAGTCCTGAACTGGAAGAGACCTTCGACAGGTTTACCTTTGGACATGCACCAACCAAAACTAATGTTGGGCATGAACCAGAAAGGGTTTCTGTTCGGCCTCAGTGGCTTTAGGTCTTAAATAGTTGTTGAGATTCGGGAATTATATTGTATTGAAGTATTTTTTCTTAATCCTTTGGAGAAGTTCTGCATAGAATTGCAGTTTCACCAACACAAAGCAAGAGAATTTGCCATCCCACATATGTCAGCTAAACAAATCCCATAGGTTTTTGTTGCTTTTAAAATAATGCCACACAATTTCTTTTGTTCTGAAGAACAATAGTGCTTGTGCTGTTTTTCTTTAAACACACAAATGTTTCTATTTTTTTTTCTTTCTTTCTTGTCAAAACTCACCCAGCTACAGTAATATAACTGCGTCCATAATCAGGCTTCTTTTTACAAACACATTCATAAAAGACATAAGAGGGTGCAGAGCAGTAAGGCAGCTTGGTGCGTTGCTCTTTAATGTGTCCCTGTGAGAATGAAGCTTGCACTTCTGAAGAGCTCCTCTCAGCGCTCTGCATCGGCTCTGAACAAAAGGTTCCTGCCCCGACACAATCTGGAGGTCTACCACAGGGACGACACGCGCCACTAATGCATTCAAATGATCCTCTCTAGTTTGCTTTCACACAAAGGGGTGAGTGTGGGAGAGAGAAACACAGAAAGGCCTGAAGTTGTATTTGTATAATCAACGTGGAAGTGAGCAAGCCACTTAATGGAGGGCCGGAGTTTTTCTCCTCTTGTTCTTTTTGTGGGTGAAGGTTTCCTTCTTCTCTATCCCTTCACTGCTCTGATACTCAACGTTGTCTTCACATGTTCTTTGTGAATCTTGATCTCTCAGCATCCCTTTCATTCACATCCCGTCCCTTCCACTGTTTCCATATCTCCCTCTGTTTCCCTGTCTTGGTCTGAAGCGCTAATGGAATCATTACTGGCCTTACTGTGTTAGACAAACACCAGACACCTCCTATTACAGCCTTTTTTACCCCAAATCTCCTGCTCTTTCCCCTTTCTGTCTGTTGCTTTCTGGCTATGCTCTGATGTCTGCTTCTATAATTAGACTGTTCTCCACTTCTTGCTCTCTACAAGCCACCCATTTTGCTTCTCATCTTCTCTGGCATTGTCTTCCTTTTTCACCTCAACATCCCTCTCTCTGTCCCTGTTCTCCTTTTTCAAGCATGCCTTATCTTCTCTGCCTGCTCACGTTAAACATTTATAGATCATGGGTTCATCTTTCTCCTTTTGTCTTTTCCAACCCAATGTTTTATAATCCCTTTAGGGGAAGGGTTCATAAATGGGTGTGTGTTGATGAGATGAATGGTTGCATGGAAAAAGATTTAATCCCATAAACTGGTACTGTTTATTTTCAGGATAAACAGATGGAGAATCATCAGACTGTGAAACAGCAGGGTTTGTTAAAAATGTTGTCTTAATTATAGATTAAAGTAAAAATGGTCAGCTTAATTTGAATACAAATCAACACTGTTTAGGATGATAATGATTTTAAAGTGGTGGTTTTATCACACTTGAATGTTTTAGATCAAAACGTTTTAATAACACAAAAAGATAACTTGGCCAAGCACAACATGCAGTTTTAAATCATGATGTTAAAAGTATGTGAAAAACTATCCAAACCTAGCTGGCCCTATGTTAAAATGTAATTACCGCTTAAACATAATAATGCTTTTGCCACAAGTGTTGGCAACAACTGCCGTCAAGCATCTGTGGTAAATATGAATGAGTCTTTTACATCACTGTTGATTAATTTAGATCAACTCTTCTTTCCAAATGAGTTTTAATTCAGCCACTTTGGAGGGTTTTCGAGCATGAATGCCTTGTTTAGGGTCATGCCACAATATCTCAACTGGATTTAAGTCATGTTATCTCGTTAATTTTAGACATTCAAAGATGAGCCTGGCAGTGACCTTTGGATTATTGTCCTAGTGCCATACCCAAGTACGCTTGAGCATAAGTTCACAAACTAATGGCTGGATGTTCTCCTTAAGGATCTTCTAGTGGAGAGCAGAATTGGAGGTACCGCAAAATAAGTAGCAAATGTTAAATGTGTTAAATGTTCTCCTTGATCCAGAATAGTTTTGCCATGGAACTCTCCCATAGATACAATTTTTGTCCTGTCTCTTTGTCAATGATCAATCAATAACCTTAACTGAAGCAAGGGAAGCCTGCGCTGCTTCAGATTGTGGCAAGCCATGCTGTCCTTCAAGTCAGTCATAGAAGGTTGTGGTTGCAGAAGCAAAATATTAATGCACAAATACAAATAAATATAAAATGCTAATCTTTTGAAACCACTTGTTTAAAATATATCAAAGTGATAAAAAGGAAGCCTCCTCTATAATATTGTAAAATGAGCTTGAATCTAAGTTTTCTTTCTGAGATCTGCTTCTTACAGGGATTTGCTATTTGGGAATTTAAAAGTCATTTAGAAATTCTCATATTTTGATTTGCAGTCAGTGGTCGTTTTCTACAGCACTCTGAGGTATTGTCACTGTCCTAATGAGGATTATCATAACCTCCCTGTGGTGGGGGTGATGAGAGGCATAGCTTGACACTGGCTTGAGATGTTATTCCGGGTTGTTTTGTGATTTCCAGGATGAGTAGTTGATGATGTTTGGGTAATTTTGATAGGTCAGTCTCATGACGTGTTGGTTTTAGAATATTTTGGCCGGCTTCCTGTTGTCAGATGGGTTCTATTTAAGTGTTGTTGTTTTTTTGTGTGACTGGATGTGAAATTGAATGCAACTTTAAAAAATGTGTGTAAAAACAAAAACATTGTCAATGTCCCCTACGTGAATTGTGTCTTGCTCAGGTTCAAAAGCTTGTGCGCCTGGGTACGTACAAAAATCATGTAAAATTAGCATCCTCACTTGTGTAGAACTCAGAGAACTTGAGCTGAGGTTTGGAACTCACATACTGGAAAGCAGCAGTTTTATCAGTCTATTCAAGTTCGTCGTACCCAGTCTGGGTAAAAATATTTACACCCCTGGAACCTTTTCACATGTCTCATTACAGTGGTGTATGAAAGTGAAAAGACAGTGAAACATGGTTTTCTACTGTTCTACTAAGTCAATATTTTGTAAAACCACATTTTGCTGCAAATACAGCTGCAAGTCTTTGGTGGTATTTCTTTACCAGCTTAGAAAATCTGTAAACTGAAAATGTACACATTCTTTGCAAAATAGTTAAAGCTCAGACTTGAATGGAGATAATCTGAACAGTAATTAATTTTTTAGTCTCCTCAAATATATCTTGATATAAACCATCCCTTTAAAGTTTTAGCTGCATTTTTAGAATTGTTGTAACAGTACCAAGTCTTTTACCGCCTCCAACATGTTTCTTTCCAGTAGTTCCCTGTGTTCAGCTCCATCCACCTTCCCATCAGCTCTGAAAAGTGTCCTTGTTATACCAGAGCGCATTTTTCCACATGTCTGCAACGTTCCCTGCATTGCTTTGTGTGGCTTTCTATGAACAATGGTTTTCTTCTATCACTCTTTTTGGCTGAAGGAGATCTTTATAGAATATATTTATCTATACTGAATTTAAAGAAGATTAATTGAACAGATTAACCCCATTTATTAGTGAGGTAATTTATGAAGTAATTTTGTAATAGTGGATTTAATTCAGAGGTATCAGAGTTAAGGGGGCTGACTACATATGGACGCCACACTTTTCAGGCTTTTATTTCTAAAAAAAAACTTCTGAAAGCGATAATAATGCAAGAGAAGTCATTTTCCTTCCACTTCACAATCATGCATTACTTTGTGTTGGTCTATCCTATATGATGGCCTTATTGATAGATCTTGATCTGTTTAACAATTGCCATTTTCAGTATTCTGGTTGCTTTTGTTCTGAGGCTTCTGTTTTCCATGCCAAAGGGGATTCTGAAAATGTTACCGTGCAGACAGTGGAAGGAGAGAACAAGGCTGCTGGAAATAAGCAGCCAGTTGGCAGGCTTAGAGCAGTGGTTGACATTTGCTAAGCCAGTGTAACGATAGTCACACTAAGGACATTTTGTAAATACTAATTTAACAAAAGAATTTGACATAATCGATGCTGCAAAAAACAAAAAAGCAGTGATTTAAAAAAAATTGTTTTTACTGAGTTCCATTCTGAAGAGACTGTTGCTCAGAGGTCGCAGCTTCTCTGCTCAGTTGAAATCACACCACACTGCTTTGGTTGCTGCCTCTGGAGCTGTTTAATTTATTTCTTCCTCTCACTCTAAATCAAAGACATCCCTTTCTTCCTCACATTCACACACACTTGTCACTTCTCCTCCATCTCTCTCCGCCCTGTGCTGGTGTAGCCCTCCGCCTATTTCCCTCTCTTGCTTTCTTTTCTCTCCATGTGTCTCTTGTGCATTCTGTTCCTGTTTGCCCTCTCTGTGTCTGTCTGCCACTGTTTCCTCCAGCACCTCCGTTTCCACTTGGTACTCCCTTGCCCTCTCCTGCTGTCTCTGTCTCTTGCAGCTGGTAGGGAATGTAGTGAATACTTTTCTAGAACCTCTTTCTTAAAGCCTCAAGGGGCTCATGCTGAAGGGTTGGAGTGTGTGTGTGAGTCTGTATGTAAGTGTATTAACCAGGTGTATGTTTGTGTGTTTTGTGTGTCTGACAGCCCCAATTACTACGTCAGATGCCAGAGAGATTAAAGGACGGCCATGCGTCACTTTAACACGAGTTTTCCTTCTTTCATCTCCTTTTTGTCCACACAGGCAAACATAATGTGGGTCAGCATGACACGTCTATCTGTACTTGTTCCTACTGGCTACAGCTGTCTAATGGGTTCCCTTCTCTCTTTTTGTTCTTCCTCTTGTGTCTGTTTGATGCTGTCAGCATGAAGCAAGAGCTTAGTTTACCGGAGGACCCATTCAAAGTTTTCTGTCACTGATTCCACTTAGCGCTCCTGCTGTTTTTTTCACTTCCCAAAGTTAAAACCACTCAGGAGTGAGTCCAGTGTGCATTTGATTTTGTGTGAATCACATGCTCAGTCATGGAAATGTTCAGAATGAATTAAACTCTCGCTTTATATTTAAGCTTTGAGAAACAAAATTTTTCTTGCAGTTTGATGACAGAGCCTTCTCTAGGCTTGGTGTTTGTGACTAGTCTACATTAGATTGATTTCAGGAGACTTACCATCACCGATGGCCACTGAAGAACACATTAGAATTAATACTAATGTTATGTCACAAGCAGTCTTGACTTTTTTCTTCAGATTTTCTGCTTGGATTAAATCCTGTTTTCAGCAGATGGTCATTTTTTATTTAATTTGTACAATGTCCTGAAAATAAAGGTTTGTTGTAGAGACTAGGTGACTGCAAGATGACCATAATTCTCTGAGCTTTCTTTGACGTCCATAGACATCGTCCTCACTGTGTGTGGTGACAATAAAAAAATGGGTTCTCACCCAGCTTTGTCACAGTTCTAGTTGTTTTAAATTGTTTAACGAGTACTCTAGCTGTAGATAAGAACAAGTTGATGAGAGTGTCCATTTTTTGGTGGCATGGAAATAAACACGCATTTGCCTTTCTTAAAGGGCATGTTCTCTCATCTTTTCCAGTTTTGAAGGATGGCTAAAATAGATAGACATACATTTAAACAAGTACCTATCCTCATATAAAAATCTTCTAACGTATGAAGATGAATACAAAACAGCATTTCCCGATCCAAATATGTTCTCTTATGTTTTCCAGTTTGAAAGGTGGGTAAGAGAAAATATGTTTTTCTGACATCTCATTTTACACCCCCTGGAAACACGAAGTCATGAATCACATATAATTTCCTAGACAATCTGATTAACTTCATGTAATGCAATCATCACCTAGGTTTATTTTATAACAATTGTAGGGGGTGACACTAATTGTGGCATCAATGATGTTGGAATGAATGTCCTTAAAGAAACTCATGCTGTAAAATACGTTTTTATCTTAAGACCTTTTTACTTGCTTCTGCCTCGCATTTTAAGAATAGTGGAAGGCACTGTATTTAGTCAAAGTTCTTCTAAATCAAGTCAGTTCTTCATCTGGTTTTGTGTAGCAAGCCATGGAAGTCAAATTATTTCTTAAATTTAGCTTTGTACTACATCTTTGAACCTATGTATTAACTGTATTGCAACACATGTTACTGCAATTCAAGTGGTTATTGGCACATTTTTTTAATTTATTTGAACAGTATTATAAATCAAGACTGAGCAATGTGCTCAATGGCTGCATTTGGAAAGCTCCAGCCAAAGCTGCACAGGAGTTCTTGCATGAAGAAAAAGTTGAGTAATAAAAAAGTTCCATTTTAAATTTGTGCTTTATGGCATAGAGATGAAAAAAAACTGTCTAGCAGTACATAACACTCAGCAATCAAAGGCCCACTTCTCAGCTGCTCAGTCAATCAGACCAAGATCTGACGGCAGCCCAGCAGGAAAGAACTTAGAGTTAAAACTTTTGTTGTCTGGAAGAAAAGTTTCATTTTGTGCAGAAAAAAATAGAAGTCTCATGTGGAATGTATCCCTAAAAATATGTTGGGTTTGTTTTGGTGTTGGGGTTGGAAGCGTGAATCTGTTGTGTGTGCCCCCAAGTCAGAAAATCAGTTAGATTTACTAATAGTTCTATTTAGTGACCAGGCTACCAACTATTAACTATTAAAGCTGATGACAATGTATTTCTCTCTATTTCACGCACTTAAACACTAAAACTACTGTCAGACTATTTCTTATCCTGTTGACGTTTTCAAATGCCCCTTACTTGGGTCTAAATGTGAAAAATGTAAGTGTGCTTATTAGACACCTCCTTTATTTTATTTTACATTTTTGCCCACACCTAGTTATTTGGAGATGATACAAGCTGAGTTTACCATTCCTCAGGTCCTTAATGACATGAAATCACCACGCAGTTGCGACAGATTTTTCGGATGTAAATTCCATGATGTGAATGTCATGTTCCACCACATCCCAATGGTGCGCTATTGGATTAAGATCTGGTAACAGTGGAGACCAGAGAAGTATACTCATTAACATCTTCAAGAAACCAGTTTGACATGATTTAACCTTGGTTACAAGGTGCATGTTCCTGGTGGAAGTAGTAATCAGAAGATGGATACACTGTTGTCATAAAGAGATGGATGCTCTCAGCAATGATACTCAGCTAGGCTGTGGTGTTTTAACAATGCTCAGTTGTTAGGAGCCTAAAGTGTACAAGGGAGATATCCCCACACCATGACTTCCCAACCAGACTGAACTGTTAATACAAGGCAATACGGTTCCATGTTGCTTGTGCCAAATTCCGACCCTATCATCTGAGTGTCAAAAAGGGAATCCAGACTCATTGGACTGTGAATCTGTTATTGTCTGTTTTGGTGAGGCTATGTGAGTTGTAACCTCAGTTTCCTGGTTTTAGCTGGCAGGAGTGGCAACCAGTTTGGTATTCTGCTGCTGTAGCTCATCTGCTTCAAGGATCTGCAGGTTGTTCATTTAGAGATGGTATTTCACATACCTTGGCTGAAAAAGTGGTTAATTGAGCTACCATTGTCTTTCTGTCACCTACCCTCCTTAGATCTCTGACATAAACAAGGCATTTTGGTCCATTAGATACTTTCTCTTTCAGACTATTTGCTGTAATACTGAGAGATGGTTGTTCTCAAAAATCCCACTAGATCAGCAGTTTCTGTAAGACTCAGACCAGACCATCTGACACCAACAAGCATGCCATGATCAGAGTAATATAAATCCCATTTCTTCCGCATTCTGAGGCCTGGTTGGAACTTCAGCAAGTCGTCTTTACTATGTCTAGATACTAAAATGTAGTTGAATTGAAGTATACCTAATAAAGTGGCCGATGTATTTCGGTGTCTCCTGTTGTGAACAACAAACGTATTTCCCACTGTGCCTGCATTGATCTGCCTGTGTGTACCACAGTATGTAGATCAGATTCCAACATCTGAGTGTTAAAAGTCGCCCTCCAGTAGCACCTTATCATGCTCAAAGACAAGCACGCTTTTCCTATTTTGTTAGCTTGGGAAGCTTGAGAGCTCTGAGGTGTGTGTAGGAAGGTGGTGGGCAGCTAACAGAAGGATTTGAAAAGCTTGTTAGGAGCTTTTTTGGTGTATACAGTCTGTGCAGTGTGTGGATGTGTGTTTGAATGTACTCTCCTGCAGGCTTTAGGGCATTAAGCTGTTGAGGTGTCAGGCAGCGGGGTGTTATTACAAGCCAGATGTACTTAAAGGACAAACGGATATATGGTCCATGTAAAGGCCAGTCATCTGTCCTCCACCTGTCTGTGCAAGCTTTTCTGCCGCTCTGCATGTCCAGATCCATTTATTTGGTTAATCACAGCCACCTTTTTTCCTAATTTCTCCTTTATTCCCTGTTATCTGCTCTCTTTCACATGTCCCTCCTCATCTCCATCCCTTTCCCCACTTTTCTTTCTCATCTTCTCTCTTTTGTGTTTGAAGAAATGACATAAAACCACAAAAGGTTTTGGCTCTCGCTATATCCTCCCTGCGCACGTAGTCCGAGTCTACATACCCACACTGCACTGACCCAGATAATGTCAATTCGCACCGACTCTCCACAAGCACAAGCCCCTCTTTCTCCATGGCCGATCGCTCGCCATGCACACAGTGAGCTGAGGCTGCACCTTTTGCACCATGTGGGGTGTCTGCTTCATTGAGATGTGAGCCTAAACCAAACCTGAGGACAAAAAGGTTGCCTTTGGAGGGGAATGGATACTGTGAAGCTAAGCTGGGTCTGTTGCAGTGGTTTGAGCTGGGTGAGCAACCCCTGGGAAAAAAGCAGAAAAAGCAGGCCAAGGACTGGAGAACTGTTCATGCATGTTTCTGCCCTGCACATCCTTATATAGCTCTACTCCCTATAGGGAGACGCAGTACGAAAGGAGAGAGGTGTAGAGGGGAGAGCGTGTTGCCTTTGGGTACACTTCTCATTAATTGGTTGTTTTCCATATGCTACTGAGCTCCAGTTAGGGATAAATATCTGCATACTCATGGGAAAGTTAATAATTTTCACATTTCCATAGTGTTAAATTCATGTTAATTCAGATAGCAGAGGAGGCATTCAGGCTGCCAGCGGGTTTGCTAGGCAGGAAATAGAGGGACAGGAAGTTAGCCATTGACCCCCCCCCCACTTTCTTTCTAGTTCATGGATGGTTACCAGATGTACGATCAGCCCGTCAGACTGATTGGATCTGCGTTAAACAAGCATTTTTTGTTTTGTTTTTTTGCAAACAGATGTGATCATGTTTGAAATCCAATTTGTTCCTGCTTTTGAGTATGTTACAGCTGCACCTTTGTTCTGTCGCCAAAAGAAACTATTAAGTAATAGAAACAAAGAAATTGTTGAAACAAATGTTAAACAGAGACTAATGAGAGATGGAACAAATTAAATTTCATAATTAATAATAGTTGAGCCCATTGGTTTTTAGGTGCAAATATTTAGAGCTACATTTAACTTGGGTCTGAGTTTTGCTATTTGTGTTTACTGGTGAGTTTTTTCTCAATGTAAAGCCACAGGATCTGAAAGGAACAGCTGCCAAGGATCTGATATAGCAGAATCTGGCCAGCTCTTTGTTTTTGTATAGTGTCTTGCAAAAATATTCGTACTCTTTAAACGTTTCTGTATTTTATTGGGATTTAATGGGATAGAACAACACAAACTAATGCATATTAATCAAAAACATGATTGATGATTTTAATAAGACACATACAAATCTAAAACATGTGGCTTGAATTTCTATTATTCCACCTTTTACTAAAATACATAACTAAATAAACTGCAGTGCAAACAGTTGCCTTCATTTGTCACTTTTATGTTTTTTTTAAATTCCAGTATAAGTACAGCTGTTGTGTGAAGGCCTCAGACATTTTTAGTATGAACATTACTGAGAGCACTGTTCAGTGTATCGCCTAAAAATGGAAAAGGGGCAAGTGGAAGCTTGCCAGGACATGGCTGTCCACCTAAACTGACAGAGAAGGAAAGGAGGACATTAGTCAGAGAAATGGCTAAGTGACCCAAGGGACCTGTGGAGAAGCTACCGAAATCCACAGCTCAAGTGGGAGAATCTATCAATCAGACAATTCTCAGTATTAGTCTACAAATCTGGTCTTCATAGAAGAGTGGCAGAAGGAAAAGTATTGTTGACTGAAAGGCATAAGAAATCCTGTTTGCATGTACTGATCAGATGAAACCAACATTTTACTCTTTCTCCTTTAAGCAAAAATGTCATAACAAATAAAAACTAGCACTGTGTATCTCTAAGCATAACCTCATTTTCAGGATTTTACTTGTACAAATATGCACCACTTTGTTTTGGTTAAGTACATACAATCCCAATAAAATTAGTTAAAGTTTGTTGTAATTTTGGTAAAATCTCTTTGTAATTAAAATGAACAGTTGTGAAAAAAATGGTGGACTATAAACAGAATAGTATGTTGTTAAATCCTAGGGTAACCATGTATAAATATAGTTCTTGATTAAAATTACAGGAGTTTAGGCCCATTGATTCTTATTTATACTCGTCCTTGCATACATTAGAAAAACTGTGATTTGCTACAACAGATTTACAAATGGTGTTTACAAGGGACCAAGAAGAAAACATATTTTCAATGTTAATCACAAACAGCATGCACATTTTTGAACTGAAGTCTTTTTGAATAAAGCTCATTCATAGCGGGATTAGATTGATGATTCTAAATGAAAGAAAGGATAAGAAAACACAAGCATTATTCATTAGGGTAATGTTCACCACTACTACACCGTCTTTTCTTTACTCTTACTTTCACTCAACTGCCTTGCTGTGCTAAAGGAGCTGCATCAAGCTCAATGGGTTCTTGTACCTTTCAAGGCAGCATTATTGACATGATTATTTTGATAAGACTTACTCAGATGAAAAACCTTTACTGGACTTTTAGCACAAAGACTACCTGCAGTGGGAATTTTCCTCTTTTGTATATGATACTCTTGTCGGAGTCAAGGGTGTTGTATACAAAAGAGGACGATTTTTCAGCATCAGGCTGAATGGATACACAGGGGTATGCATCTCAAAGATGTGTATAGGAAGTTTTATTTATGGAATGCTTCGTTCATAGACAAGAAGCTCTGCATCGGGAGGCTTAAGATAACTTTTAAAACATATTTAGTCATTCATATTGATTTAGAGTAATAACCAGGTGAATATTTTCCCTTGATATGTCACTAATGTAGCTGTCTGACACATTGACTTTTTTCCGCTGCCTTGGTGTTAGTTACCTCTGCCTGAGAAATCATGCTTTCATTGTCTGTTTGTTTGCACTCTTTACTGTTTGATTTTCCAATATTGGATTTTCAGCCCCACTGGATTTCATGAAAAAAAAAAATTTCAACAGGCCCGATTCTTCGTTTTTCTTTCATCTTCACCAACATTGACTCACATCTTTACACCAAGCTTCACAAGAGCAACCATATGAAACTTCGCTTTTCAAAAGCATTTGTTCACCACTGCTAAATTAAACTGGCAGCCCAGCTACCATACAGGAAGTGAGATCATCCCTAAGCGTAGCTTTGATCACTAAGTTTGGTGAGCAGATGTTGGGCTGCATTTTAGGGGGAGCACAAACATATTTGTAGCATGTCATCGCTTTCGAGTACTGCTAGAAGCACACTTTGACTAATGATTGTTGATGTCTTTCTGCTCCAATTTACTCAGGAGGTCTCAAGGCCAAGACATCAACGTTTTAAGTTAAGAGCTCACAATTTCTTACCATATTGTGCTCTATTTGTGAGGATTGTGTGGGTGTGTGTGCTTGCCTCACCTGTTTTCCATCCAAGGGTGCAGATTGGTGATCGTGCTCTTGCAGTTGGTGCCACTCAGCCTGATTGAGGAGGAGCACTCAAAAGGAGAGTGCCAACCTGGAGCAGACGCCAGATGGTTAAACCGCGTCGTGTGTCACCCTGTGGTCCCGGACCTGCTGGTCGGCCTGCAGCCTGGGCGTCTGCTCCTTCCCGGCATCCTGGGCTTCCTCCTCAAGGTATCTGGCTGAGCTCAGGGTCCCCACTGCCTGTCCACCCTCGCTCTGCTTCCTGGAGACAAACACCCCAAGGTCGGTCCCTCTTCCACGCACCAAGGACCACATCCTCCCCAATCCCTCCTCAGTGGAATCTGCACCAACGGCAAATGGTTGTCCTCCAAGTTCCCCGTGGTTCTGAGTTCCTGTGTTCCTGGACCCTTCGAGCAATAGGGGAAAAGAAATTATTTTTGCAAACTTTACCTCCAGTCTCACTGAGTCATTTGTGTGTCTGCACTAGAGTCCGAAAGCTAAAATCATGACAGAACCATCTGGCCAGCCGGACTCTGCGACACACCTACGCTCAGCTGTTTCGGAGCAGGGCATACTGCTGGGCCGCCATGAGGCAGCTCTCCAAAATATAACGCAGCAGCAGACCTCCCTCCTTCAAGGTCTAAGTCAATTAACTAAGTTATTCCATGATCTTGCCTCTAAGGTCCCCTCCCAGACGCCTCGTCTCGCGGCCGCCGCCTCATCCTTCACGGAGGCTCCTGCGACCCAAGCCTTCCGCGAGGTCGCCTCCCCACCTCCAGAGCCGTTCACAGGCGACTTATCCAAGAGCGGTGGATTTTTCCTGCAGTGCACACTTGCCTTTGAGCGTTCGCCCCAAACCTTCCGGGAAGACGCAAATAAGATTTCGTACATGATCGCACTCTTCAGAGGTAAGGCCCTGCAGTGGGTGCAAGCTCTGTTTGATTTGGAGTCCCTAGATGATTGCACCTTCACTCAGTTCATAGAGAATTTTAAACAAACCTTCTGCGTAAAGCGTGGTAAAGAACAGTCCGCTAAGCTTCTCTGGAGCCTAAAGCAGGGTAATTGTGCCGTTGCTGAACTCGCTATTGAGTTCCGCACACTAGCAGCCGAATCTGGCTGGAACAGCCCGGCACTTAAAGCAGCTTTCCTACATTCGTTAAATGAGAAGATCAAAGACGAACTCGCTTACCGAGACGAACCCGATTCCCTGGATGAGCTAATAGACCTGGCTATTAAGATTGATAACAGGCTCCGGGAGAGGTCAAGAGCCAGGTTAACTGCTTCCCCATTCCCTCGAACATTCGCCACAGCTGGTCCCGCTTTGTCTACTTCCGCCTCTTCCCCGCGTCCGCCCTCTCCGGAGCCGATGCAGATCGGCAGGGCTCGGCTTTCTCCGGCCGAGCGTCAGCGCCGTATGGGAGGCGGTTGCTGCCTGTATTGCGGCGCTCCTGGGCATTTTATTTCTTCCTGTCCAGTCCGTCCAAAAGATCTGGCCCGTCAGTAAATCTGGGGTTACTGTCGGGCGCTACCTCCCTTAATCAACCCCGGTTAACATTACCAGCAGTAATTTTAAATCAAAGAGAGCACATTTCCAAACTCCATGCACTGATTGACTCAGGGTCAGAGCAAAACTTAATTAGCCCTGACATAGTTAAGAAATTTAACCTTCCGGTGGAAGCGCTTTTAGTTCCTTTAGAAGTTTCAGCCCTTGATGTTAGGCCTCTGGCTGTTATAACACAGCGAACCCTACCCCTGAACTTGGTGCTTTCAGGCAATCATCAGGAACGGTCCCAGTTTTATGTTTTTCCCACCCGGGACGCTCCTCTAGTGCTGGGATATCCATGGTTGGCCACACACAGTCCCATTATTAACTGGACTGAAACCAGAATTGAGGCCTGGAGCAGCTACTGCCATCAACGTTGCCTCCGATCAGCTGTTCCTCCTGTCTCAGTCACCACCCCCTCATGTCCTGACCACCCAGACATGTCAAAAGTCCCTACAGAGTACCACGACCTTTACAAGGTTTTTAGCAAGACCCAGGCTCTCTCTCTCCCTCCTCATAGGCCCTACGATTGTGCCATCATATATCAACGACTACCTCGCAGCTGGCATAATTCGCCCATCTACTTCCCCAGTGGGTGCAGGTTTCTTCTTCGTGGAGAAGAAGGACAAGACGTTACGCCCATGTATAGACTACAGGGGCCTTAACGCCATTACCGTCAAGAACAAATACTCCCTTCCACTTATCACCTCAGCTTTTGAAGCCGTGCAGAGTGCCACGGTCTTCACCAAGCTGGATTTGCGCAACGCTTACCACCTCGTCAGGATGCGCAAAGGAGATGAATGGAAGACCGCTTTTAAGACTCATATTGGGCATTTTGAGTACCTGGTTATGCCCTTTGGCCTGTGCAATGCCCCTGCCGTCTTCCAGCATCTAGTGAACGATGTTCTCCGAGACTTTCTTAACATCTTTGTCTTCGTTTACCTAGATGACATCCTAATCTTCTCGAAGGACCGTCCCCAACACTGCCAGCACGTCCGTAAAGTTCTCCAGCGTCTCCTAGAGAACTCACTCTTCGTTAAGGGGGAGAAGTGTGAGTTCCACCTAAACTCTGTTTCCTTTCTTGGATACGTCTTCGAGGGTGGACAGGTGAAGACGGATCCAAATAAAATCAGAGCAGTCCAGGAATGGCCCAATCCCACCTCCAGGAAGCAGCTGCAACGTTTCCTGGGTTTCGCAAATTTCTATAGGAGGTTCATCCGAGGATTCAGTACCATTGCTGCTCCCCTGACCGCCCTCACTTCCACAAAGCGGACCTTCGTCTGGGATCAGATGGCCGACCAGGCCTTCAACGAGTTGAAGAAAAGGTTCGTAGAAGCCCCCATCCTGATTTACCCAGATGTTGACTCCCAGTTTATCTTGGAGGTGGATGCCTCCGACACGGGGGTCGGAGCGGTTCTTTCCCAGCGCTCCCCCGCTGACCAAAAGCTCCACCCTTGTGCTTTCTTTTCCAGACGCTTTACCCCAGCTGAGCGAAACTATAACATCGGTGACCGGGAGCTCCTAGCCATTAAACTGGCCCTGGAGGAGTGGCGACACTGGCTGGAGGGCACGGAGCTCCCAGTCATAGTTTGGACCGATCATAAGAACCTTCTGTACCTCCAGACGGCAAGACGACTGAATCCCCGCCAATATCGCTGGTCCCTTTTCTTTTCCCGTTTCAATCTGAACATTACATACAAACCTGGCTCCAAAAACACCAAACCCGATGCCTTGTCCCGTCAGTACTCCCCAGACATCTTGCCGGAGGTTCCCGACACTATACTCCCTCCGTCATGCACCACAGGGATACTCACCTGGGAACTAGAAGCACAGATCAAGAAGGCACAAGTCGACGAACCCGATCCTGGCAACGGTCCACCCAATCGCCTTTATGTCCCCTCCACCATTCGCTCCCGGGCCATCCAGTGGGGCCACGCATCCAAGTTCTCGTGCCACCCTGGCATAAGTCGAACCATCGCCCTCCTTCGCCGCCATCTCTGGTGGCCGGGCCTGAACAAGGATGTCAGGGACTACGTGCTGGCCTGTCCGATGTGTAATAAGAATAAGAGCACTCACCGACCCTCATCCGGCCTTCTCCAACCCCTCCCAGTCCCGGCACCGCCCTGGTCCCATATAGCGGTCGATTTCATCACCGGACTCCCCATCTCCCGAGGCAAGTCAGTTATCCTGTCAGTCATTGATCGCTTCTCCAAGGCATGCCACCTCATCGCCCTCTCAAAGCTGCCCACCGCGGCCCAGACCGCCAAACTCCTCATCCTCCATGTTTTCAGGCTCCATGGGATCCCCAGTGAGATCCTTTCCGACAGGGGGCCTCAATTCATATCCCAAGTCTGGAAGAACTTCTGTTCATCTCTCGGCGCCCAAGTCCAGTTAACGTCCGGTTTTCACCCCCAAACTAATGGACAATGTGAGCGACTCAACCAGGAGCTTGAGGAGGCGCTCCGCTGTGTCTGTGCTACCAACCCCTCCACCTGGAGCGTACATCTCCCGTGGGTTGAGTACGCTCACAACTCCCATGTCTCAGCAGCCACAGGGATCTCACCCTTCGAAGCCTCCCTCGGCTACCAGCCATCACTTCTTCCCAATTCAGTCCCTGATACAGTACTCCCCTCGGTCCAGTCACACATCAAAGCCTGTAAAAGGGTCTGGAAACAGACCAGAGCCGCCCTCCAACGTTCCTCGGCGCTAAATAAGCGCTACGCCGACCGGTGACGTCTCCCGGCACCCCAGTACACACCCGGTCAGTTGGTCTGGTTATCCGCCAAGGAATTTCCCCTCAAAGGTGTCCCCAGGAAATTGGCTCCCCGGTTCCTCGGTCCATATCCTGTTGAAAGGGTCATCAGTCCCTCGGCCCTTCGCCTGAAACTTCCAGCCCATATCCGTGTACATCCCACGTTCCACGTTTCCCAAGTTAGACCGGTTTCCCACAGTCCCCTGTGCCCTCCTTCCGAGCCCCCTCCAACCCGCCCGATTGATTGATGGGCATCCTGCCTACACTGTACGCCGCATCGTAGACGTGCGTCCTCGGGGCCGCGGCCGGCAATACCTGGTCGATTGGGAGGGGTATGGTCCCGAGGAGCGCCGTTGGGTTCCCCGCTCTTTTATTTTGGATCCCTCCCTCATCACAGACTTTGAGAGGTCTTCTGCCTCCAACTCTGGTCGGCCGCCAGGAGGCGTCCGTTGAGGGAGGGGTACTGTGAGGATTGTGTGGGTGTGTGTGCTTGCCTCACCTGTTTTCCATCCAAGGGTGCAGATTGGTGATCGTGCTCTTGCAGCTGGTGCCACTCAGCCTGATTGGCAAATGGTTGTCCTCCAAGTTCCCCGTGGTTCTGAGTTCCTGTGTTCCTGGACCCTTCGAGCAATAGGGGAAAATAAATTATTTTTGCAAACTTTACCTCCAGTCTCACTGAGTCGTTTGTGTGTCTGCACTAGAGTCCGAAAGCTAAAATCATGACACTATTACTCATAATAAACTCAATCAAATTTAGTCACTGTCAATCCTAACTATAAAGAGCCTTGAACAATAACTTATATACACTACCGTTCAAAAGTTTGGGGTCACATTGAAATGTCCTTATTTTTGAAGGAAAAGCACTGTACTTTTCAATGAAGATAACTTTAAACTAGTCTTAACTTTAAAGAAATACACTCTATACATTGCTAATGGGGTAAATGACTATTCTAGCTGCAAATGTCTGGTTTTTGGTGCAATATCTACATAGGTGTATAGAGGCCCATTTCCAGCAACTATCACTCCAGTGTTCTAATGGTACAATGTGTTTGCTCATTGGCTCAGAAGGCTAATTGATGGTTAGAAAAGCCTTGTGCAATCATGTTCACACATCTGAAAACAGTTTAGCTCGTTACAGAAGCTACAAAACTGACCTTCCTTTGAGCAGATTGAGTTTCTGGAGCATTACATTTGTGGGGTCAATTAAACGCTCAAAATGGCCAGAAAAAGAGAACTTTCATCTGAAACTCGACAATCTATTCTTGTTCTTAGAAATGAAGGCTATTCCATGCGAGAAATTGCTAAGAAATTGAAGATTTCCTACAACGGTGTGTACTACTCCCTTCAGAGGACAGCACAAACAGGCTCTAACCAGAGTAGAAAAAGAAGTGGGAGGCCGCGTTGCACAACTGAGCAAGAAGATAAGTACATTAGAGTCTCTAGTTTGAGAAACAGACGCCTCACAGGTCCCCAACTGGCATCTTCATTAAATAGTACCCGCAAAACACCAGTGTCAACATCTACAGTGAAGAGGCGGCTGCGGGATTCTGGGCTTCAGGGCAGAGTGGCAAAGAAAAAGCCATATCTGAGACTGGACAATAAAAGAAAAAGATTAAGATGGGCAAAAGAACACAGACATTGGACAGAGGAAGACTGGAAAAAAGTGTTGTGGACGGATGAATCCAAGTTTGAGGTGTTTGGATCACAAAGAAGAACGTTTGTGAGACGCAGAACAACTGAAAAGATGCTGGAAGAATGCCTGATGCCATCTGTTAAGCATGGTGGAGGTAATGTGATGGTCTGGGGTTGCTTTGGTGCTGGTAAGGTGGGAGATTTGTACAGGGTAAAAGGGATTCTGAATAAGGAAGGCTATCACTCCATTTTGCAACGCCATGCCATACCCAGTGGACAGCGCTTGATTGGAGCCAATTTCATCCTACAACAGGACAATGACCCAAAACACACCTCCAAATTGTGCAAGAACTATTTAGAGAAGAAGCAGGCAGCTGGTATTCTATCGGTAATGGAGTGGCCAGCGCAGTCACCAGATTTGAACCCCATTGAGCTGTTGTGGGAGCAGCTTGACCGTATGGTACGCAAGAAGTGCCCATCCAACCAATCCAAATTGTGGGAGCTGCTTCTAGAAGCGTGGGGTGCAATTTCTCCAGATTACCTCAACAAATTAACAGCTAGAATGCCAAAGGTCTGCAATGCTGTAATTGCTGCAAATGGAGGATTCTTTGACGAAAGCAAAGTTTGATGTAAAAAAAATCTTATTTCAAATACAAATCATTATTTCTAACCTTGTCAATGTCTTGACTCTATTTTCTATTCATTTCACAACGTATGGTGGTGAATAAGTGTGACTTTTCATGGAAAACACAAAATTGTTTGGGTGACCCCAAACTTTTGAACGGTAGTGTACATTTTTTTCATCTTCAACCAACAACAGCTTTTTTTGGCCTTTTAGTCATTACACGAACACAAAGTTGCTCATAATTGTGGAATGTAAAATAAAAGGTTATGACAATACTGCAAACTTAAACATGTGGATAAAGGTGCTCTGGGCTGCTTTTGAGCTTTCTGACCAACATGCCGAAAGCTTTGAGTGCAGAAGAAAAGAAACTCTGCTTATAACCCTGAATATATTTTCTGCATGATCACCCAGGATGGTGGCAGCATCATGCCGTGGGGATGCTCATCCTCAATAGCTGGTCAGAGCTCATAAGAGAATGAATGGAGCTAAATGAAGGAAAGTCTCTGCACTACAGGCTGCAAAAGTCTTAACAGGGTGGTGGAGGTCACTTTCTAACAGAACAACAAACCCATTAGTAGATGTTGCTTTGTAACAATGAGAAGAGTTGCTGGCGGAGCAGTTTATAACAACAGCAGACAGAAACACAGCAACAAACCCTGCTTCTTCCAAGTCCGTCTCTTGTTATTTCGACTGCTGTGGGCGCCGTTTCCGCTGATCAAGGGCACTACTCGCGGTAGAGAGAGTAGTGATATGCGGATGTCTTTAGCTGAGTCCTTAAAGGTCCGATTGTGTATGGAGACACAACGGCTGAGAGGAGCGGGCCATCAGATTACCGCATCAGAAAAAGATCTGGTTGAATTACCCTGAAGTTCCAATAGTGGAAACGCGCCTTATGGCAAGTCTTGGAAATTGATGTTTCCACTTACATGCATGATAGCCAAAGAATTCAGCATCTAGATGTGCCAAGCTGGTAGAGACATACCCAAAAGGACCTGCGGCTGTAACTGCATCAAAAAGTGATTCTGCAAAACAGTAAGTCAGGGGGCTGAATAAAACTGGATGCCACATTTACCACATTTCTTTCTACCTCACAATTTTACACATTTATGTTTTGGTCTATGACATAAAATTCTAATAAATAGATTCAAAAATTTCAGTTGCAATGTGAAAAAGTGTCAAAAGTTCAAGGGGTATGAATACTTCTTCAAGGCCCTGTCACTCTATGAACCTTTTAGATAATAATGAGAAGAAACAAAACAGACCATATTTTCATTCTGTTTTGATTAAATCATTTAAATTTAACTTGAGCTTAAGGACAGCAAGAATATGGCTTTATGCTTTGTAGCTACCTCTGACATGAGTGTGTGTGTGTGAGTGACAGAGAAAAGAAGCATGGAGCTCTCCGTTCCCACTCTGCCTTTGAGGATGAATTATTGAGAGTGATGAACTGAAAATAACGTGGGTGAGGAAAAGAGGTGCACCACTCCTCGTGCACTCCAATGGTCATGAGGCCGGCTGATGTCGGCACATTTACTGCAACGGTTTGTGTGAGAAAACTCTGTGTCAATAACATACATGTAGATTTGACTGGATTTGGGGATTTTAATGATATAAAAAAGCAAAGTTCCTTGAAGAGACAAGTTCCTCTTTCATTCTGCTGGCCTTTTACCTTGATACCCTCACAAACAGCTGAATATGTTATTCAGACTGTGAAGTTAACTCCCAAAAGACCTCTATAGGCCTGTCATGTTTTTTTCCCTCCTCTCTTTCTTCTCTCCTTCACCATCCATTCCTCGTCCATGACCCTTTTCACACAGACTCTCACAACCACATGCACCTGGTATCAATTTAATCTGTTTTTAGACTGCAAGATAATCACCCAGGCTCAAAATTAGTGAGCCATCAGCTTGGGTTACAGCTAGAGAAGTGTCTGTGGATGTGTGCTACACATAATTGCAATGAAATTGAGCTTCCGCTATTTCCCTGTGATTTTTTTTTTCCCTCAGAGGGTTTTACGTATGTGTGTGTGTCTGTCAGCAAGAGAGTAAATATTTGTGCAGGAGCTCTGGAGAAGGTCAGGGTCAAAGTATGACAGACAGCCCAGTGGGAAATAAAGACACACACATACGAAAGCAGACTCACAGACACATGACTCAACTAAAGATGCTGAAAGAGTGAGTAACACAGGGGAGGCACAGACAAAGACAAAAGAACTGACAAACAATAAGGGAAGCAGAGAGATGATGGAAAACAGAGGCTGATAGAAGATGGAGAACACACAGATATACAGAGAGTTAGTAGGCAGGAATGCCTCATCCTCGCAGTTCCCCTTGGCCGCTCTCAGTAATTGGCTGGTATCCAGAAGACAGAGTGGATCAGAAGGCAGCCAGAGTGTAGTCATGTGGTTCATGTAGTGGTCATCATAAAGCATTTCATATGTAGTCTGACCCTCTGTGCACACATGTGCATGTGTGTGTTTGTGAAGGGGAGCGTGACTTTAAAGAAAAGTTTTGATCAGTTCTGAAATGTCACTCATTGATGTCCTTGTGGTCATGGCTCGTGTTCAATCTTCACAAATGTGGAGCTAACCTGTCTGTCTCAAGTAACTGTTTCTTGAAGATAGAAGAGATTTATGTTGTACATCATGTGCCCTTAAGCTGCTGTCACAATGTTTTCCAACCTGCATGATATGTGCATGGCATGTGGGTACATGCGTGACGAAAGGAAGGGGATTTCACAAAACATCAAGTGGGTCGTGGGTTAAGCTACAGTTTTCACATTTAGTTTCAAGCATCCAGCATCCTGCTGTTTAGGAGAGTGTCTGCATAGCATAGCTCTAGTTCAGTGTTGCTGTTGCGTCATTGTCAGCAATACAGCATGTGGTTCATAATTAAATAGATTATTTTGCTTTGTTAGGCCAAAATTATTCATATCCCATCCATAAGTAATCTTTTATTTTTACCAGTATGCTTCTTCTGACTGGAAGTAAAAATAATACAAGGAGGCATAGGGAGGACTGCGCTTGTTAAACGTGCAGCAAGATGCCCGCAATCCCTTTAGCGCTTTCTTTTTTTTTGCGCTTTTACTCTTGATGAATATTTAACATGGGCATTTCTGTCACTAAGTCCAAATATTAGAAGGACACACGCGCAGTGTGATTTATCAAACACGTTTGCGTCAGCTGTTGTTGCGGCTATTTTGAAAGTCATGCCTTAACTTTGCGCCACCACAATTCAACATAAGTTTACTACAGATAAACGAAAAATATCATTCACACACATTCTAACCTACGTAATAGTGATAAACACTCTAATGGCCATAAACCTGACAGTTATGGCAATTCTTTTTGCCTTTTTTTCCAACGACACATCATAACTCGCTGCACACTCAACGCGTCTACACCTGCTCTCTCTGGAATACAGCGCCTGCTTGAAGCAGCGAGCGGCACATGTACATCACATGCATTAAGTTTATTAATGACAAACAAAAAAGAACATTCACAGACATTCTAGCCTAATAGTAATTAACTTTATAACAGCCATATACTTGACACGAATGTTGTTGTTTTTTCCATTTTTTTTTTAAACCAAAGACGCATCATGAATCCACCGCACCTATTCCTCCTTACTCTGGCTGTGTCCCAGTGCATGGGGCAGAAAGGCTGTTGTACTTGCACACAGCAGTGGACACAAAGTCCTCATTTGAATACTGCTCTTTGCACCTGTTAGGATTTGCGCACACAATCTTAGTAGATCACCCGCAAATCAGGAATACGTCTCTGGCACAAATGTTTTGTGGCACACTCAATTCTGGGGTCTTTATTTAGAATATAAATAAATCAGACCCAAAGAATTGGAGCTCATTGCTAAAGACAAATAAAAAAAGCAATAAGAATGTCCAAGAAAGCAGCACATTTAAGAGGGGGTTTGATTGTTAATGGATTGATTGAACAGGTTTTGACTGTCATGATGCTAATAAAGTTTTTTTTTCCCCAGTTGATTATGGTGAGTGTTTTTTCTATTCTAACTACAGATATATATGTATATATAAAATCTTTTTTTTTATCTGTCAGAGACATTAAGATTACACTTGGCAAAGCAAACACAAGCTTAGGGGATATGTTTATGATGTTAATTACACATTCAATGATTCACCTGCATGTTTATTTTTACCCATAAGGTACACTACAACTTTCATTAGCATCTGTGCAAAGTTCATTCAGTGCAATGTCAATTCGATCTGAAGCATTTTCTACGGGCATGTACACATGGGCACAAACACACAAACACACCCAGAGACGCGACCTCGGTGACCGCGGAGGACGTCAGACTCAATCTTGTTAAATCTCTCCACTGACGCTTGATGTATCAAATTTTAAATAGCTTGCCTCAACTAACGCCTGTATACACACACACACTCACCCATGCGCGCTCAGGCACAAGCACACAGGCTGCTCTGTGCTCCAGGAGCTGTGCCACTCAAGGGGTACTCGAAGGGTTCCATCTAGAAAGCCTGTTGCCATAGTGACCATTATGGAGCTCATCTCCCATGGGCCAGCAAGCTTTATACAACTTCACTCTCTGAACACACATACATAGACATAAACAACCTAACAATACCCCCCACCTATTCACAAACACACATAGACATCCTCGTTCTGCCCTTTATGTTAAAGCCGGCGGTGGGCCAATGTTTGACTTAAACCCTGTGCCACGACAAGCAGGAAAATAGATCAATCAGAGCCTAAACTAGGAATAGCATTTGAAAAAGAAATGGAGGAGAGCACTTTGTTGCAGAACCAAGCTGCTATTCTGATCAGGCACATGCACATGAATGCCTGAAACTGATCATTTTCGATGTAATTTGAGAATAATGACTTTGGGACATACCAGATCGGGTATGTGTCCATGGGAGGTGTGACAATCCTAGAAAAGCTCAGAACTTTGGTTGCAGTAAATTTTATAATGTTCTGCTATCCTATTTATGGTCACCAGGAAAGTAATTAAAAAGTCTATATAATCTGTCTATAAACTAAAAGTTTCCATTTGTTTTATATTAATTCATGATTTTATGTCATATAGCAAAACGAAAAATATAATGTTTCGTTAATGGATTAGATAAAAATGACCCGATCTTTTGTTTTATTTTCATCTGAAGAATGATTTAAGGGATTTCTGTTGTGCTTGGTAAATACAATCTGACAAAAAATACAAGCTTAGTCGTTGTGCACAATTATACAAAATAATACCATAGATGCTCCAGATTTCGGGGGTCTGAGCCAGTCAAAACAACCGGAACAGCTACCTGAATTTAAATATATATATATTTTTTATTACTTTTTTTTATTATATATATATATATTTTATTTATTATACAATAATTTTAGTTTGGTGCTAGTGTTGTATAAGCTGATATGAATAAACCACTGGGTCTGTTGGTTATACTGTTGCGTTTTTTGTTTTTTTTCTCAGCTTTAGCTACACTTACAAGACATTTAGGGTGCATTCACACCAGCCCTGTTTAGTCCGCTTGAATCGAACTCTAGTACGTTTGCCCAGAAAGTCCGGTTCGTATGGGGAGGTGTGAATGCGCAGTCGAACTCTGATTCGGACCAAACAAGCAAACTCTAGTCCGTCTAAAAACATAGGTCTCGGTTCGATTGAAATGAACTCTGCTGCGGTTCGATTGCATATGTGAATGGCAACCGGACCAAAACCGCACTAAAAGCAGGAAGCGGATTATTGTGCAGGGGATTCTGGGTAAATAAAATCTAAACAACCACGATGCTGGATAGATAGATACTTGATCTTGTACATACCTTGCTCGATGTCTGTATAAGGAGGACATCAGTGCTGTGAAGTTGTACAAGCTCCTATTCATTGCACCCCGCCTCATAAGAAGCCGTCTCAGCCGCCTCGTGAAATAAACAGCATTCTACGTAGTCCTCTGTCTCTTCTATGCTCATCCTGAGCCCATTGCTGCTGTGTTTTATCTTGGACTTTTGCCAAACACAACAGAGCAATCCTAAAACCACTACAATCTGCTGCCACTCCATGCTTGTTTACATTTCACTGTACTGGAAGTGTCCCCCGCCGCACCACGAAGTGCAGCACAACCACAGCGCCACCATAGGCGGGGTTGTAAACATGTTCCTCAAAAGCTTTGGTTCGTTTAACAAAAAGAGCAGTGTGAATGCGAACCGCACCAGCTAAAAACAGCAACAATGTTGCAATTTTGGTCCCCAGTCGAACCGAGTCTACTGGACCATCAGGTGTGAGTACAGCCTTACTCTGCTAAATCTGACCTACAGACGGTTGGATGGACACAACTGATATCAGAACATAACTTTAGCTTTAAAAAAGCTGTTCCTTTTACCTCTGTGACTTTTGGGGAATCCCTAAACTCTTATATAAGGTTACACCAAACAGTTCAAGTAAAATGGAGTTAACTATTTTGTAAAAGTTAAAAACATATGATTGGGGCATATTTTAAGCCATTTTAAATGACATTAGCAAATATGTCACAGATGATAGATCTAAAAGAACTCTGTGAGATGTTCAGAACTGAGAATTAGTTTTTATACCAAACCCGTTTCAAAGTTGTAAACAACCATCTCCCTTGCCTGTCGGCTGTGTTTCTTAAACATCATGATGCACACCTTTGAAGCCTTCAGAGAATAGCTGTATTTATACTGAAATCAAATTACATACAGCTGAACCTTGTTTACCAATTAGGTTTGAAAAGAAGACAGTTGGTTGTACTGGACTTTTTTTTTGGCACTATCAGAATGAAAGGTGCTAAATTCATATGTATGCAGCATGCAGCAAAATTGTGATAATTATGTAGTCACAATAAAAAGATTTTAGCTATGGTTGTGATGTGACAAAATGTGGAATAGTTAAAATTGTAGGAATACCTCTCTCAAACAGTCTTTATCAGTGAAACGACCCTTTGAATGTTAATATTGGACCGGTGATAGTAAATCATCTGATCTTGTGGTACAGTGTTTCCACCTACACATACTCTATGAAAGGTTTATTAAAACATTTTCAGACTTATAAATAGTAAAATAGGTTAGAAATTGAATCAACAGAGTCCAATCCGTTTGTATGTGCAGTGTTTTCCCAAGGGAAGAAGATAGCCTGTTCCCATCTCAGAGCATGGTGACTGAGGGTGTGTCCTCAACAGTAGCACTATATCATATCTAAGAGCTATCGATTGGCATAAACACAGTTACTCTCTCTGGTTATCACATGAATAATTAACAGGACCCTGCATCTGAGGCTAATTTTTATCAGGACTGTAGGAAAATGATTTATTGTACACATTCCAAACATAGTCTGGAAAAAACAAGCAAAAAAGGATTTTGGTACTTTCTATGTCTTGGATAAGAGTAGAAAAAGAAAAGGGAGCATGGACAAATATTTTTATTTCAGGACATTATACTCTAGCTCCTTGTCTCAATGTCTTATCTGTCTGTTTATCTATCCAACCAAGTATCCACATGTCAGTCCATCCATCCATCCATCCATCCATCCATCCATCCATCCATCCGTTATATATAATGGCTGCATGCAAATCTACTTTTTGTGTTCAGTGCTGTAAAATTAAACCTATGCACCTCAGCCTTGTTTTTCATTTCCTTTTTTTCATTTTTATGGTATATCATTAATCATGAAGGGGACCAAATCAAGTACCACATATCCCATGGGCAGGGACTGGGACTAGCTTCAAAATAAAAGAAGCATGAAAAAGAGCAGAAGAAGGGGTGGAAAAGACGGCCTCTGAGAGAAGAAGAAAAATGTAGTTAGAGTCAGGTGGAACAGCAGAGCACCAAGTAGAAGTTAAGGTGAGCAGGGCTCCACACATAGCCAGGCCACCATTCTTGCAGAAAGTTTTAGATCAGGCAGTTGTATGGTCGCCAGGCCTGGCATGTGATGCCCTGCCTGTCCTTTAGCAGTGAGATCCATTGTGCCTCTCTGGCTGGATGGCCAGGACTCTCCGGATGCACGGCCTCTAGAGAAAAGCTGCTTTTTCCGCCGTTCTCCTACAGCCCAGCCAACAGGAACACAAACAGGGTCACCAGCACAGCACACAGGCACCCCTATACCTTAGAACAGGATGTAGGAAAGAGTTGAATGCCCCTGAGAATTATCACTCCTTTCTCTTTCTTCATTCTCCTTTACTTTCTATTTCCTACACACTCACACACACAAAACACACTTATCCTTTTTTTCAGTGTTCTTTCAGGTCTCTTGGGGATTGCACTAGTGGACTAGGCTCCTGTATGATGAATGATTTGCCTAAAAATACTGTCTGTATGCAAGAGAGTACATCATCCAGGTGGAAGAAGTTCCAGCCATAGGGACATATAATATTACTTTAAGGCCCCTTTTTCCATTCTGCTGCCCCTTGGTTAACAGCAACATCGAGCAAATGTATGTATGTGTGTATGTGGGTGGGGGCTTGTACTAATGTGAGAATCTACAGCTTTCCTGCGAGAAGTGACATGTCACTTGATTAAATCCATGACCTTCACCAGTGGTACAAGCAATCATCAGGCGTGTTCACACACCTGCTGCATACTTAACACATTCCTCGCACACAAACATGTAATCAGCACGTGGTGGAATTTCTCGCATTATTGATCCACATTCACACAAGCAAACCTACAGTATATCTAGATACGCACAATGTTTGGAGACCATCATTTTATGCTGGAATAACATTTTCCACTGTCATAAGAAAAGCTTGCCTGGATGGAACTGCCGGGCCTGCAGATGTGTAAATAGATACATGTGTAATTTGGAGTAATGGTACTAGAAAGGAAAGACAGGAATTCCATCTCCCTCCCTAGGATGCAAGAGGGAAATCATTCAAATCCCCAGGCTGCTCCCATTGAATGATATCAGGGTTTTCCCTACACACTTTTATGACTCCACATAATGACTAATATACAACCGCTGTAACACCAAGAGCAACAGTCATGCTATGTTATTGCAACTATTGTTGTTCTCCTGGTTTTGTGAATATCTAATTCCTCACATTGGAGGAAGGCAGCTGATCTGCTGTTGCATTGGGCTATTGTAGTGTAGCGCCCTGTGGTTCTGCAAGCCTTTAGCCTGATGAGAAAGGATCTCTTGTGGATCTCATGTCACAATAAATTAAATCAAACATTGTTTTCTTTCTCTTTGCCATGGGTGCTAAACGGCCCTGCAGTTTTTTTTGTTTTGTTTTTTTTTACCCTGTAGACGTATTGTTCTTTCTGAATAGAATATTGTTTGCTGTTTATTCAAACAAAACTAACCTTTTGTTTGGCAGATTTGGATGTGATTTGGAATTGATGTGCCATCTTTAAAAACCTCCAGCTTTATTTTTTTATTTATTCATTTTTAAAATTTTTGCAAATGACTGATGCAGATACAGTTGCTTGGTTAGCAGCAGCATTGACCAAATTCAAAAGTCTTGAGTCGTCCCTTATTTTTAAGTGTCACTTCTTAGATATTTGTCTCAAATGGTCAGTGCAGGATCTTTTAATTAGGTTCTGTTAAAAGTATATAAACAGTTAATGTCTTTTCTGCAATCCACAACTTACATGGCATCTTTATTTTGTCTTTACCCAGATTACTTAGACCCGGACAGAATACTACTTTCTAGGGGCCAAGAATAAAGACTTCTGCCATCTTAAAACAGCTCAAATCTGAAGAACATCCTAACCATATATGTGATGATTAAAATGTTTTTAAATTTTTATTGAGTAATTATATATACAGAGAAGCTGGATTCTATTTACATGGGAAATGTATGTTGAAGTCGGAGCACGACCAATAATCGACTGTGTAAAACACATTATAAGAACGGATTATGTAAAGCAGGGTTCTCCAAATCCAGGGCTCCAGCACCAGTATCCTGCAGGTTTTAGTTCTTTCCCTGGTTCAACACACCAGAATCAAATGATAGCTCGTTAGCAGGCCTCTGCAGAACTTTGCCATGCTGAGGAGGAAGTTGGGCAATTTGAATCAGCTGTGTTGGAGCAGAGACACATCTAAAACTGGTAGGGCACCGGCCCTTGAGGACTGGATTTGGAGACCCCTAATGTAAAGTATTTCTGGTCAGGATGACTTGCTGTAATCATCACCTTCTGTGTAAATAAATATGCTAATGTAACAATGTTTTAAATGATTATTAAAGAGTGTTTGCATGAACTACTTTGACGGACTGTAATTGTTTTGAGACAATATAAGTTTGTTTTGGTCTTGGCCTCTCTTGGATTAGCCATTAGTTTCAGCCTTTGGGTCTAAAAAATCTAGATTTATACAAACCGAAGACTGTTGATGATATTCTGTTAACTTTTTCTAATGTTTTAACAGGACCTCCCTTCAAAAACTCCTAAGCCATTCTTTAAGGCAAACATATGACATTAATTTAGCCATATTCCAGATATATACTTTTTTTGTTTCTTGTGTTAGTGAACTCTAATTTATAAATAATTAAGAAATGGAAAGCTCCTACTTTTATACTACGACTCATAACATGCAACTGAGCCAAAAAGGGTGTTTTAATGTTTTAATATCTTCAGAGACTGTTGTAATTGCGTTGGTGGGGTAAACCTTGTAATAACTTAAAAAACAAAACAAAAGAAATATATCGATGCAAAATTATTCACATTATTATTGAGAGTAAAAATATATATTTTTTAATTTCAGGGCATTTGTGGCTGGGAGGGGCACCTGCAGCACAAACAAGGCATATAATATTCTTTAAGAAAGGATAATTTTACTCTAAGACTAATGCATTGAGCCTCATAGACAGAGCAGGCAAGGTTCATTATCACAATTTTAATTGGGGAAATAAAGTTATTTGAGAGTTTAAATTAATCATTTAGCAGCTATTGCACTGCTAATATTTAAAGTCTAAAACACAAAGTGCACCACTGAATTCTTTATTTCTCTTCTCCAGCATGCAGACCTGGAACGTACAAAGCTTCAGCCACAGATGCCTACTGCACCAAATGTCCTCCTCACAGCTCGTCCCCACAGGAACAGGCCATCGAGTGCCTTTGTGAGAAAGGGTTCTACCGCGCTGAGACCGACCCACGCTCAATGGCTTGTACACGTGAGTAATACAAACACTGGAAAAAACTTTTGTTACATTGACATCAGATTTACACCAACAGCCCTAATACTCTTTGTTTACTGTGCTGAGGTTAATATTTTGATATTATGGAATTATTGTATTTCATCTTGTTAAATAGGTTGATGATAAACTTTAATTAGATTTTTACAGCGCATGACTGCTTTGCCATTTTAAATGTATACATTTTCCAGTTTCTACAGCTTTTCACTTACACGGTAAAACACATGCATCCATGGAAAATAGTTTTGTGGCTGCAATACAATACATTTCTTAGATGAGTAATTGATATGGGTAATCTCATGGCTTAAAGCTGCTATACTGGATCTGCAGAACAAGCTGGCTTTTCAACATAAACACAGCCACAGAACTCTCACCCCTCCCGACGTCTATCATCCCTAGGCCACGCCCCCTTACATGGGAATGCGCATTGCCACAGTAAACATGAGAGCGCAAAACACCAGTCGCAGTTTTCGTGAAGTACTATGGCGGAATCACCTGTAAGTGAAAAATTAACCATATAAACAAGAACAACTAACATAAATCATTCATTTTGGTAGCAGCCGGCTGTTTCTCCTTCTCTGACATTACTGTGTGGAGAACCTCTCACACAAGATGTGTTCTGTTGCAAAATGCGGGAGCGTGTAATGAGCAGAGGACCCAGGTTATTGCGGAAGTGTGCTTGTCCGGTGAGACAGACAACTGCATGATCCAATCGTTTCTTTTGGACCAAGCCATATTTTTGGCTGAGGTTTTTAGACAAATGCGACAGAATTGCTTTATTTATTTTTTTCCTTTTTTTAATCTCCACAGAACATGTATAGCTATACTATGTTAGAACGTTGTTAAGAGACATGAAAAAAGGGGGAAAAATGTAAAAAACTGTGGTGTGCATACATACTCAACCTCTTTTGATGTCATACCTCTAAATAATATCTGGAAAACGATGAAACAACCTCAATTCAGTTCAAAAGTACTTTATTAATCCTAGAGGGAAATTAAGTGTTGTTGTAGCCCATACTATTCAGTTCCTCAAAGAGTTGTTGTAGATGCTGAGGGCTGTGGCCAGGAAGGATCTCCTGTAGTGGTCTGTGTTACAGTGAAGCAGGAGAAGCCTCCGACTGAAGACACCGTGTTGTTTTATGATAGTCGCATGAAGAGGATGCTCAGGGTTGTCCATAATTTTCTTGATTTTATGATGAATCCTTATTTGCAACATCATCTCCAGAGGTTCCACAGTCGTTCCCAGAACAGAACCAGCCTTCTTTATGAGGTTTTAGGGGCTTTTTAAATCCCTGGCTCTGATGCTGCTAGCCCAACAGATGATGGACAAAGAGATTGCACTCTCCACAATAGACTTGTTGAAGATATGCAGCATCTTGCTGCAAACCTTGAAGGACCTCAAGTAGTACAGTCTGCTCTGTCCCTTCTTGTAGACGGTTTTACTGTTGTGCCTCCAGTCCAGTTTGTTGTCAAGATGAACTCTGCGGTATTTATACTCCTCGACCATCTCCACTTCTTCTCTCATGATGCAAACGCTGTTGTAATTTAACTCTGTTTCTTTTTAAATCTACAATAATCTCTTTTCTTTTGTTCACATTCATGGTAGGACGATTGTTTCCACCCTATGCCAAAAAGCGATCCACCAGCTCTCGGTATTCAGCTTCTTGTCCATCTCTGATACACCCGACAATTGCCGTCATCTGAGTATTTCTGGAAATCACAGGTCTCTGACTTATACTGGACGTCTGAGGTGTACATAGTTGCCTTCAGAGGTAATCTAATTTGTAGCTAGGGTTCACCAGTTGTGTACAATGTCATTTGAGGAAATTGTTAATGAGAGAAGCAGCCATGAACCTTAACTCTGGTAATTCTGGAGGAGCTGCCAAGATCCACAGCTCAAGTGGGAAAATCTATTAACAGGAGGGCTGTTAGTTGGGCACTCCACAAAGCTGGCTTTTAGGCCTTTAGTGGCAAGGAGATAGCCATTGAGAGAAAGCTATAAGAAGTCACCTTTGACACACCATCTGCAAGGTCATATACAGTGGAGGCAGCATCATGCTATGCAGATGCTTGCATAGCATGGTGACTGAACTTGAGCTATTTTCT
Source organism: Valencia hispanica (assembly GCA_963556495.2). Taxonomy (NCBI): domain Eukaryota; kingdom Metazoa; phylum Chordata; class Actinopteri; order Cyprinodontiformes; family Valenciidae; genus Valencia; species Valencia hispanica. The sequence continues at coordinate 33,137,329 of OY747712.1, forward strand.
AACGTAAGAATAGAATGATGGGCAAACATTTCAATCTCTGGATTTGTAAAGCTGATAGACATATTCCCCTAAAATATCTGCAGCTGTAATTGGACCTTAGCATGGTTCTTTTGACTTGGAGGAGGGAATACTACAGTTTTTAGATTTTTCTTTGTAAAAGATCGGCAAAACCCATGTATCCTTTACTTTCAGCTAAGCTATTGTTTCCTACGTTGTGTCAGTATACCTCCTAAAATACTACAAAAAATGTTTAAAGGGTATGAACAGTCTTGTAAAGCATTATTTTGTAGATTTTCTCAAAAAATACAGAGGAGATAAACAGTATGACATGGACTTAGGACAATGGCATGTTGGTCATTTTGGAGAGAAAAGGGAGGTATAGATGAATACACACGTGCAGACATACCACACACACACATTCACTCAAGCATAGACAGACATACCCAAACCCATTATCAGGTTCTGGTAGATTACACTCATTAATCGTTGTAGCAGGTGAGATATGACAGGTGTTATCAGCTGGAAATGAGTAACGCTTTTGTTCAAATTTATACGACCACATACACTCACACTCTCTTTCACACATGTGCTCTGCTGAATGGTTAGGAGCACCATTTTGAGGATTGAGAGTGAAAAATGAGAAAATAAGTAGAAAAGGTGAAATAATTTTTCATAAAGACATGGAAAATGACACTTGAGACCCAGGGAAAGAATAGAACAGTGGGGGGAAATAGGAGTCTATAAGAGTCATATAATCTAAGTGTCATAAAAAGGAAATCAGTAGCAATGGTGATGACCGACTCGAGTGTCACTCAGGGAAGTTGGGGGATGGCAAAAAGACCACGGCAGATTTAGCAGCTCATGCCTTTCATGACTGACAGCCTCAATTATGCCTGCCATGGCACCCTCCCTCCACACACACACGGACGCGCACACATGCTAAGTTGTACCCATCCCTCCTGCACCACAAAGAGGCTCGCTATTGGGAAGTCTAATCAGGCAAGGTCCCAGGGTCTATTGGTGCCCCCCTGGAGTTTGCTGCTCAGTTGGGACCTGATGAGATGTCATGAGAAATTGGCATCCATGTCCAGCAAATTTTTATATGGCTGAGATCCCTGCACCACGCTGTGCCATAAGCAGCCAAAATCAGTGATTTTATCTCAAGGGGTTTTTGTGCAAACATGAGGGGCATTGCATGATCTCAGTGTTTTATGATGATGTGTTGGAATCTTTTAAATCTAAAACCGACTGAAACAGTTCTAGAATGCCTATGAAATGGAACGCTAAAGATAAATGCATGGATGAGTTTTTCGGGGTCCTGTTGCAACATATATATATATATATATGTGTATATATATATATATATATATATATATATATATATATATATATATATATATATATATATATATATATATATATATATATATATAAAAAAAACTCATCCATGCATTTATCTTTAGTCGGATTGCTTATTGCAACAGCATCTTCACAGGTCTGCCTAAAAAGTCAATCAGACAGCTGCAGCTGATCCAGAACGCTGCTGCTCGCGTCCTCTCTATAACCAGGAAAGTAGAGCACATCACCCCAGTTCTAAAGTCCTTACACTGGCTCCCTGTAGCTCAGAGAATAGACTTCAAAATACTCCTACTAGTTTATAAATCATTATATGGCTTAGCACCAAAGTATGTTGAAGACCTGTTGTCATGGTACCAACCACCAAGACCACTCAGGTCCTCCAACTCTAGCCTACTAAACATCCCTAGACCACATGGAGAAGCAGCTTTCAGTTTTTATGCTCCCCTTATCTGGAACAGACTTCCTGACGAGTGTAGAGCTGCTGAAACTCTGAACTGCTTTAAATTGAGACTAAAAACCCATCTGTTTAGAATTGCCTTCGAGTAAATGCTTGTTGTCATCCAAAGTGGTTTAAATATTTTTAATGCTTAAATGGTGGCACAGTCTTACTCAAACATTCCTTAACAACATTACTGACCATCTTCAAGCACTATTATTGTTATATTTTCTGTCTATCCGGACGTTGGCAGTACCTGCTTATCCTTTAATTGAATGAAATCGTACTAAATTTTCAGTTTTACCCTAATATAGTGCTAGATCATTATAAAATCAAACCATTTTATAAATTTTTGTTCCGACTAAAAACCAAGAAACAATCGACACAAATAATCAAAATACAGTGCAGCACAATCAGGAGCTACAGAAACAGATAGGAGCAGACAGCCATGGCAATGGGAGCCTCTGACAATGGACATTCACAGGTTTAATATCAGACAAATATTGACATTTCAGTTTTCAGTGGTACACCCATGTCTGGTTACTGCCTGGCCTAGAAACAAAAAATCCCTTAAATAGAACCTGTCTGGCAACATGAAGTAGACAAAAAAAATCTCAAGATGCAACACATGATGGCTTGATGTAAATATATTCATAAACAAAAGAAAAAACTAATTGTCATCTATCAATCTGGGGCGAGTTACAAAGCCATTTTTAAATCATCCACGCCCAACAGAAACTGTCTTTATTATCAGAAATAATTACATAGGAGTCATACATAGGGGACTTAATATTTGTAACCCAGTGGATGTTTCCTTTAATATAAGAGAGAAAAATAAAACAGTTCTCAACCTAAAGCAACTAATTCAAGTGAATTCTTACACATTAGTAGTGGACACATTGCAACCTGGTTAGTTGTATGACAAGTAAGGGGTGTATTTTAGCTTACATTTCAGCAGTAAAGGCTGAAACTGACTCTACAGGAAGTAAATACTCATCTTCAAAATAGAGGTAATGACATTTTCCAACATGTTGCTATTTAAACTGATGTTGCAAAGGGAGTGAGCTTCTAGCCTCTCTATAGCTCAACACTCATCTCTGCTTTAGGCCAAGGCTACATCATTGTTTTCAAATGGTCTTTTATTATTGGCAGAGTTCAAAAAGAATGCAGGAAATAGCTGAGCAGTAGGCCTCAGGGATAGGAGGGACAAAAAAACTTTGATAAAATCGTGTAATTTCCCACAAGGTTGAAGTTTATTTGTTTACTAAAATTCTAAATTAAATTAAGTTTTTTTTACATGCAGAAAAACATCTCTTCCCTTCTTATTTATCAGGTCCTCCGTCTGCTCCAGAGAACCCCATCTCCACTGTGAATGAGACATGCGTCACCTTGGAGTGGTCGCCGCCTCGTGACACGGGAGGCAGAGGAGACATTACCTACAGCCTCCATTGCAGGAAGTGCTCTGGCGATGGCAAAAAGTGTGCACCATGCGGCAGCAGTGTCCATTTTGTCCCGAGACAGTTCGGGCTCTCGTCAGCCAGTGTGCTGATCACTGACCTGCAGCCGGACTCCAACTACAGCTTTACAATCGAGAGCCAGAACGGAGTGTCAGACCTGAGTCCGATCCCCAGGGGCACGGTGGTAATAAATGTTACAACATCGCAGACAGGTGAGAACCTACATGCTTATTGGAATAAGGCTACATTTTTAAATGAGTGTAAAAAAACATAAAAAGAAATAAGTAAATTATTTCCTGAGAACTTACAGAAGTGTTTATAGTTGTTATTTTCGGAAGTTACAAATTAAATAATACATACAAAAATTAATTTAGCAGCTAAGTAGTCCATGATTACTCTGACATAAATATTTGTTGTGCTTTCTGCAATCTGACCTTAAGGAAAGAGTGGCAAGAAGAAAGCCATTGTTGTGAGAAAGCGAGAAAAAGTCAATTTTTTAGTTTTCCACAAGCCAAGCAAGGCAAACATGCTGCTGATAATGCTCTGGCACTGTTTGATGTACATGCTGAATGTGATGTGTCGTGCAAATGAGCACAATCACCCTGAATACAATATCCTTCTAGTGTAGCTATACACATGGCAATCCAGGAAAAACATATGTTAGAAACTGCAAGACACTGCAGACTATGGCAAAGGTATAGCAATGTCCAGAAGTAAATTCAATTAGAAATCTGTGGCAACACTTAAGTACGTTTTCACAGAAGTTCTACCACTAATCTAACTCAACTAGGGAATATATCCATCCTGAAGGTCTATCATATAGAATCCCATAAAATATATTTACATTTGTAGTTTCAATATTACAAAATGTTAAAAAGCTTAATGAGTTTGAGATATTTTACTTGGCACTGTAGGCTACCATCAGAAAAAATATAAATATGACAACCTCAATTTGCTGCAGTGGGGAATTTAAACTGATATCACAAACTGACCCTGCTGCATCTCTGCTTGCCCTTGTAGGTGTAATTGTATGTGCATCTGTCAGTTGGTGAGGATAAAATGTATTTAAGAGTTAGGTGTGCATGACAAGGTGTTGATGAGCAATAGGTATTGTACTACATGTGTGGATGTGCGTGTAGTGGAAAGTGAAAAGGGGTGTAGGAGGTTGTTAACCACATTACGTGCTGCACATGCTATTCACAGCTATAAGCCTGAGTTTCACACATTTACACAAATACAGTCGCAAATGAGTAAACCCACACCATCATCCCACCAGAGCAGGTGTCCCAGTGTGGAAAGACTGCAAAGGAAGTCACAGTTTGTGTGGTTTCATTTTGATAACTTGGGTAGATCACACAATGTTCCTATGGATAGTTTAAATGTACCCTTCATAAAATGCTGCTACAGATACACTGTACATTACACCTGGTAGGCTGCGTGATTACCAACATGCTTGACAAACACACTGCAATATGGCTCTGTCCAATAAATCATCCTAGGTTTGCTTTTTCTGATGTCTTTGTTTATCCAAACAATAAGCTTTCTTCATGCTTTTTTTCTCTTTTGTAACTGTTTTAACTTATCATTCTCCTTGCTGCTCATGCTTTCCTCTTGTCATTTCAGTGAGTGTAGTGTTAAAGGAAAGGCGAAGCAAGGACAGTGTAACTTTGGCCTGGCAGGGTCCGGAGAGACCTAATGGAGTGATCGTGGAGTATGAGGTCATCTACTACGAGAAGGTGAGAGAGACACTGAAAAATCAGAGGAAAAAATGACGGGAGTCTATTGGTTTAGAAAAGCCTTTTATGGTATAAAATGTTTTTTAGAGATATACTAAAGTAAAGATTTACTGATCAGAAATTTGTGTCCGACTTCAGTTTGCTATTTCTATTGATGTTTAACCTGTCGGTCACAATTTTGGACCACTCCAGTTCCTCCTTAAGAACAATAATACTACACGATATTTTAATATGGCTTTAGCATCCTGGATTAGCATGGTAAGCTTTACTAAAACCCCAGTTTATATGTGTATTCCCTAGAGAATATACCATCATTTTTGGACTATTAAGCCTGAATATAAGCACCACCAGATAAATTTGAAAATACATTTTGTACATATATAGGGAGCACCTGAAGCCACATGTTTTCATGTTGTAGCATGAGATATTTACACAGAAAGACGGTACATGGAAGATTGTTGGTTTTTTTTACCTCTGCCAGGAGGTAATGTTTTCGTCCCCGTCATTGGTTGCAATCTTCATCTTCCTCTTACCATTAAAGCCACTGAAGTTGTCTTCTTCAGTGTCTTTATGTACTCTGAAACCTTTTGTCGTCTTTTTACACTGACGCAGTTCTTCCCGCTGCCTCCTACAAGGTCTCACCATCGATTCATTGATGTCAAGCTTACGTGGAGTAGCAACTTCTTTGATGGCCATCTTGATTGCCTTTAACTTAAAAGCTGCATTTCTGTGTGTTTTCTATGTTTTCATCCCGTAGACGAAGGTCTATGCATAAAAGGTGTGTGCATAAAAACTAACAATATTGTCTTCTTCGACGCATAATCTGTCTCTATATGTCTGTCTCACTTTTGCGCTTCCTGCTTTAGTGCCCCCTTGGAGGCCGTTAGCCAGTAAAGAAATATATAAATTAGCTGCATCGCTGTATATGACGCAGGGTCCTAAGCGTGTGAAAAAGTAACGGCTTATAGTTTGAAAATCTGATAATTCCAAAAAGCTGCCAAAATGTCCAAATCCAGCATGCCTTGTCAGAAGGTTTGAATTATCTTAATACATGGAGACAGTAAATGTGATTTGAAAGAGGTGGTCAGTAGATGTTGTTATTCCTTATAGACCTTTTTGGCAGTGGGATTATAAATTAAATTACAACAAAAATTACAAAATGACATCAGCAGCCTTTTTTCAGATTTAATACAGTACGTTCATTCCTGTTTTCCTTGTGCTCCTTCTACATGTTGGCAGGATATGAGTTTAGCCTAAGGCCACATCTCTAATGACTTTTTCATCACAAACATGCCGCTCTCTGGTTCCTCTGCTTTTTTTCCTCGCATCCCCTCCACTGCTCACATCAAGTTAATTAACCACACATCTGTCCAACAAACCTTGTAAAACACAGCCAAGGTGATCAAATTAGACCTGTGTGTGTCTGTGCCGGCATGCATTAACTGTAAAATGGTGTTAATCCGTATTGTAGAAGGTCTTCCATTAGGTGGAGTATCAACCTCTCTGCAGGGAATCAGCTTACTGGTGGAAAAACTTGTTCTCTTTTCATCCTTTTGCATACACACAGACCTCCAAGTGTGCATGCACACACCTCAAAGGTAATTGAGGAACAAAGTGGAGCAGGTTTAGTAACCACATATTGCCCCAGAGTGCAGAGAAGATAAGATTTGGGACTTGACAGATGCTCAAATATAAATGTGGCCAAATGGTCCAGTGCTGTACAAATGAAAACTTAGTAAGGTGTATTAGATTCCTGGAGACTTCTACATTCAACAATTTAAGAGTATATATTGCATTTAAACATTTCTATTTACTGTTCCTCTCTTGGTACCATGGCTCAGAGCTCTCGATCAAACGTTGTTTTAGTTTTTATGTCTTCCTTGTTTTGAGTAGTTATTTTATCTCCTGTGGTTTAATGCTCCTCTTCAGAACCAGCGGGAACAGAACTACACGGTTTTGAAGACTCGATCTAACATGATGACAGTGGACGGGCTGAAGCCTGGGACCACCTATGTGTTCAGAGTCAGGGCTCGAACTGATGGGGGCTATGGAACCTACGGTGGGGAGATTGAACTGGAAACCAGCCATGAGGGTAAAAAATTATGAAAATGTTTTTATTTTTAGTGATTTTGTGCTTTAGATTTTTTTTTTCCTTTTCCTTCCTTTCCCTTTTCTACTCCAAGCTCACTGTTTTTAGGATTTGGGACCAACATCTTGAAATTGTACCTAAATTAGTATTAATCTAGTTCTTCAAACAAATCACACATCAGTAATTGTACAAAGATTGAACCAGACTTGTTGGGTTCTACTATACTGTTCTTGATGTCTTGCCAGAATTCTTTCAGTTTTCGCATAATGGCACACATCCACATGCATGCCTCCGATTAACTCTATCTGTGGCTAACAATAATGGCTTCCATTGGATTCACCAGGCAGCACTGACAGAAAAGGATTCACTCTTTGCCAGTCACACTTCACTTAATAGGGAAGTCTGACATGATGTTTTAATATTGCAAAATCTCGTGCCACAAGATCTTTACACAGGTATACTGCCATAATGATTATCAGATGTCGTTAATATATGATTCATCCCTTCCAATGTTTAAATGAATTCACTTTGTGGTTTTAAAGTCTCCTGCTTTCATCCAAGCTCCTTCTTCAGCTGTGCTGTCAGGCAGCGACAGCCTGGCATCCTTACATGTTGTCGTTTATGTATCTGAACCAGTGGCTTCAAAGTGTGCTAGAATACTTTTCAGGTAAAAGAAAGGCAAATCAATTTGACAAGACAGGAATAAATGTGGATGGGGATTGGATTGGAGATCTTAATTCAAACAGACTTTTGAAGGGAAATGTAATGACTGAAAAAGCTTTACTCCAGTCAAAGTCAGGACAAATTCAAAGGACAATGGTTTAGGAGCCTCTTTTTATCCAAGCCCCCTATCATAGAGCTGTCCAAAGCCTTAATATCTCTGTCCAGAAGAGGCTCATACATAGCTCTTTGCATACTCTGCGGAATCTCTGTGATATTGTTGTCAAACTCCCTGTCACATATCCTTTTCACCACCTTTATTGTTCCTTCATCATGTGCGCTTTTTTTATTTCCTTTAATGTGCCTTTCAAAGCTATCATTGATTTCTAGACCGGCAGGGAGAGTGGAGTGAATCAGTAAATGTGTAGTGCTGCAAAGTACATTGACTGTGCAGCACAGAAAAGCCATGCATTAGCCTATAAATCATTCAGTTGTCAATAAAAGTATTTCAGAGTCTTATTTCTCCTCCTGCGCTGCAACAAATATCATTAATTTGTTGCTTCAACATGCTGCAGGAGTCTCTGCGGTCTATAGCCTCCTCACACAACAGGTTCACATCAAAGTCATTTGATGTGATCAAAGATTTGCTGATCTTGTACCAATCGCATGAAGGTTTTCTTATTAGATCAGTTGTATTGATCATTAAAGAATGGTGTGTATGTGTGAGCCTCCAACTGTAACAGGAGATCAATGCCTGGATTATTATGGCTTCTCAAGATGCCCACCCTTACATTTGCATATGTGCTGCACGCAACACACACACTTACACAAAGACGTGGATGCCTGCTCCGGCTTAGCTAAGGCAGATAAATGGGGGTATTTGTTTTGAGTAATGGCTCGATTGGTGTGGCGTAAAAATCGATGCGTCTGTGCAGAAAGTTCTTGGCGTTAGCCTTGTTATGTGCAATGTTAACATATCCATTTGGACAGCGCAGCCGAATAGGAATGACTTTCATGTCTCCTCTTGTACTCTCACAGGCGATACCGAGAGGGAGAAAGCTTTTCATCAAGGGCCTTACTTACTATTCCATCCTCCTCCCTTTTCTCTCTTGTGCCTGTGTTTACTGTTCTCTCTCTCCCTCCCTTCTGCCTCTGTCTTTTATGTCTTTTCTAATACTGTAATTTTTCATGCTCTCCACATCTTTCCCTCGCCACGTTTACAATATCATTTTCTGTCTTTTCACTCCCAGCCTGCCTTAATCTCACCTTACCTCCTACAGAAAAACGCCCTGGGCTTCATTCATTTCTCGCTGGAACCTGCTTTAATAAACTTTTATAACATTCTCTTTTTTTTTCTGGCTTTGCAGATGTGTTGGCCATTGGGGACCCAAACCAGTCCACCATTCTGGTTGTGTCCATTGCAGGAGGGATTGTTCTCCTCATCTTCCTGGTGACCTGCTTCATTGTTAGTGGAAGGTAAAGGCAAGACAAGACAAGACAAGACATGACATGAACACCTAAAAATCTGAATCAGAAAGGTTTTATTACCATGTGTGAACAGATTCACAAAGTTAGGAATTTGCTGTGGTACTTTGTGCAAATATAAAATAAACACTTCTAAGCATACAATAAATACAAATAAAATGCAGTAAACAGATTAATATATACATGAGTGCAGGTTATGAACAAAAAAACGGGTGCAAAAACACAACGCAGGGTCATGTGACTGAAACAGAGCAGGTGGTGGGAACTGTCTTAGGGTTATTGTTCATGAGTCCAACAGCAGAGGGAAATAAATTGTTCTTATGTTGAGAGGTTTTGGTCCGAATGGATTGGAACCTCCTGCCTGAGGTGCAGCATTGCCCTGCAAACGTATTTGTAGCTTATGAAATTTTTCAAATTTTACATAAAAGGGAAATCTATTACAATTGTGAAAAATAAAGAAAATGAGACACCCAATTCCATTGATTTAAATTCATTAAATTTTTTTATTACTAAAAATCTGAAAAGTGTGGAGTGCTTTTGTATTTAGCCGTTGTTAGTCAATACTCTTTAGAACCACCTTTCACTGCAGTTAGTAACACATCTATTGGTGTACGTCTCTGCCAGCTTTTGTACATCTAGAGTTTTATTTTTTTTATTTTTTTTTGCCCACCCTTTTTAAAAAATACCTTAAGTCTTGCCACAGATTTGCAATTGGATTTAGCTCTGAACTTTGACTGGGCCATTCTAACACATGAATAGGCTTTAATATAAACCATTCTATTGTAGCTTTAGCTATATATTTAGGGTCTTTGTCCTGTTGAAAGGTGAACCGAAGCATATCAGTGTCAAGTGTTTTGCAACATTTAACAGGTTTTCTTACATTCTTTTCCTGTTTAACTTCATTATTTGCAGTCACACAGCACAATGCTGCCGTGAGCAGTATTAAAAAAAAATACTCTTCAAAGTTCAAATATGGTAGAGATTGGTGCTGGCAGAGATGACTAATAAGATCCGCACATTTTTTTTTAAACCTCAACAGAGTTCAATAATTCGTAACACGCAATTGTGGAAACCATGGTAACATGTACTGCCCCTACCCCAGCAAGTAGCGCTCCACTGACCATCACAGATGAGTGGTCGTAAGAGAGTCGAAAATGAGCAATAATTAAAAAAAACTGTGGTTTGTATAAACGAAAGAGAGAAAGATGAGGAGAAGCAGTGTTTATTAAGAAGTCTGCCAACTATTGACCCATCCTTTGTTAACTGTATGGAGGAAAATTACAAATTTATACTTTTACCACTTTTACCATACCTAAGGATAGCTATAGCAATGGCAGTTCAGACTGGGTTTGTCTGTTGTGGGATGCATTATTGTGGGGGGCAGTTAACGGAAATACTCACGCTGCTATTATCAATTGTGGAACTGCTGCTTTTCATAATAAACCAGATATCCAGCTTCATCGCGTGATCTGGGTTTTGGGGGGTAACGTGCAACCTTTGAATTACGATCTGCTGTGCTGTCACTTCCCAAGTGGAGAAAAAGTGACTCCATAGTGAATCACGTGTTCACTGATCACAGGTAATGTGTTTTGTTTTCCCTGCATGTTGTGTGGAACTAATTTAAACCAATTCATTAGTGGTTTATCTGACTGGAAACATCCTGAATGCATGTGTGACCATGACGAAAGCTCAGGTCATCTATCAGTGTGGTAGCATTACCCACTGGTAGCAGGACTGAAAGCTGAACTAGAACAAGAGCTGGAGGTGGAGGTGTGCTCATGTGCTCAGGCGGGATGTAGTTGTGAGCTGTGAGTTTTTTTGGTGACAGAGGCCTGTTTGCTTCCCTGTGCTGTCACCAGACAGTGGTAACTTTCTTGGCATTTTGAAACTTATCTCTAAGTTTGGTCAGAGGATGGAGACAAAAGCCATGCAAGGCAGGAGAGGAGGAGAAAAACAGGAGCTCTGAGACAGACACAGGTTTATTAAGCACATTATCAATTTTATTTTGTAAAAGGAAAAGCATTTTTTCTTTTGCATTTTTTTTCTTTCCAATTTATGATCAAATGCTTAAAGTATGAGTCAAGTGTACTTAAACTGATTGCACCTTTTTTACCAAGAAAAGAGAGAGGAAAATATGGGGCAGGCAGATAGACAGAAGGGCAGCATTGGAGACCTGGGGGGGCTTTAAACACTGTGTCTAGGGGTCTCTGCGATCAAAATCCAGCCCTGATCATTGTGCTGTAGGAATTTATTTTTTGTAAAAACATTGCAGCTTTAATTTCCCTGTAAAGTATTGCGTCAGTAGGGCTGCAAATGCAAGCTGTACTTTTAATATATTTCTTTGTCAGATAAATTAAAAAGGAAAAATATAGTTTGCCCACAGCTTCATATTTATTATTCTGTTTGTTGCCCTGTTAAATAAAATCCTACTGAAGTACATTAAATGTGGAAATATTCCAGAGATATGGATACTTCTGCTACACTCTTGTACAGTAGAGTGAGCTTTTTGAGGATCACTCTTATTTCAAGCTTCTCTGAAAATCACTGACCTTTGAGTGCAACTTTTTTTTTTTGCTGCCAGGATCAATCATATGCCTGAAGCATGTCTGTTAATATAAAGGTACATTTGTCTATTTATAATCTGGTCTCCTCATATCTCTCTCAATCTGTCTGTGGGGAGATTACACATGGGTGTGAAAAAGAAGGCTGTCCATCACTGACATTTACAAGACGTCTGATTTAAGGTTAGGTTCTGCTGAATTTGACGAGCGCTGGTGCTCTTTGGTCACTTACTTACTTTGAAGGTTAGACGGTTTGTTAATGCTCGGCCTCATTGGAGGCCATAAAGGAGAAATAGATGAGGGGGGGGGGGGGGGCAGGATAAAAGGAGAGCAGATCGCTAAGAGGTAACAAGATGAAAGCTGGTGTTAGGTGAAAAGCTCGTTGGAGAGGGAGAAACGGACCAGAAAGGACCTGTAACCACAGCACCTGTAACCAAATGTTTATGCTCCAAGAGTTCAAACTAGATTACCCACATTTCAGGAATGACACATGACCAAACATGCACATGCTTATGTACACACGCTTAAAACATTAGTATTGATTCATGTGATTGCTTATCAGGCTGAGTGCTCTATTCACTATTGACTGGAAGGGATGTAATCAGCAGAGACTGTTGTGGGTGCCGTGGAACACACACGTGTACACACGCAGCACTTAGGGCACGCGACCGGGAACCCATCAACATGTTTTTAATCAGACAGGGATTATAGGCTTGTAAATCCCGAAAAAAAGAAGGGGAAAAAAAAACCTGTGAAACATTTCGTGTTATGAACACGTGTGATGACACAAACACAGACTCACACTCATCTAATCAGATTTCACAGGCTGGGGAGGTGTTAACTAAGTTTTACGGAGAGGTCGATGCAGTACCATCAATTTCAGGCCCTCCTTTTTTCCTCCTCCTCACTCTCTCTATCTTCGGTCCGATGAGAGGTTTGGACGCTCAGGAGGAAGGTACAGTGATGGCTGCTTTCTATTAAAGCACATCTGTCGAAATGCGTGCGCTCACGGGTGGGAGTGTGTGTCTTGTTTGTGACTGGAGAATAGAGATCAAAGCCAAATTGCAGTAGAGCCGACACATGCGTTCCTGCTTGCTTGCTTGCTTGCTTGCTTGCATGCGTGTGTCTGTGTGTGTGTTTGGAGGGGTTCTGGAACAGAGAAATTTGGCAGGATGGACAGAGGCAAGAGAAAGGGAGACCACAAGTGGAGAATAAACATATTAGAAAGGTGCTAGGATTGACGGATTGCAGCCGAGGGGGAGGGAGAGGTACATCTGAAGCATAATGGCTTCGCTGGAGAGCCACATTTTCAGATGATGTGAAAGATAGAGAGAAGGAGGTGGAGGCCTGGAGGAAATTGATGGAGGAAGGCGAAGAGCCAGGGGAAAGAAAGCAGAGGTGCAAGGAGCAGAAGATGAAAAGGTGGATTGGGACTGTGTTTGAAACAGGGAGAGAAAAGGGTAAGGGGAGATGATGGGTGGGCGATTGCACTGTTAGGTGCAATAGAACTGTCATCCTGGAAGCTGGTGAGGAAGGGGAAGCGGGGGGGGGGGTGAGAGAATCTAAAACTAATCTCCTCTTGTGTTTATTTCTCCCCCTTTTTCATCTCTTCCTTCTTATCTGTCATTCAAATTTCTCCACCCTCTCTGACGTTTCCTCTTCTTCTTCTCTCCGGCTTTCATTCCCTGTTTTGTTCTTGAAATTTACATTTGGATGAATCTATCGACAATCACATGTGACCGTCTCAGTGTGAACAATGATTGGGCTAAAATTGATATTGAGAGGCAGCCAGGTTTTAATTGATTTTTCTACCAGGCGTTCGTAAGACCCCCATCTCTCCCAAAATGCCAGCTGTTTAAATAATCATTAAGCTGAATAAAAGTGCAGAGTTTTTTTGTTCTGTTAGAGTTTTTGAATCTATAATTCTGATTACTATTTAAAGAATACTGTTCATTGCAAGAAATCAGAAAGTCATCAGAATGTAAATTTATTCCAATAAACTATTGCAAACAAGGGTATGGATTAACCATGAAGGAATATATTTCAAACGTTCATTTGTGTCAGTTTTGACTATTAAAGCTTTCAGCTAATAAAGATCAAAGTTTGAGTTTCTTTGAAAATGATTTTTAGTACAGAAATGTGATATAGGGGTATGCAATCATAGAGAAGACTGCTGCCTCTACAGTTCAAATGCCATTGACATGGAAGATAGGCCACAAAACGTACTTCCTAAAGACGATCACTGTTAAGAGTGCAGTGTCTAAGGATTTTAATGGAAAGTTAAGTGAAAGAAAAAGTGTGGTAAAAGTAAAATCAATTGGAATGGCCTTACAAACAGGGACAATAAATAATTAAAAAGGGCCGTGAGGCACAGCCCAGTTTAGAGATTGGGAGACATTCAAAAGCTGTGGACTGCAGCTGGAGAGCTTCAAGAACCGCAACAAACATCAGAAGTGTCTTATGCTAAGCAGGAAAAAGCCTGGACTGTATGAAAATAACCGTTGCATTTTATTTGGAAATCCTAGTCCTAGAGTTTTTAGGGAAAGATGGAGAAGACTCTACAGAACTGAAGTTGTTTGAGGACCCATTTGAATCTAGGGAATTAGAAGGAATCCATAGCCAATACAGACAAACTGAAGACAGACATTAAAGCAAGCTGGGCTTCCTCAGCCTTGACACAAGCTAATCATCCCCATGACATGCCACATTGATGCAATAATGTGTGCAGAAATTTACCACATAAAGAGTGTAGATACTGTATGCATGGACATGCCTTTCATGAACGTCTTTTTTCACTCGTCTTATTCTAATTTTTTGAGAAACTGGAGGTTTTTTATTCGCTGTAAGACATAATAATCAAAATTTACAGGGGGAAAAAACTGAAAATGTATCACTCTGTTTGGATTGAATATGTGCAACATTTGAGATTCACTTTTTAAACTGATCTACCTAAAGAACGTAACTTTTCTCTGATATTGTTGTTCCCTGAGCACCGGTATATGCTTCATCAGTCCCTTGTTCAAACTCACACTTTTACCATCATTGCAACCTTTGCTGGCAGCGTACTGAGCAACTACGCCTCATAAACAAGCTGATTTGGAGGCGATTCTGTTCTCTCCTATTCTCATTTAATAAAGTGCTGTTATGCTATTGTTACAGCGGGAGGGAAAACATGAAAAAACACCCAAAGCTACTCAGACACAGCACGCTGCTGACAAATCACACAAGTTATTGCTGTGTGCATGCCATTATTGCTCAGCTCGGCGAGTCTACGTTTGCAAGCATGTGTGGCGCCTTGCATGTGAAGTTTTGCGCTTTTGTCCTCCTGAGGATGCCTTGGCAGGCTGGCAGGTGCAAACGATGGGGAACTACTAAGAAACTGGCACTGCCTTGGATTTAGCAGATGGCCTTTCACTCAGAAAGCAGACTCCCCTTCGGTCTTTCTCCCACTCCTTGTTGAACATGTTACAGCTTCTGCCTCCAAGCATCTGCAGCTGTGCGTGTGAGTGTGTGCAGGTTTGGGCCTTGGTTTTGTTTGGATTCTAATGATTCTACGGCCAATCAAACATCTTTTTCAATGAGTTGCTGCAGGCTTCAGTTACATGTCAGATTCCTGTGTTTTTCTGTCCGCATTTTTTTTTTATGTGGGAGTTGTGGAGACAAGTCAGCATAAATTTGTCCTGCTGTTGTCAAGGCCCATCTTTAAAATGTTTTATCTATTTCATTCTTTATTGGAGGATATATTTTGATAGAGCTGCAGATTATTCGCCAGTGGACAAGAACTAAAAAACTGAGAAAGAAAAATTGATACTTGTGATTATAGTTATAGATTATATATATTTTTTCAAATAGGTGTTTTATTTTCCAGTTAGTGAACCCAAAACACTACACATGTATAACCTCCTTAAAATTTTCCACCAATTTTGTTATGAATAGCAAACTCTAAATGTATTTCATTGGGATTTTATGCGATACATAAAAACATACAGCAAAAGTATAGAGGATATTTCTTACAAATAAAAATCAAAAAATGGGGTGTGCATTTGTATTAAGCCCTCCTAAATCATACTTTGAGCTGCAAGAGATTTGTGGTTTTTTTACCTGTTCTTCTGCACAAAAGCTCAGGCACATTTGCCATGGTGCATCTGTGAAGAGCAATCTTAAAGTCTTGTCACAGTTTCCTGTATTTTTTCTAGGTCTGGTTTTTGATTTGGCCATTCTGACACATGAATATGATCGAAATCATGTTATTGCTCTTACTACAAATATCAGTCTTGTCTGTTTAGGTGGACATCTCTCTGAGATATTTAAATCTTTCTAAGTTGTTTTGGCCCCTTTGGTGGGGTGCTGCTTCTGTGGGAGCTTGGATCATGCCTAGAGTGTTGGGCATCCGCCTGGTGGCTCATGGCTCCTGGGGATGTGCGGGGCTCTGGTGCACATCCATCATTCTTGACCTCCCAGGAGCTAGCTCGCCAGGTAGGGCAGTGATATGCTCTCTCTGCCCTGGTCCTTTATAGTTCCAGCTGCCTCGGTGGGCGGGTGCTTGCCCTGTGTGTTGGGGACTCTGCTGGCTCTCCCCTGCTTTGTGCTGGGTGGTTTTGCTGTCGGAGGTTGGTGAGACCCCTGGGTTGTCGGAGGGGGATGAGTCTATGGTTTCAGCTGCACAGCAGGAAATGGCTGTGTGGCTGGGTCATGGGCAGTGTTGTGGGTAACACGTTACGAGTACTCTAATTATTTTTTCTGTGAAATATGTAACTTAACGCGTTAGTTTTGTACATTAAGCAATCAGTAACTTTAAATTAAAACTAATCAGTTGTTTTAAGAATTTCTCTCAATAAGGAAAGGAAAATCCCGACTGCAGCCAGGATTGTCAGACAGTAGGACTAGGAACGATGCCACCTGCGGCTGTATCAGCGGAGCCGAAGCCCTGTGATTCATCTGTGCCCTGCTCCTCCTATGTGTGTGTGTGAGTGTTTCTGAACTCCTGGCAAGATGGGAGAGAGCAGTAGCGCAGCTTCGTGGAAGTACGGACATTATTTTAATTTCGTCAACGAAAAAGAAAAGAAAATAACTGTAAAATGCAGACTCTGCATTGGGGAAAAGTTTCTGTGGACCGCAAAAGATTCCACTTCAAATTTAAAACAACTTGTATCCAAACACCACTCTATCAGGCTACCCAGTCTGGATAAGTGTTTTCGATTCATATTTTCTGTGATCAAAAAAATAATTAATAAAACGCTATGTGGAATAGCCTAATGCTGGCTGTCTTTCCTGTTGTTATCCTGCAGAGTTTATTTAGTTGGATGTCTGATGTTATTCATCGTCACAACTTCTCGGTGCATTTAAAGGTGGCTGTGTCTGTCAATTAAGTTGCAGCATTTGCGAGGCGCTGCGAACTGGCTTTGAAATTCTTGGTAACGCATAAGTACTCTAACGCGTTACTTTTATAAATGGATAACGCTGTAACGTAACTGATTACTTTTAATTGATGGTAACGCTGTAACCTAATTAACTACTTTCCAAAGTAACTATACCCAACACTGGTCATGGGTGCTTGGTACCCTACGCTTCACCTTGTGCCTTTTTGGTTTGAGGGCTGCTGTTCCTTTGCTTTGTTGATGACCTATCTGTGTGGGGCGTATGGCTGCTGTCGGGCGGTACGTTGTGTCTGTCTGCGTGGGACTGTTACGGCCTTCTGGAGTTGATCCTACCTGTCCCTTGCTGCTTTTGATAACTGAGGGCTGCAGGCCTTTCACCGTTCCTGCCACTCTTAACAACCGTGCACCTGCTGGTTACAGACTCGCTCACACATACCCACTCAAACATACACAAACATAATCATTTCTACACATTTGCTTACCTTCACACAGATACATACACACCGACACGCATATAATCCAAATGTGGCTTATAAATCAATCATGCAATTAGAATACCATTTTCAGATATCCTTTTTGTAGAACAAATTTGCCCTGGCACACGTAGACAACCATTTCTCTATTTGGAATCCATGAAATGCCAAAGAAAGGATAGTTAAAGGTCTCATTCACTCGTCTTCAATAAATTTGCTGTGGTCTCTGGTTTGAATGAGTGGCTTGTCATTTTATGTGGAAAAAAGTGCTCTGGCATTCCTGTTTCAGAAGGTTGCAGTTTGTTGGAGGAGTCATTGTTGGGAAACATCAGGATTAGGAGTTCATGATATGCAAATGTCTCTCATCTGATTGGCTAACAGCAATGCGACTCTTATGCTGCCTTTAAACAAATAATTAACATAACTTACTTCAGTAGTGGTGTTCCAAGACAAAGTCCAGCAGTTTCTTCCTCAGCTCTTCTTTCTTTGCTACAGATAACAGAAGCCCGACCTTGTTCTGCCATATTGTGGAGTTGCTAACGGTCAGCTTCCACCTGCCGAGATGCTCACAGTTTCTATTATATAAAAATATACACATCTTACTGAAACATACCTTTCATTGGAGAACAGAAAAACAGCTGAGAGAAAAACATACAAAGCAAAGTGAATCATCAAACGACAGCTTATAATGTCAGATGTTTCAGTCTCTCTAAGAGATATTGTTAACTGCACTAGCTTCTTATCACATTAACAAGTCTTCACAAGCTTGTATGTTTGTGCAGCAAAGCTCTCTTACCTTACCTACCAGCTGCCGCGTAGCCCACGGTTATTCTTAAAACTTCATGACACAAACAAGGAAAGGTATAAGAAGGGAAGCTTGGAGAGAGAGAGAGAGAGACACAGAGAGAGAGAGAGAGAGAGACACAAAGAGAGAGAGAGAGAGAGAGAGAGAGAGACACAGAGAGAGAGAGAGAGACACAGAGAGAGAGAGAGAGAGAGACACAGAGAGAGAGAGAGAGAGAGACACAGAGAGAGAGAGAGAGAGAGAGACACACAGAGAGAGAGAGACACAGAGAGAGAGAGACACACAGAGAGAGAGTCTGCCTGCCAATACATTTTGTTCCCTTTGGGTGGTGTTGGTGTGTTTGCTTGATAATAGCACTAATAATGACTTGGCAGCTGAAAAGATCCCATGTTTACAAATTCAGAACAAAGCAGGCCAGTGTGTAGAGGTGTGTTTGTTTGTGTGTGTGCATTTACTTAATGATGGCAAGGTGCGTGTAATGTCATTAGCCAGATTTTTTGTGTGCTTGCTTGAATGATGGTGTTTTCAATTAATGCAGCTAAGCTGCGGGGTGTAGCTAAATACAGCTTTGTCTGCAGAATGCCTGGAAAGTAGCTAAGGAACAGCGTAATAATAGCAGGTGCAGAACTTTTCTCCACACACGCTCTATGCAAATGAGCAGATGCTGCAGAAAAATGGATTAAATGTCCAGCAAATACAAAAAAATTAAAGTAATGTGTCTGCGCCTTGTAAATGTGTTTAAAGATACACATCAACATGCACAGACGGACATGTTAAGCCTAGTTTATGCTTCTCCATCTGCACGCTCACGTATTGACGGGGACGTTTTCCTTTTATACTTCTCCGCTGGTGTGTAAGTGTTGCAAAGCAATTCTCAGCCAGGATAGCAGGGAGGTTTAGACCTTCTCTGTTGGGTCTACCAACCATTGCAGTGACGTCTCTGGTCGATGACAGTTTATTTACTTCAGCTTGTAAACGTACGTCCACTCAAGGAGCAATGGCCAGTAGAGAATGAGTTTTGATTGAGCTGGGAAACTTTTTACTAGAAGTGCAGCTCATTGAATACTCTAAAAACACTTGTAAACAAACACATTGATCTGGTTTGTTGTTCTCTAAACCTCGTGGTGTTCAAACTTGCCAAAAGACCATATTAGATAAACTGGCCTTGCAATATAAAGCATCTAGAGCCCAAAAGCTGCATTGACTACTAATTACATCGACTATATAGCACCATTCTGTTGAAATGATGTTGGGTTGACCAATCACAAACCTGCGCTCTCCATTGCATTCGACGGATAGTTAAAAAATTGGGCTCTACTCCTGCGTGTGTGCCAGTCGGAGAGCCCTTGCATCGATGGTTAATGGCACTGCGTGTCTCCACACCTTCACAGACAGAGAAGCATAAACTAGGCTTGATTTGACCTAATCAAGTTGTCTGGGTGTACTAGCATCAGTATTATTAGGTAAATTAGTGTCACACTAACTTCCATGCACAGATAAGTTAACAAATATAAAGACTCACTTGAGATAATGATAAAGATCACATGCTCCTCTTCTGTCTTCCACCATTTGACCTTTCAACAGGATTGGTAAAACTTCTGCTACGTTACCCCAATTACCACAGCATAGCTTCTTTCCCTGCCCCCACTCCTCTTCCTCCTTCCCTTGCTTTACCACTCTCTTTAATGAGCAGCTTCCAAATGAAATGTTTCCAAACAGGGTGTTAATGAAACATGGACAGATTTATTAGTCATAAGTCTCCAGCTAATCATTTCCCCTTCCTAATAATTAGGCTGAGCTGAGTAAATCTTTTTACAGTGTGGTCAGAGAGTGCTGAACCAGTGCCAAGAAGGAGAGGGCTGGAGAAAGAAATCGTACTCACTTTTGATCCGCTCACTTACATCACCCTGACTTTTTGTCACTTTTTTTTTCATGCACTTTGGCTTCCACAATTGGCTTTTAGCACCCGAGCAGCAAACATGCTTTGTTTTTCAGGTGATGAAGGAGGCTTAATTTTGCTGTGGAATAATGAGAGTGAATTAAATCCATTGATTTCATTCCTTGTAATTATTTTTGATTCAATGGCTTGATATTAAATGGAATAACCATTTTCATGAGTAATGATGAGAATAGATACCCACAGCAGGGTGTAGGTTTGTGTGCGGGTGTGTGTGGGTGTGTGGGTGTGTGTGTTTGTGTGTGTGTGGGTGTGTGTGTGTGTGAGAGAGAGACAGAGTGATGGAGAAAGTAGGGTAGATGTGTCAGTTTATTGTGTTGTGCTGGAGGGGTGACTAATGATTAACTGATTTCATTTTTCCAGTTATTTTGATTAGCAGTTGGAAAATAATGTAGACAGACAGGAAATGAAAGAGGAGACCAGATCCTAGAGGTGGGAAGAAGGAGCTGAGAGATAAGGAAGGAAAGGAGGACAACAGAGGAGTTCTGATTTTAATAATTAAAGGATTTGCCAGCCAACACAATCAAAGCTGAGATGTGTTGTGTCTACCTGGTAAGGAAGGAGACAAGTTGAGGGGGAAATAAAATCAGCTGTAGAGCCTGAGGTGAACTGATGCTTCATTGAAAAAGTACAAGCAAAAGAGACTCTTATTAAATTCTCTTTAAAAAAAAATTCAAATCATCAAATCAAACTTTATTTATAAAGCGCTTTTCATACAACATAGCATTTCAAAGTGCTTTACAGATTAAAATGACCCCACATACACCCCCCACTACCTGGAGAGCACCCAGGCAGCCACGGCCAAAACACCGCTCCCGAGGCAGAGGGCTCCCACAGAGGAAACAGTGGAAAGAAGATTAAAATAACAGGTTAAAATATTAAAATAAAGAGTAGATAAATATGAGATTAAATAGTAAAACGCTGATAAAATGTAGAATAATTTAGTGTAAGACATTGATCAAATTTAATCAAGTAAAACATGCAGAGCAATTAAGCAGATATTAATAATTGGCAGTAGCTTGCTGTTTTGTTTACCTCTTTAAAACATTTAAAGCAAATACAATACAGTGCCCACCAAAAGGAGTCATCCATTAAACTTTTTTTTAAGGCCTGGGCTTTGACTGGGCCATTCTAGCACTCAAATATGCTTTGACCTCAACCAGCCATTCTCTTGCCTGGGCTTTGTGTATCTGTCGATACTGATCCGATACTATTGTTGAATTAATAATAAACTGTATACCCTCCACCTTATACCTTACTTGAAGAGACTATTCTTTTGCTGAGGTGCAGGAATTCAGCGTGCTCCTTTGCATAGTGTTTTTAGATGACCATGATTAAAGTGGTAGTATTTTACTTTGCAGTAATACCACCTCCCCTCGAAACATTTACTGAGCAGACATTGCAAACAGCCGATAAACTAGTTGGAGTGGCAAGCGTAAAATATCTCCACACAGCCGACCCTCTGGCTCGCTCCATGTTGCTTCTAGCATGCGACACACGTGAAGCTGAAACATGAAATACGTTCTGCTGCGACGAAAAAACAAAACAAAAACCTGGATCGGCCAGTGGATCTGTTCATTTTTCCAATCCCCGATCCAGCTATTCTGTCAGTATCGCGGCCGATATCCGATCCTAATATCGGATCAGTGCACCCCTAGTTCAGACCTAGTTCCCCTGTTCCAGCTGAAGAAAACAATTACCTCAGCATGATGCCGCCACCACCATGTTTCAATGTTAGGGAAGTTAGTTCTGGGCAATATTCAGTGTTAGCTTTCCACCAATTTGCATAAAGCCCAAAAAGTTACATTTATAATGATCTGATGAAACAATAAGGCCTTTACAGAGCAGCTGTGTTTACACTTACCCTTGCTTTCCACCGGACACGTAGGCGGCCCGTAACGTCTGCGAAGCATAATACGCAGCTGATAGCCACTATTCTAGTCAATGGGACCGTTTCCACAGGGTGCAAAGCAGTGCAAATCGGACGCTCCTAAGAAGCTAACATAGAATTACATTTCCCTCCTGCATACTACACTTTAAGCTATGCATTTTAAATTCTCTTGTGATTTTGTGACCTCCCGGGACCAGCTGGGTGGGACGGTTTTGCGAGTGATACGCGTTTAAAACTCACCCAGTGAGAAGGGACGCTAAATTCAAGAGTAAACTGCGTCTATCACACTGGTGGAAAGTTGGAAAGCAGGGGTAAGAATACATCATGCACATGTGGAATGTTCACTAGTTAACTGACTCAAGAAGGTGACTGGTAGCACTAGATCTTATTCAAGGGTATCAAAGTAAAGGAGGCTTAATACAAATTTCACTACACTTTTCAATACACTTTTTTCTTTTATTTGTAAACTATATATAATTTTTTGCCAATTCACAACTATGTGCTGCTTTGTGGATCTATCACATAAAATCCCAAGAAAAAATGCTGATGTTTGTGGTTGTAATGTGACAAAATGTGTTTAAGGGCTATGAACACTTCTGTAAGGCTCTGTAACTAAACTGTAATTTCAGTGTTGTTTACTACAACACAATCCTATCTTATGAGAAAATACATCTCAAGCATTATGTTGTCTTATATTGTTTTAGTTTTTCACATTTTTAAGACCTGACAATATTGCTTAACTTTCATGGAGCTATCAGCTGACAAAGAGAAGCGGATGTTCATTATTTACTTCTTGCTCACGGGGTTGACCTCACTGGGTTGGGGTTTCTTCCCTGTGTCAAGTTAACTGAATAATCTCAATTGTCTTTTTGAGTAAATCTGGTGCTCGTCTTATGATGGACTGGCAAACTGCCCAGGATGTTTCCATGATTTCTGGATAGTGCTCGCTGAGACAAGATCCAGCAGCATCCTGTTATCTTAAGCTGGATATGAACTTGGATTGAGAGTTGCCGTTTTATGAGGTGTAGTTAATGATGGTGTAATTCTAAATGCTTATTCACTGGCTGGTTTCACCGTCCTCGGTTTCTTGCAACAATGTGGGTTAATGCACTGTACGTTCAGTGCTTTACAAAAATAGTGCCCCTTGCTTACATTCACAATATGTAATAGTAACACAGAAAAAGGGGCATAATTGTAAACCGGAAGTAAAAGGATATATGGTTTTCTTCCTTTCTATCTGACAAATTCAAATAAAAAAATGTGTGGTGCATTTGTTTTCGATCCCCTTTACTCTGATATCTCCAAAAAACTGCATCTTGCTATCAGAAGTCAAACTCGACCGGCCCTGGCCCTCGTTGGATGCCTGGTCTCGGCACCCTGCGTTGCGTGGGATCAGGACCCGGGAGCTGGTACAACTTGGTGTCCAGATGCTGGCTGAGCCCAGCCTGGGGATGCTGTCCGTCCCCTGCGGCTATCGGTGGGGCGCTGGGATGTTGGCGGTGGGGATTGGCCTAGGGTGGAGGCGGCGCGTGGCGGCTGGCGGCCGGCCGTGGCCCCTGCAGTGCCGGGCCCCTTGTTGGCCGGTCTCTTGTCGGGTCACTGCTGGGGGGTGGGGTGCCCCTGGGCCCCGGCTCTCCCGGTCCATGGACCGGCCCGCCCTCGCGCGGCTGATTGCCGGCGGGGCCCGTGGGCTCGTCACTGCTGCCCCCCGGGCCCCTGCATAGTAGCCGCTGGACGTTCCCCTGGGGTTCTCCTTTGCTCCTCTCTTGGGGGATGCGGTCTGCCCCGCCCGGGTCCGCCTGGGGCTCTGGGGGTCCTTTGGACGTCTTTGCTCCGATCTCCTTCATGTCTGCCGCGATTCCTGGGAGTCGGATTGATGCCTGGTCACACCAACTATCGAACACTCTTATGGAGAAACCTTATATGCACCAGCATGCTAACACATACACATAGATTCGGGGTCTCTGGTGTTTAAGGATTTATTCTTGGGCTGAGGTTATCATTACTAGATAATGATTAATCGGTACCATGAGTTTTCCTGTGACGTTGTTGTATTTTTATATCTATTTTTGTGTGATGTGGTTGTGTAATTCTTAGTTCACAATGTTTGGTTTGTTTTGTCGATGTTCCTTTTTCGTGTTTTGTTTTGTTTTTCCCCCTCTCTCTGCCGTCCTGTAGGTATGGAGGCAGACTTCAATGTCTTCCGGTGTTTTCTTTGTTCCCCTTCCTCTCTTGTATTTTCAACTCACCCTCTCTCTTGACTTTTTGTTTCCTACATCTCTTCTTCATCTTCCTTCTTTCTTCTCATTAATTTTCCATCTCCGTGTCCATAACATCAGGAAATAAAAACCCAAACAATTCATAATAAAGATTTTTCACACATATATCAAGTGGAGGACTATAGCAAAAGCTGTACTGCTCCGCTCGTGAAAGTAAATCTGTTGGGCCTCTACTTGGTACTCAGACACCAATTCTGAGCTCCACACTGCCAAACAGGACACGTAAAAAAAAAAAAAAAAAAAAAAAAAAAAAAAAAAGTCAAACTCGAGAAGTATTAAATATTAATACTAAACAATAATATTTAATATTATTATTATTCTATGGAGTCCACTTTTTAATTTAATCATAGTATAAATATACCTCTTCTGTGAAGACCCCAGAGGTCTGTTAGAGAATGTTAGTGAACAAACAGCTTCATGAAGGCCAACATTCACAGCAGATAGAGAGAAAAAGTTGTGGAGAAATTTATAGCAAGGTTAGATTATAAAACAAAATTCAAAGCTTTAAACATCTCACAGAGTACTGTTCAAGCCAACATCTGAAAATGGAAAGAGTATGGCACAACTGCAATTCAAACACTACGTGGGTATCCATCTAAAATGACAAGTCTAGCAGAGAGAGCATTCATCAGAGAAGCAGCTGAAAAGCCAATGGTAACTCCAGAGGAGTTGCATAGATCCAAAAATACGATGGGAGAATCTGTTGACAACTATTAGAAGTGTATTTCACAAATCTGGTTGTTATGGAAGAGGGGCAAGAGGAAAACTAGTGTTTAAAGAAAAGCATAAGTCCTCCTAGTCAGGGACAATATTTCATGGCAGGAATTTTATACCATCCCAGGCCACCACCTTCCTATTCATGCAAAAATGCCTAGATTGAGTTAGATTGCCTACTGATGGAGAAGTGTAAAATAATAAAACAAAGGCTACATATGTGCCCACACAGCTTTTTCTGTTCCTTTCCCTTACAAAATAAATAGTTCTGTTCTTCTGCAATAAGCTGTACTCAAATCACATAATTCTAAATAATCTACTACAACACTGGTAAATGTGAAGCCTGCACATTTAACAAATTGAATGACATCAATCCTGGGTTACCTATTAAAATACAGAGAAATGATGTTTTGGAGTGGGAATGAGAGTAATTCTAAAATATCAGTTATAACCATGTCGTAATTTCTGTCTGGTTTCCCCCACCAATGGATCTCTTTCTTCCAACTAGTTGTAATCTCTCCTTACCTGTGAAAATCCTGCGTCATTTTCCCTGCCGCTGGCCTCTGGTCTTATTTCTTCTCTCTGACTTAAATTTTTCTATTGTGGCAATAAAGATATGAAAATGTGGAAAGCAAAATTTTGAAATAGAATTCGAATGAGTAGCAGTGAAATTGCTTTGGAAATTACCCTCAAAGTCCCTTTTGTGCCATTGATTTTTTTTCTCAGCCACTTAAATTCTCTTTTCACCTGTGTAGACCCTCCCTGGCCCTGCTGTCTTTTTTGACAAATGTGTTTCAAATATGAAGGAAGCAGTAAAGTTCTGCACAGAAATGAAAGAGGATTGGGTTTATTCCTTGCATGAACTGACTGGTGAGGGATGTAAAATAGGCAACATTAGTATTGTTAGTTGCTTAACATGATGCATTGACATGTATTAACTAGCCATCCTTCAGCTAACAATATCTGCATGCAACAGCATAACTCAACATACAGCTTGTTTGGGGGGAAAAAAAGTGTCAGCATTTTTTGGCTTTTGCTGGCTCTGGATCGGTTGCTGAACATGATGCTCTGCTCAGCAGCACCTGCCTGTGTGATCTACTGCTGCCCGCGTTAGCATGTGTACGCTTGAGGTGCGTTTAAAGATGGCTAGGAAAAATACGTTACCACATATTAACGGATTAAACTGGCTGAAAAAAGTGCGGGGAACACAAAGCATTGACATGGAACGTGTCCCACGTATACCCCGCATCTGTTACACCAATGTTCAGTGGAGCAGATGGCTTCACGAAGGATTGTTTATTTAAAAATCATGCATTACCTGACCTGACCTTCGCAAATCGCCGAGTGGGCCAGTTCACTGGGAAATGTCCCGGTGCCCCCGATGGCCAGTCCGCTCCTGCTCCTAGTAGTATGTCACAAGTCATGTTGGGGATGAAACAAATATGTGGAAGAAGGTGCTAAAGAGATGCTATTCTTCAGGGACAGGGAAGCCATTCAGAGTTGTTTGTCAGATGGATGGAGCTAAACACAGGAGGACAACAACCATGAACAGAGTTAGAACTGGCTGAGATCAAATGATGTGTTAGCATGTCCCAGTCAAAGTCTAAACTAAATCCTATCTATATCAAAATGTAAAAATGTATGCTTTCTTTCCATCCAGTTCATTTGAGCCTGACTTTTTTGCAAAAAAAGAATGAGCAAAAATAGCATAAGGTGGCTGGACAAAAGATTGCACCAGGAGGGCTAAATGGAAGTGCTACCACTTTACAATCATTCAGTACTCTATTAGTGTGAACACATAACACAATGTAGAGAGGCTTGTGGTCGTCATGAGACAACATGTTTAAAAAACATAAATAGTTTTTCAAAACGGTGTCATAAATGCAGAACATGTGGTCTGTCGGTTTTCCTTAGAGCAGCTATTCTTTACCATAGTTTTTCTTCTCTCTCATCTATTCTTTCTCTCCCTTTCTAGGGCTGAATTATGTACTGATTAGGTTGTACTTGCCCTCTGTCCTTGTTAATACTCGATTTACACAGCTCATATTTGACTTCTATATCCTTCTTTGTCTTACCTTCCCCTATTATTAAGATTTAACATCTCTGGTTTGTTTCTCTTCCTATTGTGCCATATTCCCTCTTGTACATTTTTTCACTCTTCCTTTAAACTTGCAGCTCCTGTTGTCGCAGCACAAACACTGCCTTGCCTCTTTCTGTCTGCATCTCTTATGGTACCCTTGGAGTTTCTATTCCTATAGCTGCCTCCCCACCTCTCCTTGCGCTTCCCTCCATCTGATTGCTTGTTAGTTGGTATGCAGCCTCGAACCCCCATTGTGCGTTCTTGCCTGTCATCACTCTCTTTTTCCATCTCCCTCTCTTCCCTCATTCTTTTTCCCAACCACTCATGTCCACTCTTTATAACAAATAGGAGGAAAAAACAGCCGCACAGCTGCAAAAGGGCAGCAGATAGAGCCTCTATACAGTGCATAAACAAATCGCAGCAAAAATAAAAGGAGAAAAGAAATGTTTTTGGAAAAGGGAATTCTTTGCTTAAAAGGAAAAATTAAGAGAGATAAAGAGCAGCGAGCCAGGATGGAAAAGAAAAGGAAAATGGAGGAGGGGCAACAGTAACGATAATATATGGATGGGGGCTTAGTAGTGGAATGACAAATGGGTCTCAAGTGACAGAGTACTATATTAAAAAGTAAATTGATATGCAAATGCAGGGTGTGTGGCTTTGGAGGACAGGGATAGCCTGTTGTCCTCGCTGAAGTAGAACAGAGGTAGAGAGAAAGGTGAGAGCTGGTGTCCGATAGCAATACAGGAGTCCATTAATGTGTATGTTTTTGTCTGATCGGTTCAAAAGTGTGTACTTCATATCAGGCTCGAATGTACAGCCGAACATGTGTTTGTGTTTTGTGGCGGGAGGGGCGCTTGTACTTGCAGTGCAGGGCCTGCTTCATTTAGTGAAGCTGGGTGACGGCTAAGTGGGCCGATAATTTCTCCCACAGTGGATGGTAGTGTTAATTTCCTGCAGCAGGAGAAAGATTGGCAGAAATGGATTAAATGCATTCCCATATTTCAGCTCAAAACTAGTATGGTGATACTGAAACAGCACCTGATCAGAATCTTTATTTAATTATATTTCGGAAACAGCTACGGATCACCTCACCACTATTAGGATTTTTAGTTAAACAGTTACATTTGTAAGACAAAATGAATCTTCAATGCATAACACTATGAAATGTAGCCAGTCAATATTGACTTTGTGATCAGTTGAACCAGACTTGAATGGTAAACATAGCTAGTTAACGATTTAGCAGCTCAAGAGCTAATGTTAGCTTCAGTGAAAAAAACTAATTCTCTAGTGTGACGTACAGTCAAGACAATCCAATGACTTTAACATGATTTTACCAACTTACTGTTTACTTATTACTGTTTCATATTTCATCCTATGGAAGAGGTTCCGTGAAGTCTGATTATGGTGTTATACTATAGTTTAAACTAGCGGTCTATGAGAGTCCTTCTCTAACCCAACTAACTGGGTCACAATTTTTCACCCAATATGTTGTTAAAACTATCCAACTACCAAAAGAAAATCAAGGATTTGGATTAAAAGAATAGCCCATCAGGGTTTTGTAGGTACCATTAACATTGTTAGTTGTTGTTTTTAGTATTATTAATAAGAAAACATGCTGTTCCACTGTAGAGTTGTTGTTGTTTTTTTTTTTTTGTCATTGGCACAGTGGTTCTCTACAGGATCTTTGACTCAATTTGACTTGTCTAAATTTGAATGTATGTTTATTTTGTTGCTTGTTCTGTTCATTTTTTTTTTTAACATTTCCTAAATATACACTCAACACGTCTCGGATGAAACATGTTCGATGTATGTGAAGCAATTAAAATGAAAATTTTATTTTTCTTTTAATGTTCAATATTTGGTTAAAATATCCTATAAGTAACCATCATGATGATTTCTATTCTGTAAGAAGGCTTTGAATTAAAGACCCGCATGCCAAAGTCAAAAACATCCACTTAAGCAGACAAAGTTATTTTTAACTTGCTTAAGGTATTAAGTAAGTTAAATACAATTTGTAAAGCTAATAATTTAACTTATTGGATAGATTTGTCTTAAGTCATGCAGATCTTAAATGTAAATTACAATGGGCTTAAAAGAGTCCTAAAAAGTTCTAAATTTGATGTTCTGAAACTTGCAGAAACCCTGTGTACAACTCAGGAATAGAAATAAGAAAATAATGACCTATATTGGCGGAAAATGATCTCCATATAGTTCTCCTGAGTCCAATTCTAGTGTGTTTAACAGATGAACCAAAGGTCAGCTGCATTTAGTTAAACGTATTAAATAGCTGTTTGGAACATATACACCCAGACACAGCTGTCGAGGGAAACAAAAAAGCATGTCCGTGTCAGATTTTGCGCCATGTTTAAGACTGCTGCGTTAATGAGTCATGACACTTCTAACTGGAGAGGAGGAATGAGCTGCTCTCTAATTACTATGGAAATGTGTTCATTTCCCATCAGACACACATATACATATGCAGCCATGCACTCAGTGAGTCACGCACACACTCAAACACACCCAGCAATGAGAAATGGTAGAGGTGGGGGGTGTTTCCGACATAGGTTTTGCAGAACATGTGCATGCATGCAGTGTGCGTGTGTATGTGTGTATGACTTTGCATCACTAAGGGGTTCTCACAGTTGGAGCAGAGGTGTCACCCATGTCCCCATTCCCCATATGTTTTAACACACATGCCCCAAAGCACTGAGTATATGAGAGTGGAAGTCAAGGGGGTAATGATAGTCCCTTGGTGTTTGGCTAGCTTGATCCCAGCTGATAACCAGGTGGGATCAAGCTAGCCCTTCTTAAGAACATTATCCCCCCCCCCCCCCTGTTTATCCTCAGAGACCAAGCAGCAGCCTCGATCATTATGCACATATGCCTATATGTGTGGAAGTGTGTATTCCCAATACAGCCTATTGATGTCGGGGTTACAGCAGGCGTTCAGCTGTGTAAAGTCAACAGAAGAACTAAACATCAAATGAGTGTTACTGAGCTTAGTAGGACCGCACATGTTCCCCATTTCTGCTCCTCCATCTCATTCTTAGTCAGACCAGGCTGCACTGTCTCCTCTGTTTTCTTCTGTCCGTCTTCATCTCATTTCTCAGCTCCTTTTCCTTATCAAATCTTTGCTCTCTGTCTCTTTCAGTCTCAGTTTCAGTTCTCTGCTTCTCTCTACTGATTTCTTAAATCACGTACTGTGTGCACCATAGATTCCCAGTTATCCCTGGTCCTGAGCCCAATTCAATTTATCTTCTTGATGGACAGGCATACTGACTAAATGCTTTGTTCCCTGTACCAGGAAACCTGTGAGCTCTAACTAGCCCCTTGCTGATAAGGTACAAGACAGTTACCTTTAGGAAATAAAGAATAAACCACCAAATAAACATTAATGGCAAACAAGCATGTTTCAATTCAACTACGTTTATTTATATACTTTCGCGCCAATTTAAAACACATGTTGTCTCAAGACAGGGATGGGTGATATGGCCTCAAATCTATATCGTAATATAATCTAAAGCATGTGCGGTAACAGTATCTATTGCAATATATTATGTTCTTTTCTTTATATATGTCAAAATTGACTGCTTATGAACATTCTCACTTTCCAGATACATTGCAGCAGAACAACAACTTCAAAAAAGTTTTGAATGCCATTTAAAGAACATTAATTGTGTAAAATGCATAAAAAAAATAGTAAAATCTTTTTCCATTAAATGCAACTCAAAAATTCTCACAACATAAAGATAAAGATATTTTAAATAAATTAACAGCTAAATGTTATGACAACACAAAGTTCAAAACTGTTTGTTTTCCTGGTTACTTATTTATGAATTTAATATCGCACAACATAAAACTGCACATATTTAAAATTAAAAATGCTTAAAGTTCAACAGGTTTATTTTCAGTTAAATTAAAAAACAACTGAAGAGTTTAAACTTGCAATCTGTCTAGTGTAAAGACAAACACTGAACATCAGTCTTTATCCTCCTTGCATACCTGGTACAATGTAGAGTATGTAGGCACAGCTTGATGACATTATCAAAATGCGCAATCGCGGTTGGCCAGTATAGTCAAACTCTCTACCTTTGGCTAGATTTATATCATTTCTACCTTATACCTTTTATATCGCCCACTACTATTTCAAGGCACTTTACAAAAAAATAAGATAATTTAGTCCAATCAAACAGACAGACAGATTGCAAGTCAAATAAATATGTTTTAAATTGATCCTATAGTTGTCAAGCAATGCAGTTAAGTTTGATTTATTATTCAAATTGATCAGAGTTTTCTGTGTAAAGAAAACCAGCAGATTGTGTCAAATCACTGACCTGCAGTATTCACTCCTCCTGAGAATGTAGCAACAGTGGACCATCGCTTACATTGTGTTCTTGACTTACTTTGCAGCAATCCCTCATACTGCACATGCATGTTTACAAGTGCCAAGTCACAAGTCATTTCTCACGAGTCCAAGTCAAATCCAATGTCTGTAATGATTCAAACCAAGATTTTCCTCATCAAATGGCATCTCGTCTATCTTTAACCCACTGTATTACAGGAGGTTAAGAAGTTATGCAAACAAACTGCTTGAATTTATTAAAAAATTGCTCAAATGTAACATTTACCCCATTAGAAATATAAATATGTGTGTTAAAAAATCAATAGAGATCAACACATGTTAATCTCTATGTTTATATTCTCTAAACCCTTAGTATAGTGCATTTAATAAGGTTTGGAGGGTTAGTGTCTCCTCATTGAGTCAGAACAATTTCTTTAGGAAGCTGTTGTTCTAAATGCTTGTAAAATGTTGTTGTCAAGTGTAAATATTAACCATGATGGGTACACTATAAATTGAGGCATAATGAACAAGAGACAGTGTAGTAAGTAAATAAGAGATTGCCAAGCTTCTGAATGAAAAGAACAAGAAGGGCTTTTAATTTGGTGCTAGCCGAACAGGAGAGACGATAATATTTCACCAATACCTGTGTTTTGTCCTGAAGTGAACCAAATGTATTTAATACAGCACTCTGTTAAAGAGACATCCATTTGTTCCCTATTATTAGGCTACAGCAAGTCTTTTTTTTTGCAGCTTAAGTGCAACTGTAGTCCAAATTTGAAACTCCAGTCATCATCCTTCTTATCTAATTCCCCCTATTATGAGTTTAAACAGCTTTTTCTGTTCACTAAATAAAGAGGATAAGTCAATAAGCAGTATAGTATTTACGTTGCAGCTTGTAAACTGATCCATGTTTCACATTCACACTTTTTTCAGAATTTAAAGCAGATCACTAAATCTTAGATGTTATGTATTAATATATTAGCCGAATATGCCTCTTAGCTGTGTTTGAGACAGAAGCTGTACAAAATCAAAAATAACATTCATTTTCAGTCGGAAACACGCAGGTCTCACACAAACGCACATCCTGGCGATGGATCCTTACTGTGAGGTCTGTAGTACAGAATCAGTTAAACACTTCCTCACAGCTGCACTGCAGGATTTAGTTGATCAATTTGTCAGAATTTTTGTATTGATCTTTGGATTGACCCATGCCTAAAGGCGTGCATGAGTGTGCTGAGGCGGGTGCGTAACAGTGTGGGTCTGTATTCGTGTATTTGATGATCGGTGTTCGTAGACCAGTAAAATGAAAGGGTGTTTTAAGATGCACATTTGCTGATGTAAGATGCACAAACATTCAGTCTTTTTAACCAAACATCATGAGTACCAGGTCATGAAAAGGCAAAATGTATTATTCAACAAATATGTGCCTTTATTTTAGTACTTTAAAGAAAGTCATAAAAAGTCCCTTTTACATTATGAAAAACAGCTAAAAAAAAGAATACTTTCAAAAATGTCCTGCTGTAATCCACGTAGAAAACCTGTCACATAGAAAAGAAAACAAGCTAAAAATCAAATCTTAATCCACAACACACCATAGTTGTTTTATACATCTATTAGTCAGTTTATATTTTAATAATTTACTACCCTTTGCAAAAATGTTTAAACCACCTTTTAGCTCATTACAGACTATTCTATAATTTTGCTCAACTGAAACCCAACTTAATTTGGCATTGTAACTAAAAACAAATTACCTTTATGTCTTAATGATCGTGTTTCTTTATAAATTTTTTTTGAAAAGAACAAGGAAGTCTATTGTTTTTCAAAATATAATCTCTTAACATTTTAAAGATTTTTGATGCATAAAAATATTTTTAGATTCATGAAGGAGTCTTTATTTGTTTTTTTAGCTCTGTAGTTTCATACATACAATATGATTTACTATTGTGTCATCTGCAAACAAAAAAGATCCTTATGGGCAGGATTTATTTATGTGGTCAAGTACTTTTTAAAAGGTCAATCTGCTTTTGGCTGGTGAACTGTCATTACTTTATGGATTGTACATACAACTATGCTTTTCTGTTTCAGGCATTGTGGATACATAAAGGCCAAGCAGGACCCTGATGAAGAGAAGATGCAATTCCAGCATGGTCGAGGTAAAGACACTAACCCGCGCTTGCACACTCTCATGAATAAATGCAGAAATCATTCCTGGGTGACATTTATCTTAAAACCAGAGTTTACACCCACCTGAGATGAATCACTTTACTGCTGTATGTGGAGCTGCAAGCATCTGACTGAGGGAGGAATAGTTTGATGTGACAACGCCGTGTAAAGCAACTCGACTGTATTTGTCTGTATATAAGAGTCCTACTTTCTTTGCTTGTCTTACAGTTGATTATAATTGAGTTACAGAACAAGCCCCGGATCTTTGAATGTGGAGACTTTGCAGCTCAATCAAAGTCATTGTTTTTCACAGACGCTTCTATAAACGTCACTGGCAGAGTGCTGCTCTATATGGGCTCCTGTTAAAAGTATGACTCATTTTAGCACTATTGATGATAAATTGTCTAATTGTGTTATTATTTGTTACAACATATAAAGAGCATCCACAATAAAGTTCCAATTTCAACTGAAAGGTCCAAAGTTGTTTGAAAAGAAACACAGAATCCATGATTTGTTGTAGTAAATAGCTTTTTGCTGCATGCATAATATAAATAGGAAGTTTTATAAATTATACTTAGGGTGATTTCTATCTAGAAATCAAGTAAGTCTATGTTTTTCTCTCTTTCTTCCACTAATCCAGTGAAGCTTCCAGGCAGCAGAACGTACATCCACCCTCACACCTACGAAGACCCAAACCAAGCTGTCCGAGACTTTGCCAAAGAGATAGATGCTTCCAACATTCGCATAGAGAGAGTCATTGGAGCTGGTGAGTTGGCATGGAAGCATGAAAGAATTACTCAGAAATCTGTTCAACATTACACTTAATATGTACATATTTTTCTACTTTTTGAGCACATACAGTGCCTTGAAAAACTGTTTACTGCCCACACCTCAACTGACAGTCTGCTGCAGGACTTCAGAGTAGTTGCCCACAGACATTCTTTATCCAATCCGAATGGGCTAAACTTTTACTTGTTACATGCCCAACAAGAGTGGAGACATACATACTATTGAATCTGGGGGCTAAACAAAGCATTTGAGGACTTTGGGTAAATTTGTGTAAAAAGCTGCTTTGAAAATTAATTATGTTGCTTTTGTGTGTTGGTGCCATCATGCAGGAGAGTTTGGGGAGGTGTGCAGCGGTCGCCTGCGTGTTCAGGGGAAGAGGGAGATCTACGTGGCCATCAAGAGCCTGAAGGCAGGATACTCTGACAAACAGAGGAGGGATTTCCTCTCTGAGGCATCCATCATGGGACAGTTTGACCATCCAAACATCATCAGGCTGGAGGGTGTTGTCACAAAATGTGAGTGGACGCAGGCAATGAAACCTTTTCTTCATTACGTGTTATTTATCAGATGTTGGTTGAATCATGCGATGCTCTTAATTCCTCTCCGTGTAAGTGGGTGTGGGTGTCTGTCACATACCTGTTTGAAACACTGCAGATGTGGCAGTGATGCGAATAAAACCTGACCCTGGATCAGATAAAAGCCCCATTACCATGGCAACACAGCGGTTACGCATGGCATGACAGTGTGCACGTGATGTAACTGTCCACCACTCAAATGGCCACTTGTTTACTTCACATGATTGTGTTTGAGCAATTAGAGTGAGCCTGTGTGTTGTTGATGTAGGTGAGACAGACACAGGCCTGGTTCAACAAGATAGCTGATTTGTTATCGTTGCTCTCTCCAGCCATCCTGCTTTCATAACCCTATCTCGTACTCCTGCTTTTTCTCCCAGTCAGTGTCCATCTAATCGTCTCATTCAGTCGCTCATTTTCACTCTGTGTGTCTCTTTCTATCTAATTTTTCCATTCTCATCTTATCGCTCTGTTTCTTCTCCATTTTCTTTCAGTTTCAAATATTGACATGCTAAGCTGACAACATTTGAATATCCAATGATAGATCTTACTGTATAACCATCATTTTGTGGCTCCCAGTACACTCGCCCCACATGACAGTCTGTGCAAAATTTAAGCATGGGACATAAATTGAGAAGCGCATTGTAGTGAAATCTGTGTTCAGGGCTGGAGCATAGTAAATACCATTTCCTAAAGTATAACTTTAAAGGACCAGAGTTAAAAATGTCCACTGTATCACTTTATTTTTCTGCCCCACTTCAAATCACAAAGGCATTTTTTTCCCTTCTCTTCAAGGCCTTTTTAAAAAAAGGCATTAGTTGCTGCTTATTTTTATGAGTAATGTTTTTGGAGGGCTTTTAAAATGGAGAAAACTGGTAAAGTTCGATGAAAGTTCCCACTTTTTGACTAACATCACTAGTTTGTGCTAATTTTAGGCATACACATGTTCAAATAATGACATATACAGCACTCCTCTTATGTGCACATGTAGCAACTAATAAAGTAATAACTGCCAATAATATAAAAACCTCCCAATAATTTAATAAAATTTTTGCCTCATTAGCAAACAATATTTCAACAACAAAATATGTTTTTACATTATTTGTGCAGTATTTATTAAAGCCTTCAAACATGTAAGAACTGCAGCTGATAAAGGTATAATACATTAAAAGAACTGCATTTCTTGGGAATAAGAATGTTTCCATTTAGCTAAAAATAGGTATAGTAGGATTAAGGATTGTAAGAGGCAGTTTAAGAGCTGTTTTATGAAGAGTTTATTTATAATATGGTTTATTTGCTTGGATATATACATTTAAAATGTCAAGTTTGGAGGAATATTTTACTAATTGCTGTAAAGCCCACTTGGTAGTTGGATCACTTTGTGGAATGTGCTAGACTTCAGTAAGTTAAAAAAGGGTTTTTCCTTTCCATTTGTCACCACAATTCTTCCTCAGGAAGAGGCATTGCTGCAAAGTCAATAACTTGATGCATTCAGCTGGGATGTCTTAGATAAAAAGATGTTTTATCAACTGGCATAATAATCTGAACTTGACTGAACATTATTATAACTAGAACTGAATTAGAAAATATGTAAGTGATTCTAAATCTGTTAATATGATTTGATTAAATTATTTATATTTTTCTTTATATAAACCTGATCTGTTTGTCTTGTAAAGTGATTCAAGATGTAATTTGTTGTAAATTGACAACATGTAAGTTAACTGACTTTAACTGATTTAAAATCCTTTTCAAATATTTTTTTATTACATTTTCATACTTTCCTCACCATCCTCTTTACTGTGTGTGCCATCAAGATTAAACTTAGGTCCTTGTCCAGCCTTGTTTGTCTTGGCACCATTTGCATTAAACTTTTTCATTATTGCCCTTACTGTAGATTTGTTTATACAACGATCTGTTTTCTTGTAATCATTTCCAATCTCTTGAAGATCAACACATCTGCTTATAAGTTTTCTTTCTTTCCCATTTTAAAGAAAGGCTAGCAGAAATAGTCTTCATTTTTTTATGCCAATAAGGAAGTCAAAAGGTTAATTGACAGCATAGTGTCTGATAGGGTTTCATATTTTAACTTTGTGGACAATGTGGTTCATATTTTGATTTACTGCAATAAATCTGGCATATAAAACATTTGATAAAATTCAGTTCACAACCAAAGAATGACTCACTTTGCTTCAATGTTTTTATTTAACAGAAAACTGTACAGTTTAATTTACTACAATAAACTACATTGAAGCAGAAGAATGACCTTTGCTGCTGAATGTGAATAACATTAAATTAAAGAACTATTTCACAAAAATTTGATTTGTAATAACAGTACAATAAACCTCAAAGCAATATAGAAAATCAGCCAACACATGTGCCTTCAACAATTAACCATAATCATTTTAAGGGTTTTTATGCATCTTTACTAGGGCTTCCAACTATTGAAGAAGTTTCTGTATTTGAAAACTTGCAAAATGTTCCAAGAACTTAAATTATGTTTCTCCTTTAAAACATATCGAAACAGAGAATAAAAAGGTACCACTTGTGTGAACACATTTAATCTCCTTAGATTGGCGAAGGCACTGTCAAGTACTGTACATTCTGTTACCCTGTGCTCTTCCTGTTTGTCAGAGCCACCACTCCATCATTCTTCTGATCTGACATCTTGTTATGCAGATGTTTGCGAGAGATCTAGACGCAAACAAAAAAGGCGGGTTGGAGAGAGGCAGTACAAAGAAGCTGAATTTTTAAACATGCAGGCAGACAAACGGAGCTCCGCTTCTGCCCTCGTCACCCACCTCGCTGCCACACATGCTCAGATCTTCCGTCCTTCACGCAGAAGTGCTTCGCAGCACCCGGGCCAAACAACAAAAGAGCAAATGGATATACGCATGCATCAACCATGAATATTTATACTTAGGAAAGTTAATTGGTTGTGTTCTTAGACTCATGAATATTCAGCAGCATGTGTATTATGAATGACACCATACTGAGCTTCTTATTAATTCCTTCCTATTGTTTCACTCCCTTTCTTCCTCTTCTTGGAGATATTAGAGAGACACGCAACACGTAGACATGTAATTATGGCAAAGTCGCTTGAATAACTCACAAGACTAATTTGAAACACCAAAATAAATCCAATAATTACTGTGAAGTGCTTGAACATTTTTGACAGCAATGACATGGTTGACAGCAGAAACAGCTAAATAACAGAAAAATGACTTGACAAGCAATTTATTTCAGCATAATAAAGTTCTCTGTGGTGTTCTTTGAATATGATTATTTTGTTTATTTTTTTTATATGTAATGATTGCTTGTCTCCTCTCTCTCTTTGTCCCCCTTCTCACCTGCCTTCACGCCACATTGACGAGCTGATAAAGCCCTGCAGAAACAAATCTCACTATCAGAGCAGTAATTTCACAGGTCACAGCTCAGGGTGTGCATGTGTTAGCAAAAGGGGGTGAGAGTTGAGATGGGTCAATAATTCCTTCAGGCCCTCTTTTCTCTGGCCCCAGCTGGTCCTCTCACACTGCCCTCGCTCTAATCAGACAGGCCGAC
The DNA here is from genome assembly GCA_963556495.2 of Valencia hispanica. Lineage (NCBI taxonomy): Eukaryota > Metazoa > Chordata > Actinopteri > Cyprinodontiformes > Valenciidae > Valencia > Valencia hispanica. Next base: position 33,176,113 of record OY747712.1, read on the forward strand.
CTGATTGCTCTGGACTCAGGTGTGCTGGATTGGTTTGTGTAGGTGTGAGTAGAAGTAGACACCGTAGTAGTATTGGTTTAAGTTGGAGTGGGAGTAATTGCTTTTCTGCTGCGGCGGGAGTAGGAGCCACGTTGAAGCTAGTTCAGCAAAAGCTGAAAAAGCTGAAGTAGTGCTGGTATGATATCAAGTAAGAGGAGCTAGTAGACTTTTTATATTACTTGAAAAGATTGAAGAAATTCATTTAAAATCAAGCTAATGTTTTTAAAAAAATTTAAAGTTGAATGAGATAAATAGTTCATAAAACTAAATGTATTATGAAGAATCATGTTTTTAAGGCTAATTTAAGTGTAAAGAAAATAATCATAAATGCTTACATTTAAATAAAAATGGTATGTCAGAATTGTCCATTTCCTAATAATCAGTGGATAAATCTGTATTAGCATCACAACAGTCAAACCCTTCTTATAATTGCTGCTTTTTACATGTTTACACTGGTATTTTGACAATGTATCTTTGGTGATGCGCTAAAAGTCTTTGTGGTTGGAAGGCCTCCTTAGCATCACCCTTATCTTCAGCTCCCTACACACATTCCCTTTCAGGTTCAAGGCTTACGGTCAAAAGAAAGATGTTGGTAAACTTAAAAGATTACTTTAACCCTAAATCTGCCTGAGATATGAATGTTTTAGGACTTAACCATATGTGGACTGTTCCAACCTGGACAGAAATGTTTTACACTGATAAAATGCAGTTTGTATTATGTGTAACATTTATTGTTTATGATAACATTTAATAGTTTTTCCAAAAATATGGGTAAAGTCTCATCTAGTTCTCATGAATACTGTATCATGTATCCTCTTGTCTCATGAACTAGATGTATGGGCGATAATCACTAACCCAATCATTATATGAAATAAGAATGCAGTTTATGTTCATGGTACTGCAGAATGAATTAGTTTTTGATTTAGATTTAACTGTAATAATGCTGACTTTAAATTTATAGGCAGCCCTTTTAAGCATTTACCAGCAGTGCCTGTAGTAAAAAGATCAAAATAACCGAGTGGTAACAGTGATTGGAGCAATAGTTGTGGTAATTGGGCTAGGGTTGTGTATGCATGAGTCTCTTTCTTAACTGAATTTTCCACTTCCAGCTGTTCTGCTTGTCTATGTGCAAGTGGGTGGGTGAATGTTTTCTGTTTAAAACCTCATAAGCCCTCAACCGCTGCCATGTGCAGCTCTAATAACCTACTCCGCTGTCTGTCACCTGATTGTTGCCATTCTTATGCTAATTAGACCACTGCATGCAGAAAAAGTCCCCCTTTTCTTTATCAGGCTTTTTACACAGAACGAAAGTGCAGCAATCTGCCCTCATCCCCTCATCCCTGCCCCCCTCTCTTTCTTTTTATCTTCCCTTTATCTCCCCAGTCCCTCATTTTATCCATCCGTCCTTTATGTGTCTTACAATCACTGCAACAATCAGCTCATTTGGAAAACCCTCAATTACAGAACTCAATCTCATCTGACACACACACACACACCCACCCACACACACACACACACACAATCATTAAAGGGCTGGTCTACAAAGGTGCTATTAAAACTGGCAAATTCGTGTTTTCCAGGCGTCTTCTGTTTGAACAAACTAGTGATTGGATTTAACTGCATGTCTTTGTCCGCTGAACAATAAGCATTTCAGTGTTTCCTGTCAAAGTGTTCTAAAGTATCCATGCTTTGAAAACACACGCAGATTCGAAGACTGGAAAGCACAGAGAGGAAACGGGACAGACGAAAAGGTGACGACGGGTGCGGGATGGTGGGAAGAACAGGGCATGGATGAATGAGACAAGGTACAAGACTGAGGAACTGGGAGAAGATAATGGTTGAGTTTAAATGATGGTGGCACGGAAAGAGGGGAGATGCTGAGGAGACAAACATGAGGAAATGAGAGGAGAGGAGAAGTGAAGAGAGGAGAGAAGATAAGGTTATTGAGTTTCTGTCTGTCCGTGTTCTCTACAGCCCCCACAGCCTTACATGGCGCTTCCAAGAACAGAGATCTGTCCTGTGTTAAAAGCTTTGTATCATTTAGCCCAGACCCTTAACATTAATCAATACAGCAGTTATTTCATTTTCTCATTTGTACCTTGGGCCGCCTCATTCAATAAAGCAGTAATGTGCCCTAGTGGCGCATGCACAGATATCTACTCGTAATGTAATTGTCCGGATGTATGCAGAGTCTATCACTTTCGTTTACACTCACAGCAACGCAAACTTAAACTGCCGCTCATAATGTAATTTACTAGACTGCATGCATTCTCTGCAGACTGATAAATGAATTCACACATAGGTACCACTCCTAAAGGATTAGACCATTAGCAAAGGACGGCAGCCTTTTCTCGACCACCTAAATAAAGTGCTGCGACAAACTGAAAGTTTCTTTCCTGTCTACTGCATGTCAAACTAACACAGGTGAAACATCAAAACTTAGAAATGTGCCGATCAGTTACTTATGGCCCATTTCAAATCAGTAGTTTTTGTAGAGCTTTGACCTGCCTATTTTAAACTTTGAAAATTCACATTCATTCTTTAAGAACTACGAAAAACAGTACTCTAAATACTTCTTAGCTCACTGCTATGAAAGGTTGTCAGAAATTTAGATTAGAAGCAGAGAGGATCTTTTTAGGAGTGCAACCCTCAAATAGCTGTAGTTCCTTCTATCTGTTAATGTTGCTGTGATAATTCCAGATGCCATATTATTGCTAAAGGACAGCATGTGTGTGAGAAACTCTAAGCCCAGACCATGAATAAATGTGTTTCATTGTGCTTCTCTCTTGACCATATCTAACACCTTGAACCTAGAGGCAATATCCTCTGTCACCTGCAACATGCATGTATGCTCCCCAACACCCATTCACACACATAATTGGTTTTTTAGAGTGTTTCTTATGGTCCCTTTTTCCATTTCATGGGTGTTAACTTTGCACAGTGTAACATTTACATGTAGCGCAAAAAGTGCATGTATTGACGTTTACAGAGGAAACGCCAACAAGCGCTTGACACAAACCAGCACACACCAACGGAAAGGAGTGAGGAGTCAGCTCTCCTTTCAGTCAGCATTAGACCCATCTACGGCCCCATTTGCATACAGAACACACAAATGCTCTTCCTCTCTAAACAGAGCTCAAATCAGCCTGTCATTATAGCACCATTCGTCCCCACATGCATGAAACCAGCTCTCTCTTTCCTGTATACACACACACACAAATGCACACACATACGCACACAAACAGGGTCGCCTGGTCTCTAGTGGTGGTGTCTTCTTTGACAGTAACATTAGTCTCAGGGATAAAAGTGAAAGAGAATTGGATTTTCTTCTGCTGGGGGTGAGGACTGCTGGCCACATTTATCTCCACACTGAGCCTCTGTGTTGTGCGTGTGTGTGCGTGTGTGCGTGTGTGTGTTTTTGTGTGTGTGTCTGTTTTCTGCAATGAGATAGTGAATTCATTTAAGGTAATGTATTGCTGTCTTTACCTAGAATCTTACTGTAGGCCTTGGTGGTGTTGTTGCTGCCTGTCCGTGACAGGCGTGTGACCGTTCTCCTCCCTCAAGTCCATGTCCTTTCCTGTCTGCTCTCTCGCCACTTCTTCTCTCCCTCTCTGTTTTTTTGCTTTCATTGTTCTTTTTGTATTTTCTTTTTTTATCTGTTCCTTCATATTATTTTCCTACCACCTTCCTTTTACGTATTTGATTTCTCATTCAGTGATCCTCCTCTTGTTCTGTTCTTTAGTGTTTTATTGCAGTTTTCACTCGTGCAGCGCATTGTGTTGTATTACTTCAAGGCCATTTAGAAATCATAACAGCTTTTTTTAACTTTATTTAAGTTTTAATCCTAACAAAAACATGTACAGTTTATGCATAATTGGTTGTGTGATTCATATATACAGTAGATGACAAGTGTCAAACTGTCCTCCAACTTTCCGATGTGTCACTGCTTCAACACAACTGAATCAAATAATTAAATAATTAGCAGGTCTCTGGAGACTTGACAGCATACTGCCAATTCAGCCATTTGATTCAGGTGTGTTGGTCCAGGGACACATTTAAAGGTCAGGACGCCAGCCCTTGAGGACTTAAATTTGACTCCCCTGCAGTAGAATCTTTATGAACACTTTGAAGAGAAAAATATTTTACTCTGTACAGATGCACAAAAAAGTAATCTGGTTCCCTGAACTGGATGAATGTTAGCTTGATGTGCTCGTCAAAAATCTTCACTTTTTTCCCCCCGATCATTGAATGCACCAACATGTTACACTGACAACAATCTTTACTGTGAACGTTGTTATTGTAGGAAGAAAACTCCTTGTTAGATATTTTCAGTATCAGTAAGGAGCTTAAAATGAAGAAAAGAAGAAAGAAAGATATTTTGGGAACATTTTTTAGTCTTCTGTACTTTATTTAATTTTATTTCTAATTCGTGTACTTCCTGTCTGCTGCTCTTAGGTCTGTTATGGGTGAGTGTGGTTCACTGGTGGTATAATTGTCTTTCATTCAGAAGGTTATATGTCTGATTCCTACGGGATGGTGTATAAATGTGTGTGAGTGTATTTGTGACACAGTGCTTTTAGTGGTCAGTATAAATGTAGAGGTGCTATATAAATTCCGATCATGTATGCCATGTGGATTTTCAGTATTTGATTGTATTTGTGACTGATGTTTGTATGTACTGGGGGAAGCCAAAGTAAATTATCACTTGTTGGCTGTTGTTAAATTGGAAAAGTAACTGTCTTGCAATTGAAAAGTTGTTGGTTTGATGATAGCTTTTTCCCTTGCCACATGTTGATGTTCCCATAGGCAAGGCACCCCAACTGCCGACCAATGTACGTATTGGTGTATGAATTTCTGCTTGTGAGTGTGCTTGTTTGAATGAGGCTGTACTGTAAAGTGATTTGAGTGATCAGTATGACTAGACAAATACCATACAAAGTCAGTCTATTAACCAAATACTTTGTGGACGTAAGAATTAGATCGAATTTTGAAGTATCCAAGTTGGGAAAAAGGTCTGACTTCTCTAGGGAATACACACAATGGCTCATGTTAATAGACAGTATTCTGAAAAGTGTTAATGTAATGGAAGAGTATGAAATTTGCTTTGATCATTTTCCAGGTCTAGACAATTATTATTTTTTAATTGTATGGAAAAAGGTTTGATTTTTCCAGACTTGTTTTTCCCTCTGCCATTTAAATGCTGCGCTTTATCTTTGATTTCCCACAAATTTGATTTAACATTTTAGCCACATGTATTTTGATTAAATGAAATTTCTCCAGTCTTTATTTAAAACCACTTACAAGTGCAGGAGTTATAGATTTTGAAATCAGACAATCAGAACAATCCATTTAGTAGTAAAACCCTGCTTTACAACTGCTCTCCCAGTCATAAAGTGTCACTTCTTTTGTAAATAATTGTAGAGATCACTCACAGCAGAAATACTTGGAAAAAAATAATTTTACTGTTCAGAAGTTGGCCACAAATGTTAAAAGTAGTATTTGGAGAGTCCATTACCAATTGATAATAAAGCTTTGCTTTTTTGGGCCCATTCATTTGCTAATTAATTTTACCTCTGCACAGCCTTTGTCTTAGGTTAAACCCATGTACAACAGCACTCCCTGTCTAGACATTTCTTTTCTTTCTCCCTCCTTATGTTGAGTTGTCTGCCCCAGGATTTTTCTCCCTGCATCATAGAGGTCTGATTTGGGAAATGTGAGCTATTCATTACCGGCGACATAGCCTGTGTGTTTACAACCCATGCTCCGTCATTTGTAGCTGCACGTTGAGTGTTTGTTTGGTGATTGGCAATGCCTGACTGCAGGGGGGGGTCTGGATGGAGGTACAAGGGAGGGAGGGCTGTAAAACAGGGGCAACTGCTGTTTTTAGTGTCTGTGAGTGTGTGTGCGTGTGCATGCGTGTGTGTGCGTGTGTGTGCGTGTGCATGCGTGTGTGTGTGTGTGTGTGTATGTGTGCGTGTGCATACATGTGTGTGTATGTGTGCGTGTGCATACATGTGTGTGCAGATAGTTTGTTAATCATTTGTAAGCCTCACCAGATGCCAAGCAGAGGATCATGGGGTGCGGGGTCTGTCACTCAGCCTTCCCTTCATCACCCGCAAAGTTGCACACAAACCCACACTCGTGCAGGTGCACAGCTATCAGACCGCAACCCCCCTCAATTCCCTCCAGGCTGATTAGTATTCATGAGATCTCAGGAGGCTCCCATGTACACACACATATATGTTGTGGTGGATTGGTCTATTCTAATTATCTCCTGGCGTTTATGGAGAGGGCTGATTAGAAGCTGTCAGTGTGACTGATGACGACATACCATGTTATCCCCCAGAGAGAGGAACAGAGACCAAAAGAGAGGGTGGTCACAGCTGTGGACTCTGATTCTTCTCTGTCCTCGTCTTTTTATAGTTTATGCATTAATTCCCTGTAACCGTGGCTTTTTAACGACTGCCCTATATTGTGTCTCTTTTAGGTAAGCCTGTGATGATCATAACGGAGTTCATGGAAAATGGGTCTCTGGACACTTTTCTGAAGGTGAGTCATGGCTCATCAGGACAGAGCACAGCACTTTTATTTCCTCCCTGGGCAGTGCTACAACACTTTACCCTAAAGTTCATTATCACATAATGACTAGAGAACATGCTTTTTATTCAGTTTATTATAAAATGTAACTTGAAGTATCTTTAAACTGTAAACTTAAGGAAAATAACCTAATACCAACTGTGTAGAATGGAGGTGGAAGTGTCATGGTTTGGAGATGTTTTGCTTAGGCAGGACCTGGCCAGCTCATCACCATATAATTTGTAATAAGTTACACTATGTATCAGAATGGGGTTAAAAAATTAAGCTGAAGCAGAACTGGACCATGACACACAACAATGACCCAAAACATATCCATTTTAGAGAATTAAGAATGTGAAAGTCCTAGTTTAAATCAAAGCCCAGATCTTCATCTCTTTTAGATGCAATGTGACTTGAAATGGGCTGAACATGCAGACATCTCAGCTTAAAGTGAGAAGTAAGACAGATCTTGTTTCAGACCAATGTTAGACTGGTATATGGCTGGTATATCTAGCGTTTTTGTAGATAAGGACAGAGAAGTAGAACATTCAGGTTTAGTCTTTTGCAGAGTTCTAAGAAATCCACTTAGCATCCATTTCCCAGAACAAAGAGCTACATCAGAGTGCTGATGAAGTAAGTCTTTTAGCTTTATTAGGACCAAGAAAATTGTGAAGTTCGTTGCAAATTTAATATACAGTAATGCAAAAATTGAACTATTCCCAATGTAGAGAAGCTATAGTTACAGAAGTCTACAATTATCATAATAAAAAGTGCTGGTGTAAATGTGGTTCCCTATTTAATTCATAAGAGATTTGGCAGTCATTTATTTTATCTCATTAAGAGTATTGTAGGCAATAGCAATAAATTAGGTAAGCTGGAGCTTTGAAAACACATGTAACATGTAAATTTTACTTAAAATCTTCTGGTATTTCAAGAGTTAATGATGTCATGCCCTCCAAAGATACACCAGGGCACTTGACAAGAGAATCAGGCTCACATCACAGATCCTCCACCATGCTTAACATTAGATATAGGAACCTTTATTGCCTAGTCATCTTTTTTCATACAAAATCAACCTGGAGTTGCTGAAAAGCTCAATCTTAGTCTCATCTAACCAAAACACACACAAAGTTCCTATTACAGTTCCAGTAGTGCTTAGCAAACTCCTCACATTCATGTTTGTGATGGTGTGATAGGGGGCTATTTCTCTAGCATCATTCCCAAACAAACAGTGGGCATGTAGATAGTATCTGCTGGTTGTTATGGAGACTCGGTGACCCCAAGAAGCCACTCTTTGATACAGTTCACAGCTTTGGAATTTTGCTTTTTACCTACCTTCCCTTCCTCCTCACTTCGGGTGGTGGTAACATAAACACGGATCCTTGTCCAGCTTTTCGCCCAGCGTCTAAAAGAAATGTGTCATAACTGATTCCTACTCAAATGAACCTAAGTCATACTAATTACCAGTTTTAAGTAACTCTGATCAACTTAAAAAGGGAAGGATACATAACAAATGATTAGTTACTTTTAATGTAGGGGTACCAATTATTATGCTTCAGTTAATTATAAAACTTTTACTTTTTTACATTTACTGAATAAATGTTCTTAAATTAAAAGTTGGATTCCTTGTATTTATTTAGTGTGAGAATATGCAGCAGCAATAAAAAAAAATATTGATTTTCAGGCTTTTTATACATTATTACTACAGGTGCCAATAAATTTGGCCAGATCTCTGTAGTGTTTGAAATTTCAAAATACAATTTCAGCTCTAATTATCGAAGATGCTGTATTGACTTAGGTAAGGAACATTGAAACACATTTTGCATAAACCCTAGATGAATGGTTCAAGGTGCGCCTTGTGTTCGACATTCCCCTGATTCATATTCAGCCTTGTTTGTCAGCCAGTAAAATCCCTGCGCCGCTGCTGAGCCATTAAGGCTGTGATGATGAGCCCGTTCCTAAGTAGGTTCAGATCCCATCTGCAGCACTGAAGCAAAATGAAGTGACAGAACAACGTAAGAATATTGTTCCCAACCGTACGGTCTTGCGGTCACATAATCAAATAAGGTTACATACATGATTTTTGTACAATACTACATGTTGAAAATAAGGTCATAAAGTGTCTGCAGAGCCTGTTTTTATGGTTTTAACAGCTGAGCTGTGGGATCTTTACAGTTTGTCTTTAATTATGAACATTTATTAAGCAGAAATCCCACTGAAGTAACAAAACCAGCTTCTCTCTTCTTAGTCCAACACAATCTATCATCTCATGAAGTGTTTTCCAGACATACGTATTAAAGTTAAAACAAGAACCTAGAATTTAATTTTAAATAATAAAAAAAGATGCTTTTGTCATCTAACCTCTCTTTCTGCCTCTTTCCCTGCCATGCCTTCTTCCTGGCAGTACAGTGTGGTAGGCAGATTGATAGAGGAAGTCTGTAGGTTTGTTAGACAGTCCAATCAATCAGCATCTCACAAAACCACTGGTTAATTAACTTACTCCGCAGCTGCCGAGGGACGAGAAAAAGAAAAAGAATGGAGGGGAGGGGTGTGTGGACACAAAAAGATGAAGGAAGATGGATAAAAAGAATCTGAAACAAAGTGCAACTGAGTTATTTCCCCTCTCTGAGACAGAGAGTGAGACAAGAAGGAGATGGATGGAGATTATAAAGGGACAAAAGGAGAAATGATATGAAGGAGAGAGGGTGACTGATAACATGAATGGCTGTTTAACAGGGATCGTTGTCCCAGGGCAGGAATAATTGGCAGAGGAAGGTGAGCTGGACCATCATCGATCAACAAGCTGCAAAGTCTTTGCCAACCACAGCTCAAAATCTGAAATCCTGGGCGGCCACATGCTTAGTGTTAAAGATGAAGGTTTTGTCTGCTGTGTCAGGTTCAATCCTCTGTGGGTAGGACTTTTTTGGTCCGATGATCTCCCCCCCCCCCCCCCATTGAGGAGACATTTATCTTTTTTCTGCCCCCCCCCTGCCAGATTGAGGTCAGAGCTCAGGAACCCTTGGGGTATCTGGAATACTGCCAGTACAACTCAAATCCTGGCATAAACCTTCAATTACAGCTAAAGCTGTTGTCGGAGCTCCACCACATGTTACACCTCGATGTCAGCAGAAAAGTTGACTCCTGCAAATTAATTCATATTTATTTCTGCTTTTCTCCAGAAACACGACGGTCAGTTCACAGTGATCCAGTTGGTTGGGATGCTGCGCGGCATTGCCTCAGGTATGAAGTACCTGTCAGATATGAGCTACGTTCACAGAGACTTGGCGGCTCGAAACATCTTGGTCAACAGCAACTTGGTTTGTAAGGTGTCTGACTTTGGCCTGAGCCGAGTTCTGGAGGACGACCCTGAGGCCGCCTACACTACAAGGGTAAGAGCTGCTCACAGTTTGCTTCAGACCAAAACAAGTTTGATAAATTACAGTTCAGTCACAAACTAAATCACACACAAAAATTCATTGGTTTTCTTTGTGGCATCTCCGCAATATAGGTGCACCTAAAAGATGTCCGTCTTCTAGAACAGTTTGCCATTGTGTCCGGCATAATGCAAATAAAGTGATTTTTTTTTTAGTGGAGGGATTATTTATTTATCTGCCTGAGTGCAAAAAGATACGCAGGCCCTTTACATAGCTCTGGTTGCCATCGTTATTATTTGCGGTTATCTTGCAGTTGCAGCGTTGGTTAGCTATGTTAGCTTGTTTGTTAGCCAAGGCCAGGGGTCTTGCTAACCCAATACATTTCGCTATCCGGGAGCTGACAGCACATTGAAGAGTTACTGAGCACATTTGTGACTGTACCGTACACAGGCTGGAGGTGACAAATCGCTGCAGCTTAACCACTGATGCAGAAGGAGCACATGTGGGGATTTTTTTCCCGCTGAAAAGCTGCCATTCAGAGAGCTTTGCCGAATTCTTATCACTTAAATTAGAGAAATGTTCAACAGAAATGTGGCAATAGAGTGCAGATTCAGCCTCTATAAGTGGGAGTGCAGTTCATCTCCATGCCGAGCATTCTTTCCACATCAGGTGAAATGTTCATGTAGCTTATTAATCTGTTTGATGTGTGATGGCACAATGTGGATTCTCTGTTCAGTTAGTTCGGATTGAAGATTAATTTGAATGAATGACAATTAAATACTTCTGAATATGTCTTTATAATAATTTTAAAGATTGACAGATAAAAATAGATTATGACCGTGGATTTTTTTTTTGACCCCGTTAAAAGGACTGACAACAAAAAATTGTAGCGTCACCTCTGGTCAAGGCTTACCTAATATGAAATGATCGCTGCAGAGTGTTGCATGTTTAAACATCAGCTCATTCCCGTCTCTTCTTCTGAAGGGTAAAAAGCTTGAAACCAAATACGTATTGCCTTTGCTTTGAAAGGGGTGCGAGTTGATGGAATTCTATAGAACTTTCACATTCTGTTGTGTTTATCAAATCGATTTGTACAACCAACAGCACAACAACTTTTTGCACCCGACATCCTCAGTAGACCTGCGAGTGACATAGGCTAATAAACCCTCAATACATATGACAGCAGTATGAGGTGTGTTGAAGTATTCAAAGTCTTCATATCCCTCAAGCCTTAAGTTAATGGTTGTAGCGTGAAAAAATGGGGAAAAGGCTCAAGGGATAATAATCCTTTTGCAAGGCAGTGTAGATTTCGAACATACAGAAATTTTCACAAAACAGATTAATATACACAATGAACACAGAGGCAAAAACAACCCCCCAACATTTTTGCATTTATGCAGTCAAATCAGTCTTCGGTGACTGCAGCATCCTCTCCCAGCCGTAAGTGAAACTGAAGAAACTCAAACATCAATGAGGGAAACCACTGTGGAGTAACTCATCAAAAATGTCCACAAGGGGATGGCATTATTCATATTCATAAGAAAAGTTAGGGAAGTTATTCTTAATGTGGCATTAGCATTGCCCTAGGAGCAGTGGATCAGCTTATGACAGCTCTATAGCAATCACACACTAACTCCCACTGATGTCAATAGACCTAGATGGTGAGCTGCAGGCACTGATGGAGGAGGGTAGCAAAGGCAGAGATGGGGAAGAGACAGACAGAAGAGACGGAGAACCAGGGAGGAAAAGGAGAGAGAGAGGATGAGGGAGGGGAAGAATAGTGATCCAATGAGAGCAGTTAAGAGAAAAAAAGATGATGTTGGGTAGGGGCAGACAGGGGGGTGGTGGAAACAAAAGTACAGTGCTGAGCAACTTGGCAGCTTTGTCTTTCATTTGACTTTCACCAAGCAGAGGTGGGGAATGCTAGGTGGTGCAGAGGCATCTGCCGCATGTTAAAAAGCTGAGGCGAGCCTATAGAGGTACGGTGTCTGCGTGCGTCAGAGTAAACCAGAAAGGGAGGGAGTTTCTATACATACAGGAGGGCTGTATGGAATCCTTTTGATCTGTGTGTCAACAACAAAGCCAGAGGAAGCTCTGGGAATTAATTCCAAAAACTGATAGTACACACTCTTTATCCCTCCACCTCTCTCACCACATGAGAACGTTGTTACTTAAAAAACTGGTATGGCATTTTTCCTACATAGAACTAAAAAAAAAAAAAAAAAACTGCCATTAGTGGAACATTTTTATTTTTCCAGTTCTAAACATGGAAGAAGCTTCATGTTTTATAACATCTCAACTTAGCCAGAAAACGAATGTGCGCTTATTTCTGGCAGTCTATATTTAGGGGGTGTTTCGCTTTCTGTGTTACTCCACATGTAATCGTAAGCAGTTTTCTTTAGAACACTGAGATTCTTTGGTGTTTAAAAAAAAACAACTTAAACTGGTTTTAACTGTACTAGGGATATTGGACTCACCTGTCATTTGGATTCTCAGACAAATTCCATATGTAGAAAAAAAGACTTCAAAAAAAGTTGTATTTCCAGTTTGTATCAAGCCATAAATGGAACACAGCAAACAAGTACAGTAGAAGGTGATCTGGTCAGATGAAGATAAAATTGGGCTTTGGAGTGGAAAAGCATCCCCATGGTTAAACATGGTGGTGGCAGCATCATGCAATAGGAATGCTTTTCCTCAGCAGGGACAGTGAAGCTTGTCAAAGTTGATGGGATGATGAATAGAGCTAAACAATGAGTATTTCCTAGAAGAAAACCTGTTAGATGCAGCAAAAGACATTTGACTTTAGCTTATAGCTGAAGAGATTAATAGTCATTCATAGTAATTGGTATTTAATGTATTACAATGCGTTTACTTTGTCATTTATATCTGATCGTAAAGGATCAACACACACCATTTAACGAGACAATTCAAAAATGTTCTTATTACATATTACTTATTTCCCTTAAATCAGCTCTGCATTTAAGGTGCCTTGATCTTTTTTCAATTTGTCATACCCATGAATTGACAATCCTTGATTAATTTTATTGGGGATTTTATGTGATAGATGAACACAGATTATTCCATATTTCTGAAGTGGAAGGAAAATTACTCACTCAATTAAAAACGTTTTTTACAAATAATAATTAGAAAGGTTTGCAGTGCATTTGTGTCCACCCCCCTTTACTTTCCTACACCTAAATAAAATCATGTAAGATTATGTTAGCAGCGCCAAAAGACTAGAGAATGGAAGAGTACTTATTTTCAGGAAATTGCTTCTTAAGATTCCACTGCAGTTTTCTACAGGACAAAACTCAACTGTTTTATGAATCCCAATCGTATGAACTTAGACTTCAGAAAGTACCAATTAGAGAGGTAGCTTATACTTCGAATACATTCATTCTAAGAGGGCAAAAACATGTCAACCACTTAATGCTAATATGTTCTCATTTCCATGTTAAATGTAGCCTTAAATAGACCAGAACAAATGTTTTAAAGCACTTAGACTCTCTTCAGTCTCAACAACTTCAGTGGGAGTATATTGTTTATGTGACATCTTTACAGGGAGGAAAGATCCCCATCAGATGGACTGCTCCAGAGGCTATTGCCTACAGGAAGTTCACCTCAGCCAGCGATGTGTGGAGTTATGGAATTGTCATGTGGGAGGTGATTTCATACGGGGAGAGACCGTACTGGGAGATGTCCAACCAGGATGTGAGTCCCAAACACGCAAGCAACACACTTTTCAGTTTTTCAGACAACACATTTCTGAACTTCAAAAATCCACCTATCTTAATCCTAGATCAATACATATACTTTTCCCTCCCTGTACAGGTGATCAAAGCAATAGACGAGGGTTATCGTCTTCCTGCTCCTATGGACTGCCCAGTGGTGTTGCACCAGCTCATGTTGGATTGCTGGGAGAAGGGGCGCAGTGACCGGCCTAAGTTTGGACAGATTGTCACAATCCTAGACAAGCTCATCAGAAACCCAGCCAGTCTCAGAGAGCTGGCCAACAGCTCAGTGTGGTAAGTGAAAACAAAGAATTTCCCCAATGTAGTGTTCTTACAGTCGAATGAGAGTAAGTACAGCATAAAGATTCAATACGCTAAAAAAATGCATGGTTGCTTTTGAAATTTGTAAGCGGGAAATATCAGTTTTCAAATATATTATATTCTTTAAATCTGTTTTCCAACATAAAAACTAGTTCTGAAAGTAGAAAATGAAAGAATATAAGTTTGGGGGCTAGTGTATTTCCCCTCTCCTTGTTCAATTTAGAGTTTCCGAATCCCCAGCTGAATTGCCCGCACTCGGAGAATATAATTATTTTTACATTTACATTTTACACCTCAGGCACTTAGTTGATGTTCAAAATCAGTGCAGCGTACAATGAATTATTTTTCAGAGACAAACACTCTAAACAGAAAGAGGAAAAAAAAGGGCTCAGCAAAAAACAACAGACAGCAGAAGCTCAAAAATACTTCAGTTAAACCTCCAGAGAGTTTGGAAGAGACTAAATAAAACTCAGGACCAGAAATATGTATTGTATTATTATCTATGGAATTGATTAACTCGGGGCAGATATGACAACCAAAAAAAATACAACCTCTAATTGAAAAACTTTGTTGCTTATGATCTGGTCTTTGCCAGGTATTAAAATTATATAAATCTAACCCAAAGTTTAAAAATGTTGCAAACCACAGATTCCTGCATGGCAATAAATATTAAGCAAAGCCAGACTGGAAAGGTTTTTCTCAAAAATCCAGGATATCTACAAAATATGTAAACCCCAATCATTTAAAGGGGGCATCCTTTATTACCATGAGTGTAAATCCCTGTGAATGTGCTCTATAAATGATTTTCAAAGATTTATGTAACTAAATGAACTCTAAGAGAATTTATAACAAGTTATAATAAATGGATTAAAGCAAGCAACTCAAAAGGTTGACTAAGGGGCAAAAGACTATAAATCTCATCTATCCATCAATGGACATTTGTTTGTTTTTTTGTTTTTCACAGAGAGCATGAACGTTTAACTCGTCAGCATCAAGTATACGTTTGTATGTTCAAATATAGATACAACTTAATTTTTTTAATCTGTTTTTGGAATAGAAAAACATACATGTGCAAAAATTGTGAGTGGGCATATCAGTTAAAAGTTTAGTTGTTTCAATAATTTAGCTGAAAAAGTAAAAGTCATATATACGAAAAATTACGTGTGCAATATCCAACGCTCCATATATTCTCTGTGGGGTTTAAGTCAGGCAAGTTTGCTAGCCACTGAAGAACAGCAATACAATGGTGATTAAAGCAGGCAATGGTAGGCTACTTGGGCACTGTAAGCAGGTGGCAAGTCCTGCTAGAAAATTTAATTAACATGTCCTAAAACTTTTCAGCAAAAGGGAAGTATTAAATGTTCTGAATTTTACAGGAACACAGCCACTTATTTTGGACTTGATAAAACACAGTGATCCAACACCTGCAGGAGTCATGGCTCCCCAAATCATCACTACTAAACTTTAAAATAATATGCCTGGATGCAGCACTCTGTGAACAAAACGCTTCTTTAGCAATAATCTTTTGAGGCTTACCCTAGATGTGGAGAGTGTCAGTGACTGTCTGCTACACAGTTTTCAAGTCAGTAGTTCTTCCCATGATTGTATAAGCTATACCATAATATTTCTAAAATTAAAGTACCCTTTTTATTGGTCTGGTGTAATATTCAAATTTTCCCCAAAAAATAAAATCTGTGTTTTTTTTATTAGGTGTGTCTTCTCTACCTTGAGATGCATATTTTTTAGGGCTTGACGATAATTTAATAACAATCCATATCTATCGATAGACATGTGGTGCGGTAGAAAAAAAAGGGGTCGATCAAAAGTTCAATAGAAAAAAAAAGTTTCCCTTCCTTTTTCATCATAACCTATTGGGTAGCTTATTACTACAGTCATTAATTAAAGTCATTTTGAACCGATACGGGAAACACATCAACACTAAATGTAACAATAATGAACACAATAAAGTACTATGGTCTGCAAAGTTGTCATGGAAAGAGTTCCCCCAGCTGGCTGACTGCCAACCGGTTCTGCTGTCACGTTTGCGCAGAGACAGGCACAACACACCTGCTCCTTTTAAAATGTCCACCCGGTACTCCACCACGTCCTCAGAAGCAAAAACGCTTTTAAAAATACAAAACGGGGAAGGGAAAGACTCGTTGGCTTCAGCACTTAGTCACTGGACTGGGCTCCAGTGTTTTGGGCACCGTCTACACTCAGCCATGGGTGAGTAGCTTGTTAGCTTTAGCTTCACAGCTGTACTGAATCAGAATCAGCTTTATTGGCCGGTTTTCACACAAACTAAACCGGGCTGAGAAATTAATTTGATAAAGGGTTGTAAAACTTTTTAAATAAATTTAAAAAGCATTAAAATAACCCTACAACTTAAATTAATAACATAATTAAAGTATTTTTTAATCAATAACCTAATAGTTAATAACAGTCATTTCTTTGTCGGTATTTACTGATGTCAATCAGGTCTCTTAACTTGATTTCCTTTTGTTTCTTAGAAACCTCCAGATATGTTTAAAATGTGTTTGACTAAAGGGTTTAGTTGAATTCTTTACTAAAATGAATTAATTAAATAATAGCATACAATGACAAAGGCTGCAGTAAAAATATATTTTCTACCTTTTTTGATAGTTATTGATAATTATCAATATCGAACAATATGAGTTTTCTTTTTATCGATATGCTCTTTTTCTTTATCATCCAGCCCCAATATTTATTGGCAGGAACTTTGTAGCCACAACTACATTGGATTGTAAGTGTGCTTTCCCTCTCAGCAGGGAGGACCCACCCACCCCAGAGTTCAGTGTGAGCACTGTGGATGATTGGTTGGACACCATCAAGATGGGCCAGTATAAGGATAACTTTTCCAGTGCCGGATATGTCAGCTTGGACTCTATCCTCTATATCAGTGTCAGGTACAGACACATGGGGTATTATCTTGCTCAAATAAAGATGTAATATGGTCAGAGATTTCAGGGGGAAACTTCTTAACTCTCATTCTGGGCCTTAACATGACCATTGATTGCCTGTGGAGGACATACAATGGAGCAATCATAATTTTGTCTTTGTTGATTTTTATTTTTTGAGGAACATATAAAAACGTAGATCCATGGTGTCAACAAGTGAACTTGAGATGATAAACCATGCACAATTGGACTATTGTAATGGTTATATCGCCTTCATTTAAAAGTTGCTACACTGACTGTCAATAAGATTTAGGTTTTATTTTAAAATTCCAGTCATAACCTTCAAAACTTTACATGGACAGGCTCCCTCGTATATTTCGGATTTGACTCAAATGTATACGTCTTCCCATAGTCTGAGCTCAATGAATCAAAACTTTTAGTGTTACTTCACACCATTTTCAAAACTCGAGGAGACCGACCTTTTCAAGCTGTGCACTCAGACTGTGTAATTAACTGCCTATCTTCATCAGAGTTTGGACTCTGGATACTCTTAAATAGCTAAGGACATATTGATTCCAAGAAGCTTTTAGTTAAAGCTGAGCTTTTATGATATGCATTGTACTGAGTTAATTTTCTCTATTGTACATTGCTGTCTATTTAGTTGGGTTTACCCTTCTTGAAAAAACCTTTGTGAACACTGGCTGTGAAGATGTGCTATACAAATAAAGTTTTACCCACTTTTACTTATCTATTAAAAACTTGGGCTTAGCTTAAATATTGCAATAATCAATCAGCCTTAGATAAATTTCCTCTTAATTGCAGTATATTCATAATCAAGAACTAATGCATCACACAATAGCACATATTTGATGCAGTGGGAACAATCATTATCCCTTCATCTTTTGTTTGCTACAGAACACAACCTCTATAAAAAAAAATCCCCTTTTTATTCATTATAGAGCAAAGTGAAAACATATTTAAAATGGTCAAAACCAGGATTAGAAAATTGGACCTCATTTAAAACTGGAAATCGATCAGACAAAAGCCCAAACAATGCACCCCTACTTAACACCAGTATTACATCCCATTGTTTAGGATTGTTCCTGTATTGTGAAAGCATTATAATCATTTTTGCTTGCATATTTTACTCCTTTATAGTGAACTGGCTAAAATGGGAGTGACGCTGGCCGGCCACCAGAAGAAGATTTTATCCAGCGTGCAGAGCCTGCAAGCCCAGGGGACGCACGTCCAAGTATAACAGTTTCCACATAAACATACACAGAGACAGACTTGAACTGGACGCTCCTGTGGAGAGTCTACCCCCACCCAAATGGAGCTGTAATGGATACTTTGTGCTTGGGTCTCCATTGATTTTTTTTTTTTTAGGCACACTAAGATGGAGACAACATTGACGCTTGACTCCTTCACCCTCCCATAATTCCCATCCTGGACGTGCCCTTCGGCACTCGGAATCTGTCCAACACCGCTCACCATGTCAGGGCAGCACAGAGACAACAAAGCCACATGCAGAGACCATTTCACATCATGTAAACATAAATAGAAAAAAGCAAAAAAAATTTAACATAATGACTAAATAACTGAATAGAATACTCGTCACTGTTTGTCAGGTGTACAGTTGGTTTTGCCGTCATTTTCTTTGATTAATGTTTTCATAATTAATGTTTTTAAAAAGGGTCATAAGATGTGTATATGTGTAGATATATGTTTATATGGGCGGTGTATGCCACAAGCATAGAGATGGACCTAACGTTTGTATCTGTGGTTGCACAG
The DNA here is from genome assembly GCA_963556495.2 of Valencia hispanica. Classification (NCBI taxonomy): domain Eukaryota; kingdom Metazoa; phylum Chordata; class Actinopteri; order Cyprinodontiformes; family Valenciidae; genus Valencia; species Valencia hispanica. The sequence continues at coordinate 33,194,863 of OY747712.1, forward strand.
CATTAACAGCAATTGTTGTACATGTATGAACTCTTCCACTTGTGTCTACTCAAAGAAAGCTAAGAGATTATGGATGACATGAATGTGAGGGGAGTGGGGAGACCAATAAATGGACCTGTAGACATAGAAGGGGGATGTGGATTTTGCTAGTTTGTGAAGGATGGAAGTATGTTTTAATAGTCTATTTGGCCAAGAAAAGGGCTTCCTTAGAGACTGCTCTCAGACACACTTCCATAGAAAGTAGATCCAATTTACGTTCGCCTGTTTACGTGCACTTACTGTATGATGTTACAGATTGGAAAGAAATGACAGAACCTGATGAAATGTTATTCTTCCGATATCTTTTTCAAAATAAGCATAGTTTACAGAGCCTTGCAAAAGTATTCATAACCCTTTAAACTTTTTCACATTAAACACAGTTTAATGTATTGCATTGGGATGTTATGTGACTGACTAATGCAAAGTTGTGCATAATTGTGGAGCGGACGGAAAACAATACAAGGCTGTTGTTTTGTTTTGTTTCTCCATTTTGGTCTCCTCTGACAAGAACACCTTATTCCACATTTTTGCTGTGTCCCGTACATGGCTTGTGGCAACATTGACTTCTTACTGCTTTCTTCTTGCTACTCTTTCATAAAGGCCAAATTTGTGGAGAGAATGACTTGTAGTTGTCCTATAGATAGGATTATTCTGGCTTCTCAACAAATTTATTCTGAATGTTTGTATTTTTTCTTGATTTTCATTAAGCTTTTGGTTCTAGAGTCTTCTCAAACCAACCTCTTAGCCCTTCAGAGAACAGCTTGATTCATACTGAGAATAAATTGCACAGATTTGGTCTCTATTTAATAGCTACATGATCTCTGTAGACCGCATGATTTTAGGGCTGCCAGAATATAAAGCCGGCTGAATACAATTGCACTCCACACTTTTCAGATTCAATTTGTGAACATAAAAATTGAAGACCATATTTTCTCTGTAAACTTTGTGTTGGTCCCAATGAAATTAATTACTGTTTGTGGTTGTAAAGTCACAAAATGTTGGAAAAAAAATTAATGGGTCTGAATCCTTTTGAAAGGCATGCAGGGTATCTTTGTTGTACAACATACTGTAAGGAATAACTCATCTTAAGATGAAGCCTTCCAGTGTTTCAGGTGTGTTTAGACAGTCACAGTGTTTGTGTGGAGCCAAGGCGATGCAAGCCAGTGACACTGTTGAAAACGTCTAACCTGATTTTACGGGTTTGTGCCGTGTACAGAAATAAGAAAAGTTTATCTCATTGACATACCTTAATTCTAGCTGTGCACTTTCATTTCCTCTGTCCTTATGCCTGGATGGTTACACAGTGCTCTCACGATGATTACAGAGTTGTGTGTTTTCCAACATTATTGCTTGATAGAATTGTCCCTTTATTGACAAGGTGAAGTGTTGAATTTCAGATGTGCCGCCACAAGAGGGTAAATCTTGCATAAAAAACATTATTGTTCCGTTGTGTACTTTCTCATTTGCTGGTTACAGAGCTGTTTTGTCATCTTTATTTTCAGTCACTACCCAATGCTTACAAATTTACAATACAATGTTTACAAGAATAAGCAAATATGTCTGTTGATATTTTTGCTCATGACATTAATTACATGATTAGATGTGAGGGACCCTCTTCATGTTCATTGCATTACTAGCACTAAACCTGGATTTAATGTTCTCCAAAAGCCAGTTTTAATACTTGTGGCAATCTAAAGGACCAACAGTGACATGAAGTATTTGATTGTATCATAGTGTAAAATATGTACAGTGTTAATTTCCAATATTAGAATGTTTGTAATGATAACAATGACGATGACTTCAATGTGCTTTTAATATGAAAAAGAGATTTTTGAAGTTTATGTTCAGGGCCGGCTCATACAGGTGAAAAGTGAAGGTGAGGCGAAATATTAGATTGAACAAGGAATGTAGCAAGGAGAAAAGCTTCAGGTTTGAAAGACGGAAGACGGTGACTGCAGTTTTTATGACAGGGTTAGGATGAGTAGAATGAACTTTCAAGCTTGTTTTATTTGCATATCCACCTTAACACTTCACTTCAATCACTTCCTGTTTTCAATCAATTCCAGCATAAAACGCCCCTTAAACATTTGAGGTAATGCAAAAAAGAAGGTAGCTCAGAAAAGAAAATCTTCAAAGCAAATTTCTTGGGGCTTTGTATATTTAAAATATCCAAAAGAGTTGTAAATGAAGTGAAAATATAAAAGGAGTTGCAAATGCAATCTGCAAAAATAGCACACAGAACTTCTGTAAGTACTGGAGTGCATGTTTTTTTTTTTCTTTTCATTCTAAGCAATTGACAATTCCCATGTAGTGTCATAGTTACGTCACAAATCAAAATGACGGATAGTGTCGGTGAAAACAAACCATCAGCAGGAGCGGTGGGTGGTTCTTCAGTCCATTTTCCAGTCATGCAACAACTTTTGCCATCGGTTCGTCTTCAGAACTGCATAAAGGAAATATTGTTGCCCCAAGAATTTATCTTTTTATATCTAATTTCTGTATTTCTTGCATTTTTAAATACAAAATAATAGCAGTAAAAGTAGCCTATACAGTTTACTGTTGCAGAGTCCTGCACTGGTCCAATTACCAACCCGCACCTGTTTAGATGGTTTTTGAACACGACCCAGTACCCGCAGTTATCTCCAGATCAAATCCCGATCCAACCCGCCGATTGATTTTAAACCGCCATCGGCCTGTGTCCATCGCAGCTACGCGCTCCAATGCCTCCGTAACTCTCCATGGTGCTGTCAGCTGAGCTCTCCGATAGCGATACTTTGAGTACAGTGTCCAGATCTGAGATGATAATCACTCAGATGCTCTCATAGTAGTGTAATCCTTTTTTGGTTGATTTAGTCACCTGAATTCTGTGCGTAAAGTAGAAAATGTCTGCACCGAGTTTTCAGGGATGTGAATTGCAAACTGTCAAAATGATGGACGCACTTCAGATTTTTTTGTCACTGTTCTCTGGAATGTTGCACAGCTGATATTTATTTTAAGCAGAACTGTAGTGAAGTTTCTGCGCACAGAACGGCAACGCTTGCAAGGGAAATGTGTTTGTTTTGTTTGTTCCGCATTGTTCTTCTGGGGCAAACATATTATTAATTAACAAAGCTACGCCCTTGGTGCTAGCCCATGGCTTTTGGTCACATCGTCAATTAATGCCATTTATATTGACAATGGTTGAAGCTAAACGTATTAAGTATTCCGAAATCCAGTATAATGCTGATTTGCTATAAAAAATGCCTGTTGTTTTCACCGACAGGGCACGTTGCATTCTGGGTAATGTTGGAAATGCCCGGATGTTCAGAATTGTCAATTGCTAGCATTTCTGCTAACTATATAACAGCGTGCTGAATCAAGGATTAAAGGTAAAATAATGGCTTAAATAATATTATAGGTGCTGTAATTATACCAATTATATTAAAACCAGGACATTTAAATACAGCGGGTTTTGTGGAAATAGCAAAAACATCTTCAGATTTTCAAGCTAACGTTAGCTTAAATATTTGCACCAAGGTTTACAAATTATGACATTTAAAGTAACTGCAGCTTGATAGTGTGAAATTTAAGCCTTATTCCATGTTCCCTATGTCTGAAATTAGGTACTCACTTTTTTAAAAAGCTGTCAACTGTAGGCTATACTTAAAACATAGCATGTCACATGACTGAGGTTTAAATGGCAGCTAAGAGACCATTTTTTCTGCTCTATTTTACAACTGTTGACATAAAAATGTTCCTCCATTGAAAAAAAATCTAATTATCCAGTTATTTGTCCTGCCAAACCTTCACTCCTCTCACAACATCAATCACGGTCCTACAAAATGGGACTAAGTGAAACTGTTCATTCTACTCTTTCTAACTATATAATTACACTCTAGCGGCCTATCTTGGACCGCTGGCCTTTTAGATGCCTTATTTACTGAGTTCTATACTTTCCATGGTCATATAAAGGTGATATTAGGAGTAAAGTGTATGTACAGGTTGTATTTATTTGCATTACAATAGCGACCTCACATCAGCACCCTTGTGTAACATCTCAGAGACCTCCACAGAACCACCCCTTGGGCTCCTTTAAGCAGAGGACAGTAGTTGTTTTCTAAAAAAACAAATAAAAAAGTTAAAAACCTTAAAGCTCTTGACCTGAAAAGCTGAAGATAAAAATATAGTGGTTTTTTTGCATATCCCAAATGATTGGCTGACAAAAATAAATTGTCATTGTATAACTGTTTTAAAATGCGAAACTCAGTAATTACGTCTTTAATTAATGTCTCAAAAGTTTAAGGAAATTGTCAGTGTGCTACTTGTATTCTTATTTAGCACTTTCAATCCATACCCACACTCTTTTCTTAATTCCCCCATCAAAACACACCTTCTCAACTTTAGCTATTTGGGCTGGTTCTCTTAATCTGAAAAGCAGTGTTTTTTCTGTTCCTCACCAGGTATGTACTGTAAATGTTTATTAGATTCTCAGTTGATGCTTTCAATTGAACCTCTCTCTCTTCCCTCCCTTGGCCATCTCTCTTCTCTTCTTTGTTGCCAGCCAATAAAGGCTATTTGTTCCTATGCGAATTTGCTCTGCATTGCTTGTTGTAAAGAGTGTAGGCATTCTTATGTCTTCATGTTGCTGTAATAAATATGCTAATATTTCTAATTTCTCACCTGGAGCCTGCAGTGTCTTTTTCTTTTACACATTCTTTGGTCGTGTATTTTTTTTTTCTCTCTTCGACACACCAATTTAGAACAGCTATCAACGGAGAACACTTTGATTTAAATATATAAAACTCAAAAGTCTCTTCATATGAGAGTGGCAAAAGAGCTCTTGGAGAATAATGCTTTTTTTTCATCAACTGTCTGCAAACTGACAAACAGAGAAATCCTACACAGTATTTTCTTTACAAAACAGAATAGAGTTTACACAGATCAGGCTTACCATTATGACTGCCAGCTTAATAGGCTTTTGGTCCCACTTTTGCCACCAAAACAGTCCTGACTCAACCATTGGACCCCTAAAGGTCTGCTGTGGTTTCTGGCATCAAGACGTAAGCAGGAGATCCTTTAGGACCTGTAAGATGTAAGGTGGGGCCTCCATGGATCTGCCTTTTTTTATTACGCACATCCCACAGATGCTTGATTGGATTGATATCAGGGAATTTTGGAGGACAAGTCAACACTTTCAGCTTGTGCTCCTTAAAGAGTAACTGAACCCCAAAACAACTTTTTTTGCCTATAAACTGTATAAATGGGTCTTTACCAATGCAGTCTTTCGGTTTCTGGGGATTTTTTTACATTTTGGTGTAAACTTGTTTAATTCTACACTTTTTGGTCTAAAAACGTCTTAGTGCTGCCCCCTTAGGGTTGAACGGTGGCTACTGCATATGAATTTTGTGATTGGTGGAGAACGGTACATCTCTACGTCACAGGCATTAACTGTATCACAGCAGTCATGGTCTCACAGACACGCCCCGTGTGTTTGGGCATAAAACTATCAGACATACCGGCCCCGTGGCGAGTTTGGAGTGGGATTGCGTTTTTCAGGTTACCATTAATATCACATTAGCACTTAGTTAGCATAGCTAACATACTGTTTTGAACGTTAGCCTATGGGTTAGGGGTAACATTAGCCTATGTTAGCATTACCATTCAGAGACTGGACCCATCCTGTCTCTCTCTCCCTCAGCAACAGCGCCGGCCTCGGACAGCGCTGACTCAGTGTCCCGAGCCAGCAGCTCAAATTGATACGGCTCGCGGTCGCTGGGCTCCATAAAGCCTCCCTCTACCCCTCTATCTAGCTCAGGGCGTAGAGCCAGCGCCGCCCGAGCTCGGTGCTGCTGAAGCAGAGGGAGACAGGAGGAGTCCAGTCTCTGAGTGGTAATGCTAACGTTCGAAACAGATGAATGTTGATCAGATCGATCAGTCGTAAAACTGCCAGTCACTGTCCATGTTTCAGTGTCACATCAAGCAAGCTGTCACTGTCCTCCTGAACACACCCCAACGTTCCCCCCTCCGCTCATCCTCCACACTTGGCCACACCCCTCCATTCTTCCTGGCACCGCCCACTTTGTAGAATTTTTTTAATGTTGTCTGGAGGCGGGGTTATGATTTTTCAGGGGGTTCAGTTACACTTTAAAGCCTTCCTGACACATTTGCTTAGTGACAGGGAGCACTGTCCTGCTGAAAGAGAAAATACGTCTTTCAATGAAAGGGATTACATCGTTTGCAACCATGCTTACTTAGGTGATACATGTCAAAATAACATTCACATGAATGACATTGAACATAGTTGTGATTCAATGTGATTCATAAGACCAGGCCACCCTTTTCCATTGCTCTGTTATCCAGTTCTGATGATTAACTATTTATGTTGATCTTGCCTGATTTTATTGCAAATTGCTGCAGATTTGCCAACAAAACTAATTTGTAGAATAGTTTGATTAATTTTAAGTGTAACTGTCTGTTAAAACAGTGGTTCCCAACTTGGGGTCTCTAGGGACCCCCCAGGGGGTCTGCTTAATTTTGTTTGTGCTGAGGTTTGTAGGTTACCAAAATTGTATTTATAAATATTACATTTATACAAACTAAAAGACAAAAAGAAAATTGTCTATATAGCATACAGTGTAACACAAGACGAATAAGAGCAAAAACCAACAATTGCTGTTTATTCTGTGCAAGTAAAAGTTTGTAATTAATCACTTTTATTGAGTGTATGTGGGTAGGAGCTGTAGTTGGGGGATCCCGGCTTGTCTAGGACACAAGGAAGGGGCTCCTCAAGGAAAAAAAGTTGGGAACCAGTGCATTAAAACAATGACTTAGGTACTTCAGAATTTTTCAGTGTTTTACTTGTTGTACTTTTATTGTCACATGTTTTTCAGTTCTTCTTTAATGGCTAAAGCAGGAATAAAAATATTCTAACAGTCTTTATTGACAAAATACAGTGGTCTGGAAACCACATCTTCATTATCAGTGTGTGTAGTACGTGTGTGTGTCTGTTTTATGTTGAAAGATAATTCTGTCTCAGGGGAGGAGGGAGGTCATTGACTCCTGGCCTTGGTTAACCCCTTAATGCACTGGCTCAGTTGCTGTCACTCTATGTTACCACTATTCCACCTCATTTAGCCCATCATATTAGGCTTCATATTCCCCTATTGCTCACTCCTAGGCTCCTCTGCACACACACGCACACACACACACACACACACACACACACACACACGCACACACACACACACACAGCTCGACATACAAAAAAAAAATCCTGGACCTGTTCTCCATTTCCACAGTATCTATCTCATCCCATTGCCCTCCTCTTTATCTTTCTCCTGGCCTCATGCTGTTCCATTTTTTCCCCTTTCCTATGCAGCCTGTGCAGACAGACAGTAAGGTTGCAGAATCTTCTCTGACCTTGACTTCCCCATTATCTCATCCCCCTTGCTTTCTACTCATCATACAGTTCTAGTTCCTTACATTGAGCCATCCATCCAGAAGTTTTCTATCCATCGAAGATCCTCTATTTACTACCTGGTTCACTCTCATCACCCTCACCCCTTTAGTCTTTTTCTCCATTATTTGCCGATCCATAACTTCCAGCTTTGGTCTGCGGGTGTCTCAACAGGCGGAATGTCATCTCACATGTTTACTTTGGATAACAGGGGCTTCCAGGAGCCACAAGCTTAGGCGATTGATTCATCATGCAACTGCTATTGACATCATGCGAAAAGGTCAGATGTCCCCACAGAGAACACTTTAAAAGGCCATTGGTGACTGATGAGCCTGTCGTGTTTCTGCAGCATACATGCACAAGCAGTGTGTCTCTCATTTTCTATCTTCACTTTTCTATCTGCTCCTCCACTTTGCTCTTTCTCCATGTGTGACACACACTCTCTCTGGGGAAAGGTAATTGGGCCCCTCTGTCATGCTGTCAGGTGTGTTTTTGAGTGTCCCTCATGTGCAGTCATTGTAATAAGACAAGAGACCAAACAGCCATAGATCAACCAGAAGCTCTGTCAAGAGTCGGCCATATATGTGAGCGTCTGCAGGACGTGTGATTGTTACATTGGTGTGCTTGTGATGTTTGGGTTTCTAAAACCATTGCATGTGTTAGAGAAAACGAGCCAGGATCTGAATCATAGTTATCACCTGCTTCAATTTATTGGGGCGTGTGACCAGAATTTATCGCCTGTGCATCAGCAAAATTACCAATAAAATTTCAACAGAATATTGCATTTGTTAAACAACAAATTGCCTGAAGATACACTTTAAAAAAACATACAAGAAAGTGCAAAAGGTAAAATTTGATATGTGAAGGAAAGTCTTTTGTTTTTGCTGAAGATTTGGCAGTGTGCAGCCAGTGTGGGTAAAAGAATAATGTGGCATAAACATGACCAGAGTTAGACGTCATACCTGCATTTGACCTCTGAATTTACTTTTACAAAAAGGTAATGGAAAGCAGGTACATTTTTATTTCTTCTGCCAAGGAGGTTATGTTGTTGCCAGGGTTTGTTTGTTGGTCTGTTTTTAGCAACATAATTCAAAAAGTTTTAGATGGATTTTGACTGAATTTCGGGACCAGGAAAAATTGATTCGATTTTGGGGTTGATCCGGATCACTGGCTGGGGGGGCTGAAGTGCCTTAGCGGAGGTCTGTGCTTTTTGTGCCATTTACTTTTATGAACGGAGCACATTGTTAACAAAGCTAGACTAGAAGAAGAAATGTATTTAAAAGATCATTAAAAAGTGTGAGTGAGCCATATTAGTGGACTGTCAAAGGTCATTGTGGAAAGAAAGCCATAAGAAATGCCCTTTTCAGTTTGACAAAAGCCATGTAGGTACACAGCAAACATCAAGAGGAAAATCCTCAGTTCAGATTAGAGCAAAATAGTTCCCCCCCCTAAATGTGCAGGGCTCCAACTAACATTTTGTACTGACTGCACAGATCCAACTATTTTTTTCAGTTAGTTCAACCAAGTTTTTTCACATCTCTTTTGCCAAGACAGTTTACATCTATAAAAGTTATATTTTGTCATTTTCTGTGCAAAATAAGAATTGTGAAAATGACTGTCAGGAATAAAGGTGAATATAACTCAGCAGTAATCAGAACATTTATATTAAAAAAGTTTCAAAGAGATTGGTCCTTATAACTACCTATAAATGAGAAAACAGGGACTTTCTGACATTCACATAACAATTAATAGTCCCACTGTTGAATGACTATCAATCATGACATCAATAAAGCTTAGCTGTGGTTAGAATCATTTTACCAGGGGAAAATTAATAAATAAAAATAGAAGACCTTGTGGCACTTCTGAATACTATATGTAAAACTGAACACTTGTCCAGCACCATATTTAAACAAAATTCCACATTATGGGTTCACCTTGCTCAAGGGGGACTAAAATGCTTCGGACTGATGAGGTCCAACTGTTTCAGTATTTATTTTCACTCTCGCTCATTGCAGTTATCTTCCCAAATAGCAGGATTTATCAATGAGAAAACAATAGTGCTTCACAGTAGGAAAAAAAGCCCAATGGGAGTTAATTCACAAATGTACCATCTTTCTTTCCCTTTTTACCAATGCAGAAATGTGAAAAACACAGATCTTGTCTAACAATTGCATTTAATCATTACCAGATGTGAATGTTATGTTCCATGTGACAAAAAATACAAACTGCCATGTGTGGCAGAAAACTTCACATCCACCTGACCACACCATCACACCTGATGGGGGCAGTATAATGGTGTGGGGATCCTTTTCCTTAACAGGAACAGGAAATTTCATGTTGATGGAGGCAAATACCCATACTATATATGCATCGTTTAAACATGTATGTATATATGCATGTACATATATAAATATATATATATATATATATATATATATATATACACTACCGTTCAAAAGTTTGGGGTCACCCAAACAATTTTGTGTTTTCCATGAAAAGTCACACTTATTCACCACCGTACGTTGTGAAATGAATAGAAAATAGAGTCAAGACATTGACAAGGTTAGAAATAATGATTTGTATTTGAAATAAGATTTTTTTTACATCAAACTTTGCTTTCGTCAAGGAATCCTCCATTTGCAGCAATTACAGCATTGCAGACCTTTGGCATTCTAGCTGTTAATTTGTTGAGATAATCTGGAGAAATTGCACCCCACGCTTCTAGAAGCAGCTCCCACAATTTGGATTGGTTGGATGGGCACTTCTTGCGTACCATACGGTCAAGCTGCTCCCACAACAGCTCAATGGGGTTCAAATCTGGTGACTGCGCTGGCCACTCCATTACCGATAGAATACCAGCTGCCTGCTTCTTCTCTAAATAGTTCTTGCACAATTTGGAGGTGTGTTTTGGGTCATTGTCCTGTTGTAGGATGAAATTGGCTCCAATCAAGCGCTGTCCACTGGGTATGGCATGGGTTTTCGTTTGCAAAATGGAGTGATAGCCTTCCTTATTCAGAATCCCTTTTACCCTGTACAAATCTCCCACCTTACCAGCACCAAAGCAACCCCAGACCATCACATTACCTCCACCATGCTTAACAGATGGCGTCAGGCATTCTTCCAGCATCTTTTCAGTTGTTCTGCGTCTCACAAACGTTCTTCTTTGTGATCCAAACACCTCAAACTTGGATTCATCCGTCCACAACACTTTTTTCCAGTCTTCCTCTGTCCAATGTCTGTGTTCTTTTGCCCATCTTAATCTTTTTCTTTTATTGGCCAGTCTCAGATATGGCTTTTTCTTTGCCACTCTGCCCTGAAGCCCAGAATCCCGCAGCCGCCTCTTCACTGTAGATGTTGACACTGGTGTTTTGCGGGTACTATTTAATGAAGATGCCAGTTGGGGAGAAGAATGAGGCGTCAAATAATCAAACTAGAGACTCTAATGTACTTATCTGAGTCTTGCTCAGTTGTGCAACGCGGCCTCCCACTTCTTTTTCTGGCTCTGGTTAGAGCCTGTTTGTGCTGTCAAATCTGATAGGGAGTAGTACACACCGTTGTAGGGGATCTGTATACAGCTAAAAATCAGAGATAAAGCCAAATAAAAGAAATCTAGGGATGAAACTATTGATGAATCATTGGCTGAGAAGAAATGTTCTGTCTTGCGTAAAATAAAGCATGATTGCTGTGCATGATTTCTGAATTAAATTATATATATTTTTTGCTATAAAGAGTTTTTTATAACCACAACCACTAATAGAAGAGATAAGATGGTAAAAATATTATTTAATTAAACTAACTGATGCTTTAGTATTCTAACAATCCCAACCAAGATGAATTGGGTGTGAAAAAGCAATTGATTGAATAAATAAATAATCTGGCAGAGACTCAATGAGAGATAAAATAAACATAAAATACAACAATTTTTACAGAATCTTTTTAAAAAACGTATAAGTACAAAGGGGACTAAAATAGGGGAGAGGTCAGAATAATTATCATGGTCCTTACAGGCTGCTTGATAATTTCATAAATTTATTCCTAGTTTTTCCAAAATAAAATAATTACCCTTTTGTGAGAAGAAAATTGTTAAAAACATGTGAAACTGAACAACTCACAGCTGGCTACAAAAAGACCAATTAAGTTGTAAATGTTAATATCAAAGATAACCAGAGTAACTATAAAAGGCCTCCACACTGAACCTGGCCCTGGGTAAAAAGGTAATTGGCCCCTTTTAATCCATGAATCAAATATGATTAACCACAATTTTCGGAAAGCTGAATTCAGTTTCTCAAGCCACACCCAGCCCTTATTACTGTTAAGCCGCGTTCACACCGGTCAGCGGGTCCAGGCGTCAAATCGCTCAAACGGACGAAAGTCGACGCTTTAAAATTAAAACCCAGCTGCTTGCACACTTGTGGTCTGCGTCGGCGCCTCGGGGCATCAGCGCGTCACGTCATTACGTCAGCGTGCGGGCGTGGATTTGTCTGTTGCTAGTTGTTTACAACATGGCGGATCTTGTCGGATCAGCAGCGCGTCTTCAACTACCGGCTCTCCCGGGCCCGGCTGGTGGTGGAAGATGCATTCGGGATCTGGTCTGGAATCGGAGCCAACAAAGCAAACAGAGAGGCAGTGGAGACCAGAGAAGTTTTCATGGCCCACTTCAGTGAGGAGGGGGCAGTGCCATGGCAGCAGGCAGAATAGTCATGTCCATACAGGACTGACCCAAAACGGCTCTTTTAAGAGCCACCCAATAAAAAAAATTAAGAGCAAAACTTTCTGAAAATTTACACATCTATATTAACTATATTATATTTTAGTAATTTGTTTTTCTCTATACATTCATATATACATTCACAAATCCCTTTCATTTATGGATTATTGTTTGTTCTGTACCTATATACTTTTGACCTGTTCACCTGTAGCTCTCGTTTCCAGGTAATGACTGACAGACTGCTCTGCTTTCTCCCACAAACTCGTCTATGGATATGGTGAAATCAATCAAATAAACTCAAATAGTTCTTGCTTTTGTACTTCTGTGGTATTTTATATAGTCAATAAAAAGGTATATTTCATTAAGGTAATTATTAGCTGTTATTAAAAACAATATTTTCACCCAAATGGCATTACATAGGACAGTAGAATTAAATTAAGGAAAGTAGCTGACCAAAATGTTACATATAAAAATATTTAATATAAAAAAAATACATACAACATATATACATATAATAAACAAACAATAAAATAAAGTACAGGAAGAGAAAGGACCTTATTTGGAGGAAGTGCGGTGGAAGACAGGAGGGACACAGAAAGGAGTCTCCTTCCTCCCCTGAAAAAGGTGTCAGCCCGATCAGTAAAACTACTGAGTATTGTCCAAATGGGTCAAATTGTTCATTCTTTCAAAAATCATTCTATTAATGTCAAATTTTAGGATGTCTCTTTCTAGAGGTGACACCCTTTTCAGGAGAGGATGAAGAGAGAGAAGGAAGTGCATTTCATCATCTGCAGGAGGAGCAGGAGCTGGTTCAGGCCGGGCCTTGAGCGCATCAAGCAGCTTTTGCTGGAACTCTGTTGGCACTGACAAGTCCTGCTGCCTCCGCCTTCGTTTTCTTGGAGGGCCTGTGAAAAAACACAGTAGAAAAATGTGTTAAAAATGCTTACAATTATGTTGAACATATATACAAATTAGATAAAATTATAAGCAACATTTTAAGTCTGTATGAAAGGCTGAGTGTGAATTCCAGGGTATACACAGACATTTCAGAAAGTACAAAAATTAATTTGCCAAGTGTCTGGGAACCCAAAGAAACAGATTGACATCTTTGAATAAAACCTACATTCCCAACCTTTCCAAACAGCACTACACACCTGCAGGTGCTGGAGCAGAGGAAGGGCCAGGCTGGTCAGAAAAAGAAGCAGCAGCAGAGGAAGGGCCAGGCTGGTCAGAAGCAGAAAAGGAAGGGCCAGGGGACTCTGGTTCAGCCATGTCACCTGCCTCCATGTTAGCTGGATCTGTCAAGACAGAAAGGAATATTATTGACCCTCCTGTTTATTATGCTTTAAACCAAGATCACAAATACTTCTACTGCTAGCACTAATAATAAATAGCAAAACTTTGTAGTAGCAAAATGATGTAGGTTTCAGCTTTACAATAATTATTTTCATGTTTCTGAGCACGTTTTTGTGTGTGTTTGTGTGCCACTATGTCTGGGTTTTCTTCTCAAAATCACCAACCTTCTGCCTCTAACCGCCCTGCTGCTTCTTCTTCTGGCTCCTCTGGGTGGTCATACCCCTCCGCCTGCTCCTCCTCGACCCCCATGTTGCTCGATGTTTCGCGGGGGGCGATGAAGGGTTCGAGGAAGGACAGGACAGAGAGGTACTTCCATTTCTGCACTTTCCCTCCTTCTGCTCCGCTCTTCCTTCTCTCTTTCTCCTTTCTGCTCTGCCTGACATATGTGTCCCTCAATGTCTTCCACCGTTTTTTGCAGATCTCGTCTAAATACACAATGGGAAACTGGTAATGCGTATTTAGTACCGTAGTTGCCCTAACCGCTTTTGGCTAGCGTAGCGTTAGCTAGCGTAGCGTTAGCTAACATAACAAGAAAGTTAAAAGAAAAAATATTTTTTTCTATGTTTAACTGCTTACCTGGCACTCCAATATCCTCCGATATCTTCCTCCAAATCAGATCCGATCTCTTCCTGTCTTTGTAAAAAGACGAAGACGGGTCATACAGTTCACGGACATTACATACAGCGACGATCAGTTTGTCCTCCATCTTGAATAAAAAATTTGCCGATTCCCCCATGGAAGGAGTTACTACGTCAGTACAACGAGTCAATCTGATTGGTTGACGCCGCGCGTCTGCTGCCCGAAAGTTCAATTTTCCCAACTTGAGCAGCAGACGCCCCGACGGTCCGGGCATCAGCCGCGTGGACGCGCTGATGCCAGCTGCGCCGACGCGCGCGACTTGTTGCTTGGCAGTTTGGCGCCCACTAGATGCGTAGATACCATAGACTTGCATGTAATCTAGCTGCCCTGCTGCCTGGACGCGCTGACCGGTGTGAACGCGGCTTTAGACCTTAAGAATCAAGAAATAATTTAAACATGAAGTCGGCTGAAAGTTCTGAAATAGAAAGGGCAGAGTGGGATAATAATTCAGGCTGGGAATTTAATACCATCCCAGGCCACCAGCACCCAATTAACGCAAAACACTACGAGTGAATTAAGTAGGGCACCTATTGATGTAAGAGAGTGAAATAATAAAACAAAGACTATACATGTGAGAACACACAGCTTTTGTCATTTCTTTCCCCAACGAAATAAATATTTCTGCTCTGCTGGAATAACCTGTACTTAAATCACATAACCTGAAGCTCTATGTAATCTACTACTACACTGGTAAACGCACAGCCTGTACATTTACCAGTGCAGTAGTAGATTAAATAAAATCGGTTAGAGCATCATCCACCTAAACTTGAGACTAATCCTATTTTTAAACTAACAGGTACCAGACTACTTATAAATTTGATCACCATAACCAACCATAGTATCATACCACAGTGAATGGTACCCAGGTGGTGCACTGCAGATGTGCAAGGTTATTCTATGTAACACTGAACAAGAAAACTTTAAACATATACAGAAATGATCACTTTAAATAATATAGACTTGTAAAGTTCATTGCATAAGGATCATCATAAGAGAAGCACAAATTATTCTAAAAGCCCCACATCTATGTTTGGTTTGTACTTAAATTGTACCTGAAGGTTCCTGCTCTGATTCCCCACTACAGCTGTCCACCACTGTCGTAACCACAGAAGCTCTTGCAGCTCTTGTGCTGCTGACAGTCCTGACACTGTTCCTTTCTCCATCTTTAAAAGGAAAAATCCGAAAGCCACCCATAATATCCCATCTTTTCAGATTCAGTAACTGACAATTATTTAATGCTTTGGTTTTGTTCATATCACAACAAATGTTCTTAATCTCAATGGGATTTTACCTGGTAAAATAAAGGTTAAATGGAAATAAATTATACAAGGATTTCAATATTAATATGTATTTACTTGTGTCTATGCAGTTGACCGTTTCCTAAGATTTGTTATATTCTTTGTTACAACTGAAAACTTTTCTACTATTAAGTCAGTTTTAGCCCATCAGCTAAGCTCCTCATTAGGCCAATTGTGCTGGATGGTTGTGGGTTTGTGGTCACCAATATTGTTTAATGCCTCACCAGTTCCCTTACTGACAAAAATGTCAGTTATTTTACAGACACCCTCACAAAAAGAGAAGAGGGGGTGTGTTTGTGCCCAACCTTGCTGCATCTGTGTGGGCAGCTGCAGGGCAGATGCCCTATTGAGCCTGACGACGAATTGTTTATTTAAAAATCAAGCATGACCCGACCTGACCTTTGGCAATTGCCAAATTGGCCAGTTCGGCGGCCAGCCTACTGAGAAGTGCTCCCAATGGCCAGTCTAACACTATCAAAAAGCAACACATCATGCACCATTTGTAAGTCTATGGGACTCCAGTGAATCAGTGAGAGACATTATGCACAAACAGAGCAACATAGAACAGTGATGAACCAAGTAGCCACCGAAGCAAAAATACATGAGAGATAACAGACTTTTTCAAAAGATAAAAAAAGAATCTAGAACATCTACAGATGATCTGCAGAATCTGTGCATCATTGGTCCTTGCCATTTTCAATTGACAAACAAAATCAAAAAATGAAAATGTGATAGGCTTTTTTTGTTATTTGTTTTTAAAGGGGCTATATGCAATTTTCTGAAATTTAAACTCGCGACTGACACCCGTGGCCAAAAAACGGAACTGCTTATCCTCTCTGCTCGCTCTCGCAGCGCCCGCTCCTACGCCGGGCGTTATCAATCTTCGATCTTTTTTGGCCACTTGTCAGGGGTTTCACTTTTTTAGTCTTATGTGGAGTTACTGTTGAGTGAAAGTTGTCCTTTGTCTCTTCTGTGTATTCACACAATCCATGGAACTGCTTGTGAGTGCTGACTAGCGGTGGTGGCACAGTGATCTGAAACATTTAACATGCACGTGCTTGACGTCACATCCGCAGACAGCGCAGGAAAATACGACCCGACAGAAAATAGAAAAAATTGGATACAGGCTTATAGGTGCACCCACTGTGAGCTGACAAGGTGTCAGTATGCTCATCAGGAGATTTTTGAGCCATAAATGGTCAAATAAAAAGGCTATTGTTACGCTTATTTTGGGGGAAAAGTTTCATATAGCCCCTTTAAATCGATTACCAAAAAACGAAAAAGGCCTTGTTTTTTTAATATTTAAAATTTTTGTCTCGGATCAAAAATACAACATTTAAAAACGGGCCGCAAGACCAAATTTGATATTAAAATGTATTGGCTCGGATGTACAGTATGTGAACAGGTGTTGTACTGTTTTCTGCAACCATCACATGCAATAAGAGAAAGCCGAATTATTGCCTTAGACCGCCTGGAGTCGGACTTTTGAAATGCATATATACACCTTAGTCCGCCTGGAGTTGAATCGATCTAGACTTCACTTAATCGGACTAATGCACCCAGATAATGCGGTGAGAAAATACATTTTCTCTGCACATAAACTCCAACCCCGGTTTAGCCGAGCTATTCACAGGGAGTGACGAGACTGCAGAAGAAGAATAGCAACACCTGTACAAAACAACACTGCAGCAATGAGTGTAACACAATCAAGCAGTACAATACTTACTAAATGTACTGTGCTGCAGCTTTGTTGTCGTCCATTTCTTCGCTCAATATGCATATCCTGCTTTTACCCCATCTGCTTCACTGCTGCCAACATTTGTTTACTATCTGTGTGACGCTCTAGGCCAACCGGAAGAATTCCAACGTGAAAGGGCACCTATCGCCAACTAGTGTTTCGGAGTCAACACACTTCATTTAATAATTGGATTTTCTGAGTGACATGGAAACTGGGATAAAGACTCCCTTTCTGGCTAAGCAATTAGTCTGATTATTGCCAAAATTCGATTTAGATGTGCTTGTACTGACTAATTTCTTCATAGGTCACCAACTGTGACAGCATATGCTCCTATCATAGTATGTGACTCCTCCATCACTCATGAAAGAAAAGTGTTATAGGGTTGAAACTTTTTGGGTGACAGTGTGTGCATAGATACATTATAAAATTATCAGTTTTTGAATGTAAAGTGACTGAAGGACAGTGGCTCAGAAGTCACAAATTGTGACAGCTCACAGTTCCTATTATATTATGTGAACATCAGATTTTAATAAAGCCAATAATGATTATTACAAAGTGGCTCTACATTTGTTCAAGAGGAATTAGCGAAACTGTGCTCCCTAGAGTGAAAGAGTCTGAATCTGTGTATCATTCATTCTTTCAATTTTCGATTGACAAACAAAAATCAAAAAACGAAAATGTGATTGCTTTTTTGTTTTCTATTCTTATATCGGAAACAAAATACAAAAAATGCCTTGTTTCTTAGGTTCAAAATATTTGTCTCAGCTCAAAAATACAAAATTGTTCTGCGTGCAAAAATGCAGGTAGGTTAGCGACACCATGGCAGCTGGAGCCATACTCCACATTAATTATGGAGCTTTTCAAAACCGGTCCTACAGATCAACGTGTTTTTGTGTTAACTTGTTTCCAACTACCGTTAGCGTTGGTGGTTGCTATTAGCTACCACAGATGTTACTGAGCCGAAGGGCGCTGCTTAGTGATCAACTATAAGCAGACTGGACCTCTGACTGTATTAATGTGTGTTAAAACGTTGCAGTGATGAACAGCCGCTGTGTTTTGCAGCTAGAAGCTGAACGGAAGGAGCACCGCCCACCACAGTGTCTCACGTGAATTATAAAATAAACGTACTTAGGCTGTCTGACGTCAGCTTTAGTTTTCTCAGTTAACACGCATAGGGTACAAAATGGTATAAAGACTGTCTTCTAGGTAGTTCTAAAAAGGTCCTGAATCAGAACAGAGTAGGAATAGTGTATGCTCATCATTTCACTTGACTGAAAACATGGCTGCTCTGTAAAAATCTCAGAATTTGGTTAGAGAGCATTAGTGACCAGACAACATCAACAGCAACAAAAAAACACTATGTGAAGCAAAACCTGGTATGTAAGGAGGAAAACTAATACAGCACCTCACCGTAAACTTTTATGGTATGCTGTAAACCATCATCATGCTGTGAAGATGCTTTTCCTCAGCAGGGAAAGTTAAGATGAGAATACTTAATAGGATAATTGACTGAGCTAAATACAAGCCAATCATAGAAGACAACCTGTTACAGCAGGACCATGTATTTACACATACAGCCAGAAGTACAATGGATCAAGTGCTGAGGTTTAGGGGCATAATAATAGGACTATAAGAAGTATGATAGTACTTTGCAATGCTATTTTTCTTTGGCTTACATTTTCTTAATTTTGTATGTAATAAAAACCCACCGTAGATGTATGTCATATTTTTGTTCCTCTGTCTCTGTGATCTTGCTTACTTTGGTTCTCATTTGAGGAGAATGGGAAGATGTTGTATTCATGCAATCTCCAGTAGCAGATAAGTTGTTAAACTCCTGATGGCTTTCCAACGTTCCAGTCTCAGATCACACCAAAGCATTTTTGAGAACAATAAAAACAAATAAGAAAAATACAGAAATTGTGTTTGCAGCAGAAAATGATATCCAACTCAGTCTGTATTCTACATGGTAAAAATGCTAACTAAATAAAGGCAGAAAGAAGAGATTCTAGCTATCTTCGAGGAATCAAATTCCCACTGGAATGATGCCTTTGAGAAGGTTGAATTGTCCTATTATACAGAAGGCGATGGGGTTTCGGCTCCTTCATTTCTTCCTTTGCAATTGTGGGTCTAAGAAGAACATCAATAGAGTTAGAAAAACAGCCACTGCTGGTTAGGTTTAGAAGTGACTCATAAAATAACATCAGTGGTATTATTCAGAATGTGTCTATAGCCTAAATTATTGGAAAGCTAAAATGATTCACGACAAATGTTCAGATGCCCACTAAAGGATTAGTATAAAACAATTGAATTTCCATCTAAAGAGAATTTAAATTCCTCAAAAACACAGTCCTGTTTCATAACCTGTGAGCATTCATTCAAATTTGAAGAAAACGCTTGTGAAACAAACCCATGTCTGTAGTAAAATATCTACCTTCATTTGCAAATGTAGTTGTTTACAGAACCTCACAAAAGTATGAATTTCAACTTTTGCACTATTTGTTAAAGTACAATAACAAACCTTCCTTGTTAGTCGAACATAATTGTGAAGCAAAAGTAAAAAATTGTGCTTGGTTTTCAATATTTTGCCAAATAAAAACCTAAAAAGTGTGCCATGCATTTTCTTACACCCCATAACCTCTGATAGCCCTAAACTGAAATCAAAAGCAACTCGACGTTTTCAGAAGTCATCAAATTTTTTTTTTAAGAGTCCAACTGTGTGTCATTTAATCCCAGTGTAAATACAGCTGTTTTATGTAGAGGTGGGTTAGAGCAAGTACCCTGGTTCTCAGGACCACTCTTTTGCATGTTTTAGGTTTTCCTCTGCCTCCACACACCGGAGTTTAAAAAATTGATTATTACCGGACACTTCATGATCTGCTGAGGAGGTAATGCATTCATTTGATTCAGGTGTGCTGTAACAGTGAAACATCTAAAACATGAAGGACAGGGTTTGAGGACACCAGTGAACAGTGTTACAAAGACCAAGAAACACACCAGACAGCTAGCATTCTGGAGAAGCTACGACACGTGTGGTACTTGAAACCAGTCTTGCCTTTACGGCCAATCTTAGATTCAAATCTTTAATCATTTGCAGCATCAACTACTATGTTTATGAAAAAGGCAATTGTCTGTAAATTAAATGTGGTTCTCTCAAAGCCTTGATCTTAGCCTTGACTTTGTTAGGTCACACGCATCCACCTAAACAGGTTAGGTAAGGAAAATATTAATTAGAAAAGCAGATAAGAGGCCTTTACTAACGTTAGAGTGGTAGAGATGCACAGCTCAAGTCACTATTAGTCATGCACTCTACAAATTTTCATTAAAGCGACTGAATGAGAACACATGCTGACGTTTGACCACACAAGATGCATTTTAAAAAGAGTGTACAACCCTACTTGTGGTCTGTCCACAAATAATGAAACCCATTTAAGTGTTTCTGTTTGTCTCCATCTATATGCTGCACTCTGTGTGATGTGAATAAATGTCTATTGTTTATTTTACCACGACGGTGCATTCGCTTGTGAGTGTGTGTGCGTGCATGTGTGTGTGTGTGCAGTTCATACACATGTACAGCACAAATTCAGGAATAAGGGTGGAAGCCGAGCCTCTAAATCAAAGAACGTGCTTACTAACAGAGGTTTGACCCAAATAACAGTGTAATTTATGAGGGCTTTTAGGCTTCCAGGCAGCCATGGAAATAGAACACAGAATAATGTGAGTCTGACCGGAGCTGCATTACTTCAGTTTATGTCCCAGTCTTTTACTAGGACACTCGTCTGTGCTTCTTAATGATACAGAGGCAGTAAACACAATGTTAATGGACAGAGGGTTAAAAAAGATATACCCAACTGCAAATGCAAAGAAGAGCACAATTATAGGCAACATGTGTTCACACACAAAAATAATGAGCAGGTGCAGGTACTGACAGGCAGGATTATAAATATATGCAATCAAAAGGGAAAGTAGTAAACCGAGGGAGAGGGTGCAGTATAAATGAGATAGATAAACAGCAATAAAGGCAGTGAAAAAACTGTTAGAGATTAATGAAAGAGGGGATGAGACAGGAAGAAGAAGAAATATCATTAGTGCTCCTCTACAAGGTGTTGGCCCAAAACAGGCAGGGTTAGTGGCCAGAGCAGACTGTTAGCAGCTGCCTAAAAACATGACATTTCAGGCAGACCCAAACGAGAAGCAGAGACATCCCAAGTTCTCACGGAGCACAGCTTTGTGTGCTGATGTGTGTGCATGCATATACCGGCGCACGCCGCTCTCCTAGTGCTGTATCGGGTCATTTGGCTTGGCACTTGAAGTGGAGAAGCAGCTCTGTGGATCAGGATCTTGTCACCGAGCTACTGATCAGAGTGCAGAGCAACAGAAAGAGAGTAGAAAGGTCAAAGACAGCCAAATGAGATGACAGGAGACCTTTCCCACTTCCATTTTATTCGATTTTGTTTCCTAGTTTATTCTTTCGCCTTTATTTAGTGTAAAAACTGAAAACTGTTTGTCATGTGTGTTTCTATGTTGCCCTGTGACACATTGGCCACCTATCCAGGTTGTACTGTGCTTTTGGCTTACTGATCACTGGAGTCAGCCACAACGACGAGTTAGTTCACCCTTTGGTTGTGTGGTCCTGCTGGTTGAAGCTTTCCATAACTGGTGGTTTTGAGAGGATCAGTGCTACTGTACATTCATAGTCCACAACCCTGGTCCTAAAGACCCATTGTCCTGCATGTTTTAGATTAGTCTATGCAACACCATAACTCAATCAATCAATCAATTAAATTTTATTTGTAGAGCACTTTTCATGATAAAATCAACACAAAGTGATTTACATGATAGAAACAGAAAAATAAACAAAGAAAACACATTTAAAACGAAATCGATCATACACAACCAGGTAAACTCTCAGCACACAGAAGACATATGCACACCCCATTCCCCGCGCCTTCACTGCAAAAATACTGCTCAATCCATTCCTATCTCTTTGAGTGAACATACAATAAAAATAAACATCTAGAATGATACCACTGTGAGAAAACAATATTTGGGAGATCCATCCACACTGGAAGCCCCCCCACAGCCACAGAAGAGTCACCACAGGGACCACCATGATCAGGGCTGGCAGGTATCTACACCACAGCCATAAAGCTTGGTTTATACTTCTGCGTCGCGTCAGTCGCGTAGGCCGTGCCCACTTCTGTGTTTATACTTCTGCATAGGGCTGAAAGCGTCGTGTTGCTGTTTCATTTGCAGACCTGCAGGTGGCAGTAGGCTGGTATCGGTCGGCAAACTCCACAGGGCGGAGTTTTTCTGATGGTTTGCTTATGTTTGCTTCAGTTCCGGCAAGTATTTCCTGTTTTAGAACAACGATGGCAGCCGACTTGGTGCAGTGTCTCAACAAGATTGTGGAAGCAGACGAACAAATTATCCTTCTTTTGAAAATGTTGCAACGCAAGCAAATGAGAAGACGGAGACGTAGAAGATGGTACATGCGTACGTAATCTCACTGAACAATCACAAGGGAGAACTTCAGCATCTCTGCGTCGCGTCGCCAGGCTGCACATCAGGAGGTGCACGTCAAGCCTCTGCGGACCTATGCATAGGCTACGGCGCTTACGATGTACCCTACACGAGGGACACGACGCAGAAGTATTAACTGGCCTTAAGGCTGCAGGACAGCCACCAGGACAAAAGCGATCCCAATGGCAGCGACCTCCATGGTTAAACTGGCAGGGCTCCCAGCGAGAAGAATCCCCAAGAAGGAAACACTGGAGTTAGTCTGTATAAAACAATTCGTAAAAACACTTTAGTAACACATAACATTTATAATAATAATAATAATAATAATAATAATAATAATAATAATAAATAAAAATAACTAGATAAATGATAATAATTGAACATTTAAATAAAAAATAAAATGAAGAATAAGCTATAATAAGAAATAAAAATTAGATAAATAAAATAACTCAATTAAAAGCCGAGCTAAAAAGGTAGGTCTTGTGCTTCTTTTTAAAAATATCAGCAGTTTCTGCGGCCCTGAGGTTCTCCGGCAGGCTGTTCCACAGACGAGGGCCGTAAATAACGAGGCTTCGCCATATGTCTTTGTTCTGACTTGTGTAACAACTAAAAGGCCAGTACCAGAGGACCTCAAGGACCGTGAAGGCTCATACTTTAAAAGAAGGTTGAATAAATAAGATGTACCAAGACCATTAGGATATTTCTAAATTAATAAAAGAACCTTAAAATCGATCCTAAAACGCACAGACTTTAAAACTGGTGCAATGTGTTCCCCTGGTCCTCGTCAGCACACGTGCAGCTGAGTTCTGGAGTAGTTGCAGGCTTGAAATACTCTTTTTGGGAAGACCAGATAGCAGCACATTACAATAATCTAATATACTGAAAATAAAAGCATGCATCAACACCTCTGTGCTGGCAAGAGACAGAAATGGGTCGAGTCTGGCAATTTTTTAAAGATGATAAAATCGTGTTTTAGTTGTATTTTTGATATGACGAATAAAATTGAGCTCAGTCTCATAAGTCTCATAAGATCATAATCTCTCTCTTGCCTTCAGGACCAATTATTAAAACTTCAGTTTTGTCCTGATTGAGCTGTAAGACATTCTCTGCCATTTAAAAGACAATTCAAACATACATTTACTGGCTCAACATCATCGGGAGACGCGGCAATGTTGTGTATCATCATAGCTGTGGAAATCAATGCCGTGCCTCCTGATGACATCCCGAAGTGGCAAGATGTAAAGATTAAAAAGTATTGGGCCTAAAATTGATTCTTGGGGAACCCCACACTGAATGTCATGGGTTCCTGAGGAGTGAGTGCCCATACTTACAATTTTTTGGGGATCTGTGAGATAGGAGTAAAGCCATTCTAAAACAGTACCTGAGAAACCCACCAGACTTTTGAGTCTGTGCAATAAAATGTGGTGGTCAACTGTGTCAAAAACTGCGCTTAGATCTTGTAGAACCTAAATTGAAATTTTCAAATGATTGCATTACCTCCTCAGCATGCCGCCAAGTGCTGCAGAAAGCCTGTTAATCACCCATTTATTTAAGTGTTTGACAGCTGAAAAGCAACTAAAACTTACTGGGCAGTAGGTTATAATGACCAGAAATTAGGACTCCTGCCCTGCATAACCTGTGGCAAACTACAAACAAGATGTATTATTACTTTTCTAAACATCTTTCCTCCCAAAAAAACAACAAAAAAACTATTTGTAGCGTGTCAACCAATTCACCCAAATGAGCTGTGGATCACTGCTACTCAGATTTACCATGGGCCTCTTAACTGCTTCTTTGATTAATGTCCTCCTTCCCTCCCCTGTCAGCTTAGGTCAGGGGTCCCCAGGTTCAATCCTTGAGAGCTCCTGTCCTGTAACTTTGCATCCCTTCTCCAACACAACCAAGTCAAATAACTGATTTGTTACCAGGCATCTACAGGGCTGATGTGCTAGCAAAGAAATCCAGCCATTTGATTTAGGTGTGTTGAAGCAGGGATGCATCTAAATGTTACAGGAGCTCTTGAGGACTTGACTTGGGCACCTTGGATTAGGTGGATAGCCAAATTTTGGTAGGTATGCAAATGTACTGTACTCTTTCTATTCTCAGATGATGGACTAAACTGGGCTCTGCAGAATGCTCTAAGCTTGAAATATTGTTTCATTACCTAAGCCTGCTTCGACCTTCTCACAATCTCTGAAGTCTTCACAGAACAACTGGATTTATGGCAATGTAGAATAAATTCTGCACAGTTAGATTTTTATTGCTAGTGTGTTGAATTCTGATAGCAATTTAGGCCACAATTGTATTTAGGGGTATCCTACTTAAAGAGGCTGAATAACAACACGTGCTAAACCTTTTTTTATTGTTATTTGGGTAAAAAATAAAAACCTTGGATTTTTCCCACTTCACAACTATGCACTAGTTTATTGTAGCTCCAAATTACATCTCCATCTTCTCAAATGACAAAAAATGTGTTTTACAGATGTACTTCTCTCTGTGTTTAGAGACTGAAACCATTGCAATAAGAGCAGTGTTTTTCTCTTTACAAGAGAACTGCTTATTTGCATAATGACTGTCCACTGACAGAGAGCATTGAGACATAGGACAGCCAGTGGTACGAATGTGATAATATCGCTGTTATTCTTTCATTTCAGAGACAGAGATAATTTAATTAATGTTCTCTGTTTACTCATGACAGACCTGGAGATGAGGATATAAAGAAGAGCCAAAGGGATATAATAAAATTTAAAAAAACTGCCGAAAGGGGATAAAACTATAGGGAGGAAAAAGGATGGCCAGTTTGTGTGTTCACATATTTTTCACTGACTTATCATCGCACAAATTAGGGGCTGCTTTCTGCTGATAAGGTCAGCTGTCAGTCTACACTTGTTTAAAGGGATGAATATGCACAAACAGACACATGCACGGCTGAATGCGGAGGCTCATAGTGAAGCTGATTTTGCAAGATTACAGCAGAGACGAGCACAAATACAGAGGATGTGTCAAACCAGTTGTTTTTTTTGTACTGAACATAGTGCCAGCATACTCCCACTCTCTGTGTTACACAGAAACAGTGTTACTGCATTCTGCTCGTTCTCTTTAGATTTATTTCATGTCTGTGTTCTTAAACCTTTCCTCGTGAAATTTACAACTCATAAGACCATGAGTCATAAACTGCAAATTAAATTGCACGTTGCAATCCGTCCCATTGGAATTGCTCCTCTGCACTGCTCAGTGGAACAATAGCGCTTACAGACAAGTGTCTTTCTGAGGAGAAATGTTACCATATTCAGGTTCCAGGACTTGTCATTCTGACATATTCATTCTGTCTATAGCTGAGAGGGAATATAAAAGGTATTGCCAAAAGCTGAGCGTTTGTTAAATGAAGATGAATGGAATGGGTTGGACTGAAGGTGATATTTTATTTAGGATCAGACACTTTCTGTTTGGTAATGCAACAGCCATTTGTGCAATGACACGACAGCTCGAGGGAATGGATATTGATTAGAAAAGGTTGAGGTATTTTTTCCCCTCCCTCGTTTTTTCCACTTTATACCTCCCAGCCTCCCTGCATTCCTCACCATGATTTGCTTTTTTTATTACTCTCCTGCCCTTCACAGCTGAGAGAGAATTTCCGCCATATCTGCATCTTTTTCTGCTGCGAGCCTGGATGGTGTGATGGTGTGCTGTTTAGCTTGATGAATGGTAGGAGCTGATGTTAGAGCCACACAACAAGAACTGGGGGTGACATTAGATCTCACAGCAGAGCGCAGAGACTATAGAGCAATGTAGATTGGTGTTTGCAGGTAAGACTAAAAGAATAAGAATAAGAGATACTTTAATGCTATAGAGTGTATTGAAAAAGTATTTAAACCCCTTGAACTTTTTCACATTAAAACCACAAAACACTTTGATGTTGAACTGTCAGAGGATAAATGGCATTCCTTATGCAAGACACATCGGCTCACATCCAGCTCCAGAAAACCTGAGAGAATTAAATTGGAAAATGTTAAAACATTCTTTTATCACTCATCAAATTAAATGTCAATAACTGGTCATACAACAAGGAAGCTAGAGGCATTTCTTTTGGTCATGTGCAGAATTATTGCTGGTTGGTAGGTGCTCAAATACTTATTTCATGCAATAAAATATAAATTAATTATTTTTAAAATCATGCAATGTGATGTTTTGGATTTGCTTTAGATTCTCTCTCTCACAGTTATAGAATAGAATAGTCCTTTATTGTCCTACTGTGGGGAAATTCAGGTATAACAGCAGCCAAGTGACAGGCAATTGAAGCATGTAGATTCACACAAAGTAACAATATAAAATATAAAAGAGCAGAATTAAGAATAACATACAGTAAAGTAAGGCCAAAATTACAACACAAAAATTTAGTGTACCTACCAAGTTGAGGTGTACTTACGACAAAACCTATAGACTTCTCCATTCTTTGTAAGTGGGGAAACTTTAATAAATTGGCAGGGTATTAAATACTTGCTTTCCATACTGTATATCCTTTTGAGGATTTAACTAACATAAAAGACTCACAACAACAGCGGTGACCTCTGACAAAGCATAAATGTTTAGGCCCCAAATTGACTGTGGCTTTGTTCCGTGTGCTGTATCCATACATTACTAAGAACAACTGAGAAAGAAAATCAATTTACATGCATTGAAATGCATTTATTTTTGTGGTCAAGTTCTGTTTTCAGAAGGAGGGAGTTTCCTTCAGAATTCAGGTGTTTTTGTTTTGACACATAGAAAGTTCAATCTATTTTCTAGAGTCATAAACAAAACAATGAATGTTTAAAATGCATGAACTGACACAGTTGATTTCTGTCTCTGCAAGCTTTGGACACCTTGAACTGTCATTATTATTCTAAGAAGCTTCATCAGAGAACATATCTAAAAGGTGTCATCTTTGGAGGCTCACTCAGAGGCCAACAGTGTGTTGCATCTTCATGCAATCTGAGGAAGGTTCTATTCATTTACTTTGCTTCTTTCTGCTCAGCATCCATGCCCTAGCTGCTAAAAATCATCTAAAAAAAGATTTAAATATTTACTTCATAGTGAAAGAATCTTTTCTTCTTGCACTTTCCTTATCCTTTCCAATGCTGTATAGCATACTAAAAGCCTACTGCCATATGGTCCTTTTTCTTCAGTTACTCTCTTTGGTCCGATCAACACCTTGTAATTAGAAAATGCTTCCATTTAACAATTAATGAGGCCACAGTACTCTGGGGAGCACTCAGAGTTCTAAAAATGGTTTTATACTCATGCAGCTATTCATGATCCACCACAGTTTTATCAGACTTTGGAGAAGTCTTTGTACTTTATTTATCTTTTTTTTTGTCCGAGCCTAATCAATTCAGTTTGACATTGATGAGCTCCAGTAAAGATCTAGGCACATCTCAAGGGGTAATTAATCCAACTGCACCTGGAAGCAGCTTACAAATATTGTAATTACTTTAAATAAATTTTAAATCTGATATTTCAGTTTTACTTTTTGGGGGTATTAGAAGTAAGTTGTAATAAGATTCTTCACAGTTTTGATTTTCCATCACCTCCATACATCCATCAATTCATCCAGCCAAGAAACATAGTTCCTCCAGTGTCCAGGATTTTTCTCCTCCATCGCTGAATCACCTTACCACTCTGGAGATATCCAAACCTGATGCCCGAGCCACCTCAGCTAGGCCTTAGATGGCAGTTATTTGACCTAAAATAATCTAATATAATCTTTCATTTTTGTCACAGTTTTTAAATTAAAAAGGGTTGCTGATTTTTGTGCATTTCCACAAAAATGTTTCTGAAGGTGCACATCTGTAAGACACACTTAACACAAGTTGCTCGTAGGCCTTTTATTAAACATATTTCTGGGTATTATTCCTGGTCTGTGTTCTTTATTTGAACATATGGTTTGAAAAAAACAGCATTTGAGCTGCTCTCACAACCATGTGAATGCCTAACGGTCCTATAACATTAATTTAGGTAAACCATGAAAACACATAGTTTATACCTTTTTAGAATAATTTAGTGTGTAGAGGAATTAATATGATGTGCCAGAGAGGCCTTTTTCTGTCAGCCACTCTTCCAAATTAGAAAGACAATAGAACATGACACCCAAAGAATGGTTACTGCTCAAGAAAACACAAATTGTTTTTTTGTTTTGTTTTTTGCCCGAGGTGGTGAGAACAAAAATAACTTAGATTGTTCTAGTGGGACATTTCATTCTTAACAAGAAACTCATGATCAGAACTTTTTATAAGTCCCTTGCACTTCAGCACACTTGTCAATCAATCAATCAATCAATCAATCAATCAATCAATCAATCAATCAATCAATCAATCAATCAATCAATCAATCAATCAATCAATCAATCAATCTTCATTTATAAAGCGCTTTTCGTGTAAAATTGCGTCTCAAAGTGCTTTACATATTAAAACTACCCCATAAAAAACCACATTCCCATCCCTCCCCACATAATTAAAAACATGATCACAGTTATACCCCCCTCCCCCCAAACCAACCTTCAAGCCCATACACTTAAAAGCATCAATAAAAAGGACATAGGGCTGAGTACAGATGTGCCAGGTAAGGAAATGCCATCAGAGGAGCCATCTCCATCGGCAGCACATCAACAGCTGCAGCCGAGGCACCGACACAGGGCGCCCAGTGGAGGCAAGGCCAAGACCCCCACCTCCACCCAAGTGCTACCTGGAGAGGACCCAGGTAGCCACAGCTAACCACTGCTCCCGAGGCAAAGGGCTCCCATTAAGGAAACACTGGAAGAAAGATTAAAATAACAGGTTAAAATATAAAAATAACTGGGGTAAATGTGATAAGATTAAACAGTAAAACATTGATAAAATGAGTCAATTAAAATAAACAGAGCACTTAAACAGACTTTAATAAATAGTTTTCAGTTAAAAACTACGCTAAAAAGGTGAATCTTGAGCCTGCTCTTAAAAACATGAACATTCTCTGCGGCCCTGAGGTCTTCCAGCAGCCTGTTCCAAAGGTGAGGGCCATAATACTTAAAGGAGCATGGGGCAGAATTTCTAAACAGAATAAACATGCATGTCCAGTTTAGTAATGCTATTGGGTGATAAAGTGTTATAAACCAAAAAGAATGAGCCCACCCTCATATCGTTCCATTTTCTTAAACAGGCTGTGTGCTGCAAAATGCGCTGCAGTTTGGGCCCAAAATTCCTGCGCTATCCTACGGATGAGACGTCAATCGACACTCCTTGCGTGTTCTCGGCAGCTTTAAATCAGGAAGAAGATGGTAAAGTAAACATTGTTACTTACTTTGTCGCTCGACATGGTGCTTGTTTTGATAAGACAAAAGTCTAAAATGCAGTTAAAAAGTGCACCCATTGGCTGAGGGAGAGGGAGCATATAGAGGGTAAAAAGCACTGGGCATAAAACTGAACCCTGGGGCACACCACATGTGATCCTGTGGACCTTAGAGGAGCAGGTATCTAAACTTAACATAAAAGTCCTGTCTGTTAAATAGGATGTAAACAATTTTGGAACAGCACCAGAGAGGCCAATCTGTTTAAATGGGTTAAAAGAATAGTTTGGTCTACTGTATCAAAGGCAGCGATTAGATCCAGTAGAACCAACACTCTCACCCTCTGTGCATCATAGTTTAATCTAAAATCATTTAAAATCTTCAGAAGGGCTGTCTCAGTGCTGTGGTTCACTCTGAAACCAGACTGAAATTTCTCCAGGATATTGTATGCATCAATAAAATCATTAAGTTGAACTAAGACAAGCTTTTCTAAGATTTTGCTTAAAAACTGTAAATTAGATACCGGTCTAAAATTAATAAAATCATTAAAATCTAAATTGCTCTTCTTCAACAGGGGCCTCACTACCGCCTGTTTAAAGGCGGCAGGATAGATCCCCGTCTGAAGGGAGCAATTAATCAGGGTTAAAATCCCATCTCCAAAAGATCCGTAAAATGCCTTAAAAAAGGAAGTGGGAATTGGGTCCAAAAGACATGTGGTGGGCCAACTGAGGAGAAAATGTTGTCAAGAATCTCAGCTTCTTCCAGGGCTAAACTGTCGAGTGTTTCCTCTGGTAAAGACGCACGCTCAGATTTGTCTAAAATCATGTTACTTTGAGAAGATATAATATTACATCTGATGGTGTCTACCTTCCCTCTGAAGTGGTCTGCGAACTCAAAAGAGCGTTTGAGGGGGTTTTAGGAAATGCAGTAGTAGCACAGTTAAAAGGTTTGTCAATGGTGGCAAATAGAATCTAGGGATTATTTTTACGCTCTGAGATGATTTTGGAAAAATATGCATTTCTTGAGTTTCTTACTGCATTATTGTATGATTTGAGAAATTTTGTGTATATTTGATGGTTTATTGTGGTTTTATTTTTCCTTCTGTTTCTCTCTGCTGCCCTACACTTTCTCTAGTTTTTTTAGGTTTTCATTTCTCCTTGGAAATGCAACTTCACTAGCAAGGACCATGCATCATAGATTGAGATTAAAGGTTTATTTAGTGAACAGAAGTCTGGGGAGATGTGACGAAGGAGGCCAGAAGGTAGACTCAGTGTGGGGGTGCAGTCTTCAGGAGTTCGTTTTCCTGTGCCTGCTTAGGACCCCCCAGACAAACCTGAAAGAAAGAGATGTTAGAAATGGCTAGAACTGTGGGTAAGGTAAAACAAGAGGTAGAGGATGAGGATGGAAGGATGAGGGAAGGGTCAAAGGGATGAAGGTCGAAGGGATGAGGGTTGAAGGGATGAGGGAAGGGTTAAAGAGTTAACTCCATTTCACTAGCAAGAACCATGCATCATAGATTGAGATTAAAGGTTCATTGAGTGAACGGCGGAAACGGAAGTCTGGGGAGATGTGACGAAGGAGGCCAGGAGGTAGACTCAGTGTGGGGGTGCAGTCTTCAGGAGTTTGTCTTCCTGTGCCTCCTCAGGACCCCAAAGATGGTCTTTGGTGAAGACCAACGGCCTAAATTCTGAATGAGGTTGTCTGAAATCCCTGACTGGGCGGCAGAGGTGGCTGCTCCTATGTGAAAGGAGTGGACTGAATAATGTTCCGGGGAGATACCTGACCAAAACAGAACTTGATCAAAATCACCAATTAACCAGAACCTTGTTGCAAGGCTGCCAGATTCTGTGATGAAAAGAGGGTCCGATGACGATGCGTTACTGGTTAAGCGGGAACGAACGTGGTTAGAGATAGGTTCATAGGGGCTGAGGTCAGAATTGAGGTGGAAAAGGTAGATAAAGCAGGATGTACCAAGCTGGTCTTTTTTGCTTCTGCGGAGGGTGTAGACAAGGGTATCCTGGTTATGAATGGAGATATCAGAGAGACGGGGATGAATGGAATGATCGAATCGAGATGAAGTCGGGGCAAACTCTGAGCAACGCAGAAAACCAAAGTATGCAAACAGAAACATAGACTCTAAAGTGGAGTCGATAAAGGGAGATTAATAGCCAGAGCGAAGTGTAGAAATACAACAACTAAGGAGGTCAGATGTAAGAGGTAAACGTGGAATAACTGCGGATGGTTCTTGGTTTTTCAGACCTTTCAGTAACATAGTTACATGGCTGTGATTTAGGGTTAGACAGGGACTACCGGTTGCTAACTTGATAAGTTAAGCTCCTTTCCAGGAGACGCAGAAGAATCGCTAAAAGTCTGGATGAAGAGGGAGAACCTTAAAAGCACTAGTAATGTTTGCTTTAGAGAGGCAAGCATTCCGGCCTGCCAGATGGATAAGACCGATGGCATGGTCAACTTT
This sequence comes from Valencia hispanica, assembly GCA_963556495.2. NCBI lineage: Eukaryota > Metazoa > Chordata > Actinopteri > Cyprinodontiformes > Valenciidae > Valencia > Valencia hispanica. Next base: position 33,227,369 of record OY747712.1, read on the forward strand.
GGCATTCTGCATTGAGAAGTCGGAGAAGGGGATGAGGCTGTTAATGTTGGGCTCCGTGGGGAGCCGACGTTTGGAAAATCAACCGCTTTTTGCCAGAATACTTACGGGTGGCTACACCTAAGGGGCTGACCCGAAAGACCGCAAAAGGAGGGTGGCAGAAAGGACCAATCATGAATCCCTCCTTAACCTCCTTGAGGAGCAGAGAATCGACCGTTTCGGGTTCGGAAAGCGCAGACCGCAGATCCTCACCTTGATGGGAGTGGTGAGGAACTGTGCTAGTCAATCTTGCTGTGAGAAAAAGAACAGGTGTGCAAAAATCAACAGCTGGAGACGGAGGTCATTAAAGTTATTGCACACCATCCTACCCCCTTGGTAGAGCAGGGGACGGCCGCTGTGGGAGAGCAGTTTCTTCCCTGACGGTGAATGTACTGGATCACGAAGATAGAACCCGCAGCGGGTGATCGATCAGAATCACACAGATGTATTTGACCAGCTTCTTTATTTCCACAATATGGAACAGCCATCTGGTGAATTAGTGGTTCTGAATGAATTAAATCAATCCACAAGGAACAGTATTAATGTTTTGAACATACAAATGTCAAACTATATTTAGCAAACATTGCAGCCATATTTACCTTAAATATATAAATTCACATAAATGAACATAAGGAAAGAAGTAACTGACGCAATCCAGAAATGTCTGCAACTAGTAGTGGCAGAAAGGGCATCATTTTCTAAAAACAGTACTGCATGCAAGCATCATTTATGTGGAAATGCTGCCACGTACTGCCCACAAGAGGCGTGCAGGACATTACTCGGCCTCCTAAAACTGCTGAGTCATACCCATAGCTGTCTAGTACGACTTTCCACCAAAACCTTCAGTTATATTGCTTTAAATAGTGGCCACAGTAGTACAGATGCCAAAACGATGCACAAGAAACCTCAAACTTAGCTGCTAAACATGAAGTTTTACCAACAACAAGCTTAATTAGTTTAACAACTATTAAACCAGAATATTGTACAAATAATAGACTCTAAAAGAACAGTCTCTCACTCACTTGCACTAGACGCACTTTTGCCAGATGATAGTCAATATGAACGAGAATGTTCGGGAAAGTTGCAGTATTCCAGTAAAGGAGTGTACTTGTTGCCGTGCAGACCTCTGGAGTAATTAAAGAGGAGATGATGCAACAGCGCTCTGATTGGCTGGCTAGGGGGTGAAGTGCAAGTGGGGAGAGAGAGCGCAAGACTGCGTTTGTTACACAGAATGATCGCAAGAGGGGGCCTTTTTCACAGCCGCCCCCAGATTTCTACCGGAAATCTGAATCAACACAAAAAGGTTCACTTATTCATAATGGGTTGTTACAAGAATTTGAAAGTCTGAGTGGTTAGTAAACAGGAGTGTCTGATATTCAGTCTGGCAGAGCAGGGAGTTGGATGATTCGAGTCACTGGACTCCGTCACCCACCTTCACATCAGCTGACCTCACATTCCCATCAAGACCAGTGGAAACATCAGTGACTTTCCCTACTGGCCAGTGGGAATGAGGGGATTGAGGGTCCATGATCATAACATTATTGCCTACATCCAGGTTTGGCTTCTCTGTGTTCCATTTCTGTCGAGCCTGAAGGCCAGGGAGGTAGAACTTGATGAAGTGTCTCCAGAAATGGTCGGCAAGAATTTGAGTGTGACGCCAGCGTCTGCTGCTCAGGATCTCAGACTCTGGATATACAACCTGTGGGAGGGAGGAATCTGGGCGTCCGATTAGTAAGTAGTTTGGTGTGATGGGATCAGGGTCAGCAAGGTCTGCTGATGTGTAAACCAAGGGTTTGGAGTTGAGTATCCCTTCGACTTCGGTGAGGAGGGTCCTCAGCACCTCTTCCGTTACTGGTTGTGTCCCAAGGGTGACCTGTAAGGCTTGCTTTATGGAGCGGATCTCCCGCTCCCAGCACCCACCAAAGGGAGGAGCATGGGGGGGATTGAATCTCCAATGGATCTGCTGAGGGGCAAGTTGAGACTGAAGATCTGGTTGGAGAGCTGCAAAGGCTTCATGCAGTTCTCGTTCACCTCCCCTGAAGTTGGTACCTTGATCTGAGAGCAGTTCAAATGGCTTGCCTCTCCTCGCTATGAAATGCCTCAAGGCCATCAAGAAGACATCACTGCTGAGGCTGGACAGAAGGTCAATATGCACTGCTCTCGTGGTCATACATTTAAAGAGTATGCCCCAGCGTTTCTCACTTCTTTGCCCAATTTTGTCCAGATACGGGCCAAAGCAGTCAACACCTGTAGAGAAGAAGGCAGGTTTGTGGAGGCATAACCTTACTGGCGGTAAGTCGGCCATCTTGGGAATAGTTGGTTTCCTGCGCCATTTTTGACATTCTGGGCAGTTGTGTTGTCGCTGACGAATGACCTGTCTGCCACGTGGTATCCAATATTTTCGTCGAATCTCGCAAAAGACTCTTTGAGGCCCTGGGTGATGTAGTTTTGAGTCAAAGTCTTGAATAATCAGCTTTGTGACTGGATGTATGGCATCTAATACGACCGGATGAATGGCCTCGGTTTCAAGCTGAGTACCATGTTGTAAGCGACCACCTACTCGAAGGAGCTCCTCATTGCTGTCAAACTCTGGAGCAAGAGTAAGAAGACGACTGCTATTTGAGACTGGCTTTCCCTCCTTTAGCTTAGCATAATCAGTGGGATAGCAGTCCAACTGCACTTGGCGCAGGTGTGGTTTGGGCCTTACAATAATCTTCTGCTGTCAGCTTGTCCTTTGCCGCCCTGTGTAAGGACTGAGCAGTGGCTGTTAGAAGGTCACAGAGGATAGAAAAAGTCGTGACATCAGGTATGAGTGGTGTAGATGATGCAGCAGTGACGCCACAGAATATTGGCTTTCTCAGTTCTTCACTGTTAGATGACAGTACTTGGACCTGGGGTGTTTGTGGCCACTGGGTTTGGCTGGTTGCTAGAAATGTGGGGCCGCGGCTCCAGCGGCTGTCTGTAATTAAAGCGGTCAGTGGCTTCCCAGGTGTGATGTCATCTGCAGGATTAGCAGCAGATTCCAAATAAGTCCAGGTATCACCAGCAGTGAGATCCTGAATTTCCGCCACTCTGGTGCCCACAAACACTTTAAAGCGGCATGATTCTGACTTCAGCCAAGTGAGTACAGTGGAGGAGTCAGTCCATAATGTTACATGCTGGATGGGGATGGGACTGCTGCTTCCTGGGGGCCACTATCGACCGTGCAGTGAGGAATGCCACCTCAATCTCACCAGCTGGATTCTCCGTTCTAAGGTACCCCACGGAACCATAAGCCTTCTCTGAGGCATCACAAAAGACATGAATGTCACGTTGGCAGGTGGGAGAGTCCAGTGCAGGGCTAATGTAACATCTTGGCAGGATTATGCGTTGCAGATGTTGCAGCTCGTTCGCCGACTCATTACACACATGAAGCAGGGGTTCTGGCAGTGCTGGATCATCCCAATCCCGTTTCTTTTCCCATAGCTGTTGGACAAGGATTTTTGCTCTTGTGGTGTAATGTATGAGATACCTGAGGGGGTCATATTGGCTGGCTAATACCTTGTAAATAGACCGCATGGTGGGTTTCTCTGTTTTCACAGCCCAGGACTTGTAGGACAGGGTGTTGGCTTGGCACTGCCACTGAAGGCCTAGAGTTGTTTCTTGTTGGTCTGGCTGACCTTGAGAAATCCACTTTTCAGCACTGTCTGACCTTGCTTCAGCAGGAAGGTGGTGGATGCCCAGGGCGGTTACTTGCCCATTGTCGCATCTCCAAACCCACCTTGGGCCAGGAGAAACCATAGCTGGTCGACCAGGACTTTAGCATCTGCTTCAGAGGCGACAGTTTGTAAACAGTTGTCTACATAAAAGTACTTCAGCACTGATTCCCTGTCTGGATCTCCAGGCTGAGTGTGGTCCAGAATGTGTTTTTGGAGCACATAAGTGGCACAGCAGGGGCTGCTAGTTGTGCCAAATGGGAGTACCCTCCGTTCATAGACTGGAGGTGGCTCTTCACGTTTAAGATCTCTCCAGAGGAATCGGAGAAGGGGTTGGTCTTCCGGTAGGAGCCTGACCTGATGAAACATTCCCCTTATATCGCTGGTCACTGCCACAGAGTGTTCTCGAAAGCGCAGGAGGACAGAAAGCAAGGAGGATCCCAGAGTTGGTCCAGGCAGTAAGAGCTTGTTCAAGTTGATGCCCTGGAACTGGAAGGAGTAGTTAAAGACTACTCAGTGCTTCCCATTATGATCCACCATGTGATGGGCAATGTACCAACTGGTTGGTTTGTTTTCTGCACCTGGCTCCAGTTTGACCACATATCCAGCTTGTGCCAACCTCTGGTTCTCTGCAGTGTAGATTGCTCCTAACTGTGGTGCTTTAGAAAGTTTCCTCTCTGTGCTTCTAAGCTGAGGGAGCACAGCATCTCTGGGTGCACACAGCTGAGGGAAGTTCTTTACACGGAGGAGTGGGGTTGCATAGCGATGGATGCCACTGATTTCTACACGTTGAGTCTTTTCACTCAGGCATTTGATGGCTACCTGATTGTGACTGGTACTGGTTTTCTCATTTCGCCAAGGAAGAACATCCATTTGCCATAATCTTTCCACATGCTGGTAAAGATCAGCTAGCGGGGCCCCACATGATGTGAAAAGGCAGTGTTGCTCCATGAGGGACTATTTAAGACCTCGGATTGGACCTTGAAGTATCCACCCAAGGCGGGTACGGACTACCATCGGTGCGCCTGGTGGCCCTATGTGCGCTGGCTCAACTGGTGTTATCAAGTGAGAATGGTCAGAACCAATGAGCACCAGTGGATGGATCCCTTCAAACGGTTGAATAGGTAGGTTTCTCAGGTGTTTGAATTTCTGCTGTAAGACTTTCACTGGATACGTATGCTCACCCAACCCAAGTCTTGGTGCAGTGAATGCCCCCTTTATCTTAAAACCCTTCTTTGGTGAATTTGCTGGTGAGATGGTAAATGACACAGTTGCTCCATGAAGTGTCAGCAGCTCCTGTCTTACTGTCCGCAGAGGCAAGTCCTCAGGTTGACCACGGAGATCCAGCTACTGGGCTGCAGAATGGAGAAGTAAAGTGCGTTCTTAACCATCCTCCAGAATGGCGTATGTCTCCAGACTCTGAGCTCCATATATGAGGACCACTTTGCTGACTTTAAGGAGGACACAGTGTCCCTGAGGTGGCTTACCAACATACAGGACCTCTTTAGCGTCATTAGTAGGACCTGGTCTGGCTGCACCTATTTCTGCCATCTCCGACTTATTGGGCACCTTATTGGGCTTAGCTGAGCCCTTTTTACTGATCTCATGTAGAGCAAGAAGATGTCTATTATTGCAAGTCTTGCAACACATTTTCAGGTCACATTCAGCTGCTCTGTGATGTCTACCACAGCGCCAACATCGATTATTATCCTGAATCCAGGTGCGTTTCTGGGTGGCACTGAGAAGCTGAAAGTTAGCACAGTTGTTTAGAGAATGCTTGTTGTTGTCACAGAACAGACAGAATTTATTTGAGTTTTGACTCGTTGTTGGGGCTCGGAGTGATTCCCCTCCAGTTCTAGTATCTGCGTCAAGCAGAAGAAATGATGCCTTTGTTGGTGGTTTGTTCCACCTTTGCATATCTTTGCTCTTAGAATTAGCATCCTTCCTGGAACCCTTGCAGTACAGCAGCATGTCTTTCTGAACCTGAAGCTCATACTCTAGCCAGTCAGGTAGATCCAGTAGAGTTGGGACAGGTATCCTTAGTGGATGGATGAAACGCCGGAAGCTGAATCTGAGATCATGAGGTAGCTTCCCCAGTAAACGAGAAACATGCAAACCACAGTCCAGTTCTACTTGTCCATTTCGACCCAGCTGCTCCAGCATGCCCACCAGGGATCTGACACGCAGGGCAAACATCCTGAATGATTTGATGTCACCGCTGGCGATGTTGGGACCATTCATGAGCTCAGCGATTCGCTGGAGTGCAAGCTGGTGTGATTGCCCATATTGCTAGTTTAAGGCTGCCAAAGTGTCTGTGTAGGTGTAATGTGAATTGCTGTAGGAATCAACAATGAGCAGGGGCTCTTGGGCTCTTCTACTGTAGGAATTAGCAATAAGCAGGGCCTCTTCTAGTTTCAGATGGTCGACGAGTATCTGGAACTTGAAGCGTTCAGTGGCATCTCTTGGTAGTATATTCTCCAGAGCGATTTGCAGTCTAGCAAATTCTCTTGGGTTGCGGTGAATAAAGTCTGGGATAGTAGGTGTTGGTCCTCTATATGTCTGCTCTTTGCCACCAGGTGGGCTCCGAGTTCAATATCGGTGTTGTTCAGGATAATACTGGCTTTCGCTGTAGTTGACAGGCCTTTGTGGGGTGTAGCGTTGCTCTGCTTGGAAGATGGCAGTGCCAGTGCTGGCAGCTACTGCATCAACTCTCTGTCCTGTGGTGTAGTATTGCTCACCTGTCGCCTCGTACTCATGATGCCTGGGATGTGGAATGGGCTGAAATATCTCCCTTTGGGATAATGGGGGCCTTCTTTGATGGGGATTTGCAGAGTGCTAAACCTCTCGGAATGGTGGCTCAACTCCGTAAGAATGTAGTTGCTCCTGATGTGCTTGTGTGAAGTCACTACGAGCTCTGAGGTCAGCATTCTGTATTCTGAGTTGCTGCATAGATGCTAAAAGGTCTTTCCTTTCCTGTTTAAGCTTCTGAAGTTCGCTTTTTAAATCATGACTTACATCCTGCTTATCAGTTACAGTCAGCGATGGAGGGCCGAAGTTCTCCTGACTCACGAGGGATGCAGAGCGTGAATCGTCTACACTCTCCTTCACCTCATCTGCCTGCTTCTGATGAGATGAGGCAAAAGTGGTAGTCTGTGGTGGTACATGTCTCACCAAAGTCTCAGGTAGTATGTAATTCTTCAGATCCACAGGGAGTGATGTCTTCCTCCTGACAGGTGCATCAGGTGGTCGCTCTGATGGGTCAGACATCTTGTCTGCTGTAGGCACTTGTAGATCCGGCTCGAAGGACCACTTTGTGGGAGAGCAGTTGCTTCCCTGACGATGAATGTACTGGATCACGAAGATAGAACCTGCAGCGGGTGATCGATCAGAATCACACAGATGTATTTGACCAGCATCTTTATTTCCACAACATGGAACATCCGTTGCTACAGCCGTCTGGTGAATTAGTGGTTCTGAATGAATTAAATCAATCCACAAAGAACAGTATTAATGTTATGAACATACAAATGTCAAACTATATTTAGCAAACATCCATCCATCCATTTTCTTCCACTATCCGGGGTCGGGTCACGGGGGCAGCAGCTTAAGCAAGGACACCCAGACTTCCCTCTTCCCAGCCACTTGTTCCAGCTCCTCGGGAGGAATCCCAAGGCGCTCCCAGGCCAGCCGAGAAACATAGTCCCTCCAGCGTGTCCTGTGCCTTCCCCTGCCCGAAACACCTCACAGGGAGGCGTCTAGGAGGCATCCTGACCAGATGCCCGAGCCACCTTAACTGACTCCTCTCGATGTTGAGGAGCAGCGGCTCTACTCTGAGCCCCCTCCGAATGTCTGAGCTTCTCACCCTATCACTAAGGGAGAGCCCAGACACTCTACGGAGGAAACTCATTTCAGCTGCTGGTATCGTGATCTCGTTATTTCGGTCACCACCCAGAGTTCGTGACCATAGATGAGGGTAGGAACGTAGATCGACCGGTAAATCGAGAGCTTTGCCTTTCGGCTCAGCTCTCTCTTCACCACGACAGACCGGTACAGCGCCCGCATAACTGCAGACGTCCTACCAATCCGTCTATCGATCTCCTGCTCCAGTTTTCCCTAATACGTGAACAAGACCCCCAGATACTTAAACTCCTCCACTTGGGGAAGGACCTCATCCCCAACCCGGAGAAGGCACCCAACCCTTTTCCGGCTCAAGACCATGGCCTCGTATTTGGAGGTGCTGATCTTCATCCCAGCCGCTTCACACTCGGCTGCGAACCGCTCCAGTGAAAGCTGTAGATTACGTTCTGATGAAGCCAACAGGACCACGTCATCTGCAGAAAAGCAGAGACCTGATCCTGAGGCCACTGAAACAGATCCCCTCAACACCTTTGCTGCGCCTAGAAATTCTGTCCATAAAAGTTATGAACACTATCGGTGACAAAGACAAAGAGTCCAACTCTCACTGGAAACAAGCCAGACTTACTGCCGGCAATGCGAACCAAACTCTGGCATCAGTCGTACAGGGACCTAACAGCCCGTATCAAGGGGCCCGGTACCCCGTACTCCCGGAGCACCCCCCACAGGGCCCCCCGAGGTACACGGTCGAACGCCTTTTCCAAGTCCACAAAACACATGTAGACCGGTTGGGCGAACTCCCACACACCCTCCAGGACCCTGCTGAGGGTGTAGAGCTGGTCCAGTGTTCCACGGCCAGGACGAAAACCGAATTGTTCCTCCTGGATCCGAGGTTCGACTATCCGTCGGACCCTCCTCTCCAGAACCCCTGAATAGACCTTACCAGGGAGGCTCAGAAGTGTGATCCCCCTGTAGTTGGAACACACTCTGTGGTCCCCCTTTTTAAACAGGGGGACCACCACCCCGGTCTGCCAATCCAAGGGAACTGCCCCCGATGTCCATGCAATATTGCAGAGCTGCGTTAACCAACACAGCCCCACAACATCCAGGGCCTTGAGAAACTCCGGCCGAATCTCATCCACCCCCGGAGTCTTGCCACCGAGGAGCTTTTTAACGACCTAGGGGACCTCAGCACCAGAGATTGGAGAGCCCGACCTAAAGTCCCCAAACCCTGCTTCCAGATTGGAAGGCGTGCTGGTGGGATTGAGGAGGTCTTCGAAGTATTCCATCGACCGACCCAAAACATCCCACGTCAAGGTCAGCAGCACACCATCCCCACTGTAAACAGTGTTGGTGGCAGACCGCTTCCCCCCCTGAGACGCCAGATGATGGACCAGAATCTCTTTGAAGCCGTACGGAAGTCGTTCTCCATGGCCTCTCCAAACTCCTCCCACGCCCGAGTTTTTACCTCTGCGACCATCCGAGCCGCACTCCGCTTGGCCTGCTGGTACCTAACAGCTGCTTCAGGGGTCCCACAAGCCAAATAGACCCGGTAGGACTCCTTCTTCAGCCTGACAGCATCCCTTATTGCCAGTGTCCACCAGCGGGTTCGGGGATTGCCGCCGCGACAGGCACCAACCACCTTGCGGCCACAGCTCTGGTCAGCTGCCTCGACAATGGAGGCACAGAACATGGTCCACTCGGACTCAATGTCCCCCGCCTCCCCTGGGATGTGTTCGAAGTTCTGCTGGAGGTGTGAGTTGAAGCTCCTTCTGACAGGAGACTCTGCCAGACGTTCCCAGCAGACCCTCACAACATGTTTGGGCCTTCCAGTTCTGTCCGGCGTCCTCCCCCACCATCGGAGCCAACTCATCACCAGGTAGTGGTCAGTGAACAGCTCTGCTCCAGCTCCAGAACTTTCTGACTGAGCTTCAAGCAACCATCGCACCCTCAGCTGCAGGTAAGTGGAGGTGTGGCGAGATAAAAGTGGTCCAAACTTCAATTAAAATGCCCCCGAATAAAAGCATTCAAATTATTAAAAAGTTGGTTGTGTTAAAATCTGTGAATACCAGTCTTAAAAAAGATTTAAAAGCAGGGAAAACCCTGTCTGTTAGGGAGCCAGTCTTAGCGGGTCTCACAGACTCTCTCACAGATGCTAACGCATGCTTTTTCCACACTTTCTCACATTACTTGTGAGTAGTAACCATGTCAAACCTAAAACCAATTAAACAATAGTTCTTATACACCACATGAGAAGAACATTTTTGCTCAAAAGAGTTAAGAACTCTGAAACCAGGGTGACAATAACTGAATTACATGTTTTCTTGCAGCCTTTGGATAATATACTTCTCTCTTCTTGTGGAGCGTGTACAGCCCTTTAGGTAGATGTGAGTTAATCCTCATTAAGTCAGGAGGGCCACAAAGAAAATAGCTACTTGCCTAAATGTGTACATATCTACAGTCATAGCAATAAAAAAAGTGTAAAAAATAGACAAACAAGACCAGAGCCAAGTGTATCTTGCAAACATGCATAGGAATGTGATTTTTCTACTGCAATAAGCATTTATTTATTTTAAGACTTCACATCTTTACCAGGAGCAGGGCTGTCGCGAGAAGGCAGGCAAACCAAGCAATTGCTTGGGGCCCCAAGCTGGCCTGGGGCCCCAAGACAACGACTGGTTAAGAATAAAATGCAACGACAAACTGTGTGAGCGCCCCTTTGATAGTTAATGCAGTAAAGTGCAATGACACTGTTATCGGGATCCCTCTCAAAGGGGCCCCTCTCATTGTCGCTGTCAGCAGCCAGTCAGCCAGGCTCGTGATCTCTGCTGCCGGCAAAATATAAAACCTCGGGAGTCAGAATGAAGCGGAATTATCCACCAGGAAGAGAAAGAAGAAAAAGGAAGAAGAGGGTAAGAAAAACAAGATAGTGGTAAGACAAAAATTACACTGGATAAAATAGCTCTACTTGTCTTGTACAAATGGTGTAATTTCGCAGCAGGTAGGCTAGCAAAAATATTTTTATATTAGCTACCTGCCTGACGCCAATGCTGCTTCTCTGCTATACTAACTATTCCACCATGATAATCTATTTACCAAATGGGGGTAGTAGGAAAACCACACTATAAATTCCGTGCATCAAAGCAGACTGGAACATTAATGATAGTGTTTTATTCTCTCACTTTGTGAGAACTGACAAATGTTAATGTGTGTGTATGTATGTATTAGGGTTGCCAACCATCCCGTAAAAGACGGAATCGTCCCGTATTCAGAGAAAATACGTTCTGTATTGAGGTGAAAAGGAACGCGGTTTGTCCCGTACTTCAGCTTCAATGAAACAAAGACACAATTAAAGGTGGAGATATTCTGTACTTTTAAGCTGTGCAGCTTCCTTTTCTTCTCTCATTTTCTCATCCTCCCTCTCCTGTTGCTCCTTCTATCATGAAACTGATCAATGATCAGTTGATCGGCTTTTCTGTCGCAGTCCCGTCTCTCTCTCTCTCTCTCTCTCTCTCTCTCTCTCTCTCTCTCTCTCTCTCTCTCTCGTTTATCACCCACTTTGCGCAGAAAGAGGAAATCAGCGGATGTTGCGCTAAACAACAGCAGCATGTTTAATAACCTATTAGAACTGATTTTATATGACTTTCTAGTATCAGCTGATGTTTGCTGGAGCCACGGCCGTAAAAGCTGCTGGTCATGATATCGGTTTGGATATGTGGTGAGATGGAAACATGAAGATGAAACCAGGAGATGTTCTTACTGAATCATCAGAGCTCAACAGGTGATGGAGAAATACGTTTACCTTTTAGGTGACATGAATGAGTTGAAGGGAAGTTATAAACTGTTTCTGAGAGACAAATAACACCAGGATCTTTTTTTACTTCTGTGCAGGGGCGGCTCTAGCAAAGTTTTGTCAGGGGGCCAGTTAGGGCATTAATAGGAAAAGGGGGGCACAAATACATACTTTTCTTTCTTATTCTCATTTAAAATGTCTAGCTTTTAATAAAAAAATATCTGAATCTTACAACTAAAGTGGTCATCTGTTAAATGTATAGAAATCCATTATGTTATATAGTAAATATTAAGTCCAATATATACCCTAGTAAGCTATAGTCCTTTTTCCTTCGGGAAGGTACCATCTGTGCAGTCTGCAATTCTGTCGAAGAAAAATTTTGAATCTATTTAATTATCGTAGAAAAATAATTGATTTCTGTGTATTTGTTTTACACGTGCATTAAATTAAAGTCGATTAGGTTGATTAAGCATCATGAGGCGGCGGGTGGGGGGTGGTTCCTTATTTTATTTGCTGGGAGTTGGCAACCCTAGTATGTATGTATGTATGTATGTGTGTGTGTGTAGGTGGGTGTGTGTGTGTGTGTGTAAGTATGTTGGATTTAGTTATTGTGCACTTTAATGGTGTTGTTTATTTTTGCAAATGTTCAAATGTTTTGCGCAGAATATGCAACAGCAGTATTTTCACTATTTTATTTATATAAAGTGTGGATGAACTTAAACTGTATGGCTATGCTGTGGTTCCAGTAGGTTTTGCGTTGGGGGCCTCCATGACAATTTTGCTTGGGGCTCCTAAATTCATTGAAACTGCCCTGACCAGGATTACCATAGGTTTGCTCAAAAATTTATTAACATAAGGCTTTTAAGTTGGGTAATATTAATGCTTTAAGTGAGTTTTACCTAATTGTTTTATTAGTTTGTGATTTAGTTATTAATAATTTAAAAGTAGGGTGTGCACATGGGCCAGAGAGAGTTCAGGTGATCCCTGTAGTAGGCATCTGTACAACAGGCAATCAGTCACAATTGTGTGGCTGATTTCAGAACTCCATCTCTCGTAAAGCTTTTAAGATGATATAAATAAACTGAAAACTGAATTTAAAGATGTTTTTTGACAATATTGAATTTTGTTCACTGTAACCACACAGGAAATAAGCAGAGAGAGAAGGGGGGAAGACATGCACCAAAGGCAACAAGGTCAGAAAATGCCCCTCAGACAAATCCATTGAGGACTAATGGCCTCTGTAACTATTTTACCTAATTCAGATTTTTTTCAGATTTTACAGTATGATAAGACACAAGAACAGCATGCACAATATTTATGTCATGGTGTGACTTCCTCCCTGTCTGCGTCACTCCCTGTCGGATTGTTGTCAGCTGTCTCTTGTCTTCCCTGATTACCTTCCTATTGTTGTCCCAGCCCTTTTAAATCTCAGTCTCCCTCTGTCCGTTGTCAGGTCCTTGTCATCCCCACGTCTATTCTCTCCGCTCTCCCCCGTGTTCTTCGTCCACTTGTAAGTTTTTGATTATTATTATTGTAAAAATGTGTCATAAGAGCGTGAAACGTCTCTCTGCGCCTGGGTCCTGTTTTCAATCCATAACAATTTATTTTCTGTCTTCCTAACATAGGTTATTTTGGATGTATACTGCAATTGTACATATATTAGGAGAAGAGGTAACAATTCCATAATAATTCTAGTCACAGCCAGTCAAGCAAAAATTGATAAATAAATCCTGATTCGGGTTGTCAGAAATTTCTCACTTAATCTCTAGTAATAGCAACAACTATTTGTCAATAGTCCTCCGCTATTGTTGATGGTAGGATCACAATAATAAAGAGAGACTTTGTATTCAGAAACTAAAAATTAGCTAGGTACCTGTCAGAATTGGCATTTTGAACTCCCTGAATATACCTGGTAAATTAGATTCATCTGCCAGCAAATAATTATATGTCCAGGTACATGTTGACTGTTGTTTTAATGGGTTTATCAGTGCTGTTTTTTCAGTGCATTTTTGTTGGGTGTTCACCTTGTGGTGGCTATCATCTTGTTTGCAAGTCTAAAAGTATTTCTGAATAGAGTAATTAGATAACAAGCACTCATAAGGAGAAGGAAAAAAGCTCTGTTGTTGTTGTGAATAAAGGTTTTCTCCACTGTTTGTGGTGTCACCATTAAACTTCCAAGCACACTAACCTCTACACTCACACACCCAAAAGGACAACACAACTGCTGCTCACACAGGGTATTATCTTCTGCGTCCATTCACCCTCATTACCATTCCATGCTGATAGCTGATGATAACCTCTCGTGTTCTAATGTGGCCACGTGGTGACCAGGATTATGGCTTTTGATGAGTCCAATTAAAAGAGAGCTAACAACAGTGATCAACACCATTGATTAAACATGGCAAGGAAATTCATGATTGCATGGAGGTGAAAGGTTAAATGACTTATATAAAACCATAATACACCATTAAACCTTAATAGAGCTGTCCCTTTTTGTCAAATTTTTCTTTATGTTTATAATTCAAAGGATAATTGACCCCAATTCAAGCACCTGCAATTACAAACAATTTTTAAAAAGTTTTTACGGTAGTAATATCACAGAAGCTTCAACTGTAGGACAGCCATCAATGAAAAGTGATTGCCTAAGAAGGAAGCATTAACTACATAAACTAACAACATAATGTGAAAAAGGAATATTGATTGTTTGTGTTCTGTGCTTCTTTACCCTGGTGATTTTATGAATTGTTGTGTATTTCAGAACTACATCTTGTTTGATGTCTCATACATACCTCTTTCTTTTTCTGGCTATACAAAATGTCTAGAAAATAGCATTGTAATGGAGGGGTTGCATTAGATTAGATGAAAAGTAATCAAAGTAGTGGTGAACAATTTATGAAGATACATTTAGACATAAGCAGAAAAAATGCAGGTTTGTGTGAGAACTAATGTTCTTCATGGTCTGCATTCACTAGAGTATAGATGGGAGCTAACTTGCAAATGACAACAACTCTGAAAACAATGTCCATGCACATTTGCCATGTTAACAATTCTTTGGTTTTTTACACAAAGATTGAAACCTGGCTCTCATCAAGCCATTTTTGATGGTTATTTAGACCTATATTACACTTAATTGGACAGTTCAGCACAGCTGAAAATGGTTTCTAAAGGGGTGTTTATCTCCTACTGTCTGTATAAGTTAAAAGGTTGAAATGTAAGTATTTCAGAAATAATATATTTCTGCCTTATTATAGAATTGTTCAGTTTTTTTGAGTAGCCTATAAAATGTTTACAAAGATCTACAGTAAAAATATCCCATTCAGTATTCTTTGGCCTCCGTTGTGGTCTTTAACAATTTTTCAAACAGTTTCTGATCCTACATTAAAATCAATGGCATATGCTTGAAAACTCTACAGCTTTGAAGTAAAGAAAATAGCCCAGATTTGCTTATGGCTAACATGAGCAAATATATGGTCTATATTAATATTATGATTGTACCAAACTGAACTCGCTTACCATTTACTTATCAAAAGCTGTATTATCTTTTTTAACAAAATTAATTTTGTCCAAACAGTAGTTTCTCTAGGACAGCCTTATATTCCTACAAATGACTCAACACATGAGCTACAGTCCCTGCTTATGGCTTTGCATGTTGAGTGCTTTGGTAAAATATTAGGCATTAGCATGCTAATGTTGCATTAGCAACATTGATATGCTAACGCTCCATTTTGATAAGAGTTGTTGGTCATTTTGTTTATAACATATTTCAGTGTGGTTCCAGTGAACCGTTTGAAAAACAAAACTGACAAACGCATTGATGAAATGCTTTGCTTTCAACTTCTTCAAATGTAAAATTTCCAGGTGAGGTCTGACCAGCAGACCTAACTATGACAGATGTCTGAGATTCTGAGCACAAGACATAGACAGGAAGGTGCCACAGCCAATGCAGTCTCTCTTTTACTGTGAAAATCCTTCTAAACTCCAACAACATGTGCTGGTTAACTCAGATTTACAAGATAAACAAAATACTGTTCACCACCAAATGTAAACTTTTGCAAGCCACACACAAAAGCTAGGTAATTATTAAAAAAGTTGACAGGGAAAATTCCAGCATAAAGATGAAGACAGTACGGTAATAACAACAGGAAGCAATAGGAGCTGAATTTAACCAGAGACCCTGATACTGATAAAAAAAAGTCTTGAAAGGGACCCTTATCCTGTTCTTGGGATTGGATCGAGACATCCCAATTCGAGAGGGTTATTGCCTTTTCTTTTGAAAGTTTTATTAACTTTACTGTCTCTCTAACACTTTAGCAAAAAAGCTTACTGATTCAAAAGTAACGCCTTGTACTTTTAAGAGACCTGCACTCTCTTCAGTCTCACCCTGTCCGCTAAAAAAGTCTGCTCTGCAGTATGCTATTCAGTAAAGGGGAAAGGTTACCGTGTCTAATACAGAAGATATTTTGAAATATTAGACCTTAAGTGAAAAAGTATATAATGTATCCTTTAAGTCATGGTATCCACTATATGTTTACATCCTTTTAAAATGCCCTGTGTCAGAAATCCCAGCTAAAGAAAATCTTCTCATACCTTTCCTATCTCACTGCAGCTGACATCTTAATCTTCCCGCTAGTTTTCCCTACAGTCTTCCTCATCTTTTGTACTTTGCTCTGAGCAGTAGCCTTACTAAGAAATGAACAAGAAGGAAGGCAAATCCAGGCTTCTGCAGGGGCATTCTGCCCAGCAGCCAGTCTTTGATCTGCTTCCTGGATAAAACATGTACCTTCAACTTGTAGAAGACATTAGAGTACAAGGCAATATGCCTGATAACATTAGTAATGCTTTTCATATATCAGACTTTTTTTAACTAATTACATAGATACTATGTGTTATGAAAAAAAATCCTACCACTAACTTCTATTTTGCAAATTCCAAAGCATGTTATGTGTGAAAAGCTAAAATAAATACTTTAAAAACGCATGTACTTGCTTTGTCATTTCAAAGAGTATCTTTAGTTAATTTTACTCTATTACTATTCATCCCGCTACATAGGCAGAACACTGCCTGTTATGAGGACCTGTTATGTCTTTTTAGAACTGTTGTGGGTGTCTGCATTATTATTGTCATGCAACATAAGGAGTGCAATTTATATTGACTTTGCATGTTATAAAGCCATGGTCCTTTAAAACCTCCAAACTAAAAATAAAACTATAGAAAATAGAAGGATCTGCCTTTTCTGAAATGTCCTATATGGCAGGAGCTTAATGATTCTTATGAAGGCTACTTTTCCGTTGATTAGTTCTCCTTCTTCCATATATTTCTTTTCTCTATGTAAAACTTGCTTTATGCCTGATCTGATACTTTAAAGGTTTCGAATTACATGGTGCATAATTTGCTATCATTTCATTAAAATATACAGCACAGTAACAGTATGGAAAGTGAGAAATATAAACGTCACATTATTTTTCTTAGTTAATATCTAACAAATAAGGTTTCACAGCCGATGTCTGTAAGAACCCAGGTATTCCCAGAAACTCAACCCAAATGTGTCTATAAGATAAGTTTTGTCTACCCAAGTGGAATGACTCAATTTATATCTATAGAACACGCTTACTGAAAATCATTCAGTACTTTATAGAAAAACTTTTTTTCATGTTGTCATTTTCTGTTCATGTGGAATGTTGGTACATGTCCGTACGTTCCTAATAAGATGTGCCACATTGATGATAAAAAAACTACCTTTTATAGCTGATAAAAGCAACTTTTGATCAACATTGCCATGGGGATTATGATATAGTGCCCTTTGAAACCACTGAGTTGAGTCTAATACAAACAAATAAATAAAAAGCAGATTAAATATATACAAAGCTGTATAATGGAGAATTCACTGGGTATTTCTACAGTGCAAAACTCAAAAGCTATTTTGGTCTCATCCATCTCTATCATCTATTAAGATAATCTTTGTACCTCAGGGGCTGTTTTCTTCAGCTACAGACACTTTTGTTGTGTCTGCATGCGTTTGTGTGTGTGTGTGTGTGTGTGTGTGTGTGTGTGCGTGTATGTGCATGTATGTGTAGGGAGAGGTCACCATGTACCCAGATCACCATGGTTCCTTGTCAGAGAAAGGGCAGAGAGGCTCCCGGAGGTGTTACAAGGGACAGCAGGGAACACAAAGAGGTGATACAAGGAGAGGACTCTGGTGACATTTGCACAGTCGAAACCATTGGTCACAGCGTAATAACAAACAGGATCTACTTTTACAAATGAAAAGAAATAAAAAATCTGGATTTGCGCAGAGTTTGACTGCAGTCTTAATCTGTGACATCATTTTGACAAATTGGAATTATTCAATACTTAAAAAAAGAAGCAAAGAAAATTGTGCGCTTAGCTGTTTATTTATGTAAAGCTACCCAGACATATGCTCAGACAAAAAAAAAAAAAAAAAAACTATCATCAACAAAGCTCTAGCACAGCATTGTCTGGATATTGACACAGTCTTGACCAGAGGCTACTGTGAGGGATTCAAGCTTAAGCTTTGTCCCAGTCCGGAATGCCTATTGGCAGTCTTGCTGACTCTTAATAACAGAAGTCCCTGGGCTTTCAAATATCTATTTTAGCAGGTCAGGAATGTTAAAACTGTGTGTTAGAAGTAAAAAGGCATGCTTCAAATCATGATCATCTTACTCTTGGTGAAAAAGGTTTAAAAGCACATAAGAATGGAAACAATAAGAAAACAGTCTGTCTGTCTGTTTATCCATCCATTTGCAGTTATCCATACAAGGTCACAAGGGAGGGGCTGGTGCCTATCTTCAGTGATCAATGTGCGAGAGGCCCTGGAGAGGTCACCAGTCTATCATAGGGAAATACAGAAACACACAGGACAAAGGAACATGCACACGCACCCACGCACGCACACTAAGTCCTAAAGGCAATTTATAGAAACCTAACGCACACATTTTTGCACCGTGGGAGGAAGCCAGAGAACCCAGAGAGAACCCACACATACACAAGGACAACAATTTCTATGCCTGTGTTTATAAAAAAAGATTATAATTAAATAATCTGGAAATTACCTAAGCAACAAACTAGGGCTGTCAAACGATTAAACATTTTAATCTGATTAATCACAGGGTAGCTGTGAATTAATTACCATTAATTAACATTCCTAAATACGACTGAAAAGCTACAATTTTAGTTTAAAAAAGGACAAAGCAGGTGAAACACATATAACTTTTGTTTTGAACTGTACAATCACATTTACAAATGGCCCTTCTAAGCTATTCATCTTTTAGCCAGTTGCTAAGGCAAACTAACTGGTTAACATTTTCTGAATGTAAAGCTGCCTGTTTCTTATTAATGTTGAACAACCCTGAGCATCCTCTTCATGGGACTATCCTGCAACAACATAGTGTTTTCAGTCAAAGGCTTCATCAGCTTCGCTGCAACACAGACTGCTTCAGGAGATCCTTCCTTCCCACAGCCATCAGGATCTACAACAACTCTTTGAAGATTTAAATAGTAGGAGGTACAACAACACTTATTTTCCCTCTGGGATCAATAAAGCATTTTTGAATTGAATTGCATTCTTCGGAACAATAGAGGGATTATTTGCTTATCAACATGAGCACAAATGGTGTGGAACCGAATCTTTACATAACTCCAGTTCCCACTGTTATTATTTGTGGATATCTTGCAGCTGCAGTGTTGGTTAGCTATGTTAGCTTATTTGTTAGCCAAGGCTTACCTGATGTGAAGTTATTGCTGCAGATTGTTGCATTTTTAGTCATCTGCTCATTCCAATCGCTTCTTCTGATTGTTTAAAACTCCTGATTGTGTCTCTTTCTGAAGGCTAAACGTGCAGTAAAGCAGTGAGTGACATAGACCCATAATCCCTCTATCTGGTCTGCGACAGAGAAGAGACGTTCACATGGAGCCATGGACGCTGTTTGGATCTGCCATGCTGTTTGTGTGAGGAGAACTGAACTCAGCACGGGCTGAATTGTTGGATAAACAGGGTGGGCCATCCTCTGCATGCATTAAAAAAATAATCTCCTTAATTCTAGAAATGAATTGACCTGCATTAACGCGTTAATTTTGACAGCCCTAGTACTAACACAAATAAAACAGTTGACAAGAGGAAAGTGGGAAAATGCATTTCTAGATGTCAGTCTTGTTAAAATTGTCAAATTCCTTTTTTACATATTCCAAAAAAATCTTTGAAAATATCTTACTTTTAAAAACAGTCTTTGTATTTCGTCCTTCCTTCCAAGTCAACAAATCAACAACTTTAATTTTTACAGAAAAAATGTAATTAAATTAAATTAAAAAGGAACTAGTAGTGCTCAACATAAAGACCACGAGCAAATTTCCATTTGAGATAAAAGATTACATTGTCTTTTGTCCAATCATTAAATTTGTTTGAAAAGTTAAATGAAAAAAAAACCCATCCAAATAAAAATATACATTGATGTCTAAACGAATCAAATATGGTAATGAAAGCTGACTTTCAATGTTATTGATTAGGCTGAATTTACATGAGACGTGTCAGATATCAAATGTTAAATACATTTTTATGGGGCTAAATGGGACAGGGAGGGTCAACCCTAAATATCCATTAAAAGCACATTCATGTCTATCTTAAAGTAGTGATGTAAAGTCAGTGATATTTAAAAAAATATAGCTGACTTTTTGGCTATAAATCTGTCATTACATTTAGTAAGACTATCAGCAAACCAAATACTGTCCTAATAATTAAACTTGTCAATTGTCAAATAGGATGCTATGCTCATCTTTGCCAACTTAGCAACTTTGTCACTATATTCAGCGACTTTGAAGACCCTCTAACAACTCAACAGCAAACTTTTAGGGACTCTGATATATAAGCCTGTCTCATTCTTCCGTGGTTGCTGCTACATACCCGTCCACTGTGCCCAATCACTCACATACGGTGGGATCCTCACTAAGTAGTTATCCTGCTGCATTCAAAATTACTTTGACTGCATGCAGAATACTATGTAATCACATTCTACATTGCAAAGTAGCATGTATATAAAAATATTATGAATATAGTTATGACTTCTTATAGTTTCTTAAGAGCTTAGGGTTAAAAACAAATTCAACTAATTCAAAATTTGAACAAATATTAAAGAAAACCATGGAAACTTTTTTTTTTTGTTGAAAACATATTTATGGTGTTCTTTACTCATTGTTTCTTCCATCACGTTCCTCTCTCCTATAATGTCTATTACAATTATATGCAGACTTTTGCCAGTAGCTACTTCCCTTTCTGAGCAGTTGGCAAAAGCAGTTTCATATAATAGTGCAACTGCACTGCTAAACAGCACACCATAGTTGAATTTGATCAGATTTTAAATGTAAACGCAGGGTTTATTGGGGATTTCAATGGAAATTATCACCATACTCCCAGTTTCTAGGGTTTGCAAAGATAATCTGTTTGACTTTATCACAAATAATGCTGAATAATTCTTTCCACAATAACAATAAAATAGCTAAATTGTAGTTGCTACGTTAAAGCAGTTGCACAATGCTTAACATGTTTACTTTCACTAATTTACTAGTAAAGCAAAGCCAGAGCAGGTCTAAAAACGTCAGATTTATTTAAGTCTACACAATCATTGCATTTGTCTGTTTGGTTCTGAATTGTAAGATGGCTGCTTTATTAGGAAAATAGATAACCAAGTATCAATTGAGCAGAGGTTTTTCAGATTCATACTGAGACAGGGTGCTCAGAGATAAAGAGACTGTTTGACTATGTTTCAACTGCCGCAAGAGACAAACAGGCATACATTCAAGAGGAGCCAGTGGCTAAAGGCTGTACAGGACAGGGGCCTGAGAGATGAGCTGCGTATTGATCTGCAGAGTTTGAGTTTCTTTTTGAAACAGGATCTGAGGACACAAGTGAGAGCCTTATTTAAAAGTCTCCCTATTCACATCCATATCTATTGATCCATGCACACTTTCATCCAGTTTTAAGTAACTCTTGTTGCTTTTTTCTTTGATCTAGATGTTTTCCTTTCTTTTCTTGTCATTCTTTTTCAGCTTTCAAGGCTCAAAGAGCATGTTTCTCTCTTTTTTTACATTAATTATTTTTTATTAATCATTTTCACCCATGCAATTTATCTTTGGTTGATTGAAACCACCTCTTTTTATGGATGCTTTTCTTAATGTGCTTCCAATAAAAGTCTTGTCCTCAGGATCCTATCACTGACAGCAATAAATCGAGCAGATAGACTCGTTGTCCCACAATCACATTTGGCAATGACAAGCAGATTTCAATACACACACACACTCACGCACACATCATTTTAACTCAAGAGTCTTAGCTTTTCCATGATATATAATATGTATACGTCCATAGAAAGGGTGTTGAAAAAAAAGTCACGTTTGACCCAGAGGTATATAACATACCGTGGACGGGATGTAGAAACACTGTCAAACGTACAGTATATGCAGGGCATCAAACTTAAAGCATCCTCCTTCACATTTGGGTATGATATTAATACAATATATTTACTTTGCAAGATAAAGTCACATACTGATAGCAAGTGGACAGTGCCTTTCATAACATAGTTTGGTTTGATGAGAAGTATCATGATGTTTCATTGCCATAAGTTTTCTTTACGCCGCTAGTAAAAAAAATGTGCATGGTCTTTTCCTGTAGTTGCAAACATTATGACTATGTTACCTAAAGCTTAACTGTTCCTTCCACTAAGAGATTTACAAGGGAAGTTATGACAGCACACAGTAATGACAGCCATCTATTACTCCTGCCAATAAACAGCAATAATCATATCTACCACAGAATAAAAAAGCAGTGTGTGTGTGTGTGTGCGCATGCGTGCGCGTGCGTGCGTGCGTGTGCGTGCATGTGTGTGTGTGTGCGCGTGCGTGCGTGCATGTGTGTGCGTGTGCATGCGTGTATGCGTGTGCCAACCAAGGAAAAAACCATAACTGTAGACACAGTAAATCCTTTTGCCAAATCACTCAAAGAGCAATATAATGTTACAACTTATAGTTCGAAGCCTCATATCACTAACAGAACAGAGCCATCTTTAACCAAAACGCTCTTTTTACATCCACAAGCTTCGAATTACTTAGTCATGGCTAAGTGAAGCATTCTGAAGCTTATATCAAAAAACAGTTCAATACTTAATGCTCCTATATCATGCAAAATCAACTTTTTGGAGCTTTTAACCATGTTGTAATGCAATTTTCTTATTAAAAACCCCCGCCAGAGTGGTTTTTGGTTTAATTCACGCTATTTTCAGTAATCCTCCTGAATCCTGCACTCTGAGCAGCTGCACCACCCTCTCCTGAAAAACGACTGACTCATGACCTAGTGACGTGTTTTACGTAACTTTGTCAAACCAGGAAGTGCCCAATGTGTCCCTGCAGATTAAACACACACATCCACTTTTCACAGGTCCAAGCTGCGAGAGTCCAAAGAAAGACACTAAAGCTTGGTTTATACTTCTGCGTCGCGTCAGTTGCGTAGATTACGCCGTAACCGCCGTACCCACTGCTGTGTTTATACTCTGCGTAGGGTTGAAAGCGTTGTGTTGCTGTTTCATTTCCAGACCTGCAGGTGGCAGTAGGCCGGTATGGGTTGGGAAACTCCACAGGGCGAAGTTTTTCTGATGTTTTGCTTCAGTTCCGGCAAGTATTTCCTGTTTTAGAACAACGCTTGGGGCCAACTTGGTGCAGTGTCTCAACGAGATTGTGGAAGCAGACAAACAAATTATCCTTCTTTTGAACACTTTGCAATGCAAACAAATGAGAAAACGGAGACGCAGAAGATGGTACATGCGTATGTAATCTCACTGACCAATCACAAGGGAGTACTTCCGCGTCTCTGCGTCGTGTCGCCGGGCTGCACGTCAGGTCCGAGGAGGTGCACGTCAAGCCTCAGCGGACCTACGCAGAGGCTACGGCGGTTACGGCATACCCTATGTGAGGGACACGACGCAGAAGTATAAACCGGCCTTAAGCACCACCTTTTTTATAGTATTGTACTTTCTAAAATGGCTCGGCGAAACTGCACATTTTAGAGGCACGGTGGCGCAGCTGGTAGTGTAGCTCACCTCACAGCTAGAAGGTCCCGGGTTTGATTACCGCCAGGGACGCTGTGGGTGCTGAGGGTGTGTTTGTTTCGCCGCATAATCGGCACCCACAACCTGGGTGGGGTTGGCGAAAGGGCCGTTCTGTGTGGAGTTTGCATGTTTTCCCCGTGTTCCCTTGAGCAGCTAATGTGAGCTACTCCCACAAAAACATGCATTAGTCCTGGGGCTGTACACTGCCTCTTCCTGGCCGGCCAGGGCGCCTGAAGGGTTGGGGAGGATCTAGCTGGAATAATGTGATCCTTCCACGCGCTACATCCAGCCGGGGAGAAACCCCGTCCCGTGGGATAAAAAAAAGAAGAAAAAAAAGAAACTGCACATTTGGCTGCAAGAATTACAGGACTTTATTCAAAATTCCAAAAGAACAGTCCAATCACCAGGAATGGCTGGAATTTCTCTCTGGAATCCCGCATGTAACCACAACATGTTTGTATGTGATCATCATTTCACTGATGTCTGCTTTCCGAACCTTGGTCAGTACCAAACTGGACTGTCGGAGAGATTAACTGTTGCAGCCGGATCAATTCCAACAATGGCCAGAGCAGTAAGTAAACGCTAGCTACATGCTAATACTAATGTGTGTTAGCCATTTATGAAGCTACATATGTAGGCTCGCAGCAGCTCAAGGCTATGTCATGAAATGGGCGGCAATCACGGGGGGGAGGTGGGATTTTAGTGAAACCGAGTGTATTACTTCCGGGTCGAAGAATAACTCCAGCATATAAATTATATTTCAGGAAAAATTAATACAGCCAGTGAATCAGGTCTTTTTGAAACTTTGAATCGGGTAGCAAGGCAGTGACAAACCAAACGGGGCTTCAGACGTGTTTGAAGTGACTCTGCTCAGACGAATCAAGCATCGACACAGTACTTCTAAAGCACTGTTTTGTTTTTTTTGACACACGGTAATACTTCAGGCTATAGACCCAGTGTGTTTTCCCGTCCAAAAATCCCCAAAATAGTCTAACATAAAATGTAATCTTTTCCAAAGTATTCATGATCATATTACTTGGTGAGAATAGCACTTAGACATATTCTTACTGTTTTTGGGGAAAACCTCAGAGTGTTTTCTTTCTAAAGAGACCCCAACTATGCCTCTAGTCCAAATGGTTTAAATTTTAACTCAGGTATGCACTTAAAAAAATATCCTGGGTGAAAATTGTAGTAATTCCTGTGGAGTTAAAGTAAGAAAATAAGTATTTATTTAGTTGTTAATCTGCTGTGTTGCAGAGTTGGCTAGTAAACAGGTCATTGGGCTAATTTCCAATGCCTTTTTGAAACTTGAGACTCCCCTATATATATATAAGATAGCATAATTTCACAGTATATGGACTTCTAAAACCAGGATTAGAATACTGTAAATTGATTCTATACTTTATATAAAAAGACATTCACTGTTGCACTGGACTCTCTTATGAGTTAAAAACAATAATCTTAATTTAATTTTCAATTTTAATTAAAATAATCCATAATTTCCATAAAGGTTTATGATGAATTTATAAAAATTCTAAATGTGAAACCGTTTTTGTCCTGTTAAATGTTTAAATCTGTTTAACATACTTTTAATAAGGAACACACGTTTTTGCAGACAGTGTATTAGCTAAAAGAGGAAATATTTTTGGTTAGTCACAATTGTTTGAGATTCATAACAGACATAATAAAGGCTAATTTCAGATTGCCTTTAGCCCATGGGTTGCTTGATGTTATAGTAACTACTATACTGACCGGAAATCTACTTCTGACTGGCTGGCTCTACATGGCTCTGTTTGATGACAATGTTTGTTTGAGCTTTGCATTTAAGCAAGAAACCAAGGACCCTGCCTTTCTTCGATGCAGCAGTAACAATATATGTGTGTTTTGCACTGTATGCTGTTAATTTTATCTTTCAGGTAAACTCTGAAACACTGTTTCTAGAGACGTGTATTTAAACTTTTAGTAGCTTTTCCTGAGAACAACCTCTGTGAATTAGGACCAAAGTAAAGTACATTCAAATCCAGCTAAATACAGAACATCACCACTGTCCTTTTAAAAGTAATTTCTGTGCATTTGTGAACAAGAATGAGGGCAAAATGGAGTGGGAGGTTGATGAGCAGATTGGTGTGCCATTTGGTTGCTGGACTGGTCTATTGTGATCAAGAGAGAGCTGAGCCAACATACGAAGCTCTCGATTAACCGGTCGATCTAGATTCCTACCCTCATCTATGGTCATTAGCTCTGGGTAGTGACAAAAAAAACAAGATCACGGATACAAGCGACTGAAATTAGTTTCCGCAGGGTGTCTGGACTCTCCCTTTAGCCCCTTTCAAACAGGCCATGAAAAACTGTAATTTTCCTGACTTCGTCTGTTCCGCTTTTGAGTCTGAAAGTAATCTTCCGGACTTTGTCCGAATACCCTTTACTAATTTAATAAGTAATTTTACGGATGAAGACCTAGTAACAAGAGCAGACTTTTCGCAGTATGGTGTTTGCATTCAGATTATCTGGTAATGTTCCGGGAAAGCTGGAGGGGTGTGGGGCGGTGGGGAAAAGGGGAGGGGGACAGGGAACGCTGTGAGCGCACACATTGATGACATATAAATGTCACTATTGTCCTTTCAGCTTCTTTATCGATGTCTCTTAAGCGTTTCCATGTGCGCAAAATTGCACACATCAGAAAGACGAGCACTGCGAGTAGATCTGCTGTTTCGTCGACCTTCTCTGCAATAATCCATTTGTTTGGGGAAATGACATGTACGCTGGCTGCACTAAGTTTACGTCATATCCACATACAACCCCCCAATCTCCCCCCACCCCGCACCCCCCAGACATTCATCAGGATCCTCCGGTACATTTCTTGCTGTGTGAAAGCAGCCAAAAGGCAATGTTCCGGGAAAAAGTGGCGTGTTTGAAAACACAACTCCAGTTAAAGACCGAATGGAATTGTCCGCAAATATTCCAGAACTTCTGTCGGCTTCAGAGATAGGGTGTCACGGTGTGACTTCCTCCTTGTCTGTGTCACTCCCTGTCTCCCAGTGTTTGTCGGTTAATTGTCCTCAGCTGCCTCTTATCTTCGTAATTACCTTCCCATTGTTGTCTAGGCCTTTTAAGCCCCAGTGTTCTCCCTATCATTTGTCGGTTTGTCGTCAAACCTTCCAGTTGTCCTCAGTGGTGCTCCTCCCTGTCTTCATTTTGCCTCTCCTCCTGTCCCTGTGGTTTTGCCCGCCAGTTATTTTGTAAGTCTAGTCATTTTTATACTTTTTTATTAAAATCCAACTACTCCAGCTGCTTTTGGTTCCTGTTTCCACCACAAAATATGAACAGACCAATTTGACCCAGCAGAGAAAGGGACAGACTCACCTAATGCAGGCACCAGACTGGTGTTGTGTCCTCCTGGAGTTGGTCCAAGGAGGTTTGAAGCCTTCCTTTTTCCTGTTCCAGAGTCCCCATGTTGCAAAAGACCTGGTTGCTGTCAAGCTGCTCCTAACCTTCTCCAGGGGGGGCAGGATGTCGCCATTGTCTTCTCCTCTGAGGCCTTTGAATTGTCTCCCCGCCGTGGCTTCCAGGCCACACAACAAACTCCTCGCCACACACTGGCTCTTGTCTCCCAGGGGGTATCCGGGAGGACACGCCTCTGGCTCCTGTTTCCACAGGGGGTGTCCGGGTGGATACGCCACTGGTTCCTGTTGTCTCCACAGGGGGTGTCCAAGAGGACATGCCTCTGGTCCCTGTTTCCCCAGGGGGTGTGCAGGAGGATAGCCGTTGGCTCCTTTTCCGCAGGGGGTGTCCAGGAGGACACGCCTTTGGATCCTGTTTCCACAGGGGGTGTCTGGGGGGACACGCCTCTGCATCCTGTCTCCTCCGGGGGTGTCCGGGTTCGACATTACGCCGTGGGTCTTCTACCCCACGCTGTGGGTCCCCAGCACCTGGTCCAGAGCCCTCAAAACCACGTCATGGGTCCTCAGAGGCCTGCCGAGGTCCCCTCAGTTGCCACCGTCTGCCTGACGCTGCCAAGGTTCAGCTTCACCAACCTCCAATCCACAAGGTTTGGATTCGCAGGCCTCCAAGCCACCAGGGTTAGCTTTGCCGGCTGCCACGCCACAAGGTCCCTCACCGCAGGCCACCACGCCACAAGCTCAATCTCCGCTGGCCGCCACACCACACCACACCACACGGTTCAGCTCCACCATCCTCAAAGTCGTAAGGTTCAGCTCAGCCGTCCTCCAAATCACAAGGTTCTCCGCTTCTGGCCTCCTGATCACCAGATTCTCTGCCACCGGCCTCCACGTCTCAAGGTCCCTCGTCGCCGGACTCCTCGCCTCAAGGTCCCTCATCACCCGCCTCCTTGTCTCAAGGTCCCTCGTCCCCGGCCTCCCAGATTCCTGCTCCTTTGTTGCCGACCTCCCAGGTTGCTGCTCGTTCGTTGCTGGCCTTCCAGGTTCCTGTTCTTTCGTCGCCGGCCTCCCAGGTTCCTGCTACTTTGTCCCCGGCCTCCCAGATTCCTGGTCCTTTGTTGCCAACCTCCCAGGTTGCTGCTCCTTCGTCGCCGGCCTCCCAGGTTCCTGCTCCTTCGTCGCAGGCCTCCCAGGTTCCTGCTCCTTCGTCGCAGGCCTCCCAGGTTCCTGCTCCTTCGTCGCAGGCCTCCCAGGTTCCTGGTCCTTCGTCGCAGGCCTCCCTGGTTCCTGCCCCTTCGTCGTAGGCCTCAGAACTTTAGTTGTTGTTTGTTTTGGTGCAACAGGTGGCACACCTTTAGGGAGGTGGGTGTCACTCCTGTCTCCAAGTGTTTGTTGGTTAATTTTCCTCAGCTGCCCTTGTTTTCCTAATTACCTTCCCATTGTTGTCTAGGCCTTTTAAGGCCCATTGTTCTCCCTGTCATTTGACAGTTGTCCTCAGTGGTGCTCCTCGCTGTCGTCATTTTGCCTGTTCTCCTGTCCCTGTGGTTTTGCCCTCCAGTTATTTTGTAAGTCTTGTCATTTTTCTACATTTTATTCAAATCCAACTACTCCAGCTACCACAAAAAATGACATAGGGTGAAAAGCTTGGTCATCCAGGAGGGGTCTCAGAAGAGAGCCACTGCTCCTCTACGTCAAAAGAAGTCAGATGAGGTGGCTTGGGCATCTGGTTAGGATGCCTCCTGGACGCCTCCCTGGTGAGGTGTTCTGGGCACATTCTACCAGGACGAGACCCAGGACATGCTTTATGACATTAAAGTAATAAAATCTGATTTAAATTCAGTACATAAATCAAATTTGTGTGTCGACTTTCATTCTCATATTATTGCCCTGCTTTCACTCAACATGTTTTTTAGTCCATTCCAAAGTCTAGTTTGCCCTCAGTATTTCTACTTCAATATGTTTTTGCCCCCTCCCGCCGCCACCACCCCTCCCTCTCTCACTGTCTCCTTCCATCTGAGTCCTTCCCGGCAGCAGACCTCCACCGCTAAGCGCAGCACAACTGATAATGTCAGCCCTGCTGTCTGTGACTGACAGCTGGGTAAAATAGCTGTGGCAGCACACAGAGGCATGGAGAATCCTTTTTCAGGCTGCACCAAAGTCAGTACCTGGGCCCATCTGTCAGCCAAAAAACATCAGCACGAACAATCAGTCCCAGCTGACCTGCAATCGGCTGAGGGAGGGGATAGGGGAGGAGAAAGGCTCAATGCAAGCCAAATAAGCATGAAGATCAACAGATGGCTGCCCGCCAATTATCCTCTTTCTTTAGTTTAATCTCACACCACGCCTCTTTTTGGGTTAGCTGCCTTTGTTTTGTTGTTTGTAACTTATTCTAGAATCTGGTGAAGTGTGATTTGACAGTCTTACACACCTTGTACACCTTATGTCATTATTATTGTCCCCATGCAACGAAGGTGATGTGAAGAAAGTTAGGCTTGAAACCCCATGCAGCTTAGATTGCCATCAATACACTCAGTCCATGCTATTTCACTCCTACAGTAATTGCCAGTGCGATGAATGAAAGTAAGGTCCTTGATTATATACTTTGAAGAGACTGATAGCCAGCAAAGAGCTCGTAAGCTAAGGTATGTGCCTGTGAGTGGTGTGGAATCTGAAAAGGTAACTGCTACATTAAAGAGAAACTAAAGTAAGCAGACTGCACATGTACGTGTAGCAGATATTTGGATAATTATGCCAAGAAAAGGTTTATTCAAAGTCACACTCTGCCTTGCCTTAGCGAGCTACAACCAGGCCTTGGTTTCGCTTTGTGGCATCTCTTGTCTCAGCTATTAAAGTGCAAAGCATGACGTCTGGTACCTTGTTAATGATTTACAAGTCAAGCTAAAGGACAGAAGGATGTAGAAAATCAGTTGGATATGGAAACGCTATCATTTTCTTGTGCTTACTGTTAAGTTCGGCTAGATGTAAAACCATAATTCACCTGAAAGGAAAAAACTGCTTCTAGTAATGAGAGAAAAAGAATCGACATGGTGATTTAATTTAGTGTAGAATGAACACTTTTACATATTACTGTACAAGATGCAAATTAGATTTCTTCCCTTGAATAATCATCCATCTAAAAGGCTGAACCTCACTGGGAGGTAATTACACTGCTCTCATCATTAAATAACCTCTGCTCTCTATTACAATCCTATCTTTTTCTCTCTGCAAGCTCCTAAAGTCTCTCTCTTATATTCACCAACAATACACCTCCAGGCCAGTTTAATACAAGGTGCAAAAGTTACCCTCACAGAACATAAATACACACCCTCCCAACAGTTAGGAAATATGACTTTAACTGTAGACTTTCTGTATATAATGTCATTTTTTTACAGTCCTTATCCTTATTATGTATCATCATATTCCCTTTGATAATAATGAGGCCTGGTGAACCAGCAGAGCTGTGAGCATGATATGATTAACAATCTTCTCTGTTCTTCACTTAATCTAGAGGTAGGTAGAGTTAGAAATATTTTATACTGTACCATTTTTTTTCTAAACCAGCGTCATAGTTTTCTATAGCTGGTCTTTTTTATTTCAGACTACAGCTACTATCACAATGTTTTTTGCCACATATGTTGGTGTATCTAAAAACAGATTTTATATGGGGTTAAAAGTAAAGAAGTGCATATTGTGAAGCCTCAAGTCTTGTCTCATCTAGAAAGTATTTGTGACATTTATGATGCACACGTTTTTGATAATGCGTATGTGCTGGGATGAACGGAGTAAGACAGAGTAACTTACTTTTGTACCGTCATCATAGCATTTTTCCCATAGTAAAAGGGGCTATATGCAATTTTCTGAAATTTAAACTCACGACTGACACCTGTGGCCAAAAAATGGAACTGCTCTTCCTTTCTGCTCGCTCTCGCAGCGCGCGCTCGTACACCAGTCGCTCTCAATCTTCAATCTTTTTCGGGCACTTGTCAGGGGTTTAACTTTTTTAGGCTTATGTGGAGTTACTGTTGGTGTCAGAGTTGTCCTTGGTCTCTTCTGTGTATTCGCACAAGCCATTGAACTGCTTGCGAGTGCTGACTTGCGGTGGTGGCAGAGTGATCTGAAACATTTAACATGAACCCGCTTGACGTCATATCCGCAGACAGCGCGGGAAAATCCGACCCGACAGAAAATAGAAAAAATTGGATAAAGGCCTATAGGTGCACCCACTGTGAGCTGAGAAGGTGTCAGTATGCTCATCAGGAGATGTCTGAGTCATAAATTGTCAAATAAAAAGGCTATTGTTACGTTTATTTTGGGGAAAAAGTTGCATATAGCCTCTTTAATAATTTCTTGATGATAGTGGAATTGACTATAAGACCATCTTTGGCTGTAAGTTCAGTGCTCCAAACACACCATATGATTACATGGTTCTTTATACTATACAGATAATACATTTTAGTTAAACTAATCCAAAAATGTCCTTCCAATGGAACTGCACACATTCAACATGCCAAAGCTGAAGAATCTTCATTAATGGAGATAGAGTGTCTGCATGCATTAACATAAGATTAAGTCGCATGGTTCTCTGTGACGGGGTAAGCCGTATTGCGTCATTTCCTGTGGTCGCTGTTGCACTCCCTGTAAGCTGTTTGGTGTTCAGACTCTCTTGAATTGATCTTATTTTCTCTGTGCTGAGGCCTTTCTAAGTTATTTCAACACACAAGCACACTAAAACACGTTTTGTGGTGGTGTACTTTACGTTTTGGGAACTCCTTGTGTTTCACACAGTTTTTCTTGGGGTGGTAAGATCTCGCTAGCTCAGTTAGCTTAGCTTAATTGCGGCTCTTCTTTCTCCTGTCTCTAACTCTTCTCTTCTCTCTTGCTCTCTCTGTCAAATGTTTAGGTACTTCCCTGCCTCCTTTAGTGATAATGGTAACTGTAATAAATGTAATATTTTTGTAGCTTTGGAGGCGAGGGTATCAGAATTAGAAGCACGGCTCTGTGCTGTTGAAAAACCAGCAGATAGCCAAAGCCCATTAGCCAGCGCGGAGCCAACAAGGATAGAACCCCCTAGCCGTCCTCCAGTAGAGCCCGCGCAGCCGGGTCCTCAGACCGGCTGGGTAACGGCACGTAGGAAGCATAGTTCTAGGACCAAGCCCACGGGCCACCACCAACCTGTCCACGTTTCTAACTGATTTTTCCCGCTCAGCGACACACCCACTGAGAAGCCAACCCTGGTAATTGGCAGCTCTACAGTCAGAAACGTGGCATCAGGGACACCATTGACCATAGTCAAATGCTTGCCAGGGGCCAGAACGGGCGACATCAAATCCTACCTGAAACTGCTGGCTAAAGATAAGCGTAAATACAGTAAGATTGTTATTCACGCTGGCAGTAATGACACCCGGTTACACCAATCAGAGGTCACTAAAATTAGTGTTGCTTCGGTGTGTAAGTTTGCCAAAACAATGTCAGACTCGGTAATCTTTTCTGGTCTCCTGCCTGATCGGACCAGTGACGACATGTTTAGCCGCATGCTGTCATTCCATCAATGGTTGTCAAGGTGGTGTCCTGCAAACGATGTGGGCTACGTTGATAACTGGAGAACATTTTGGGGAAAACCTGGCCTGATCCGGAGAGACGGCATCCATCCCACTTTGGATGGTGCAGCTCTTCTTTCTAGGAATATGGCCGAATTTATTAGTCCTCCAAAACACTGACAACCCAGGGTCCAGACCAGGAAGCAGAGTCATAGTTTAACCCACCTCTCTGATGCTTCTGTACTGTTACCCACCCATTACCCTATAGAAACAGTGTCTTGTCCACGGCCAAAATTAAATGGATTAAAAGTTAAGCCAACAAAATCAAATTATGGAAATCTCATAAAATCAAATACAACTTTGACTGAACAGAAAAATAAATCTATTAAATGTGGTTTATTAAACGTATCTCTCCTCAAAGACGTTGTTAGTAAATGACTTGATATGTGATAATCACATTGATTTCCTTTGTCTCACAGAAACCTGGTTGCAGCAGGAGGATTATGTCAGTATAAATGAGTCAACTCCTTCCAGTCATTAAAATGTTCACATTCCTAGAAGTACTGGGCGAGGAGGAGGAGTTGCAACCATTTTTCATTCTGATTTACTAATTAGTCCCAGACTAATAGATAGATAATAGACTAATAGATACAGTTCTTTTGAACATCTAACCCTTAATTTTCCTCATCCAGGTTGCAAAACATTAAGACCATTTTTGTTTGTGGTTTTGTATCGTCCACCAGGCCCTTACTCTCAATTCTTGGATCAGATCTCACATTTTTTATCTGATTCAGTATTAAATACTGATAGGGTCATTATAGTGGGGGATTTCAATATTAATGTGGATACTGAAAGTGATAGCCTAAATGCAGCCTTTAATGCTATTTTAGACTCAATTGGCTTTACTCAAAAAGAACAGGGATCCACCCACTCGAGTAAACACACTTTGGACCTTGTACTGACATATGGTATTGAGTGTGAGGAAATAACAGTCCACCCACATAACCCGGTCCTGTCTGACCACTTCTTGATAACTTTTGAATTTACTTTAACTGACCATCTTAAATCTGAAAGAAAATTTCATTATAGTAGAGCTTTATCAGACTATGCTGTAACAATTTTTAAAGAATCTGTTCCATTCTTACTTTCCTCAGTGTCTCAGAGTAACACAATGGATGGCAGCAATTCTATCTCTAACCCTTCAGAAATTGATGGTCTGGTTCACAGCGTTACTTCCTCATTGCGTTTGGCATTAGATAGTGTAGCCCCCTTAAAAAAAGAAAGTGGCTAGCCATAGGGGGCTGACTCCTTGGTTTAACGCAGAGTTGCGTACTTTAAATCAGAATACTAGGAAGTTGGAGAGAAAATGGCGCTCTACACGCCTAGAGGATTCCTATTTAACCTGGAATAACAGTCTACTGCTGTATAAAAAGACCCTTCGACAAGTTGCTTTGTGTTCTCTCTGTGTTTTTCTCTCCATAGAAGCTACACCTGGTCTGGTATCCTGCTTGGCTGCAATGCCCTGTTGGACGGGGGGCATCGACTGGGATGATCCTCCCAGTAACTGAACATTCACTGTGTCCTGTTATCAACTTTTTACTTTCTGTAACATAGAAAGTTCTCTTATATCAGATCTTTTGTTCCTTCTGTGTCTCTGCTCTGTCTTCTCAAACCCCCAGACGGTCGTGGCAGATGGCCGCTCCTACTGAGCCTGGTTCTGTTGGAGGTTTCTTCCTGTTAAAGGGGAGTTTTTCCTCTCCACCGTCGCTACATGCTTGCTCAGTATGAGGGATTGCTGAAGGATTGCTGTGGTTGGAAAGTCAACCCAACCTCACGCCAATGACTGACGCAATCGGCTGGGATTCCTTAAATAGGAAACTTTTTAACTGATTGGAATGTTTGTATAAATGTATTGAAATGACTTCTTGTTAAGAGCCTTGAGATGACATCTGTTGTGAATTGGCGCTATATAAATAAACTGAATTGAATTGATTACAGGGTCCTTGCAGCAACATTTGTGGATAGTGTTTAAGTACATTTCAAGGCAGCAGCTCCTATGTGTGATATATATGGTTCCTCCACTGTCATGTGACATGATTTAAATAATAATAAAACCATATACATTTCTCCTCTGCATGCTAACAATGCATTTGGCCAGCTGAACTGACTCTCACTACTCTTGATGCCAACACTTTATATAGATTTTAATGATTCATGAGCATCAGCTTGAAACAAAATGTTGGGAACATCACCATGATGGGGAATGTTTTTCCACAATTTATCAATACTGTTCAGTTATGCTATTTATGTAGGGATTTGCTTCTTAACCTTATGCAACAATAACCTTAAGTCACAAAAAAGGTTTTCTATGAGACACTCACAGCCTCACAGTAGAGCTACCAATATTTAACTTATATTTTGGAAATAAATCAACAAGGCTAATGTGTGTGGTGTGCAATAGATCCGTGCAATCGGCTGATTTTATTAAAATTATTTAATTAAATTCAGGTATTAAGCATCTAAACGTAGCAACAGTCATCTCTGTTCACTCAAAATAATTAAGGTCAAGACCTCCAGATTTTATCCATAGAAAACCAATAAATCTAAATTGAGAAAGCTCTTGGCAACAGTGACATTACCTAGAAAATTCAATCAATACCTGCGTGGCATGGTGCCATTACAAATTTAGCAGAACTTGTCTATGATTGGGTTGTTTCATTAGGATTCACTGGTAACCTAAAAGACTAATGTGTATAATACTTCATACAGTATAGAGGCTTCACCGGATTACACTGAAGGTGCAAAAAGGGCACTGCTGAAGGTGTTATGGATGCATTGTTTCTGTCTTCACCTGTCTCACATTTATAACACTCCCAAGTCATCTCCAGCTGTCACAGAATACACAATTCCTCACTCAGATCAAAGAATGCAGAGCAGTTTTTCAGCTGGAAAAGCCCTGTGTTGTGTCGAAGCACATCTGTTAAGAAAGAGAGCGTCTGGGTTCAGAGTGAGTGACAGCACATTTTCATTTTGGCTCCATTTGCAACTTAAAAAGATGGCTTCTGAGGCAATACATAGATGAGAAGCAAAGTGGAATGCATTTGTTTGTTTATCAGGCTGAGGTTGTGTGTGACAGATCTAATCAATGACATGTTTGCCTTCGCCTAGTGAACTGTTGATTTGTGTGAGGCAGATCTAGACAGCGACACTTCCCTGAAACAAAGTGTTTGTTAGGACACTGCTGCTGCTTCTCAACTATACTGCTGAGGGGGACTGATGGCAAAAGTGGTATGTACTGCTTCCACAGGTGAGAGCTATAGATGGGCAAAGTGTTCTTTTTAGTTTTAATTCTATCATTGCATGCATTCAGATGCTCACATAAACAACTACTGTTCTAAAAAAGAAAACTTATGCATGATCAGAAAAGCTACTTCACTACAACAGTTACATTTAGTATTGTAACTATACTGATAATCAGTGCACTATGACTGCATTCAGGCATTTTTGAAATCTAAACACAGAACTCATTGGTGATCTAAAAAAACAAAAACAAATTAACAATGGTGACAATACCAGTTGCATTGTTTACAATCAAGTTATTAATAATTACACACATGATACATGAATAAAAGAAAATCTGAAGTGTGTTGGTTTCAGTTTTATTTAGCCCCTCATAGTATGATTCTCCTTCATAAAATCAAGTGCAATAACCTGCCTTCGGAAGTCACTGAATTAGTAAGTAAAGTCCACATGTTGTAATTTAGTCTTAGCATAAAAACAGTAATTATTTCTATAAAACTGTAACATAAAGATTTTTTTTCTTTTAGGAAGGCTGCATGTGATTCTTATTGACAACCAGTATGGATTCCACAGGGTTTTCTTTGTTTTATTTTTGAACACATTTAAAACTCAGGAAATTTGGCATGGTTTTGGAGATAACCACATGCCTGAAAACCCCTGCAGGAATAAAGTTTGGTGAGTAAAGGAGTTGATAAAATAAATCAGCATCGCCATTTGAAAATTGCGCAATCTATATCAACTTACTTTTTTATGTAAGACGGCTAAAAGAGAACCTTCAGATTACTGGCTCTCTTGGGTGATTGTGGGAGAAAAAAGCTGTACCAACATAAATGGACATTTGTGGACTGAAATCAAAGACTCCAATGTAAGGATTTCAAAGTAATACCTGAACCTTGTTCATTCACAAAAGACAGTGCTATTCCAAAAATCATTATACTAGTCGTCAGAAAAAGCTCAGCAATGTGACATGGTGCTCCAAGCTGCCTGAAGGAATTTAGTATGGATCACCTTCTGCAACAGGCAGAGTTCAATTTGGGCTGTCATCAGGCAGGGAGAGGCAGAAATCCATTACCAGCCCGCATAATATGCTTTATTATATAGCTTATATGCCAGATCACGTTGCCTCTGGGCAATATGAGGAGCAATTACAAGGGCATGGTTGTCTAGTTTGTGTGTGTGTTTTTGTGTGGGTAGACTCAAACACACCTGCCAGCCTCTACCTCTCTAAGCCAATAAACTACTAATGCGTTATTTTCAAAGTCGCATCCATTTTTAAAATGTTATCGCCCCTCGGACATGCACCACTGCTTACTGATGATCTTCAGTACAAGGACATCAACCTTATCTAGCAGCCAGTAAAAAAATAAGTGCTGTAATAGTCACATAAGTAGTGATAGAGTTCTTCTAAAATAGTGTCACACAGTATTGAGTGTTGGCTCCTTTTTGTTTTCTGCTGTTACACAGCAGTTTCAGATCACATTTGTTGTGTGTCTCGAACAAACACAGCCTGAGTATGTACGAAAAAATGTTTTCAAAATGTGGTTTAATTTATTAAAGGAAAAAGCTATCCAAGCCAACTGAGCCCTCATAATTGCGGCCAAAACCTAATAACTGTTTGAGCCATCCTTGGCAGCAACAAGTGCCATTTAGCATCTTGCAATCTGCATCTTTTTTTATTCTGCCATGATGCAATTTTGACCCCCTTTTCTTTGTATGATTATTTTTAATTCAGCTACACCAGAGAGATTGCGAGAATGAATAACCTGTTTAAGGGCATCCAGCTGCATTTTGATCAGATTTAAATCTGGACTGAGAGTAGACCACTTGTCAAACTTTTTTTCTTTTTTTTTGAGCCATTATCAGGTGGACTTACTGGTAGCAGCCTCAGACCATGTCACACTACCACCACTATATTTCACTGTCGATATGAAGATTTTCTTCTAAAATGAATTAGTGTAACACCAGATGTAAGTAGTAAACCCTCCGAATAGTCCCTCTTATTTTTCGTAAATTCACAGAATATTTTTCCCATACGTGTAGGGGCCTCTTTGTTCTTATAGCTCAACAGGAGTTTTTCCCCTGAAACTCTCCATTGGATGCCATTTTTACTCAGTCTATT
This sequence comes from Valencia hispanica, assembly GCA_963556495.2. NCBI lineage: Eukaryota > Metazoa > Chordata > Actinopteri > Cyprinodontiformes > Valenciidae > Valencia > Valencia hispanica. Next base: position 33,265,209 of record OY747712.1, read on the forward strand.
TGATATTGGTAAATCATGAACACTGAACCTAATTGAAACAAGTAAGACATGCAGTGTTTTCATTGTTGTTCTTGGTCCTTTTATGATCTTGATAAGTCACTGGCAGTAATCAGGCCTGGGTGTGGCTATTGAAAATGCACCAGTAATTTGGTGAATCAAAGTCAATTCAGGATTTAACAAGGAGGGGCATTACTTTTTCTTACATGGGGGTAGGTTGGGTTGGAGAGCTTTTTTCCCCCTTCAATACATTGAATTATCTTTTGAAAACTGAGGGTTTTTTTATTTACTAAGGCTATATTGTTTGAGAATAAAAAAGTTTAATTCAAAGAATGTAAATGTGACAAAAAAGCAAAAACAGAAGAAATGTACAGGGGATAAAAAGTTTTATAGCGCTTTATTAGTCATTATGATTTCTGCAAAAATCCTAAACACTGGCAACTTCTGTAATATATCTGGGCTTCAGAGAATATCTTGTTCTTCGAAGAACTTAACGTGAACCGACAACAAAATCTATACAGTTTTCCTTTTATTGAAACCATGCATTTATGATAAAACTCAGTTTCAGGCCCCATGACACAATGACTTTGACAGAAGCTGGTTTTCATGCTCCACCTGAAAATCATACTCAGCTATATGCTCCAATCCTACTTGTCCACAACACAAAATAGAAAAGCACTGTGTGTTTTCAGGTAAGAAAACAACACAAAAGGCTAAATCAAATATTCATCCAGGGTTCCCCGTTGATTAGTAATCTCCTGTTTTCATTTTGCCACCGTCCCTGCTTCCATCTCTTATTCGCCAGCTCCCTTGCTCCCTGGTTTTATCTGCACGCTCTTTCCGATGTAATCACTCTGTTGATGTGGAAAGAAAGCGAAAGCATGATACCTTAACAAAGACACGAAGCTGTTTACTATATTGATAGAGAAACTGTTGATGCTTATCTCCCCGTGTTTGCAGCAGCAGTTTGTGTGCATGTTTGTTTATGTGAGTTACTTTACGTGAATTAACCCAAAATGAGTACAATCACGTAAACAGTGATTCAATTGTCTCCTTTATCTTTTAGATTTGGATCGATTCAAGATTGCAATGCACAATCAAAATGACAAGTTTGGGGAGTCAGAAGAACATAATGGCCATAAATTATTTGCCAAAGAAGCAGGTCTGCTAAGAGCTCACTGCACCCTTGTACTTGTTAGCGCTGGAACTCTGAAAGGTGTGGGTTTTTGTCTGGCCTTTACGCTGTATGAGCATGTTTTCTGATCGTAGGATCACAACACGCACACACATGCACTCACACACCAGCTGGGCTGACCTTCTGCCAACAGCTAAGCTGTTTTGTGTTCCAGTCTTTATGGCATATACAGAATAAATCTGTAGGTCATCAATGTGAACAGAGCACTTCTTTATAAAACAGAATGACACATAAATTGAACTTGTTTGTAAGGCGTTACAGAATATTTAAAGAAAAACATATATCTGATAGTGTCTCCATTACTATATTATTACTGTTTCTCTGTTGTAATCACATAAAATAAAAATAAAATAAACAAACAGGACTAATTTCTGTAAATTTATAAAAAATGTAGAAACGTATATATTAAATAGATAAATTAAATCCATAGTGATATGATTCTTTTATTTATTTAATTTAATTGGGATTATTTTTGCTCAGAGCCAATAAAACCCCCAATTTAGATTTCTCTGAAAGTCTGAATATTACATAAGACAAATAAAAAACCTTTTTACAACAGAAATTGCAGTAATTAAAAAATACATCAGTGTACTGTGTAAAATATGGACTCAACACTTGGTCTGGGCTCCTTGTACTTGAATTACAGCTACAATGTGGTGTGGCATGGAGGTGTTACAGAAGTCCAGGCTAGTTTAATAGTGTTCTTCAGATCATTTGCATTGCTGGAACAGATATCTCTCATCTTCTTCTTTAAAAAAGAAACTCCATAGAGTCTCTATGGTGTTTAGGTGAGAAGAGGGGGCTTGCCAATGGAAGCATAGTGATGCCATGGTCATTAATGAATGTGTCGGTACTACTGGATGTTTAGGCAAGTCCTGTTGGAAAATGAAATCCGAATCTCCATAAAGCTTGTCAGTATAGGGAGACATGAAGTGCTCTAAAATTCAATGGTAGATGTTGACTTTCAAATGGATAAAACACAGAAGACCAACAGCAGCAGATGACACTGCACCCAAAATCAAGACTAACTGTGGAAACTTCACAGTGGACCTCGTCTAACTTGGATTTTGTGTCTCTCCACTTTTCTTTTAGACTCTGGGACCTTCGTGTTTAAATAAAATGGAAAATGTTGTTTCATCTCCAGGGACGCTGTGGGTGCTGAAGGTGTGTTTGTTCCCCCGCATCATCGACACCCACACCCTGGGTGGGGTGGGGCTTTCTGTATGGAGTTTGCATGTTCTCCCGTGTTCCCTTGAGCAGCTAATGTGAGCTACTCCCACAAAAACATGCACTAGTCCTGGAGCTATATACTGCCTCATCCTGGCCGGCCGGGGTGCCTGAAGGGTTGGGGAGGATCTGGCTAGAATAACATGATCCTTTCACGTGCTATGTGCAGCCGGGGAAACCCAATCCCATCAGGTGAAAAGAAGGGTTTGCTCACTCCCCAAGCATGAAGGAGGCTTGGGAACTCTAACTTGATGTAAAACTGAGTTGTTGCTTTTTTGCTGTAAGTCAAAATTTCCCAAATTCCTAGAAATTATACATCAGTCCGTGATTAAATAAAACTCAATAACTCTTTCTCATCCTGACTTAAAAGACTGAAAACATGCAAATACTTTTTCTAATTTTAAATAACAAAATTATTTACTTAGCTTTTGATCAGGAGCATTTTGCAAAAAGGTTTTCACTCTGGATCTATCTGTAATTTTCTCTGTAATGGCTTTTCCCACCTCGATGTTACAGAAAAACCTGATCAGAAAATGATTCTGCTACCACATGTTTTACCTGTATGTATCATGTGATGAGATATGGCTTGTTGACTGAGTTTATTTGTCTGTTTTTCAGCTAGTATTGATGACTATGTATTTGCTTTATCTGTTTTGATTTTTAGGGGTTTGAAATCATTCAGGTGCCTTTTAGCAAATTCCCGCCAGAATGTAATGTACCTTTTAGTGAGGAATGGCTTTAATTTGGTCACTCTACTATAAAGGCCTTATTGGTGGAGCCAAAGAGATGACAGACCTTTTACAAGATTGTTCCATTTGTGGACAGAAACTTTGAATCACATTAAAAGTGACCAGACGCTTGAGGTTCATCTGTGAGACCAAGGCCATGTGTTTATAATCACTCCGTTTGGCTCAGCCAGGTCTTATATTTCTGTTTAACTTTGGTTTATTTTAGGGTAGATTTTTTTTAAATCCTACCCTAAATCTTTGCCTTTAACCTTTCCAGTTTTAAAAGACACATCTCCTTACTTTTTCCATTTTGGTATATCCCATCAACACACCATACAGATAAAGTTGTGCATCTTTCATGATTTTCTTTGTTTAGGCACTGATGGATTCAGACAAGTTCCAGAAAAATCTCAAGGATCATAAATCTAAATATGATGCATCAAAAAACAATGGCAAGTGTAAAACACATGGTTTAAAAAATAGGTTCAGTATTTCATTTTCAAGTATTTCAACTTTTCTTTCATAATATGGTTAAGAGTCCTTTTATGAAGACACCAGAAAAAGTGCCATGATTACCACAATTTGTCTCTTGCTGTGTTAAACACAGAGTATAGCATTGGTCCCCCACCTTTTGAAGTCTGAAAGAAGTCTGATACACTTATCCTCATCTTACAAAACAAACCAGCTTAGTGGTTTGGAAATAATTCCAGCCAAGAAAGTGGTATGGAAATTATAAAGCATAGCCTTATCAAGTAGTTAGTAGTAAGTAAGTACTCTCTCTCTTACAACTTTAACACTTTTTTTAAAGTAAGCAACCCATGAGTGGTCTTTGTAGCAGTTTGTCTTATTATTTAGACAATAGATTGTAAGATATACTATACAATAAAAGCACAAAACGCCAAAAAGTTATATTCCATGCAATAAGTTTATTTTCTTAAAAACTACAACTAATTTTAGCTAACGAAGGGTTACATAACAGCATTATAACTACTGTATAAAGGTCAGTATGTTAGAGTATTGTGGCAACAACTGGATTTTTGAGGCGGTTCGGTTTTACATTGAAGGGTAGCTAAAACATAATAATGCAGAAGGGAATGACAAATTTGATAGATTTTTTTAGATGAGCTCTTCATGTGTACAATACAATTTTAGATTATCCTATGTCAATTCTAGCAACCTAGCAGCAGGTGTTTGGAATTTGACAAAACAGAAAGGGCATCTAAATACTGTGTTTTAGGATGAAGATTTTTCATAATTAACTGTCTCTGGGGGGGTTGGAGTGAGCATCAGTTTTCCTGGTTTGGGTGTAGAGAAGTCTACCTGATTCTCAAAAACTGAGATTGCAATGACTGCTGTCCGCTGCAACAAAGACACAAAATATTTTGCAAATCATCACACAACCAAGCTTGTGCAATTTTTAATTCAGAAAAAATATGTGTTTTATCTATTCTGGGCAATGAAACTCATGTTAGAATTAGACCTTATACTCTGCCCACATATTGCTAGTCCTCTTATTCTGCCTTCATTGCCCATGTTCCCTAAGGTAATTGCAAGGAGTTTCAGACAGTGGTTCTAGAGACATGGGATTCTCTTCCAATCATTATTCTCCAGATCAATTGCTGTAGACTAAATGAAACATGCTGCCTCAGAAGAACAGAACAATTAAAAGTCAACACGAGGAAAAAAAGAAATCTACAGGCACTAATAGGAATCCCCTCATGCACACACAGGCATAACCATACATAAATTGCATGTGCACCGTAGATCAGACGTGAATGACATATTCCACTCACGTGCATGTGCCAACATGCTCATTCTGTGGAAACTCAAGGAGAACTGGACAAAAGAACAGATTTGCACATATGCACATAGAAATAAAGGATGGTCCCACAGAGCATAAAAAGGCAAGTATCATACTGTAGAGCCATAAAAGCTACAAGTATTAAAAGTATGAATCATAAAATAAATAATAGTTTACCTTTCTTGTTTGTTTTTCCAAGCAGATAAGTAATTTTCTAAGCACTTATTCACAACAGTCTTTGTCGCAGCACCGCTCAAAAACAAAGGAACTAATAATATTAATAGAATGATGTGTCATCTGGATCTGCAGTATCTGGTGAACTATTGATGTGCAGACTATTTTCATAATACAAAATGTGTATTTTAAACGAAGATGTTGAGTGGATGGCACCTATTGAGAACGTAGAAAAAGGATATGGTACAAACTTCAGCTACAAAGATCACCTACTGTATATGCAGGAAACTATGGTAAACAGGTGAAGAGAACAGATTTTCTTTAACACCCAATTGTTAGAAATATGTTTTGTTCCAGGATGATGATACAAAAATAACAGCTTAGACCTAAGGGAAGAGGACACAGAGACAAAGTTCATGCTATGTTCTCTCTAAAAGATCTTAAACCCTTAACCAGGGTAATTAGCTTTAGCTACAATTGCTGTTGTCTCTGCGTCTGAGCCAAATGAACATGAGTGTTCTGAATACAGCTGCAATCTGATTGTGCACCAATACTTTCATTTCATTTGCTTGAATTGAGTTTATCATCCTGTTGTGCGTAACTGCACATGAAGTTTGAGTGGCGTGCAAAAAGGGTGTTTTGAGAAAAACCTTTTAACAGCTATATTACTGTACTGAATTAAAAACCCTAACAAGTTAAACCAAGGCTGATTATAAGGCGAAAGGTGAGTCCTTCACAACTTTTGCAATGCTACTATAAAGTGGGCTATTATGATAACACAGCGGATGAAATGAAGCAGCTGGTAAATACCTGTTCATACCAAGGAAACAATTCTGGTCATAATTGAAGTAGACAGTTTTATGAATCTGACAAGAATTTAATTGCTTTGAGTCACGATCTTTGTTGCATTTGCTGCCACTGTTTGCTTTTGCTGGTGAATGCCTGTGGTGAATTACAGTGGAACCGGGCTCATGACAGAGCACTTATAAATTCTTCACAGGGTGCTGGTTGGCCTGGTCTTCAAGCTACTGCTGTTAGACAACATAACTCCTAACTTCCTCTTACTTTGAGATAAATCTCCATGTAAAACTTCACATTATATACTCAAATCTGTGCTGGAAACTTTACTATCACTACTTTTGTCTTGATGCCAGGTATGGCATTCTAGACACAATGTCAACCCATTAGTGTGTTTTTGGCTGTGCTTGTTTTGTTGTTTTTTCTTTCATCATTTTAAAAATATTTCTTGATTTCTGTCAAGGAAATTAAAATAACCAATATGAGTTACAAAGTTGAACATATCTGTAAAGGGTAAGTTGTTAAAATGTAAAGCTAATCTGATGGTAAAGGAGAAAAGAGGATGATAAGTCTCAGCTGATAACAGCTTCACACCAGCTTTCTACAGGGTGGACCCTGGAACTAAATCAAGTGACTGCACAAAGCAAACTTTCTCTTCAAAGGATAACACAGTAAAATCATCCATGGTCTACCTTATTAAAGTGCAGAAACATTGTGTATGACTGTACATCTCATGTGCACGTAAGCATGTTTATCTCTAAGCTTATGCCCCATTAGCATTACATGCACATATAAAATCCAAGCACACAAAACCCACACAACCTCAACTTGATATAAAATGCCAGAAAACTATGCAACTTCAGAAATGTTAATTGGAGTGAACTGTAAACAAACGTTTACCTGATGTTCCAACAGCTTCTATAGAAAATATTTTCCTACGACAATGTCACATAAAAGGCAAATGTTGTATTGTTTTATACAACTTTAACTAGATATGAGAAGTAAAAGCAATTATCAAAATCCTTTTTTTAAATCACCAAGTTTATTTTATACATGCAAAGGCACATGTAATGCATGTGTGCACAGGTACACAGAGACAGCACCTCTAAACTTTATGTACTATCGACTGAATGCCTGAAAGTCTGTAATGTATTGCTGAACCCTCCATATACGCAGCTGGATGCTGGGAACATACTCTTACAGGAATCTAAATATAGGAACTTTTCCCTTTCTGTGGGTGGATTCTCTTTTAGTCTCTCCCTTTATGTCTGAGTGACTCAGATACACACAGACACAAACATATCACTAAACATTCAAGGTTATGACAACTTTGGTCTCACTCGACACACACATACACACACAAAAGCAAACTTGCACAACTATGTATGTATGTGTGTGTGTGAGTGTGTCTGTCTCATAAGGGATTCTGTTGAAGTAGGGCAGGCTGAAGGAAAGTGGGGCGACAGGAGGGCGGGAAGTGAGCCCAGTCAGAATATCAATAATGGATAAACATGTTGCCATCAGGAGGGACTGAAGGAGAAGTGGAGAGAGTCAGAGGTCCTGGGAGAAAGGGTACACGGTTGGGGCAGAGGTGTAAATTAAGATGAACAATCTGCAAGGATGGAGGAACAAATTAGTAAAATGAGGGTGACAGTATAATATTTGCTATGTGTTTTTAGTATTCTGAACATCAACTAAACCACTAAATCAGGGTAAAAACATAAAATTATTTTCAAACCTGTTCATGCTAACTGTCAGTTCGGATTTATCTTGCAGAAGATTACTGCAGCTATAATCTTTTTTTGTAACTATGCTTATGTGTTCAGTCTACAGTCTGGAAAGCAGGACAGAATAAGATGAGTGATGTAGAAATAATTGCACAGGAGTTGTTAACAAGCCCTTATGTTTGCTAAATGTAACCAACGATCGAACTAATTCTTTAAAAGCAAAAAAAGGGGAAAAAATCAACACCAAATACATGGAGTTCAGATTAATTAGATAAATGCAGAGAAGGTGACACTCTTAGCAGTTCTGCTCCTGATAGCACTGATGAATGAAGCTGTACTGAGGAAACTTGGCAGGCAGCTTAAAGGCCTTGACCCCCCAACAGAAGCAGGAACCAGTTGAAGTAGGATCACTTTGACACCTGTAACAGGAGGAGAGACTGGAATAAGAGCTAGGGTGGACAAAATATAAGACTGTGTTTTAGCAAATGCGAAGGCCTCTAGCTGTAGCCTGGTACCTGCTATTGTGGCAGCTGGAGCCAAGGCCTTGAGATGGGGCTATGGGGGCTTTAGAAAAGCCGAAGCACCTTGAGACATGGTTGAGATCCTGGGGTCTTAAATCTGCAGTCATGTCTTTGGAGGAATGAGATTCTAAACATGGGGTTGGTGGCTATCAAAAATATGGAGCTTACATGAGCTGCTGCGCCTGCCTCTGAGGCTGTTGCTGAGGATACTGTTGAGGCTGGATCACCTTCAGAGATTGAAGATGCGTCACTGCTCAGATTGTTTTGGAGTTACCAACAACTTATAATGTTTCCATAAGTTTAATTAACCACTAAAGGTTCAGTCAAGCATGAACAAATGCTTATTCCAAATACTTGAAGGTTTCACCAAAAAGACACACTATAAGCAAATGTGTTGCGGATAACAAGTACTGCTTTTAGCTTCAGTGAGAACTTCGAAATAAAATAGCCCAAGAGGACAAGCTGAGGAGTGAGAGAGATCAGGCCGGTGTCCAAAAGCAAGACACATCAACAAGGAGGAATAAGCAGGGAGCTCAGAGGCATGTTGTCTTCATAAAAGGGGGAGCACCTTGGAACTGGAGCAAGGGGTTGAAAGCTGTTTTGAGTGAAGATGAGGCTGTGGCATTATACGAGAAGTTGGCTGTGGTGTTGGTGGCCATGGCACCAAACTTGGCTGTGGGTGTAATAGCTTGAGCGCAAGTCTTGGATGAGGCTGTTGTCGCAATGACTTTGGCTGGGGAGACAGCTGAGTTTGTGGCCACAAAAACCTTTCGGGTGGTTGTTTGGAAGATTGAATGTGGAGTCGAGAGACTGCTGGAGCAACAGTCTAATAAAACAAAGGAAGTTGGGCTGATGGATCTGGTTGGGATATGGTACAGTGGTGTGAAAAGTGTTTTCCCCCTTCCTGATTTCTCTTTTTGTTTGCATGTTTGTCACACTTAAATGTTTAAGATCATCAAACAAATGTAAATATTAGTCAAAGACAACACAAGTAAACAAACATGCAATTTGTAAGTGAAGGTTTTCATTATTGAGGGAGAAAAAAAATCTAAATCTACATGGCCCTGTGAGACAAAGTGATTGCGGCGTAAGCCTAATAGCTAATTGGGCCACCACTAGCAGCAACAACTGCAGTCAAGCATTTGCGACAACTTGCAATGTGTTTTTTTTACAGCGCTGTGGAGAAACTCCACTCATCCTTGCAGAATTGTTGTAGTTGTGTCAAAAAAAAAAAAAAAAAAAATAAATAAATAAATAAATATATATATATATATATATATATATATATATATATATATATATATATATATATATATATATATATATATATATATATATTTATTTTTTCTGGGCTTGCAAGGGCAGCCCCCTCCAGTGGGGCCTAACCCATCTGTGCCTAGTGCCGGCTCTGGTTTTCAAGCATGAACCGCCTTTTAAAGGTCATGCCAAAGCATCTCAATACGATTCAGGTCAGAACTTTGACTAGGTCACTCCAAAGTCATTTTCTCTTTCTTCAATCAATCAGAGGTGGATTTACTAGTCAGTTTTGGGTCATTGTTCCGCTTCAGAACCCAAGGTGGTTTCAGCTTAAGATCACGAACAGATGGCCGAAACATTCTCGCTCAGGAATTTTGGTAGAAGGCAGATTGATATGATGTCCTTTTTCTGAAATGCAGTGTTACTTTTACACCAGATGTCACGGGAAACACACCTTCCAAAAAGTTCAACTTTTGTCTCATCAGTCAACAGAATATTTTCCCAAACGTCTTGGGGATCATCAAAACGTTTTCTGGCAAAATCGAAATGAGTCTTAATGTTTTTGCTCAGCAGTGGTTTTCATCTTAGAACTCTAACATGCAGGCCATTTTTTCCCAGTCCTTTCTAATGGTATAGACTCATGAACACAGACCCTAACTAATGCAAGTGAGGCCTGAATTCTTTCAATTCAATTCAATTCAATTCAGACTTTATTCATACCTAAAGATAAATTTGCTTTGCAGTAGATGAGTCGTAACATTTTACATACTTACAAGACATTTCCACATAAACCATAAACATAAAGACATAAAAGCTCAAACTTATTCAGGAGGCTTATAGCAGTGGGAATAAAACTGTTTCTTAAACATTTTGTTCAGCATTGTGGCATCGTCTTGACAGGAGAAGCTGGAGTTTACAGTGTACTGGGTGAGAGGTATCCTTTAAAATGGATCCAGAAAGCCTCAGTACCCGTCTGGAAAAAAATGCATCAAGGTTCAACTGCTGCTCTCTCGTCATCTTACTGGACCACTTCACTATTTGGTTCTGACACTTCTTATTTTTAAAAGACAAATTTCCAAACTCTGTCCTTCTTTAAAACTGTTTTTTTTATGAGTAAAAGGTAGACAGATTTGTGATCTACATTTCCCAATGGTGGTATAGCCAAATATGTATATGCCTCCTTCACTGACACATAACAAAGGTCTAGAGTTTTATCCTGGCTTGTGGGACAGGTTACATACTGGGTGAAACTTAGAACTGTTTTTTTCAGAGAAAAAAATCACCCAGTACAAAATTGGATGTTATTGTGGAGACTTTTGTTACCTCTTGGATGAGTCATCGCTGCACTCAGGGTAATTTTGGTCGGCCGGCCACCCTTGGGAAGGTTACCATGTTTTCACCATTTATTTAATGTGTTCGCCATTTGTGGATAATGGTTCTCACTATGTTTCGCTGGACTCCCAAGTTTTAGAAATGGGTTATTAACCTTTTCCAGACTAAAAGATCTCAATTACTTTCTTTGTAATACCTTCCAGCATGATGTCTACCATTTGAGGATCCGTTGGTCTACCTTACTTTGTCAAGTAGGTCTTATTTAAGTCAGTACATTTACATGCACATTTAAATCAAATTTTGGCAATAAACTAATTAATAGCTTAACCAGAAAGAGAGTCTTTATTCCAGTTTACATGTCACTCAGAAAATCAAATTATTGAATAAACTGCGTTCAACTCTGCGACACTAGGTAGCAAACTTGCCCCCTTTTGTGATGCCATTCTTCCGGTTGGGCTAGAGCATCACACAGATAGTAAACAAATGCTTGCTGCAGTGAAGCAGATGGAGTAAAAGCAGGATATGTATAATAAGTGAATTAATGGATGACAATAACATGGCAACACAGTACATTTCGTAAATATTGTACTGTTTGATTATGTTACACTTGTTGTTGCTGCAATGTTGTTGTGTACCAGTGTTATTACCACTTCCGTCTTGTCACTTCCTGTTAATAGCTCGGCTAAACCGGGTTTGGAGTTAGCATGTAGCAAAATTCAAATGTCGCATTATCTGGCTGCATTAGTCCAATTAAGAGATGTCTAATTTGGTTCGACTTCAACTGAGGTAAGGTGCATACATGCATTTCAAAAGTCCCACTTCAGTCGGACTAAGTCAATAATTTGGCTTTCTCTTACTGCATGAAAACACACAGACATAATTCTTGATTGAGAACAGGTGTTGCATTATTCAGGCAGGGGGGTGGCTAGAAATTGAACACAGGTGTGATAAACCACTGTTATGTTTTGACAGTGGGGGAGTTACTTTGTCACATAGGGCCATGTCTACTTGGATTTTTTTTCCTCTCTTAAAAATGAAAACATTAATTTAAAAACTGTATTGTCTTTGATCAATATTTAAATTTGTTTAGGGATTTGAAACATTTAAATGTGACTAACATGTAAAAAAAGAAGTCAGAAAGGGGGCAAACACTTTTTAAAATTTTTTTTATATATATAAATAACGTGAACTATCATACACTGTGACCTGATATCCCTGTCACTAATAATAATAGAAAAAGAGGTAAAATAAAATCCATCATTGGTTTTGTACCAGATGCACCTCGGTGTCCCACGTCTCACTTCCTGTCTGTCATGTAATTTCTTTAACTTCATGGAAATCCGCATGCGGCATCCTGAAAAAATACAATTTGTGTGCAAACTTTCTGGAGCTCCACATCCAGATCTGCACCACACCACAGCAGGTGAGAATGCTCTGATTGGACTCAATGTTTTTTTGTCTTTGCTGAAGTCGTACGAAGTCCGGACCACATCCGTTCCGCACTCAGTGTGAATGAGGTGTAAAAGACTAAACAGACATTAGTGAAAAGAGAACTGGAGGTTAAAAAGGCACTGGCACAAAGACCCATGAAATTGGAAAAAGGCATTGGTGCTCGGAACCTCAAAAAACGTAGATTAAGTTGAGTTGGATCAGACCTCCATTTTAAGGCCTAAAGACAAGTCTATAGTCCTAAAAATGTGTCCCTTTTTTCCCTTTCATCTAGGATTTTACCATATTTTACCTCACAGCACATCAGTGCACTTTGATGGCATCTCCTGCTGGGACCATAATTTTACCACATCCTTATGTCATGTATTGTTGTGCTGAACCCAAATCAATCAATCAAACTTTATTTATAAAGCACTTTTCATACAAACATTAAACTTCGAAATTCCGTCTATCTGTGTGTTTGTCCACACGCAAACGCTTAAAACAGAGAAACGCAAATCTTCACTTTGGCCGGAGTTTTTAAAAAGATATTTTTTCAGTGCCGCAAATCTGTGTTTTCATGTGGTTGACAGGCTAAACCATAGAAAAATATCTTTGTTTTGTGAGATACCGAGCTACATGTGGACAAGGTATAAGACAGGTGTAATGTGCTCCAAGCTCCTGGTCTTTGTTAGGACATGCTGCTGAATTTTGTAGAAGTTGTAAATCTGCTATTCTCTTTTTGGGAAGATCAGAAAGCAGGGCATTACAGTAATCAACTCTACTGTTGACAAAAGAATGCATCGGTGTCTGCGTGTTGGCCCGAGAGAAAGAGAATGGGGCGGCAATGTTCTTTAGGATGATAACACCCTATTTTAGTAATGTTATTAATTTGAGGGATAAGAGTCAGCTCAGAATAAAAAATCACACCCAGGTTCTTCACTTGTAAAGAATGATTAAATGAGAGTGATTGTAGTTTTGGTAATGGTTTCTCTCTCAGCCTCAGGACCAATACAACTTCTGTTTTGTTGTGGTTGAGCTGGAGAAAGTTTTCTGTCATCCAGGATTTTGATGTCTAAAATGCAGTTAAAAAGTGCATCCATTGGCCGTGTGTCATCGGGAGACACGGAGATGTACAACTGTGTATCGTCAGCATAACTGTGAAAGTTAACTCCATGTCTTCTGATGACACTGGCAAGAGTGAGCATATGAAGGTTAAAAAGCACCGGGCCTAAAATTGAACCCTTGGGTACACAATATTATATGTCAGAGGAGCAGGTGTCCAAACTTGCCATAAAAGTCCTGTCTATGAGATAGGATATGAACCATTTGTGAACAGCACCGGAGAGGCCAATCTGTTTTAAATGGGTTAAAAGAATAGAGTGGTCCACTGTATGAAAGGCAGCACTTAGATCAAGTAGAACCAACACTGTCACCCTGTGTGCATAATAGTTTAATCTGAAATAATTTAAAATATTCAAAAGGGCCATCTCTTTGCTGTAGTTCACCCTAAAACCAGACTGAACTTTCTCTAGGACATTATGAACATTAATAAAATCATTAAGTTGAATTGAAACAGGCTTTTCTCAAAATTTGCTTAAAAATTTTACTTTAGATACGGGTCAAAAGTTGTTAAAATCATTCAAATCTAAGTTGCAGGAAAGATAGAGACTGGCAGGCAAAATGCATGGAACGCAAAACATTTATTGAATAAACAGAAAATCAATGAGAAATTGTAGCAATTCATGCCTTTTCTCAATTTTTGTCCCTATTTTAAGTAAAGTGTGCAATTCAACCACTTCCATCTATATGAACCCTAATTGTGATAGTAATGACTTTGTAATCCCTTGAACCACTTCTCGCAAAGGCTTTGAGACACTGATGGCTACGTTAGTGGAAGTGGAGGAAGGTGGGGGCGACATGTTGGCAGGGGGTGTAGGGGTAGTTTGAGAATAAAAGAAAGTGAGGTTGAGTTTAGAACTTTGCCATTTTTCATATTTAAGTCGGCAAGGCGGTGTGAAAGGTGAGCCATCCAGCAGTGTTCCAAATCCATTTAGCCTGGGGTAAATGATGAAAATAGGATGCACGGGGCTCCACTCTGCACGCCATTGTCACCCCTGATTCATATTTATGCAGCCTCAAGCAGAAAATCTAGTAGGTGTATGTCTGAGAGTGTGTGAGAAGTTCTGTTTCCCTGTGTCTGGCTGTGTGAGCAGTAAGGAAAAGAAAGAGAGGAGAGTGTTCAGAGGGTTTTTTGCTGAAGGGCTTACTTTTGTATAAATTTTGGCTCTTGTAACCTGAGCTCCAGTGTGTGTGTGTGTGTGTGTGTGTGTGTGTGTGTGCGTGTGTGTGTGTGTGTGTGTAGGTGTGCGTGTGCGTGCGTATGTATTTATATGCATTCTTGTGCAACCATAGGTACACATTTACATGTATGCGGCTGGACCCATTACTGATTAGGTCCATGCTTTCTCTTGTAAAAATTCACCCAAGGCTTTTTTGAGCAACTGAAAAGCGCCAGGTTACTGTGACGTGACGGCTCATTGCTTGCAGCAACTCAGCTGTGTCCACTTTCTTGTGCTCTGACAAAACGTAAAAAGTCATGATCACAGGCAACACAGCACTTGCTGTTTTTGTTGTTATGCGTGACGCAGTGACATATTGATTCAGCACTGTTAGAGCCTCCCAAATAATGCAGTTCATATTTATTTTTAAAAATTCTGTTAACAAACTTGTCAAATCAGGGATAAGGGGGAGTGTATCTGATTGTACCTGCATGTGCGTAAACACACTGACAGCTTACCTCAGTTTTTATCCCCGTGAACAAGCCTCTCTATTATCCCTTCCTTAATTATACTAATTACACTGTTCACTTTAATTAATCTGTCCTTGATTAAGCTAGTGTTTGTCTGTGTGGGATTTCACGGTGGCTTGTGTACTCCTATGTGTGTTAGCAGCCGATGAAAATCACTAATCCGGATGCTCCTCTACTCAGTGGTTGGAAGCAAAATGCCTGGGCAAGTTTGGCTGAGCATGTGGAGTTCTGATCACTGACCTCCAGAAGCAGATCGACAACTATCAAGGTGGAGAGACTACAAGTGGAGTCTATTATAATCCCCTGATTACTTGAACAGCTTGCAATTAGCCAAGAGGAGTGGCAAAGAAATTTGAGAGCAAGAAACATCTGATTTGGAGTTTCATTTGGAGCTTCATTTTCATTCAGTTAAATATTCTACTTGTTTTCTTTGTTTTCATCTCATCTGTCTTTTAGGCCTCCCTAAAACCCTGATCAAATCTCAGTCCACTTCAGCAGAGAAAATGAGAGAATATTTCTGCTTATTGACTTGCTTTCTTTCTGTAATTGTTGCCATAAAGCATAATTAAACTTCATTGTTCATTCCTTAATTCTCTCTATGTTTCTTTGCCACTTTTATTTTCTGTTATTTGTGAGTTCGAAAGTAATTATATCTCAGTGTGTGCCTGAAAGACAGCGCACGCCTGATCCTCTGATGAGAGCAGGCAGGAAGGTTGAGTATAATGAAATGGAATACATTACACGAAGCAGGGCACCGTAGGCTTGGCCGTTGAAGAGACCTGCTGCTCCCACATAAAACACCAAAAGCTTCATATGAAATTCTGCCAACGTAACAGGGCAGAATTTACTTATCCTGCCTTCACTTCTTCTTGACTGGCTCATATGAGCAAGCCTGGGGTACTGTGATCATCCTGCGCTGTTGTTCTACTCCCAGGAGGAGCTGCAGAGGAAAATATTTTTGCTTCCACTTACTGACAGCTACAAAATATCACGCAGTACCCAAGATGATTAAAATCCTCATGTTTTTTCCAATGAAACTCTAAAGCAAAGTAGCACTCTCAACAAAACTCGCTTTTCGTTCCCATCTTTCACTACATGGAAGAAAAGGTAATTAATGTGATAGATCCAAAACGGTGACAACCTCACCCTCTCTTCTGCATTTTCAAAGTAAAACAAGAGACGAGTAGGGATCTTGAGTGTTTGTTTACCTTGTATGCCTGGGAAAACTTGCAGATGTCCCTGTTGATATTCAGCTGTACTGAAAACATTTGCACACCCATAACCTGGATTCAATGGAATCAGATTTTTATTAGTTTACAAAGAACAGAAGATGGACTGAGAACCCCCCCCTGCTGCTGTTCGTATCATATCTGACAGAATTAACACAATGTATTGAGATAACTGGTATTTATGATTTAAAGTTGTTGGATTAGGAAAGTCTGACATAAATTTTGCAATAGTGATATTTTCAGTTGGATTTATTTTTCCTCTGACAGCCAAGCATATACAGCTTGTGTTCTTTTGTCTTCTTCTACATGTTATTAGAAGCATGTGACCATCTAAATTTAATATATACCTTAATGTCTGTCTAAAGCACATCAAAGTAAAACCCTAGTAAAAGTATTTATGAGAGATGCTTTTTTTCTGCTCAGGATGTCAAAGGTTTATCAAAGTCAGAATTAGTTCAGCAGAATTAAATTAGAATTTAAATTCTGAAGTAACACGACTAAACATGTATAATTGAGTTTAGATTTAAAAAAAGGTGGAATAATATTTGATAGGTATTTGGTGAATAAAAAGCTACAGCACAGATTTGTTGGAAAGGACAAGTGCAGCATGAGATTGTGCAGGGTTATTTGATTTTGGAATGATATAAGGTAAAAGCAGGACAATATTAATTATACGAGACAACTAGAAAACAAGTTTCACATAGGCTAGGAAATGTTTTGTGGTTTACATTAAGAGACTAATATCGTTCTTAAGGTGCATAGTGATTCACTCTGAATGCTGGCAAGGTACGATTTATCTGGGAAGAGTGAGAAATAGATAAAAAAAACAGTCAGATAAATTTACCCTAGTTAGAGATTAGGGGTAGACATTGTCCATGTCTCAGAGTTGCTTCTTCATTTTACAAGGTTAAGTCATGCTTGAACATAGGATTTAGCAGCAGTGATATATTTTATGCTACACAATACTAATAGCTGTTCTGCTTTTAAATTTGCCTGCAAAAAAACATAGGTGAAACAAAATGTATTACATTGAACTCAACTACGCAGTTTGAACTAATAACCAGGGGCGGGCTGCCCATAGGGAGGTTCAGGAGTTTCCCAAAACAGCGGGAGCATCTTTTGTTTTGATTGTTTGCTTTGTACTCCAAAAGCACCGCTGTTGAGCCACTGTTATGATCCTGCTGTGTGTCTGTTTGTGTGCACGAGTGCGGCATCTTCTTTTATAAAAGATCTTTGTGAGGGGTACTGCCCTGTGCACCTTCGCTTAACTCTACAGACCATTAGCCTGCAGAGCAGCAGATTGTGTACTCATGTCATAAATCTTTCATTACTATTAGGACTCGCCCTTTGATTCTGCATGTGGGTTAAAATATTTCCAGACAAGGCAAAACTTTTTTTAAAGTAATTTATTTTCAGCTGATCTTTAACATGCTGAATATAACATTACAATGAATTATTTCTATGTAATTTCCAACAACTGCTTTTTATTTAATCCAGAGATTGCTGTAAAACAAAGAACTGTGGTCCACAGTCCCTAGGCTATGATGTTTTTTCTCCATTCTTGAATCACTAAATCAGCTGCAGAAAAGTTTTTCTGTCTCTCTGGCTGCGCTGGATTCTGCAGAGTTTGTAAATATTTCGGCATATTTTTATGTTGTAACCAGAGGTCGATAGAGTACCCAAAAATGTATGCAAGTAAGAGTAGCAATAAAAGCAGCCATCCAAGAACTTACTCAAGAGTAAAAATACGTAAAAAGGCTACTCAAGTACTGAGTACCTGATCGGAACATCAGATCAGTTCTATTGACACTGATTATTTAAAATGATTTCCTCAAGCACACAAAATGATAAAGTTATGTGCAAATTCTCATATTTTAAAGAGTACAATGAATTAAAATACAAATATAATTACAAAATAAATATAAAGCAGAAGAAACACTTTTTCAAATAAAAATTTCCAACATATAATTCATTAAATTAATACAAACACTAGGTAATGTATCTACAAAGCTTGTGTACAAGGTCTCACTTTAACATAAACTGTAGGTTTGTGTCCTTGTCTGGTGCCTTTTTGGTAAAACATGTTGGTTTTGATTCAATGAAATTACTCGAAGATCCTGAAATTTTACTCAAGAAAGAGGTGTGATACTTCATAATAATTTTACTCAAGTAAAGTAAGGCAAGGCAATTTTATTTGTGTAGCACACTTTCAACAACAGGGTAATTCAAGGTGCTTTACATTATTTGGTGATAAGGAAAAACATAGAATGTGCCAATTGGAAATCAAAAGCAGCAATTTAGCATGAAACACACACAACACATGATACACAATAAAGCATGAAAAACAGCAATAAAGCATTATTCCATTATTTGTGTTCTTTGCTCCATATTTGTGATTCCAGGGGAATGGTTGCAGGGTTTCAATGGAGCAGAAAGTTCTGGCAGGTCTATCAGCCCCATATCCAGCAGAGAATATGTTGTGGGAGGAAATTCAGTTGGCGGAGACTGGTTGACTGCTGCTTCATCCATTTCAAAGAGCGACTTTAGTTGTTGCTTTCTTTAGTAAGTTTGAGAATTCAATGTCTTTTTCATTCATCAAGGAATCATTGTCCCATCTGGGGTGCCAGATGGGACAAGGACAAGATGTGACGGTTTAATAGTTCATGGTTTTATCAGGGGTGCCAGTCAGGTTTCTCTCCTGACATATAAGATTAATGATAACAGAAACTTACACTTGAACCATCATAAACACCACTTAGGATGCAAACATTTTAAAATACCTGTCACCCTAAACACTGAATGAAATAAACTTAGAAAACAACAACTGAATAACTTAACCTAAAGGTATGCACCAGCAAGAATGAGTATTTACACAATTCATTTACAGTTCAACCTAAAATTATATACTTTCCAAAAAGAAAATAGTCTAGTCCTTGTTTTATTCTCAACAATCCAAGTACGGTGAAAATAGTCCAAAAAAACAAACAAAGTATCCACTTTCCAACAGTCCACAAAGCGAGACTCCAAACAAATCAGTAGCGCAGCAGCCAGACTTGTGCTCAGCTGCATACAAAGTCCGTCCAGAGCCAGTATTATGGAGCTAATGGACCACTTACCCTGTGGTTTGTGCCGGCAGTATTGCTTGAAGAGGACGCTATCTTTAAGTGAGGTAGGTTACAACCTGCCCGGTACAATGCCCGCTTACGTTGGGGACAATGGAAATGTCCACTTCTGACATAGCAGTTGGGAAAAACTGTTCATGACTCTTACAGCATAATTTCTTCACAGTACTGACTGAAACAACTTTAAAAACTGAGCTTTAGTGTTTACGCATGATTTATGCTCTACCATTCATGTAATAATACAGTCTAGGAGGTGTTTGATAGATTATGTTCATTCCCACATTTCCTGAAGGCAACATGATAGAGGGAACGTCTTCAGCCTCCTGCGCTCTGCTGCCACTCATGATGCCACATATATATATACATATTGCCTACCAATGCATTGCCTGAATGAAGCTGAAAGAATTATGGTATTGAAAAAACGATTGGTATTGAAAAAAGATTGGCATTGTAAAAAAGTTTGGCATTGTAAAAAAAAAAAAAAGAAAGTTTGAATACTTGATTGTAAGTGAGTTATTTGTTTCAATGCATATACATGAGTTTCATAGAAAAAAAATCACTTTCAATTTTTGTTTCACTTTCAATACAAAAATTTTCACTAGCTTTATTTCAGATTCAAAATTAATATTTTCAGTTACAATAATATTTTTCAATGCCAATTTTTATTTTCAGTGCCAATATTTATTTTCAGTTTCATTTCAAGGTGATTGTTCTGATCCCATATGTACCCACCTCTGGTTGTGATGATAAAACATATTATTTGCCTATTACCTTAAACATGTTAAAAATACTATTAGTAACACACCCCTGCTAGTTACTGTATTTTTTGTCTGTCAGATCTTGTAAAAAAACAAAAAGGGGCTTCGGTGGTTACAAACTCCAAGGTCACTGTCCTGCAACTTTTAAATAGATTCTTGGTTCAGCAAACCATAAACTAAGAGCCAAATGATCTTTTCAGCATGCATTCATGTTCTCCAGATTCCTGCTACGAACTTGAGTATTTGATTCGAAACAACTAAAAGTTTCAGGACACTGGCACTTGAGGAGTGGAGCTAAAGATTTCTTGACTAGAGGAAGTAGATTCATCACTCAACTACATAGCTTGGCCTTCGAATGTAGTTTTGAAGTCTTTGAAATGTTTATTAAAATAAATATTCATTCAGCTGTCCATATGTGACTTCAGACTCTACCCTGGTGTTCTTTTTGGTTGGCAAGTGAATCTGGTGCCACAGACAACCACCTTGCAAAAATAAGAATGTTCACAAAAAGAAGACATAATAGAAAACCTACTCTTTCAGCAGGGACTATGATTTTTCTTTGCACCAACCATAAACTTGCCTTCGGTGTGCCTACTTTTGTTGTTGGCACAGCTTAAATAGCCTGTTTCTGTTTGCTTTCCCGAGTTCAGTCCAGATAAAGCCAAATAAATATACACACAGAGATAAGAGAAAACTGTTGGTGTTTAAAGAAAAAGCTTCAAAGAGCAAATGAATGAAAAAAATAAGCAGTTGCTTAGGAAGGTGCCCCCTCTGCAGCCACCGTTCTGTCACAAAGTGAAGGAAGCAGCATCACAGCATCAGCATACAAACACCGCAGTAATGAAGCCCCGACAGTCCTGGGCTCTAACCATACAGACCTATCCATCTCCTCCATGCATTATTCACCGCACACAGCCATTTTACCGCCCTGCGCACCCAGCAAAGATTGGTTCCACTTTTTATTTATCTGTTTTCATCCCCTCCCTCCGTTCCCTCCTCCTTCCTTTCTCCAGCTTTTCAATTAAATTAAGGCAAGCGGGACACTAAATCCATGCAGCAGAGGCTACCCACATGACAATTAGACTGTCAGCTAGAAAGAGGAAGGGAGGAGAGACGAGATAGTGAAGACAGCTCAGGTAACCTCGGAGCGCCAGAATCCTCATATAAAAGGAGTGAGCCACTGTGCAGACTATATGTAGCATATGTTAGTCTTCGAGATCAATCTGATTTATAAGTTTCAATCACTTTATTCAAACCATGTTGTAGTAATAGAAAAACACTTTTGCATTACCTGAATCTAGATCAATAATCTACACTAATTGAAAACTATTGATTGTACCCACAATAATTTTTGGCACTGCCCGATTAACAGGCTTTATTTGATAATCATCAATTACAGCCCAAATCTGAGAGAGGCCTACAGCTTCGAGGTTGGCATTAGCAGCTAGAGCTGGTTAAAAATAGCTGCAGGTGCACCCAATAAAGCCAATAAACTTGGAAGTTGATTAGTTACCATTTAGGATGGGTCAGTTTCACTTCATTAGAGATCATGGGAATGAGAACGTAATAGCTGGCTGCTCCGTTTCAAAGCACATACCACAGGCAAACAAAACGAGATAGGAATGGATAAATTGGATAAATAAGACTGAGGTTAGCAGTGAGAAAATAATGAAGAAGCAGGCTCATTTAGTTTTTCTTGGAACTAACTGACCTACCTAAGGCATGAGCTATAAATTTTTTATTTACCTAACACACATAGAACATTTCAATGTTGTGGTGATTTGTTGTTCTCATCTATTCAGTTCTTTTTATTGCAATTCTTAGCAAGATGAAAGCAGTGGTTGAACAGGAAATTGTTGTTTGTCACTCATAACAAATAAGAAAGTACAATAAGAAGTAAGATATCAACAGGGAGGCTGCAAAATTAGGAAGATTTCTTGGAGGATACATTGTTCTTGTAATGCATTCATAGTGCCCATCCAGTACAATTTCATTTTCATTTTTTAGTAAGTTTTATCATTGTCCTTGACCAAACTCAACTTCCGGCCAAACTCAACACCCTATATATATGTATACCACTTGTTTCTCTTCTGTCTTTGATTTTATTTGCACAAGCCTTTTAAGAACCTATTTTTGTGTGCACGGTTTGCAAAATTGTGACAAAGGCCATGCAAGTAGTTTTTTTTGTATTTAACAAGTCATGCATTTCTTAATTTAAGTACTTTTTAACTCTTTGCATAAATACTTACAGAAAAAGAGAGACTGTATTGGTTTCTATGGCTACCTTGCTTTCAGCTTAACATAATATGCTCTTCCCATTATGCTTAGATATCCCCAGGGAGCAGCCAGTATAGGAGAGAAAAACTTTAAGTTTTTAATGGTAAGTTATCAAAGTTTACAACATTCAAAGCAAACCACTGTTTATGAGACTGTAGAACATAGTCTTTGGAAACATTGTCCCCGAATACATATCTAAAACTACAGTGAAATATGGCACAAGGAGATGTATCAACAAGTCTTATCAAAACAGTTTAAACATGCTGATGTTTGACTTGCTGAATAATTCCGGGCTGTTTACACGACAGCGTTTTTCAGCAAAACTGAGGTTTTTCTCTGCAATTTGGCCTCTCGTTTACACGACAACGGGAAAACAAGCAGCTTTACTTCAAAATAGTATTACTCAAGCAGAAATAAAAAGTATGGTGCAATAAAACCACATCGAGAGCCACTTTTTTTCCTAATGGTTAATCAAGTAATGTAACTGAGTAAATGTAGCTAGTTCCTTCCCACATCTGGATATAGTTGAAATTAGTCTGATTTATTGTCAGACAGAGAATAAAAAAGTTATGTTTATTTTTAATAAAATATATTTAAATATCTGGTTTCAACTGTATATGTCTCAAAGACTGTGTATATAAGATGGACGGAGCCTCTGAGACATCACCCATAGGTTTCTGAAGAGCTTAATTGAAGCCCAATGGGCGGTTCAAATGATAATACTGTACTTGTTTTAGGTGATATGTTGGGACAGGGGAGTGGTAGGACTTATTTCAATAAATTGAATTATATTTTTAACAGACTATGTTGATCTTTTATATATCATAAAAGAAATTGAATCCTGATCTGCCAATACAAATAATAGCTTCCCCTTTTTTATTTAAGAGGATAGTAGCTAATTCTGCCATGACTGCAACAGATAACCTTGCAGGTTCTGCTGGTTGTACTTTTTAAAATTTATTTATTCTGAAATAAAAAAAAATTATTTTGGTGTTTAGTCCCACTGCTTCCCATCAGTTCAAATATTAAGTTGGTAAACATAAAGAGTCTAGGATCTGTTAAAGTTACATAGTATCATCAGGACATGAACATACCAAGCACTAAAAGATTAACCATCAGATAATTGTTTTTTATCTTTATGATTTTTATATAGTGTCCTGTTATCAACTTTTTACTTTCTATAAGATAGAAAGTTCTCTTATATCAGATCTTCTGTTCCTTCTGTGTTTCTGCTCTGTCTTCTCAAACCCCCAGACGGTCGTGGCAGATGGCCGCTCCTACTGAGCCTGGTTCTGTTGGAGGTTTCTTCCTGTTAAAGGGGAGTTTTTTCCTCTCCACCGTCACTACATGCTTGCTCAGTATGAGGGATTGCTGTGGTTGGAAAGTCTGCATCAACGGGGCCCAACCTCACGCCAATGACTGAAGCAATCTGCTGGGATTCCTTAAATAGGAAACTTTTTAACTGATTGAAATGTTTGTATAAATGTATTGAAATGACTTCTTGTTAAGTGCCTTGAGATGACATCTGTTGTGAATTGGCGCTATATAAATAAACTGAATTGAATTGAATTGAATAGTGTTTAACCTTGAATATGTCCTGCAGCAACCTGTATACACCTACATCTTAGGTGCTTAGTAACAAGAGTTGCACAGAACAATCAGCTTCTGCCTTGTAATGCACTTTGAAGGTCAAATAATTATTCTGTACTCAAAATACATCTATTTTTTTAATCCGCTGTTCTTTTGTCTGTCTCCAAGTCTTCCTAAAAGTGAGGCAACAAGGAAACTTGACTGCTGACATGAGAAATACAGTACATAATTTACTGAACAGAATACCACACAAATACTTTCCTTGAAGGACACAAAGGCATCTCTATGAGTTTTTTTAAAACCTTTTTGTGGCCCTGAACAACCAAAAAACCTGCTTCACTTTCTGGTTTCCCTGGCAACCGCTGGTATACATGTTTTCATGTGTGTCTGGACTAGTGGTTAAATGTGTTTTACAAATGTGGGTATTTGGGTTGTTCGCTGCGACAGGTAATGTGATGTTTTTTTGCCAAAGACAATTGGGAGTCGGCAGTCATTTCAGGGAGACCACTGCTTCTAAAATGAGCACAGACGGAGCCCAAATCAAGCAATTAAACGAAAGGTCAGACTGGATAGACAGTCACCCATTTTAGCAAAGAGAAAACACACACACACTGCCACATTGTGATGTAATTAGAAAACCTAATATTCTCCTTATCAGAATGAAAGAGGGGCCACACTCTTGTGCATGCAGGCATGGAGCAACAAGCAATAGTTGCTGAATGCGTCCTTGTGTAAACACAAGGACACATTCAGAGGAAAGAGTGACATGCAAAAATATATCCGTAACTATCGGTTTGAGAGCCAGTGTCTCATGTCAGAGGACAGTTAGGATGGTGACATTTGACCAAAGGTCCTTTTAATGGGATGTGAATGTTATATTGATTGCAGAGAATGTAGTAAGCGGCATGCTGTGACATCATTTAACATTGGGGTATATCAGTAGGAGCGACTCAGTGCACAAGCTACATTTAGACACCAGACATACAGCATATATAGTGCCGTGCAAAAGCATTCAGACTCCTTGAATCATTTTAATTTTTTTAATACCATAAACTTAAATACATTTTTGAGATATGTGACAGATAGGATAGAAAAAAGTAATTTACATTTGTGTTCTGCCCTATTTATGCTGTTACCCCTACATAAAATCCAGTGAAACAAATTGTCGTGAGAAATCACCTAAGAAGAAAATAAAGTTGATCCCCCTCAACCCACCATCCCCCACCAAGTAACATGGTGGTGGTGGCAGCATAATTACTTACATAAGCTTTTCTTTTGCCAGGCCATCAAAATGGATCAGGTTTGATGGGAGGATTGAGGGAGCTATGATCAGAAAATGATCAAATGTACTGGCCTGTACTTTGAACTTTATTTAGTCCAAAGGACCCCAAAGCGCTTCACTCTACATTCAGTCATTCGCCCGTTCACACACACATTTACATGCAAATGATGGTAAGCTACATTGTAGCCACAGCTGCCTTGGAGCAGACTTATAGAAGCAAGGCCGTTATACAATCGGCGCCACCGGGCCCTCTGAACCAATCAGGGGCTGATTGAAAATGATCCAGGGCTTAGCCCAGATGATTAATATTTTGTTTTTTTTAGTATGTGCAGAAGAATTGTTGCTTTAATTGATATGGCATCTCAACTTTCAAACTCAAACTACCTTAAAGATGAAAAGCACTGGATTACACATATGAATTAATATGATTTAATGAAGCAAAACAACACTTTCAGCCCACAATCTTAACTATCAACAATATCACAGCCAGCTGCGTGATTGAAGTCATTGGTCTAGGGAATACACCTACACCCATTAAGAGCAGATAATAAAAAGCTAGAGGGCTACCAAGTTTGACTGTATAACTAATATATTGACCAAAAAACCAAATGCATCTTATTCTCTTGGATATGATCCTGGCCTCTGCTGTTTTTCTTGCTCTGTTCTTCTTTCTTACCCTTTTTTAATCTTGTGCTTCTTTGCTTTCTGCACAAGTTTTATGAGCAGTTATCAATTCTCTCATTCATAGATTTGATTAATTGCATTAATGCAAAAACATTTTTTACATCTTTTATTAAAACAAACAAGCTTTATTTAAAAACAAACTTCAAGTCAGGCCTACGGGAAAGATATGCATGCACTTTAGCCTCTTGATGTGCAATGCTACACTTTAAACATGTTTTTTTAAATTTACGATAAAGTGCTGGGCAGCTGTGGCTACCAGAATTTAGGGGTATACTTTCTTGTTAAATATAAAATTCGCAATGAAGAACTGTTGTTTTTAGTGCAGTGAATTACTATAAATGAAAAAAAAACAATATTGTAAACCTGTTTAAGGCAATTCATTTGTCTCATTCTTAAATAGAGTGAAACTGTATAAAATATGGTATTTTAAGAAAAGTAATTAATATCACGATGAATTACTGGCAGCTGTGGTTGCCAGAATTTATCTGTGGAAAATATAGGCATAATTTAGAATGCTCAATGTTATACTTTGTTAAATTTAAAATTCACAATGAAAACTGTTGTCCAACAAAATAAATCCCCATAAGCTTTCTATTGGGGAAAAAGTTAAGGTCTAACAAATTAGGTAATAAACTTAACAAGGCTAATTGTCATAATATTTAGAATAATTGACTGTTTTTGTTATAACTTGCTATAGACAAAAAAACCACAACAAAACCACAAAACAATTAGGTAAAATAAGCAATACAATGACCAAATAGGCACTAACCTGAATAATATTAAACTTACACAATAACCAGTTAATTTTACTTAACAGTGCTTGAAGCTTTCAAAACAAAACAAGAAAGTACAGCATGAACACAGACAACAGCATTGAAACGTTTTGAAAATTGCAGTGGTGTACACGAAGTGTCTTTTTATCTGGACTTGATAGTGGTGGGCATTCAACATGGAAAACGGTCTCTGAAGGTGTCCGAGGAACTGTACCATGTTTTGGATCCAATGTGCTTGAGGACTTGTATGTTCGTCTTCAGATGCTCGGTGTAGATTAGCGTTCTTTCCTTGTAGCATAAAAGCAGATCCAAAGCCCAGTTAAGCAAACTGGACATTTCAGACTCAAAAACACATATATACAATTGATCATTTCAATTAAATTCAAATTCAAAAATACTTTATTGATCCCAGAGGGAAATTAAGTGTTGTTGTAGCACATATAATTAATTCTTTAAGGAGTTGGCTGTGGGCAGGAAGGATTTCCTGTAGCAGTCTGTGTTGCAGTGAAACTGAAGAGAACGGCAACTGAAGACACAATTATTTTTGATTTTATGAAGAATCTTTCTTTGCATCATCATCTCCAGTGGTTCCACAGTAGTGCCAAGAACAGAACCAGCCTTCTTCATCAGGTTGTTGAGCCTTTTTAAGTCCCTTTAAGATCAAGCGAATATAGAATCTTACATTTAGCTAAAGGTAGGTAGAATAGCCAAAAATCATACTCAAGTTTAAGTAGCAATGCTTCAAAATGAAATTACTCCAGTTGATGTCAAAATAGTCTTGCAATATATTACCCATATAAAAGTAACTAAGCATTGGGGGTCGGAATATTTACCCTCCATTCGAAAACATTATACAACCGAGAACATATTAAGTACAATATAGACAGGAATTTCACAGATAGGAGAGCAAAAATATTGTCTTCTTAATGAAAGTCAAACTCTTTCGGTTCACTTTGTTTTGTATTGGTACTTCTGCTAAATAATTAGGTATGTTTACTGTTATTGTCACATTGTTTTAAGCTAATGATTCACCTGTGAATCTACCAGCATCACATCTGGACATTTCGCTTTTATCATCTGAAAAAATACATAGATGAAGATTTCAGAGAAAGCTCTGATCTCAAAGACAAATAGATGACCCACTGTTACTTTTAAATCATCATAAGCCTGTCATTTGACAAATTGCTAAAATTAATGGCTAACATAGCTTTTTATCTTCCACCTCACCTTTGAGCCTCCGGCCTGTCGTCCTCCATCTTTAGCCTCTCTTCCATCTTATTCAACCTCTCCTCCTCATTCTCCAGCGTCTTCCCTTGTATCTCCTTCTGTGTCTCTACTGTTACCATACAAAATATATTGATGCATGGTATATGGAAAGTGGGACAATGATCCAACAATAATATCAGGTTTTCTGTCTAGTAAGGTACAAATCAGATTCCAAGTATAAGCAATAAAATCTTTTTCTAAACTAAAAATATATTGTAATGGTATTGCAATTGCTTTGAAGCTTACCATTTGCCTGGTTGTAGCTAGGCCACCAAGTTCATTTCCCTTTACACAAGTTGGATGGTTGTGCCTAAAAGGTGAGGAAGAAATACATAAATGTTTGTCTTAAAACATTTGTTGCTTGCAAAAACACAGTATCTACAAAAGATAAAAAATTAAACAATAGATAACTTTGTTCATGTGTTATTCAACTTCAAAAGAAAATCCTTCTATTTTAGGAATCAAAGCTTTAAATGTAATCTGAAGGATCAGGATCAAACATTCTTGGAATGAGACTTTCTTTTTAACATAGGCCTGGTTCACACGGCAGGATGTTTAGGACGATTTTGCCCTGATTCTCCCCTTCGACCACGCCCCGATTATTGGGATGGGTCTTAAAATCTGGTCGGAAGGATGCCGGAACCGCTCTGATCACAAATCGGGAATATTCAACATGTTGGATTGTCTTGGCCCGATATCGCAGCATGTGTGGTGCGTTGTGAGGACAAACGTGTATATAGCCTGTTGAATATGATTTGTAGCCATTTAGAAAGTGAGTAACATGAGTGATAGGCAGCGGGTGGGTGACAGGCAGAGACACACCTTGGAAGTGTCTATTATTATCATTTTCAATTGTTGGCTCACTTGACAGCAGTCCACAAATGCATCTAAAAGAGATCAGTCAGAGCAAAGTGTGTAAAGACATTTCCCAGTAAACCCCCCCACCCCACCCTCAATAATTAACCTCCATATCTCTGTATAAAATGTATAGCCCTTGCTCCTGCTGTGCCCACTCCTTTATCCAATGCCGGGATATCATTTTTTTTCTCATTTAACTACTGCCAATGCCTCATCCTCGGCATCCATAATTACTGCATTTACTCCTTTGACTTTAGTCATGTTTTAAATCATGAGGTTTTGTGAGATTTCCTGTCTGAGTTTGGAATGTTTGTGAGTAAAATCGGTTCATGTGTGGTGTCTGAAAGTAATTTATTGTGATGATGAAGATAAAAACACAAGTCACTGTTGCTTAAAGTGTAACTGAACCCCCTGAAAACTCATAACCCCGCCCCGAGACAACATTTGAAAAATTCTACAAAGTGGGCGGTGCCAGGAAGAACGGAGGGGTATGGCCAAGTGTGGAGGATGAGCGGAGGGGTGAACGTGGGGG
Source organism: Valencia hispanica (assembly GCA_963556495.2). Taxonomy (NCBI): domain Eukaryota; kingdom Metazoa; phylum Chordata; class Actinopteri; order Cyprinodontiformes; family Valenciidae; genus Valencia; species Valencia hispanica. The sequence continues at coordinate 33,294,577 of OY747712.1, forward strand.
TGTGTTCAGGAGGACAGTGACAGCTCGCTTAATCTGACACTGAAACATGGACAGTGACCAAAGCGACGTTGGCAGTTTTGCGACTGATCGATCTGATCAACATTCATCTGTTTTGAACGTTAGCCTATGTTAGCATTACCACTCAGAGACTATGGTAATGCTAACATAGGCTAACGTTACCCCTAACCCATAGGGTGACGTTCAAAACAGTATGTTAGCTATGCTAACTAACTGCTAATGTGATAATAATGGTAACCTGAAAAGCGCAATCCAACCTCCAACTCCAAACTCGCCACGGGGCCGGTATTAGCAATGTGTCGGACGAACCGGCTCTAAGAGCCAACTCTTTGAAGTGAATGTTGGGAGCCGGCTCGTCATCGGGAGCCGTTTTTTTAATTTTTCATTCCCCCCCGCTTGTTTTGGTACATTTGGTACACATCGTTTTGCATTAATTTTGTTGATACATACACTTTAAGCAACAGAAAATCTGTGGAGCCACTCAGGAGCTTTATGGTGAGCCAAGCCAAAAGAAATGGCTCTCCAAAAAGAGCTGGAATTCCCATCACTAGCCGGTATGTCTGATAGTTTTATACCCAAACCCACGGGGCGTGTCTGTGAGACCATGACTGCTGTGACACAGTCAATGCCTGTGACGTAAAGATGTACCGCTCTCCACCAATCACAAAATTTGGATGCAGTAGCCACAGTTCAACCCTAAGAGGGCAGCACTAAGACGTTTTTAGACCAAAAAGTGTAGAATTAAACAAGTTTAAACGAAAATGTAAAAAAATCCCAGGAAACTAAAAGATTACATTGGTAAAGACCCATTTATACAGTTTAGAAGCAAAAAAAGTTGTTTTGGGGTTTAGTTACTCTTTAATATTGCGAATCAACGGGTTAAAAAACACTCCATTAACTTCTAACATAAAATATTTGAAATATCAATGCAAAACTAAACAATGTGAAGGTTGTGATTAACATATGAAAATACAGAGAACATTGGAACTTTTTTTTAAAATATGAATTTGTTTTAATACTTTTTATAATTTTCTCTGCCATTACCTTTTACAGCACACAAAGTTTCATTCAGGATCAGGATAAAGAAAGACAACATGTCTTATCCGTAAGATTTTACATCTTGGAACTGTAAAAAATAGTGAAGCAAAACATTTAAGTGTTTATTCCTGTAAAATAGACTATTTTAGGGTAATTGATACTACAATAGAAAATGGCCTTCTACCGGTAATTGTGCCACTAAAATTTTTTACATGGTAAATATTTGCTTTATACCTGGTAAGACTGTAAAAACTAAAGACCTATAGATATATCTCATTTATAATAATTGATCATACATTTATTACAAAGATATACTGTTTTATTAAACAGTCTAAGCTTGTTAGTATTTTGTTCAAAAATGTTCACCGTAATTTTCACAGTATTTAGAACAATGTTTTGACATGTTGTTTTGTTTTGGATGATTAATATACAGTTGATATACAGTTAAATTGTAAAGTCAAATGTTATACATATTGAATGCACCTTGAATTACCTTGTTGTTGAAAGTGTGCTATACAAAATAAAAAATTGTATTTCATATAGAATTAAGATGTAACTTTTTTAGTGATTAACTACAAATATTTTATGTATTTTTCCTGTTTCATTTACAGAAAATGTGACGTATTAATGTAAACGATTTTTTTTCAATATACTAGTACAGTAAAACAACTGACCCTTTCTCAGTTTACAGTAATTTAACGTTTGTATTACAATTTGCTTTTTTCAATTTAATAGTCATTTAGCATTACAATTTTATAGTTATTTTCTGTAATTTTTATAGTGTGGAAGAAACATATCCCTTAACATTTGCAGCTGCAATTGCAGCTAAACATGACTACAAAGTATTTACTCAGGGAAGGCATGCATACATACTTTCAGATTGGCATTTTTGCAAGAGAAACTCGGCCTTGATTCAAGGTATGAATAAAAAATAATGCAGACAAAATACATTTGTGACCTGATTAAATGGCAAGAAAAAATTCAAGACGCGAGGGAATGTTTATGTGTAAAAGCGATTTTAGACCAACACTAAGGGGAGAAGCTGAGCGTTAGTTGGTGATGAAGAAAGAATACAAAAGTAGGAGCCTCAAAGAAAAAGGAAAGGGAAGAAGGACAGCTTAGCTCAGCAAGAACACAGAAAAGTCATAACCCAGATTCAATTAATGTCTGATTGCTGTTCTGTTGCAGTAATGTTATACAGCTGAGAACGGTTTCATATTTTAAACAAAGGCCACTAGTCAAACTCTTTCACAATCCTCCTCACACATGTGCACACATATACCCTGTACATTATATATGTATATGTACAGAAAATGGATTGCTCTTTGTCTAGAAACACAAACATTAAAATAGTATTGAAAACTAAAAAAGCTAGCTTTTAACAAGTGTGAGACTACAAGATGGAGAGACAAGAAATCTGTCAACAGGAGTTTCTGAGCACTGAGTGACAGCCTGTTTGTTTGGAGAGGATGAAGATATTTCCATCCACCCAGCCATTTGCTGTGTTAGTGCCTATGACAGCCTGTCAAATCTACTTCAGTTTGCCATCCTGTCTGCACACTGCTGCCATGGCACACACGTATAAGTCAGCACACACGTACTGTTTCCCTCCAGACCTCAACAGGTGTGCATCTTTGTGACTGAGGTTAGGTGCCATTTTTTTATTTATTTTCTCTATCTCACTAAAAAGAGATAACTCACTTTTGGTACACCATTGCCAGCACATCTCTGGGCTGAATTATTTAAGCCCAACACACACATACATATGTGTGCAGAAGGTAATTGCATTGCACCCATATTTTTGTGTCGCTCACATCAGCAGCTACATCAATGAGAGAGAAAAGGTGTGTAATTTCTACTAAGTTAGCTCCCTGCATTGAAAAGCAATAGAAGGGAAAAAGCTCATTCAAAAAACAAAAAAACAAGACAAAAAAAAAACATCAGCAGTTGAAACCACATGTTTGATTACACTGTATTCAATCTTTTCATCTTAGGTCTGAGTTAGCAAAGTTATTTCTTTGCTAAATGCCATAATAATGACAGATATATTTCTTGGTGATTCAAACAATTTCACACATTCAGAGGTTTAAATACCTTTTGTTCAAGATTTAGTAGCCATGTTTTTCCACAGTACTTTTCAATAATGTCTTACATCTGAAGATTACAAAGCCATGACACCATCATTAGGGCCCATTTCCATTTTGTTTTAAGCAACACTAAGTAAGTTTTGCTCTCTGGGTCCCCCTACAGTTGGGAAAAATGTATTGTTTTCTACTACTGTCGTAAAATCTGTTATGGTTACACCAGGGGATTCACATTTACAAGCGATACCCTTTAATGTTACAGATTTTCACGTCTGGGGCAGCCTTTGTGTCAAATGTCTTCATCCCAGGTACATTTTCTATATTTCAGCATATGTACGGCGGCGTAGAGCTGTCACCCATATAATAAAGAACTTAGACCGTATCACGTTATAACGTTATTGTAAAAACGTGAAAACCACTTGAAACTAAAACGTTATAACATGATACTTTCATGTTTTTACAATAAACTATCACGTTATAACGTGATACGGTCTAATTTATTTATTATATGGCTGACAGCACTGTTCTGACGATCTGTGCTACCTCATCAGAATGTCTTACCGTAGCGCGCATCTGTCGGTGCTACCCCTTGAAAAGTATGTTTACATGCCGAAAACAACAACTGTTAGCTTTGATGTTAAACATAATCATCGGAAAATATTTTTCAAGTGACGGGATTGAAGTGGCAGTTTAGCAGTAATGCCTAACAAAGCAACAATATGAATACGAAAACTTTTCTTTCAATCCACAGAACATGCTACCCGTTTAATATAAAGCTAAAACTAGCACATAAAGATGTACTAAAAACCATGATCAGAATATCCTACCTGTTAAATAGGCCTATTGATGAATAGCATACTCTGGAAATCTGTTAGTTTGTAAAGCAGCTAATGAATATATACCAAGCCAGCAAGAGTGGAGCAGATAGCAGTATTATTAGCCAAAATATAAAAATGTAGTAGCATATGATTATAAGCACAAATAGCCTGCAAAGTACACTGCATTTACTGTACGACTCTAATTAATGGAACTTGTTTACATGCAGTGTAAGGATATCAGAAGTGAAACTAACATAGGCTACAAGGGCTGTCATGTAAACTTGAAACTAGTAGCTTAAGGAAAGCCTTAAAATATTTTGAATAAAAATTAGCCAGTAATAAAATAATTTGAAAAAAACTCACCGTAAACTTCAAAAAAATAAAGCAGACGAAATGGATCTTCCAGGTAGGAATTCTTGATGACAGATTTGCTGAGTAAGCGAATTGTGACGTAACATCGAAATGTGAATGCGGGTAGCACAGATAGTCGGAACACCGGTATACAGATGAATACAATTTCGGCTCCGTCATGATGACAATTGTTCAAGCTACCTCCTGCTAGGTATCTTCCATTTATATGTACTTCCCAAGTATGCTCCACCCAGAGAGCCTTGCAGGACGGTTCACCTACCGGTTTTTGTGAAGCCTGCTGTAAAGCAAGTCGCATTTGAACTACAAAACCGCTACCCGACGACCCAAAGTTACATAGTGCTGTTATGGCCGATAGAGGGCCGCAAAGCGAATGCAGAAGTGCCGTTTCACCCTGTTATGAGTTGATCAACCACTGACACGAGTTCGGAAACATTATTTTAGGGTAAAAAAGCTCTTTAGTGTTGCTTTAAAGACATAGTAATGAATTCGAAGAAAGCAAAAAAGAAATAATTTCATTATTCAGGTATTGGCAAATACAAACAACTTTATTAATATAAACTGGGCATTCACAGAGAAGGATGAGGAAAAAAATGCTTTGTCTTTTTATACAGAATATGTAAACACTGGGTTTCAACTCTATGCTTATACTGTATTAGCAGGAAATATTGCTGATACATTAATGTTACGTTGGGCACTAAAAAAATTTTAAGAGACAGAAACATCATAGAACCCCAAAGTCAAAGGATGGACATTTGTCACAGAAGCACACATGCACATTCAGGCAAAAATAACACATGTGAACAGACATAAGCACACTAATTGTCTCTGTGCACACAGTTATTACTCTGAGTGTAACTGGCTTTTGGGGAGACTCGAGGCTGAGAACTGAAGAGACACACACACACTCTGTCTCTTTCCCATTACACACATTACTGTAAGAGACGAAGGGGAGACAGTGAACTCTGTTTGAACTTAAGGTTGAAGAAGAGGTAAGAGACGGTATATTGCACACGGATACACTCCTAAACAACAAGTAGCACAAGAAATACAGAGTGACCAGCTGGCGGATACATCCAGCAAGTCTGGAAAGAAATCCTACACAATAAATTATGTGATTCTGATTTACTGTAAACCCACAGAGTATGAAAAACACTCACTCAAACACTATATGTGTGAGCTCGACATTTCTGCTTATGGTCAGAATCACATTACACTTTTCTGGTCCCTAATTCGTAAATCCACTCTAACTGATGGCATATTATAAATTATCTATAAATTATCGAACACTGTAGTTTTTCTTCACATAAGACAAATGAGAGACATTGGTAAGAAATGCTAAAGTAGTTTAGAAAACCTATTCTAGTTAATTTTTTAGGTTAGAGTTTTGTAGTTGTAGGCAAAACTTATTGCCATAAAACACCTCCAGAATTTCTTACACTATTAATAGTAAAGTTGCGGCAGACTGTGGTGGCTGTGGCAGAGTTCCCTCTAAAATATTAATGTGCAACTGTGTATGACCCTGACTCACTGGCTCATTGGTAACCTTGGCCCTGAGTGTTCACCAAGAGCTGTTAGCCATGGCTCATCACACACGTGCACACACACAGCAAAAAGGACGAGACATCCACTTAGCCACAAGTAGAAATGGATGCACACGAGGTATACATACAGTACACACGCATATACACAAAGACAAGGCATGGGGTTTCACATATGCACCATACTGCCAACAGACACATATACACATGCATGCAATCTAACTGGTGGTTGATCAAGCCAATATAAATGCTAAGCAAGAGCCAGTCTCAGGAGTAAACTACCAGACAATCCTTTCTCTGATGGTGCTAAACAAGGGCACATAAAACAGATGCACACACATGTGCACCTATTCATGTGTGTGTTGGTGTATTTTTCTTGTTCAGTCTGCTCCGAGCTTTAAGACCCCAGATCATAGCTGTCAAGTATCCTGTTTTGGCCGGGAAAGTAACGTATTTTACCCCGCTTTCCCGCCGTCCTCCCGTATTATTATTTTCGCATAAATCTCCCGTATTATATATATCTTTAAAATTCCTCTGCCTATCCAAACTGATCTCTGGAACAGAAGGAGTCGATAATGCTCCTTTAAGCTGGTTGCCAACCGCCGTTAAACAAGAAGAAAGAAGAAGAAGCCTCGCGAGAACCGCCAAATACAGTTGCCGCGAGATTTGTCCAGATAGCGGGAACATAACAGAAACAGCAAACGAGAGAGATGGATGAAAGTGAAGAAGGAATTCCTGCCAAAAAATCAAAGGTTTGTAAATATCAAAAAAGTGTTAAAGAATGCAAAATCTGCAACAAACTTGTATAATAGGGTGACCATACGTCCTCTTTTGCCCGGACATGTCCTCCTTTTTGACCATAAATTTATGTCCGGGGGGATTTATTTAAATATCATAAAATGTCCAGGTTTACCCCCATATTGCACCTGGTTTACCTCACTTTAAAAGCAGCCACTGCCCACAAAACAAATGAGGAGCTGCGCTGCATGCTTGTAATGTGCCACTAAAATGCCGAAAGTGAAGTTTCACAAACGAATTGTAGAAAAAATAACCAATGTTCAGTCATGGTCGTCAGAGCCGTTTTTACCGGGGCAGTGGAGCTCAGGTGAGCAGCACACCTGAGCTAACACAATCTGAGCTGCTACAGCAGGTCAGGATTCATTTCGCGACGACACAGATTAATTATTATCCGAAGTTCAAAGTTATCACCGACAATCATTTGACTCTCAGTAGCGGTAAAAAACAGTTCGACTTTGGATCAAAATATCATCCCTTCCCCAGTAATTAATCTGGCCATATTTAGTATCAGTGGATTACTCGGGATTTCAGGATTATAAATATGCTACAGTCACCGCACTATCTGAAAAACTGAACGCAACAGGTCTATAAAACTGCAATAATAACATCAAGGGATCTTGGGAAAAAATAGATCAAATAAAAATGAGAATATTCCAATTTTAAAGCATAAAGATTGATGGAAGCCAGAGTCTGATTATTATGATCTAGATTGGTGCATATGAGTCAGATTTAATGTTTTAAAATAAACTATATTATCTTGAAAACTTGCTATAGTTTATAATGTTGATAATGTAATAATGATTAATTACTTTATCTAATGCATCAACTAGAAAATAAAGTTTTCAAGTCGCACCATCCAGCCTGCATGTTATAAGATACAGAAGAAGTTCTCTGTCAGACAGGAAGTAAAACACTAAACATGACTCAGTGATTTACTGAAGAATAAATTCCTATATCATCTTTAAAAACATATTTGCTGGAACACATTTCCAACAATCCTTAATAATGATATTTTTCTGCAAATATGAATAAACATTCTTTAGTCTATTTGATTTATTATGCTGGTTTTTCAAAGCAGTCCTTCAAATTCATGTGAGATGGAAATGACATCTGACTGTATTTACCTCATCAAACTAATATTTGAGTATTTTCTAACCTGAATCCATATTAATTTATCGATTTGATTCGGGGGGTAGTCAAAAAAGATACCACTGATACCAAAAAGACACCCTCCCCATGCTGGGGAGGGTGTCTTTTTGGATTCTCAGAATATGGTCACCCTCTTGTATAATAAGTCACTAATGAATGTCAGAGAGCCACAGGAGTGAACATGATATAGAGTGGCTTGCAAAATTATTCAGCCCCCTTGAATTTTTCCGCATTTTGTCACATTACAGCCACAAACATGAATCAATTTTATTGGAATTCCACGTGAAAGACCAATACAAAGTGGTGTACACGTGAGAAGTGGAACGAAAATCATACATGATTCCGAACATTTTTTACAAATAAATAACTGAAAAGTGGGGTGTGCATAATTATTCAGCCCCCTGAGTCAATACTTTGTAGAACCACCTTTTGCTGCAATTCCAGCTGCCAGTCTTTTAGGGTATGTCTCTACCAGCTTTGCACATCTAGAGACTGAAATTCTTGCCCATTCTTCTTTGCTAAAAAACTCTAGCTCAGTCAGATTAGATGGACAGCGTTTGTGAACTGCAGTTTTCAGATCTTGCCACAGATTCTCGATTGGATTTAGATCTGGACTTTGACTGGCCCATTCTAACACATGGATATGTTTTGTTTTAAACCATTCCATTGTTGCCCTGGCTTTATGTTTAGGGTCGTTGTCCTGCTGGAAGGTGAACCTCCGCCACAGTCTCAAGTCTTTTGCAGAGTCCAAAAGGTTTTCTTCCAAGATTGCCTGTATTTGGCTCCATCCATCTTCCCATCAACTCTGACCAGCTTCCCTGTCCCTGCTGAAGAGTAGCACCCCCAGAGCATGATGCTGCCACCACCATATTTGACAGTGGGGATGGTGTGTTCAGAGTGATGTGCAGTGTTAGTTTTCCGCCACACATAGCGTTTTGCATTTTGGTTAAAAAGTTCCATTTTGGTCTCATCTGACCAGAGCACCTTCTTCCACATGTTTGCTGTGTCCCCCACATGGCTTGTGGCAAACTGCAAATGTGACTTCTTATGGTTTTCTTTTAACAATGGCTTTCTTCTTGCCACTCTTCCATAAAGGCCAACTTTGTGAAGTGCACGACTAATAGTTGTCCTATGGACAGATTCCCCCACCTGAGCTGTAGATCTCTGCAGCTCGTCCAGAGTCACCATGGGCCTCTTGGCTGCATTTCTGATCAGCGCTCTCCTTGTTTGGCCTGTGAGTTTAGGTGGACGGCCTTGTCTTGGTAGGTTTACAGTTGTGCCATACTCCTTCCATTTCTGAATGATCGCTGAAACAGTGCTCCGTGGGATGTTCAAGGCTTGGGAAATCTTTTTGTAGCCTAGCCTGCTTTAAATTTCTCAATGACTTTATCCCTGACCTGTCTGGTGTGTTCTTTGGACTTCATGGTGTTGTAGCTCCCAACATTCTCTCAGACAACCTCTGAGGCCATCACAGGGCAGCTGTATTTGTACTGACATTAGATTACACACAGGTGCACTCTATTTAGTCCTTAGCACTCATCAGACAATGTCTATGGGCAACTGACTGCACTCAGACCAAAGGGGGCTGAATAATTACGCACACCCCACTTTTCAGTTATTTATTTGTAAAAAACAAAGGTAGGCCTATCAGATTCTGAACACCTAATTGTAGATAGTAATTGCTTGAAAAGTGATTATATACTTTTTTTACACCTATCCTAAAATGTAATAGATACTATAGGTTGGTTGTGGTGGCGGTTTGGCTCACGGCTGACGGAATTTTTCCCTTATTTTCAAACCCAGATCCACTTTTACACTAAAAAGCTTGGATGGCAGTTGCAAGACTTTTACTCCTCCATTTGTGTAGTTGCTTGATAGGTTATGCAAACAAACCCACAATGACTAATAAGAATGCCCCAAAATATTTCAACAAATAAATCTGCACAACAGTTTCAGCCATTATGATCACTGACCGTTATAGAGTTTCTATTCCTATGCTTGAGAAAATTCAAAACCGGCCTTTATAAAGATGTTATTGGGACATTACACGATAGATCTAAGCTGATTTGCAGACCACATTTATTTCCTCCCACATAGGACCAGCACTTACCTACAACACCACCTTAAATAAACTGACAAGAGGGTGTCTGGTTCAACCAGAACGATGAAAATAACTAAAACAAACAGAACAATATACAGTAACTAAAGTAACATGACAATTGCTCAAAATATAGTACAGTACATCCAATAGAAAAATCAAAAACTGTACTTCCAGTCTTAACGCTTCAGGCTTTCGGGAATGATTTTACCACCTTCAATTCAGTTCAGTTTATTTAAGTACATAGCGCTGATTCACAACAGATGTCATCTCAAGGCACTTTACAAGAAAAGTCATTTCAAAACAATCATACAAACGTTCCAGTCAGTTTAAAGTTTTAGTTAGTTTTCTATTTAAGGAATCCCAGCAGATTGCATTGAGTCACCTTTAACAACAGTGGTATCTTTTTTTAATTAAGTGAAATTCCAGTCTGATAACTTATGAGGGTGAATGGTGAAAGCTGCCTGTAACATTCAGACTACCATTAATACTGCAGCAGCTCTGTTCATAGCTTCACCTTGCGACAAACCTCAGTTAATGTGTGTTGTGTTTCGGTATCGTAATGCAAATTAATGGTTTGCGTTACTTTAAATGATTTGTGTTACTATTTCACCTCAGCTTACGCTACCCACTGTATTGAAAAAAGAGTGAGTACAGGTCACTTTTCTTTGCAAAAATCTCTTTATTACTCACTTGAAAAAGGGACATCATCAGCTCTTGTCAAGGTATCAAAGCATGGAGCTACCACTCAGCCAATGCCGCCATTCCTTGACGGCGAGCTCGATCGTCAGAAGCTCACGGTCACCAATTTCATAACAGCTCTCTGTGGGAGTGAAATGTTTTGGGTTTATCTTCTCTACAAAGACAAACCCAGCTCCTAATGGTGAAGAAGAAGGTAATGGCTGTTAGAGATCTGCCATCCAAGGCTAATACTTGAATCGGGTGATCTAACTGGTCGACTAGGATGTGGTGTAGTTGAACTAGCTTAGGGCTGATTTAATTTTGTTCTGAACTGGAGTCTATGAGAGAACTGATTGACAAATGGGAACCTTGAGTTTGAATGGTGGTGGTTTGGGTAAACATTTCTTTAATATTGTTTTTGCCCGACAGTACCCCCAGAATTGCTGACAGGCTATCTCGAACATTGTAAACGGAAATAAAATGATTTGTCGAATCAAAGTAAAGGCAGCAACTGTCTTCCATACTGCACTGCCGTTCAGCCAGAGAAAGCAGAGCTCTGCTAAACTGGATGGGTTCAGGAGATGGCTGACCTTGAGGAGGACTCGGAAAGGAGGTCATGGATAGACGCCATGGAGAGGAGCTAGGAATAATGGAACTCTTGGACCTTGACCTTTCTCTGATACGATTATCAATTTTTATGGCTAAGTTAATAAGCTTGTTTAAAGTGGGGGTATTATGCTTCGTCCTGGCACATATTACCCTTCTATAGCACACTCCAATAAAATTGTCACCTTAAGTCTTTTAAAAGTCCATCATATATCCAAATTCACCTTAAAGAAATTTACTTCCGTAATAGACGCCTTGATTTTCGCCTGTGCCTCTCTAAGACCCTCCCACTCTTTCTGACACTCCCCCTTCAGTTCGTCACATACCGTGCATCATCGCAGCATGCACGGAGTCGGAAAAAAATCCCACAAAAGACGCGCAGCTGCAGCTGGTGTGTTATAATCAGGGATGAAAGTAGTTTTAAATTCTTGCCGGTACTGTTACCAAAACCTTCATCTCTCTCTCACTTCATGCATTTTAAAATAGCAAATAGTCAAAACCCAAACAAAAACATTTCAATATTTTTTCTGTAGGCCTAGGGTTAAGGGTTAGTTAACAAAATTAAAAACGATTGACGATATTGTAAAATGATAAAATGATGGTTTGGTAGATATTTACCTTGGATTATGACCATTTAATTCTGTGGATTTGAAGAAGTTTGACCAAGGATTAAAAAAAGTTACCTGGGGGAAACAAATTCTGGCGGACAGAATTATTGTGCCTAAAGTAATTTGTATTCCCTGCCTAAAAAGGGCTGTGAGTATCCCATCTTCAAGTGGTTTAATATATTTCTACCTTGGATTATGAACATTTAATTCGGTGGATTTGAAAAGGTTTGGCCAAGGAATAAAAAAGTTACCAGGGGGATACAGATTCTGGCGGACTGAATAATTGTGCCTGATATAAATTGCATCCCCCTCTAAAAATGACTGTGAGTATCCCATCTTCAAGTGGTTTGGTATATATTTACCTTGGATTATGACCATTTAATTCTGTGGATTTGTAGAAGTTTGGCCAAGGAGTAAAAAAGTTACCTGGGGGATACAGATTTTGGTGGACATAATTATAATCCCTGATATAATTTATACCTTGTAATTTTTGACACGGAGGACTTTCAGCCTGAATTATTTCACTTCACCCACCAAAGATAAATATCAAAAACTGTAGGAACATGCAAAAAATAGTCAGCAGAAACAGTTTGGTAGGCTTTACAACACTAAAACGTTTTCTATTAATGTTTGAGAATATAAATGATGTTCTACAAGCCATTTCTCTTTTCAATGCAGCAATTTCCTAATGTTGTGAATCTGTTCACATATTTGGCAATAAAACCTTCCCGATTCTGATTCTCTTTTACTTTGTTATAGTTATTTATTATAACACTAAAATAAACAGCGTTTTTCAGTGTTGAACTCAGGAAGATGGATTTTTGTTTCTAGCAGACAGAACTTTGGGCGACGTAAAACAATGAAAGAAAATAGTATTTTTATAGGAGATTGTGAAAGAGTCGTTTACTTGCCGAGAACAATTTATATTGAGTGTAATTTTTATATGAATCGAGTTTACACAGACGTGACCGTTTTCTTATTAAGCCGACCGTGCAACACCACGTTAGAAAAATAAATCTATTTATTTTTCTGTGGTAACCTACAAACAGAACGATGAAGTAAAGACACTTGGTTTTCACTTATTCAAAGATAAAACATCACTAGTTCAATGTGTTGTTGGTTGTGATTGTGGTGGAGTCAAGTGGAACAGCGCTTCCTTCTAGGTGCACGCTCCCGACGCAGGGGGACACAATTTCTGACTGGGATAACTACCTTTGCACGACACCGGCATTAGCTCATAAGAAGTTTCTTTTCTGAGCTGTTCTGTATGGTTAAAAAACAAAATAACAATTCAGAAACAATTCGGTATGAGTTAAAAGAAATTTTTAAATAGACTGGTTCTGAATGAGGACTTTAAGACAGGCAGCCGCTCTCCCATCTTCCCGGCACTGCGTACCACCACAGAATCTTTTAATGGTACGCAGTACCGGACCGTACCAGCTTACTTTCACCACTGGTTATAATTACTGCACCTGGGACTCAGCCGGAGTTGTGTGAGGTGGGGAGGTTACAGTTATGTTTCTTGTAGTTACTCTAGTGGCGTTGTCAGCCGATTTTTCCTGGGCTTTAGCCACGAATGTTTTCCGTCTAGCCCTGGATGTTTTAAATCTGTTTTGTCACTCACCAGCTGCAGGCTCACCTCTCCCTTAATCACTCACAACGGACCAGCTGTGCTCTACTCTGATATTATTTTACGTAACCCTGTTGGCTCCCCAGTTTTCATTTTTGTTATGGCTTCTGAGCTGGCCATAACACGTGTATTTAACAATGGTAAGGTTAACGTTCAAGGCGTATGTTAACGCCTTGCCATACAATGGCTAGCCACCATGGCACACGGCCCCTACCCTCTCCTAACGGGGTCGCTCTGTACAAACACATGCGCAGAAAACTGCATAGCGCCAAACCAGAAGATATAGTTTGATTAGCAACAGAAATCTAACAGAAATCAATGGATCATAGAAAAATAAAAAAACTGTTGCAACTCCTTTGCTTTTTCTAGAGAGGCTAAGGATAAGAATTTATCTTTGTAAAATGAAGTGATTCACAAACGCAAACGCTCAATTATGCATAATTTTCTTTAGCTGTACTGTTGGTAGCAAACTAGTTATTCTTAGTAAGTACATTAACTAAGGACATTCATTAAGAATTACTCATACAAAAGCAACAAAATAACCCTTCCCCGCAAATGCATTTCTGTCAATCTTTCATCAGATGCGGACGTTAGAGACTCAATTGACAATAGAGGCGCATGGCTTGGGCCCCGCCCACCAAAACTTGGTTGTTATCTGCAAATGCTAAAAGAAGGGCCTCCTAGTAGGGGCTGCAGTTCTACAACAAGGCTGAGCTACGGCTAACGATCCTTTGATACAGTATTAAGGTACTTAGAGTGTGACTAAAAAGGGCCCAAACGTCGCGGGGAATTTCATGCCAGGGGCACTTTAAGTGGTTACTACTTACCTTGTGAAGACATTGAGGAGTCATGTAGAGCCTATGTATAATGGTGCGTTTCAGTTGTCCTTGGAACTCTTAATTTCCGACCCGGAAATGATGTAATGGGCTTGTTTTGCGTTCCAGCTGAACCAACTCGAAAAAAATGGATGCATGACCTTTTACAGTTATGCCACATACAACCAGAAACAATAACAAGTCAAATGTAAAAACATACACAACAACGTAATTATCGATTACAACAATAACAATTACTCTGTGCTACTTACATAGCAAACAGAATGAAAACAGAACATATAAATGAGAAAAAAAATAAAGATGACAGGTAGTACTGGACGCAACCATCTTTAAATGTGGAATCTCGGGGTCCTCTGAAACTTATGAGCTCGCAGCTTGGAAAACCTAGTTCATTGCGTCATTTCCGGCTAACTTATCTCAGAAAAACGAATTCTGAGGACAACTGGAACGCACCATTAGATTAAAATGTAACAGTTTATGTCGAGTATTATAAGAAAACGATTGAGAATTACCACAAATCTCCTCCCATTCAAAGTCCTCAAAGACAGAATCAGTGTCCACTTCCTACTTAAGTTTTCAATTAATATCTTTATGTTCTGACATACTCATAAGGCTAGTATATGCATAGGATAGGAAACCATTAAAATTATGCTTGTCCTGTATCATATTGTCTATCCCAGAATCTTCTAGGGTGATACGTTTCCGACCTTGCTGTACCCTAATATAATCTCTAACTTCTAAATACTTAAAGAAATCTGAAAAGGGATCCCCAAAAAAGAGCCTCAATTGCTCAAATGTTCTCAGACTGTTATGCTCGTACAAGTGTCCAAATGCGCGTACACCTCTGTTATACCATTGTTTAGTAAGGCTGTCTTTTAATGCCCCAGGTAGAAGCGGAATGAATCATGTTTTCAAATGCATATAGTTTTCTGAAGCAAAACGACACAGTTTTTTGGCCCCCGAAACTAGACGGGCCTACTTTCTTGAAAGACTTCTAACTGCCAGACCTCGGACCAGGAGGTGACCAGAGATGTGGGTCAGTGTGTATGCACTATGCTGATGGTGAAGATGGGATACAACTTTATGTCTAAAAATGCGAACTATCCCTTAAATTTGTCCTCTGGCATCAGAAAAATGTCACAAGAACATGTTAACAACATGAAAAACATGATTTTCATTGGAGTAGGTCTCTAAAGAGTTTTTAAATGAGCTTGGCTTTTAATTGAGTCATTTTATTTATTTGTTTATTTCAGGTAATAATTTGTATTATTTATCTATATATTTTTATATTATTATTATTATTATTATTATTATTATTATTATTATTATTATTATTATTATTATTATTATTATTATTATTATTATGTGTTACTGAAGTGTTTTTACGAATTGTCCACACCTAACTGCATAAGTATGTTGTTAAGCACATTCATAGACATGCCAGACCTGTAGGGGGCAGTAGTTCCTCTAAATCCTATCCACTCAGAGTAACTTTCTATGTTCTAACGTCTACATAGGGCAGTAAATGAGCTTGTAAAAACAAGCAAGCAAAAAGCACTTGGACAAATGATAATGCCGACACATCTCTGAGGGCATAAATGCTGTTTCACAGGTCGTACAAGTGATTGTCGGAGTGATGCTGTGGAGCCTAAAGCCGCGTTCACACCGGTCAGCGCGTCCAGGCAGCAGGGCAGCTAGATTACATGCAAGTCTATGGTATCTACGCATCTAGTGGGCGGCAAACTGCCAAGCAGCAAGTCGCGCGCGTCGGCGCAGCTGGCATCAGCGTGTCCACGCAGCTGATGCCCGGACGCCCCGACGTCTGCTGCTCAAGTTGGGAAAATTGAACTTTCGGGCAGCAGACGCGCGGCGTCAACCAATCAGAGCGACTCGTTGTACTGACGTAGTAACTCCTTCCATGGGGGAATCGGCAAATTTTTTATTCAAGATGGAGGACAAACTGATCGTCGCTGTATGTAATGTCCGTGAACTGTATGACCCGTCTTCGTCTTTTTACAAAGACAGGAAGAGATCGGATCTGATTTGGAGGAAGATATCGGAGGATATTGGAGTGCCAGGTAAGCAGTTAAATATATTTCTTTTAACTTTCAACGTTGTGTGGCTTCATTAATTAAAGCCCAAGCCACTCTCTCGACAAGATCCGCCATGTTGTAAACAACTAGCAACAGACAAATCCATGCCCGCACACTGACGTAATGACGTGACGCGCTGATGCCCCGACGCGCCAACGCAGACCACAAGTGTGCAAGCAGCTGGGTTTTAATTTTAAAGCGTCGACTTTCGTCCGTTTGAGCGATTTGACGCCTGGACGCGCTGACCGGTGTGAACGCGGCTTAAAACTTCAGTTATTTCTGTCGACACTCAAACGCCTAAAACAGAGAAAATCTTCACTTTGGCCGGAGTTTTTAGAAAGGTTTGTTTTCGGTGCCATAAATCAGCATTTTCGTGTGGATGACAGGCCAAATCGTAGAAAAAGATGTTATTTTTGTGAAATACCCAGCTACATGTGGGGTGTAGGCGGGGCTCTGCACTGCAGCTGTACTGAGCTGTGCTGTGGATACCTGACTGCCCTGATCATGGTGGTCCCTGTGGTGACTTTTCTGTGGCTGTGGGGTGGCTTCCAGCGTGGATGGATCACCCAAATATTGTTTTATCAACATTCTAGATGTTTATTTTTATTGTATGTTCTCTTAAAAAGATAGGAATGGATTGGGAAGTGTATTTGCAGTGAAGGGGCGGGGGACGGGGTGTAGCCTAAATATGTTTTGTGTGTGCTGAGAGTTTGAGTGGTTCTGTATGATTGATTTTACTTTAAATTTGTTTTTTTTTCTTTTTTATGTTATATCATGTAAAGCACTTTGTGCTGATTTTATCATGAAAAGTGCTCTACAAATAAAATTTGGTTTGATTTGAAGATGGATTTAATGTGACATGACCATTCAGACTGCAGTCACTTTCTGTAACATCAGATACGTGTTGGATTTAGTACCACATATAAAAGTGACCTGGATCCGATTCGGAAAAACTATGTAGCCTAAGTCCTGAATATGAGACTTGAGGAGGATCCACATTCTCCAGGACACACTTTAACGTTTATTGCACACAAAGAGGCACAAGGCTAGAAGCCATCATAAAGTGAAAAAGTACCGGGTGTATTGTTAAGACAAAAAAAATGCAGAGTAATGGAAAAGCCGATCTTCTTTCATGTGAAGTTTAAATTGCAATACCATCCATTTTCTTGGGCTGAAGCACACCTGTATGCATGTATATGTGTGTGAGTTTGAGCCAATAAAAGCACACAGAGGACAATGTAATGAAGATTGACCAGTGGAGTAATGAAAACCCACTGTAGCCCTCCTTTGAGAGACACAGAGAGAGCGAAGAATGAGAGAGTAAGGCAATGAAGTAATGAAGGAGCAAACAACTTGCTCTGTAGCAAAAGTCCCGTCTCTGGAGGACAGAAGAGAAAACACCAATGCAGACAAGGATGCTAAGAAGGACAGAGTGAGGGTTACTGAGGAAAGACACTAGAAAGACCAGAGCAATGATGTATAGAAAGATATTTGCATTAAATTGACATTTAGAGGGAAAATAGAAATGGGAAAGAGACCTACTGTTTGAACGTGAAGGCAAGTTTTCATCTAGACAGTTTGTTGTGGAACAAGTTGTCTAGAAGTTGTCTTTATTCTTGAAAATGGACTTTTGGGCTCAGGTGTCAGACTGGCTCACTCTTCCATACGTATCATAAATCCCATGGCAACCATGATCTATAATTCAAACTGAAAAATGGAGGTGACACCAGAAGGAGCACAGATACACATCTATAAACACACAAAGAACTTTCTTAAAACCTTCTAAATCCACCACACGCACACACGCACACACACAGACACACACAGACACACACACACACACACACACACACACACACACACACACAAAATCTCACTTTTTTCAGACAATCTGTGGAATGACTATTTCTCTTGGGGTGTAGGCTAGAGACCCATTGCTATGATGATGGAGTTTTGGCTCTATCAGGAGAGACAGAGATGATATATAGTGAGGTTCATCCTCCGTAGATGGCCATGAGGGTAAAGCAGCAGCCAAATAACACCGGTGCCTGAAGGGCCTGAGGGCCTTTCAATTTGGGGGAAATTGTTGCTTGCAGCAGCCTAACCGGATATTTGTCACATCAGTGGACAATCCAAAGCTACAGAGCAAAATTGATTGTACTGGTTTTACATGACATGGCTCATAGGAAGGTAGTGCTGTGTGAAATCAACATGTCAGCTCCAGTGTTGTGTACGTGATGAAGAAGCTGAGGCTTATTAGCCTACATGCTGATGGTACTATTTCTTAGATGTCAATACTGTCTGAGCCTATTCACATGACAAAGATAGACAAGGCTAGAAAAAGCATTGATTAGTTTAGTGTCAATTGTAAATGTGCTACATGTGCCTATGGAGCTGGTTGTATTTTTTAGGAGTTAAAGGTGTGAATATCTCTAGTTGAAATAGATAAGAAAGTTCTAAAAGATACATTTTTTTAAAGATTAATGCAAGAATATCTTCTTTAAATTTTACTCTGCACTTTCAAAATGACTTGGTAAAGAAAAGGCCCTCCAGCAGTTAAGTTATTGAACAGTCCCTATAAGAATAAATAAGTCAATTAAGAACTTTATTTCCCCCAATAGCCAGTTAGAAATATCATCCTGTTTTAAACCACATTTTCCTCACACATTTCTCTATTAGGACCAAAATACAGAATAATTCATTGTTGAGTATGTTGATTCTGACTTGCTGACTGAATGTGGGCTTGTCTGACCATTGTTGTGTTTTCTTTGAGAGTATAATTTCGGTTCACATAAATGTTTTAACGGAGGTTATCACAAAACTATGTATAACTGAAAACACTAGTGACATCTTTAACCAGGTCTTCTCTCTAACACCTGCCCTGTCAGGGGGTTCAGTCAATGAACTTGTCAACAGCTAAAATATTAAATGTTATGGATACTATTGCTCCCACAAAGGTGAAGGTTATCTCTGGAAGGAAAAGGTCTCCATGGAGAAATTCCACACTGGTGAGAAATGAAAAAAGGGAGTGTCGGAAAGCCGAGCGCAGATGGAGAAAAACAAAACTTCAGGTTCATTATGACATCTATAAAGAGGAACTTCACTGTTATAACTTACAACTGAGGAATGCAAGGAAGTCATATTTTTCTGACATCATCACCAGAAATAGTCATAGTGCTCGCACATTATTTGCTGTTGTCGACAGGCTAACAAACTCTCCTGTGTCAGTAGCACCTGAACTCTATTCCACCAAGGCCTGCAATGACTTTGCCAAATTCTTCACAGACAACATCCAAAATATTAGACAAGCGGTTGGTTCATTAACGGCAGGTTCAGGTTATGTACAGTGTCCACGGAAAATCCGTTTAAACACCATGAAACAGTTTTATCTCATAAACACTAAAGATCTGGAGGACATCTTACGTCAACTGAACTCCTCCTCTTGCTGCTTAGACATCCTGCCCACAGGCTTTTTCAAAAAGGTCTCAAAGATCTTGGAGTCAGATCTGTTACAGATTGTGAACTCATCTTTAATGTCGGGTGTTTTCCCAGAGCCCCTGAAAACAGCTGTAATTAAACCCATGCTGAAAAGAGACAATCTGGACAAGACACAAATGAACAACTACAGGCCCATCTCCAATCTTCCATTTTTCATCAGCTAAATGACTTCTTAAGACAAAGCAACTGCTATGACGTCTTTCAGTCAGGTTTTAGACAGCACCACAGCACTGAGACTGCTCTGACCA
This sequence comes from Valencia hispanica, assembly GCA_963556495.2. NCBI lineage: Eukaryota > Metazoa > Chordata > Actinopteri > Cyprinodontiformes > Valenciidae > Valencia > Valencia hispanica. The sequence continues at coordinate 33,314,690 of OY747712.1, forward strand.
AAGTCATCAATGACATCCGTTAGAATACTGACAGTGGAAAAATGTCAGTGTTAGTTTTACTGGATCTCAGTGCTGCATTTGATACAGTTGACCACATTATTTTACTCAAATGAATGGAGAACTGGGTGGGTCTCTCTGGCACTGTACTAAACTGGTTCAAAACGTACTTAGAGAACAGGAAGTACAGACGGGAATTACATATGGGGTTCCCCAGGGTTCCATCCTGGGACCTCATCTGTTTAACATCTAAACTCAGCAAAAAAAGAAACATCCTCTGACTTTTAACTGTTTTTACTTTCAGTAAACTTAATGTGTGTAAATATTTGTATGAACACTAAAAGAGTCAACACCATAAGACATAAACTAAAAATGTTTCACAGACATGTGACTAACAGAAATAGAATAATGTGTCCTTGAATGAAGGGAGGCTCAAAATCAAAAGTACCAGTCAGTATCTGGGGTGGCCACCAGCTACTTGAAGTACTGCAGTGCATCTCCTCCACATGAACTGGACCAGATTTGTCAGTTCTTGCTGTGAGATGTTACCCAACTCTTCCACCAATGCACCTGCAAGTTCCTGGACATTTCTGGGGGGAATGGCTCTAGCCCCTCCCTGCGATCCAACAAGTCCCAGACGTGCTCAATGGGATTGAGATCCGGGCTCTTCGCTCGCCATGGCAGAACACTGACATTGCTGTCATGCAGAAACTCACGCACAGAACGAGCAGTATGGCTGGTGGCATTGTCCTGCTGAAGGATCATCTCCGGATGAGCATGCATAAAGGGTACCACATGAGGGAGGAGGATGTCTTCCCTGTACCGCAAGGCATTGAGATTGCCTGCAATGACAACAAGCTCAGTCCGATGGTGATGTGATATACCGCCCCAGACCATGACGGATCCCCCACCTCGAAAATGATCCCACTCCAGGGTACAGGCCTCGGTGTAACGCTCATTCCTTCGACGATAAACACAAATTCGTCCATCACCCCTGGTGAGACAAAACCGTGACTCATCAGTGAAGAGCACTTTTTGCCACTCCTGTCTGGTCCAGCGAAGGTGGGTTTGTGGCCATAGGCGGCGTTGTTGCTGGTGATGTCTGGTAAGGACCTGCCTTACAACAGGCCTACAAGCCCTCAGTCCAGCCTCTCTCAGCCTATTGCGGACAGTATGAGCACTGATGGAGGGATTGTGTGTTCCTGGTGTGACTCGGGCATTTGTTGTGGCCATCCTGTACCTGTCACGCAGGTGCGATATTCGGATCTACCGATCCTGTGCAGGTGTTGTTACACGTGGTCTTCCACTGCGAGGATGATCAGCTGTCCTTCCTGTCTCCGTGTTGCGCTGTCTTAGGCGTCTCACAGTGCGAACATGGCAATTTATTGCCCTAGCCACATCAGCAGTCCTCATGCCTCCCTGCAGCATGCCTAATGCACGTTCACGCAGATGAGCAGGGACCCTGGGCATCTTTCTTTGGGTGTTTTTCACAGTCGGTAGACAAGTCTCTTTAGTGTCCTGCATTTTTAGAACTGTGACCTTAAAGGCCTAGTTTCTGTAAGCTGTTAAGGTCTTAACGACCATTCCACAGGTGCATGTTAATTAATTGATTATGGTTAATTGAACATGCATGGAAAACATTGTTTAAACCCTTTACAATGAAGATCTGTAAAGTTATTTGGATTTTTACAACATTATTGTTGAAATACACAGTCCTGAAAAAGGGACTTTTTTTTGCTGAATTTATATGTTCCCACTGGCACAGGTAATACATAACAACAATATAAGTTACCATTGCTACGCAGATGACACACAGATATATATTAGAATGTCACTAGAAGACCAAGAGCTACAGGCTCTTGGCAAATGCATTGAGGAAATTAATGACTGGATGTGCCACAATTTTCTGCAGTTGAACAAAAACAAAACGGAGGTAATTGTCTTTGGAGCTAAAGAGAAAAGTTTGAAGGTCACCACAGGGCTTCAGTCCATAAAAACCACCAACCACGTCAGAAATCTGGGTATAGTGATGGACTCAGATCTAAACTTTGAAAAACACATTAAGGCAATCACAAAATCAGCCTACTATCACCTTAAGAATATCTCAAGGATAAAAGATCTGATGTCTCAGCAGTACCTGGAAAAACTAGTCCATGCATTCATCTTTAGTCGGCTTGATTATTGAAACAGCGTCTTTACAGGTCTACCTAAAAAATCAATTAGGAAACTGCAGCTCATCCAGAACTCTGCTGCTCGAGTTCTCACTAAAACCAAAAAAGTGGACCACATCAGTCCAGCTCTGAGGTCTTTACACTGGCTGCCTGTCTGTCAGAGGATAGACTTCAAAGTTCTGCTGCTGCTCTATAAAGCTCAGAATGGTTTAGGACCAAAATACATCGGTGATCTCCTGACCCTCAGGTCATCTGGATCCGCTCTTTTATCAGTTCCCAGATTTAGAACCAGACATGGAGAAGCTGCGTTCAGCTTCTATGCTCCACATGTCTGGAACAAACTCCCAGAAAGCCTCAGATCAGCTGAAACACTCAGACCCACCTGTTCTCAGCTGCTTTTGATTAGATTTTTATTCTAAGTTTTAAATCTGCACGGCTTCTTTTAAGATTTTTTTTTTTAATTCATGGTTTTTATTCCTGTACTTTTGCTTTTTCTGCACCCTGCTGTAATGCTTTTGATGTTTTATGTAAAGCACTTTGAATTGTCTTGTAACATGAATTGTGCTATACAAATAAACTTGCCCCACCTTGCCTTGCCTTGCCTTGCCTTGCCTTGCCTTGCCTTGCCTTGCCTTACCTTGCCTTGCCTTGCCTTGCCTTGCCTTGCCTTGCCTTGCCTTGCCTTGCCTTGCCTTGCCTTGCCTTGAACTGTATGGTGAGAACAAATAAATCTTTCCAAGTATGGCTACTCCTGCACATTAAAAATAAGTAATTATATTTCTGTATATCCTTAAAGACCATCAACAAATGTTTTAAACCCCCAAAAGGCCTCAGAGTTAATGATCTTTTTTTTAATTATTCTTTACATTTTAAATTTTGTTGTATTCTCACCACTACTCTGAGCAGTTTGCCGTTTAGATTTAGCAGCTCTGTCTCTGACAAGCATGTGAATATATGGTGGGCATGATATGATCTTTCTGGTTCTTATAAGCTACTAGCATTGTTGTATACATAAATGCAATTAAAGATATCAGCAAAAATTGCATCAGTAAAGCTGACAATGCACATACACTGTGGCCACCTTATAAGGAAACTTGTTCAAATTCTTGTTAACATAAAAAGTAAATAAGCCAATCGCAAGTCAGGAACTCAATGGATTTAGAAATCTAGAAGGAGAGAAGAAGAATTGATTAAGTTAAAACTGATCATCAGCTCAATCATATCTTGGGTTTGCAAAGAATGGCCCTGAAGCATAGAATGTGCAGCATCCAACGGCTGTTGCTTTGCTGCTCTCAGAAGAGTAATAGAAGGACTGGATTAGAGATAATTGGAGGCAACACAGTACAAAAGTGTGCCTTTTGGCCAGGTCTCCCTCAAAATATATTTTATCCTAAGGAACTTCCTCAAAAAGGCTCAAAATAATATTTATAAAAAACATGCATTTTATTTAAGATGACAAAAAACATCTGACTACAGAAACTTTGTATCACCATAGCACCCTTTTGTATCATCTCAATGGATGCAAATTGTTGGTAGCCCTAATGTTGATCTTCTATTGAGATGCTGAAAGGCTTTGTAATTTGACATTGACTTAGGTTAAATAAAATGACTGTCATAGATGGCCCACCTAAAAAACTACAATTAAAAGTGATGCAACAATCATACTTCTCCGATTTTATTTAAAGTCTGATCTGCTGATTCTGAATTTGGCTGATTACAAATACATGGCATTCAATTATCTGTTGCTGAATGCAGTGTTGGTTCCTCAAGCTATCAATACTGCAATCTGCAACACATATTTGAATTCCATACATTTGTAACCCAAATTGGTGTGTGTTCTGCATATTTTGTTCAACAGCGGTACAAGTATCAGCATAGGCTTGGCACCCAAAACTCTGAGAATTACTATCAAACTGTTTTTTACAACCTTCTCCTGAGGGTAAGAAAGGTGGCAGGGATAAGGGAGGAGGGGTAGCGAACTTGGCGGCGGGGTATGATTTATGCCTCACGATTCTTGATGAATCTGCTCTGGGTGGCTAAACTATTTATGAGCCTCATAGCTAAATTCTTCCATGCGTCTCTTCTCTTTCTCGCCTCGGAACCCGAATCTAATTCGGCCTGGGCAGAATACACATATACACGTGCGTATCCCCATGAATACACATACTTAACACAAAGCCACCAGAAATTACAAAAACGCCAAAAAGGTTACACAAACGCAGTTACACATTTTCACAATGATTAGCATTTGTGCCTGCCTGTACACAAATCCATATTTCATGAGGGAAGAAAGCAAAAGTGTTTAGTAATGCAGGTTTTTCTCTCTTTAGAGACCAAACTCAACACCCAGACAAGTTCATATTCTATCATCTTTATATATCAGGGCTTCTCCTCTGGGTGATTTCTATTTTTCTTTAATAGACAGAGGAGAGATTCGAAATACTTTCCTCATTGAAGACATCAAGACTCTAAATTATTACCATAATATTTCTTCATCTGATAACAAAGACTTCTTCTTTTGTGTGTTGTTGGCTTTGTAGCTAAGTGCAGCTAAAACCTAGACCTGGGCAGTTTGGTGCTATTGTTCTGGTAATGGTCACTGGTAGTTTCTTTTTTCTTGAAACCCAGTTTTAAGTTCTGAGTTACCCCTCCCCCCCTTTTCTTTTAAGACCAGGATACCTTGTTTATATATCAATAGAAGGCTTCGGTCCTCGACTCGGCTGTCCCCGGTTCGAGTCCTGTCCCGGGCGACCTTTGCCGCATGTCTTCTCCCACCTCTCTCCCAAAACTTCAAAACTCTGTCCACTGTCAATAAAGGCCACTCAAGCCCAGAAATATTAAAAAAAAAAAGATTATTTAATATTCTTTCCTTGCTACCGCCTCCTCATTTGACCTGGTCTTTCATCGTTCCACCCCCTCATATCCCTAGATTGCATTGGGGAAAACAACATAGCATTTCACACTTTGTGAAATTAAAATCAGTCAGGTTGGCAGATAATTCTGACCTACAACTTTGAAAAATAGATGCATTTACTTTTCACAGACCTTTCTAGGCGAAGTGGGTGAGTAGTATTTCTATCAATATATATCAGATTTACAATCAGAAAACAAGGAACAAGTTAATATTTTTGGTCCTATTTCTTGCACTAAACTGTAATTAAATACAAAAGTGTATGCTACAAGAAGATCCTTTTAATGACTTGTGATTGGTAATAGGTTATTATGACATTTAAAGCTTAACTGGACGAGCTACTATTCTAAGAAGCACTTGGAACTCTCCACTGCAACTGTAAGTCAGCTGCAGATTTATTGGAGATTTTCCCATGCTGTGGGCTTTGTAGATAAGCAGTTGAACTGCATATCATTGTCATCATAAAACATAGAAAAGGGGCCGCAACATCCCTTTCAAATTCTAAATCAAAAGCATGCAGTAAAATTTTACTGAGTTTGGGAGATGCTTTTGATCAAATATATTTAGCTTATCTTGTAGAAAAATACATTTACACCTAAAACATGATCTTAGAGCTAAAGGTTGATTACTGTTGTCCAACCCACAATTGAACATTTTTGATAATTAGTCTTTTGAAGTAGTGCTGCACTGGCGATGGATGGATGGATAGATGGATGGACAGATTCAGCCTAAGTGATTGAGACAAAACAAATGTGAAAGCCAATCTTTTACAGATTTTAAGTTACTTAGCACTTACACACTAACTTTTTTACACACTAAAAAGATGAGTGATTAGTTTAGATTGATAATTGTGAAATCAAGAAGATGAATTTGATTCTCAGAAATTCAGGAATCACCTATATAAACACATTTAATACATTACAAGGACAAAAATCTCATGGTGGAAAGCCAGCATCTCTGAAACCAGCCTGCCAATAATTTTTATCTAGTCCTTTTTTTGCAAAATGCCTAATCTAGGGAGCAGATCATTCCAAATTCAATTTCTGTGCAAACTTTTTTTTCCTCCAGTTTTTCTTGTCCTGGCTACATGCTGATTAAATAGCCCTATTTAATGAGTTCACAGCTAGATTTGGTAAAAAAAAAAAATAGGATGATGTTTCTACATACACTGGGATGCTTTAGACACAGCCTTCAAGACACCTGTGTGTGCGTGCGTGTGCGTGCGTGTGTTTGCGTGCGTGCGTGTGTGTGCGTGCGTGTGTGTTCATACAATCCAGCTGCAGACTGGTATGTACAGTGGGGCAAAAAGTATTTGGCAGCCACTGATTGTACAAGTTGTCCCACTTAAAAAGATGAGTGCAGTCTGTCATTTTCATAATTGCTACACTTCAACTGTAAGACACAATGTAAAAAATCCAGCAAATCACATTTTATGATTTGTAATTAATGTATTTGTATATTGGTACAGAAAATAAGTATTTAGCACCTACAAACAAGCAAAATTCCTGGCCCTCACAGACCTGTTACTTTTTCTTTAAGAAGCTCTTCTATCCTCAATTTCTTACCTGTATTAATGGCATCTGTTTTAACTTGTTTTTCTGTATAAAAGACACCTGCCCACTCCTTCAAACAGTCAGACTCTCTACAATAGGCAAGCAGCTTGGTGAGAGGAGATCAACTGTTGGAGCAATTATTAGAAAATTGAATAAATACAAGATCACCTGGGGACCTGGGGCTCCATGCAAGATCTCACCTCGTGGGGTACACATGATCTTGAGAATGGTGAAGAAACAGCCCAGAACTACAATGGGGAACTGGTCAAAGACCTGAAAAGAGCAGGGACCACAGTAGCAAAGGTTACTATTAGTAACAGACTATGTCGTCATGGATTAAAATCCTGTTTCACTCAAAGTTCTCCCCTGCTTAACCCAGTACATGTCCAGGCCTGCCTAAAGTTTTCCAGAGACAATCTGCATGACCCAGAGGAGGGAGAATGTCAGGTGGTCAGATGAGACCAAAATAGAACTCTTTGTTATAAACCCCACTTACTTATAAACCCCATCATACAATGTGATTTTTTGGGTGTTGTTTTTTTACATTCTGTCTCTCACAGCTGAATGGTACCTATGATGAAAAACAGACCTCGCCGTTCTTTTTAAGTTGGACATCTTGCATAATCGGTGGCTTTAAAATACCTTTTTAGACTGTGAAAGATTAGATTAATTAGATAGAGCTACCTCAGATGTGCAGGAGAGTAGGACTGAAAGCCATCTATCAGCTGTACCCACTTTTCCTTGCAGGGTCACAATGGGGGCTTTTCCCTATCTCCAGTGATCATTGGACAAGAGGCAGGGTACACTCTGGACTGGTCTTTAGCAATTATTTCTGATTTCAATTGTTTAGTTAGTTAAATAAGTACAAGAAATTAGACAGAGAATTTATTAACGCATTTAACTCCCAGGCATGATCAGGTTTATTTGGTCAAAAATGGGGGAAGGAGGTGGCAGATGTATTTTGTGACTTTTAGACACAGTGTTTCCATCCTATTCAGTATGTTAGCTAACCATAAACAAGTTGAAGTTTCACACATCACAAAAGGATTTGAGAGTGGTGAAGATCCTTTTGTGTTGGTTTCAGACACAAAATGAATAACCCATGCTTTTCAAAGCCACTTCTTAAGCATAAACGTGTGGATATAAAATGCATAAAATTTCATTAATTCACAAATGAACTACATAAGATGGCAGAGGGTGGGCAAAGTGGCGAGACAGAGCAGCATCTGAAATAACTGAGAGATAAAAGGAAGACAATTACACAGATATGGATATGTGATGTGGCCTTATAATAAAGGAGCAGGGGGTTCAATGAAGGACAGAATGGATAATAACATATAGAAACAAAAGCTGGGACGGCTAAGAAGTGCAAATGATAGACAGGGAAAGTTGGGTGAATAACAAAGAAACTGACAGAGGGAAGAGAAGGTGAGTGTTCTTTGAGATGCACTGATTATGTGGAGATGTGATTATGACCAAATAGACAAAGTGATGGGTTTCTCTTCTCATTTCCTCTGTTTCTCCTTATCTCTAAGAGTGTCTCCTGCTGCACTCCACAAGGAGCAAGGTTTCAGTGACACTTGGCAGGTTTGCAGTGGATGGGGCTGAATTTCAATCCCTACCACCTTAGTTAATACACAAGAAGCAAAGGTAAAGGGTGAGTAAATCATTCAACCAGAATTCAATTTCTACCGCTCACACCATGTTTGTTCACAATATCAGCTTTCAAGGTTAATATAAAAACAAAAAAAGACTGAGATGTAAGTGAGTGAGTGATGGAAGGAGATGCTGTCACAGCAAAGAGAGAGGATGGATTGCAACATGAAAAAAAAGAAAGTAAGAAGAAAATAATGGAAGATTAAAGATATGACAAAGTACTGGGTTTGAGGAGATGAAAGAGCAGTAAGAGAACAAAAAGTGGAGTTGCAGGAAACGGAGAAGGGAGGGAGATTCTTCAATTGTACCTTGGAAAAATGTCTAAATTATACAACCAATTATTCTAATGCAATGGAAATACTCCTTTTCTTTACATTTGTTGAGGCTATGGCCTTTGACTGAACGAACTGCATCTCCCAGCATCCTTTCACTGAACGAACTGCATCTCCCAGCATCCATTGCGCTGCCCTCAACCCATTCTCATTGGTCTGTGGCCAGTGATGACATCACATAATTGATAAAGGCCACCGCGAAGATTGAAATCTTCGTCTTTTGGTTCCCCAGCGGTGCCGCAAGGAGACGCTTTAATCCATTGCTAGCATTTTCCCCTTTTTCGTTCAAACCTGCTGGACCAGGAAGAACTTCCCTTTTAAGCGTCAAAGTGAAACGGCCGAGCAAACAGACTTCCTGTACGTGCAACCAGGGAGTCCGCTGGCCATCTGAGCTCTATTTAAACCGCCTAAGTCCCTCAGCGCCTAAAGTCGGACGTCCGCTTTTCCGACCTCGGTTTTGTGCAAACCGCTCCTTTAAACTGGACAGTTTCAAGTCGTTTCCTCGTGGACTGTGGAGAGCTTCAACACCAAGTACAAGTAGGGTCCACCTGGTTTATATATTTCGGTCTGGGTAGAGGAGAATTAGATCTAGGATATATATATATATATATATATATATATATATATATATATATATATATATACATATATACATATATATATATATATTATTTTTATTATTTTTAAAAAAAAATTTCCTGTGGTTAAAAATAAGTCTGTCAACTTGTTAACCACTGTTATTCTTGGTCGTCTGTCACTGTACACCGACCCTGAATGTGCATGCTTTTTGTGTTTTATTATTTGACTTTGATTGCAACCAGAAGCAGTATATTATATTGTATTATTTCCCAGCTTGTTTTATTGTCCGCTGTGGTCGGCGCGTGTCTGTTTAGACAGGTCGCGTGGCCTCAGTGGATCCCCTTTCTCCGTCGCCCCCGTTTTCTTTGTCCAAGCCACCATTGCTAGCCTTTGTTGAATCGCCACGCAGTCTTCCTTTGTCTCCATTTGTTAACCAATTGCGCCAATTGATAAGGCTTGAGTTATTTATCGCATTGAGGGGTTAAGCGGAACCCCCCCCTCATTTGCTCGCTGTCTCCCACACACACACACACAACCGCACACACACGCCCCCTTCCCTCGACGTTAACTTTGTTCTATATTTTTGAATGCGTTAGAATAGATGGAAATTATGAATGAAACGTAATCTGTAAGGTTGACCTATTTCATTAATAAATTCCCTTAAGTATCGAGAAGTTTCCTGTGCTATTTCAGTGTGTGCTGTGAAGTTTTTTTTAACCGCGCCGAAGAACTGCGCCTTTTCAGAGAGACTAACTGACTGTCTGTGTGGTTTGATTAAATTTATCTCATTTATGAGATTGGTGCCCCTATATCTTTAATAAACAGGTTAAACTGGGACGTCATCAATAATTATATTAATATTAAATTATTGATTATAATTATTGATGCTCAGAAAACCAGACAATAACTTTTTATTATTAATAGTTACAACACATTTAACTGAATATTTTGCTGTCATCCTACCTTCCTCCTTATCAATGTCACACCATCTTGATCCCTGTTTGATTCTTACTCCCCTTCACAGCCACTCTTGCCTGTCTTTCTCATTTTCTTCCTGGGTGTTTCTCTATCCCATCGGACCATTTATTTGTTTGCATCTCAAATATCCTAAATGAAAGGGTGTTGTTTTATTCGACAGGTCGAAATTGCTCGCAGGCATGCTGTGCGTATGTTTGTGTGTGTGCGTGCCAGATACAAGCATGGCAAAGAGGTAATGAATTCCTCAGTGAAGCAGCAACACACAACAGCTTGCAGATCAATTTTTAATAAGAACTGCAGTTCACAAGTAGCGCAAAAACTGGGTTCGTGTGTGCGTGTTTGATAAGAGCCCTGGAGTTGGCTTGCAGAGTAATAAACATATTGTAATCAGTGGCTTCTGACCGAAAACCTAATCCCCCAGTCTGGATATGTGTTTTTGTACTTCTATGTGCACCAACTGGGGAAGGCTAATCAGTTTGCTGCTTTATGTCTGCATGCCACATAAATGTCATTTGGCAAAGCAAACCCTGAAAATCTCAGTAGGTAAGCCATCTGAGCAGACCTGTCAAATGACAACTTATTTAGCCAATTATTGATCCAAAAAGACTTATTTAAATAATTGGTTCAACTTGTAATGTACAGAACAGGATTTTTATCTGCTATTTGACAACCCAATATTATCCAGCTTATTGTTACTGATGCAGATGACATGTACATATATATGTATGTATATATATATATATATATATATATATATATATATATATATATATATATATATATATATATATATATATATATATATATATGTATGTATATGTTCTCTAATATGTTCTCTTATCATGACATCCAACACATAAAACCACATCAAATGTAAATGTGGCATACAGTTTGTCTATTATTTGCCCCCATTAAGATTTCTTCAGATTTAGCTTTTGTCAAACTTGAATGTTTCAGATTATCAAACTAGCTTTAATATAAAAAATAGCTACAAAAATTACAAAATATTTTTGGAAAAATAGCGATTTTAGTAATTAAGAGAGCATCCTATCTATAAATATGAAAATAAATTCAATTCAAAATTCAAAAATACTTTATTGATCCCAGAAGGAAATTAAGTGTTGGTATACCTCATATAATCAATTCTTTAAGGAATTGTTGTAGATAATGATGGCTGTGGGCAGGAAGGATTTCCTGTAGCGGTCTGTATTGCAGCGAAACTGAAGAAGCCTCCGACTGAAGATGCTCTGTTGTTGTGTGACTGTCTCATGAAGAGGATGCTCAGGGTTGTCCATAATTTTTTTGATTTTATGAAGAATCCTTCTTTGCATCATCATCTCCAGATTTTCCACAGTTGTCCCAAGAACAGAACCAGCCTTCTTTATCAAGTTGTTTAGCCTTTTTAAGTCCCTGGCTCTGATGCTGCTACCCCAACAGATGACGGCTGAAGAGATTACACTCTCCACAACAGACTTGTAGAAGATCTGCAGCATCTTGCTGCAAACCTTGAAGGACCTAAGCTTCCTCAAGAAGTACAGTCTGCTCTGTCCCTTCTTGTAGACGGCTTCACTGTTGCGCCTCCAGTCCAGTCTGTTGTCAAGGTGAACTCCGAGGTATTTATACTCCTCAACCACCTCCACTTCTTCTCCCATGATGGAAACAGTGTTTGACTTATCCCTGTTTCTTCTGAAATCTACAATCATCTCCTTTGTTTTGTTCACATTCAAGGTGAGACGATTGTTTCCACACCATGTCACAAAGCGGTCCACCAACTCTCTGTATTCAGTATCTTGTCCATCTCTGATACACCCGACAATTGCAGAGTCATCTGAGTATTTCTGCAGATGACAGGTCTCTGATTTGTACTGGAAGTCTGAGGTGTACAGAGTAAAAAGGAATGGTGAGAGTACGGTCCCCTGTGGTGCTCCTGTGCTGCTGACCACCTGGTTTGACACACAATTCTTCAGTCTCACAAATTGTGGTCTGTTGGTCAGGTAGTCATTGATCCAGGCGATTGTTGAGGGCTCCACCTGTGTCTTCAGGAGTTTCTGACAAAGCAAATCAGGCTGAATTGTGTTAAATGCACTGGAGAAATCAAAGAACATGATCCTCACAGTGCTGCCTGCTTTGTCCAGATGACAGTGGGTTGGTTGAAGTAGGTGGATGATGGCATCTTCAACTCCAACTCCACAGCGATAAGCAAACTGCAGTGGGTCATGATACGTTCTTGTTTGCTTACTCAGGGGTGCCAACAGGAGTCTCTCCAGGACCTTCATGATGTGGGATGTCAGGGCAACGGGTCTATAGTCATTGATGACTGATGGGTGAGTTCTTTTGGGTACTGGAACAAGGCAGGATGTCTTCCACAACACTGGAACCTTCTCCTGAGTTAAGCTAAGGTTGAAGAGGTGCTGCAGAATCCCACAGAGCTGCTCTGCACAGGCCTTCAGGACTCTGGGGCTGACACCATCTGGACCTGCAGCCTTGTTCCGGTTCAGTTTCTCCAGCTGCCTCTTCACCTGACTTTTGGAGACAGACAAGTGGGAGGGGGAGGCAAAGGGGGTAGCAGCATTTCCTGACTTGGTTGAAGTCAAACTTGTGGAATTAGAAGAGTCCATGGCTGAGGTGAAGGATAAAACATCCGAGGTGTAACAGGAAAGCTGTTGATCAGAGGAGAGTGGGATGTCTGTTTGGCTGGGAACAGGAGAGGAGGATCCTGAGCTAGTTCCTGAACTGAACCTGTTGAAGAATGTGTTCAGTTCATTGGCTCTGTCCAGACTTCCATCTATCCAATCTTTCCTGTCCTTAAAACCTGTGATCTTTCTCATTCCTGACCAGACATCTCTGATATTGTTCCTCTGTAGTTTGTTCTCCAGCTTCTTCCTGTATGCCTCCTTGCTTTCTCTGATCTTGACCTTAAGTTGCTTCTGTATACTCCTCAGTAATTCCCTGTCTCCCTCCCTGAAGGCTCTTTTTTTCTTGTTTAGCAGTTCCTTCAGGTCACTGGTGATCCAGGGTTTGTTATTAGGGAAGCATCTCACTGTTCTGGTGGGGATGATGTTGTCCACACAGAAGTTTATATAGTCAGTCACACACTCAGTCATGGCATTGATGTCCTCTCCATGTGCTTGGCAAAGAGTCATCCAGTCTGTGGTTGCAAAACAATCCTGCAGGGCTTCTTCAGCTTCCTGTGACCATTTTCTCACAGTTCGTTTTGTCACAGGTTGCCTCTGAACAAGTGGTTTATATTCTGAACAGAGAAAAACAAGATTGTGATCTGATTGTCCCAGAGGAGGTCTTGGTTTGGACGTGTATGAATCCTTTACATTTGCATAAAACAAATCCAAGGTCCTGTTTTCTCTTGTAGAGCAGCTGACAAATTGTTGAAATGTTGGAAGTGTAGTAGAGAGCGAGGCATGATTAAAATCACCAGATATTGCCACAAATGCATTGGGGTGCTGTGTCTGTAGCTTAGCAACAATGGAACTGATGACATCACATGCATTGTCGGCAACGGCTGAAGGTGGAATGTAAACAACTGCCAAAATTACACTGGTGAACTCTCTTGGTAAATAATATGGACGAAAACTCACTGCCAAGAGTTCGAGATCTGGGCTGCAGAGACGACACTTCACAGTAACATGTCCTGGATGACACCATCTGTTGTTGACAAGCACTGCTACTCCACCACCTTTCCTTTTTCTGCTCGTCTTCAGATCTCTGTCTGCTCGTACAGTCAGGAAGCCTGGCAGACAGACGTTGGAGTCGGGGATATGATCCAGCAGCCACGTCTCCGTAAAACACATAACACTGCATTCACGGTACTCTGGCTGAGTCCTTGTAAGGGCTTGGAGTTCATCCATCTTGTTAGCCAGTGATCTTACGTTGCCCATTATGATCGATGGAAGAGATGGCTTGAACTTCCTTTTTCTCTGTCTCCTTTTCGCTCCTGCTCTGCATCCACGTCTCCTCCTTATCAACTCATCTGGGATTTGTGGTTTCAGTTGAGGTATTATTTCAGCTTTTGCGATGTTAATCAGCTGCTCCCGGCTGTAAACCACATTGTTGCCATGGTTACGCATCATAACAAATTGTCAAAAAGGGAAAATTTACAGCAAAAATCCTTCCAGCTTCACAGCACCAAAAACTAGAAAGTATACAGGTCAAAAAAAAATGCAATCTTCTTTAAGAAAAAAGAGGAACCAATGTACAAAAAAACAAAACTTAATATGTAGCCAACAGACCCACTCCAACATGCAGCCACCCAGAGCAGCGCAATTCCCCCCTCTTGATATATTGTGAATTAACTATAATCAACCATATTTTCTTTGGTTTAGTTTCACTAGCTGCACACTGGTCTGATTACTGCCTGACCTGTGGAATCAAAGTATCATATAAATAGTCTGACAGCAGGAAGTAGGCTGAATCAGATTGGGCGTTGTGAGTATTGAGAAGGAGTGTAATTTGTAAGAATCAATAATCAAGGCAATGGAAGTGAACAAATTAAGAGTTCAAAAGAAAAACCAACCCACTCCAGGGTGGGTGGAGAGGGCCTCGGAAGGAGGGCAAGAGTCCAAAACAAAAAACAAAGACAGTCCGGTGGCTGGCGATGGAGGAGCAGGTGATGGGAGGCTGGTGAAGGATGCCGGTTGTGGAAACCTTGTGGAGTGGAGGCTGGCGACGGAAAACCATGTGAAGTGACGGCCGGCAGAAAACCTCGTGGTCAGGCCGAAAACAAAGAAAGAGCTTGGAGTCGGGCGGCTAGTGACGAAAGAGGAGCTTTGAGGACGGCGATAAGGAACCTTGGAGTCTGGAGACCGACGACGAGGATCCTGGGATTCTGGAAGCCGGAGACAAGGAGCCGGAGGCTTGTTCCCCTGGGCACCCTCGGCAGAGACAGGAACCAGAGGCAAGTCCCGGTGGACAAGCTCTGGTTCTGAGGACCCAGGAAGAAGCTCTGGCTTTGGCTCTGGGGACTTGGGACCAGGAACACACTCTGGAGACTTGGGACCAGGAACACACAGACTCAGGACTAGGAACACACTCTGGAGACTCAGGACCAGGAACACACTCTGGAGATCCCCTGGCTGGGAGTCTGCGGAGGAGGTCAGTGGGCTGGAGCCCACTGGAACAGTCTGGGGGCTGGAACCCACTGGAACCGTCTGGGGGCTTGAACCCACTAAAACAGTCTGCGGTGTGGAACCCGCGAAGAGGTCCTAGCGGCCTAGGAAACACATGGAGAGGCTCACTCTCAGGACACGTTGTTTGCGTCGAGCAGCAGGTGAAGGTGGCAGGGAGATGGTTGAGACCATTTCTGGTGGCTGAGAACCAGCTGGCGAGCAGGTCGAGGTGCCGGAAACTGCCGCAGCACGGAGGCGCTGTGCATTAGCGGGAGGCTGCTGACTGAGGCCCAGCTAAGATGAAGACGGCAGACTGGAGGTCCGCTGTGGCGAAAACAGCTGACTGGAGCTCCACTGAAGCGGAGGCAGATTGAAAAGCCTCAGAAGCTGGGGAACCTGACAGAGTAGCCAAAGCAGCGCCCTCCTGACTGCATTTACTGCGTGACTTGGAGGCTTGAGGTGATGCTTGAACCGGTGAGAGATACACGCCGCATGGAAGAGGACTGGATTCTTTATCGAGATTGTGGGGTCTGAGTGGAAAGTATTCTGTTCTGTCACGGTAATAGAAGTCCTCTAAATCTGACTCACTGACAACAGGAGGGTTTATTGCTGTTCTGGGTTAAGCTTTGTCTTCACGGGGAATCTCAGGAATGGTTTTGACTGAGCTGTCACTAAAGGAAAAAGAGGGTCGAACAGATAAAGTGGGATATGAATTGAGGAGGGAACCGATGAGGTTGAGGTGGATGGTGGAGAGAGAAAGTATAGACCACTAGCTGTCAAAATGCAAATGAGACAACGCCCACTTCCGGTCACGCCCACTTCCGGGTACGCCCACTTCCGGGTACGCCCACTTCCGGATACGCCCACTCCCGGGTACGCCCCTTCCGGTTACGCCCCTTTCGGTTGCGCCCACTGTTGCAGGCACCCTGGCGACCGGGACAAGCTCCGCCCTGAACAATAAGCTCCGCCCCCTGATGACCACGCCCACCTGTCACAATAAGCCCCGCCCCCTGATGGCCCCGCCCACCTGTCAAAACGGGATACGCCCCCTGATGGCCCCGCCCACCTGTCAAAATAGGACACACCCACCTGTCAAAATGGGGTGCGCCCCCTGGTGGCCACGCCCACCTGTCAAAATAGGACACGCCCACCTGTCGAAATAGGGTACGCCCCCTGATGGTCACGCCCACCTGTCAAAATATGGCACTAAATGGCTCCCTCTAGTGGTTCTGCAATTAAACTAAATGCAAACAATGAAAATACCTCCCCCTAGTATATTGTCAAATTCCTGAATCAAATAATGAGCTTGTATCTAACTTTGTCAAAAAGTATGTGAAATGTGCTATGAAGCGAAACACAACGTTTTTCACGCATAGAACCTGTTCTCTAGATGTGTTTAAAGATTGTTACGGGTTTTGATATGTATGAGAATATGCATCAAATGTATTAGACTTATGATGTTTAACATGGAATGAAATAAACCTGTACGCATGAAATTATGTGAACACATATCGTTTATTATGAAAAGAAACAACGCTTATTCAGTAGTAATGCAGCTAGGGGGAGAATGTGAGCCAGCTGGGGGTTCGGGTTGCCTTACGAAGAGACTTTTTACTGAAATGATCTTCCGCTCTGGTCCAGAGGGGTGATAAGGTAACACTCTTACGCTTTCTGCGTGGTACCTGCGCATTCTGAGGCCAAACTGGTGACATCATGAACGACCTCCTTCTTTCCCGCCGTTTTGTAGCAGTTGGAGCCTTTAAAGACGGCCAAACTGGTGACATCAATACGCGCTTTTTATTTTTTGATTTCCTGCCTGCTCTCTCATCCACGACACTCTCAACGGCAGGTGTAGAAGAGGTCTCTAAGGAGTCTAGACCGTCTAAACATCGGCTATACCCACTAACGATCTGGTTGTCCTTCGGGGGGTCATCATTCGCACGGTCTCTCTGCAGCGATAGGGTGACACGCGGCTCTTCGTTCTCTCCTTGCTTAAGGAGGGTTAGGTATTTCTGAAGTAATGCGTGGTAGCGTTTAATTTTCTCGTACGATGCACTGTTTGGGTCATCCAATATTGCCTGCATGTCCTCATCAGTGTCATCCTGAGCCTTCTGTCGTATGGTTCCGGAGTTATCCCGTTGCTTCAGACGATTTAATTGATGCGGTGAGACTAGAAACATTTTCTGTGATGCTCTCAGTGTCATAATACACTTCTACCGGCGGAATATTCCAGCCACCAATTCTCCGAGAAACGGTATTACAGCTGCAATCAGCGGGAGAATTCCTCCTGTCTGGGTTTTCAATGTCTGTCGTTTGCGCTTTAACCCCACCTTCCGATCAGCCAACAGCCTGAGGATTTTTTTCTGCTTCTTAAGTCTGTTGTATTGTGTTGTGGACAGCTTGATGTTCCCTTTCAGCACATTTAAAGCAATCTCGCACAAGGTTTGTAGAAAGTCGGGAGAACAATGAGTTAGGATATCTTTACGTTTCTGGGGTGTGGAATGAAAAAGAGCCCCTAGTAACGGTGCATTTCTTTTTATGCGTGCCGACATGTTGGTCACTTGTTCTTAGCTATGTAAACAGCCGGCCACTGTCCAGGAAGTAAACCTGTCCTGAGCCTGTATTGGTCTGGTGTGTCAGGGGTTAGGTCTACACATATATAGCCGTGTGGTTGGCTCGTAGCATCTTCAAAACTCTCCATGAAAAAGGGTTTCTGTCCAGGGAAAATTTGACGTGC
The DNA here is from genome assembly GCA_963556495.2 of Valencia hispanica. Classification (NCBI taxonomy): domain Eukaryota; kingdom Metazoa; phylum Chordata; class Actinopteri; order Cyprinodontiformes; family Valenciidae; genus Valencia; species Valencia hispanica. The sequence goes on from OY747712.1 coordinate 33,332,724, forward strand.
TAAATTTGCTACCTGCAATCTGTCACGTGGGTTTTTAAACAAGACCATATAATTACAATTAAGACTGATAGTTCGAGTATGTTTCCCCTTGAGAAACACATTCTGAGTCAACATCATAACGCTCATGTTTCTATGGTGTCGATATTGTGTAAATATTTTCACGACCTCTGGATGCTCAGCTGCTTGAAAGAGTACATCATCGAGAATCAATAGATGCGATTGATCTGGGGGGAATAAAACATCATCTTCAAAGGAATGAGGCAATCCTTCGATGAATTTAATTGATTTATTAATCTTCATCAATTCCGTATACAATGGTTGGAATGAAGTGTAGATCCAAACAATATTTTCAGGTACAGAATCCATCACATGTAGACAATTAATCAAAACATTTTTTACAAAAAAAGACTTCCCACAGCCACTCGGGCCTACCACAAGACTTGAAAAAGGAGTTTTAAATCTTGGATCAAAGTTAATCGCTTCCAGTTCACCCTGATGCTGCATTTTCCCCCTCAAAAACCAAATGGTAGCGTCGTTCCGTCTGGGAACAACCTCCGCTTGTCATAGACCACCCTGAAAGTTTTGGTAAATTAGTGATTCCTCAGATGGAACCCGTTTTTATCACGTTTGATGAAATGCTGCGGTGCTTTGAGTACCTCGCCTCTCTCACCACCCAGGTAACCGTCAACAAGTCCTGTCATTGTATCAAAATTCACCCTTTCACAGCATTCTATGGTTCGCGATATCCCCTTTGCCCTCATCACAACCTTCCCCTTGTGCTTTGTCTGATACGAGTAACTCTTTGGCCCTGCGGCAACAAACTCCTGAATGGTGTCCCCTGGTGGGAGCTCGTTTGTCAAGTCACCCAAATAGCTACCTGTCGGCAGAGAGCTCTCGCCTTCACGCACAACATAGATCACACTGTCTGTGTCAAGGTAGAGTACCCGTTCTTGGAGTTGGTGTAGGTATCTGAATAACTCTAGTCGTGCGTAAGCTGTTGTAAATGCGGCAACGAACACATTGGTGGTTTTGTTAGGGGGCGTTACACAGTTTTTGTTGTACTTCCATTGAATCATGACCATCTTGGGGTTCAGAAAGCTGAAGTATGTCACGACGAACTTCCCTGAAAACAGGAACTCAAAAAACTTGTCAGGGTGTTTAATGATTGAGGTTTGGGTTTGGTCATTTTTTTGAGCAAACTTCCCCCAAAGCGAATTCAAACACAGTTTGGCTACTTGACGTTTTGCCGGGTTTACTTTAATTTTTTCAGGGTCTAACTCTACACCCTGATTCATCATGAAATCCTGGATGTATTTCTGTTTGTCCTCCTCGCTCTCTACACCCTCAGGATAACCTGAAGCTTCCTGCTTGGTCTTCAAAAAGGAGTTGACATACTTTGCAAATTTCTGATCACTATGCTGCTCAAAGTGCCACACCTCAACGATCTGATCGATTCTGTAGCCGTGTGAAAGGGCTTCTTTAACCTCTTCAGACACCCATACACCTGTTAAGGCTCTCTCAGTGTCAGTGTGGGTGCAACTATGTGTCTGATTGTTCTCCAATGCACATGTGCGACAGAGGGTGAATACAAGCTTTCCATGATCTGTTCTGAATGGTAGAATGGGGAAATAAAGACCACGAGGTGGTGAAATGACTGCTTTGATAAATCCATAATAATTTCTAGGATCATCAAAGTTTTCCCTGATTATGATCGGGTGCCCTACAGGAAAGCTTTTCGTCTTCTGAACAAATGGGTAAAGACTACACACGTCCTGGTAAAGAACCTGCTCACCGGGGGCTGCAGAGTACCTCAACCTGACTGCACATGTACGCCCTCCAAAAAGCGCTTCACGGGGGGTAAGTGGTGCAGGAGCCTGGTAGGTCATCATGAACTGCTTCACATCAGCGTTACTCTTCTTCATTTCTTCCCACACATGTTCCCACATCACCTCGAGCTCTATACCGTACACAGTCCTCAGCACATGCTCCCTCTCCATGGTGGCAGCGTAGAGCTGCCCATAAGGCACACCGGTCAATGGACTCTCAGCTGTTGGATAGCGACAGGTGCTGCAGCCATGATGCTCACACCCATGGAACTCAAACCCTATTTTACGCTCCCCTACCTCCAGGTAACCGTCTAAAAAGTATGATCCAATCTTTTTCTCACCACCTCTTAGAGCATGCTGTATTCCAACCCTCCTTGTATGTGAAACATATTCCAACCATTCAACGGAAGCTGTGGAAAACTTTTTAAACTGTTCGCTGTAGTCTGTAGGTGAAGGCACAGCGAGAGTGTCTGCCTTCAAATGATTGCTTTGAAACACTTTCATACAAGCACTTGCGATGGTGATCCTGTTAAAAGGGTCAATCTGACTGTCGTTAAAAAACTCCTGACGAAACCTTGTACATCCTTGTAGGAGTATCTCCACATCATTCTTACAGTAAAAGAGAGCCTCCTTTTTAAAGTCAAACACGCCCTTGCTAACCTCAGCGTACCATGTATAGAATTCCTCCTGCTCAGCACGATTCATTCGCTCAACACCGTAAAATGATGGCAGCGGGTAAGAACCTACATAGCTCAGATTATCAGAGGATGAGAAACGGTGTGGGAAATAGCCCTTGCTATGGTCAGGAAAACCGAGGGCTTCAGGCATTTTACTAAGCTTCATGGCAAGGAAAGATAGGCTGTCAATGAACCTCAAACCGTAATCAGGATCAGTGATGCTCAGAATTTTACACCCTTGCATAATGATGTCAGGATTTAAACCCATCTCCGTCATTGCATTCAGAACAAGGTAGGAATCAAAAGCTCTAGCATTATGGGCTACACATGTGTAATTCCGACGGCCCGGCCTCCTGATTTCACGAATAAACTCCCGAATACAATCACTACCGTAGGCTGACCACTCCTCGCCAGATGTGGACTTTGAACAGATCAGAAATGGAACATGCTCACCCTGCGCACCAGGGAAAGTTTCAATATCGTAAAAAATCACCTTGTCACTTATTTCGCTATCGACAGAGCATGTTTGGATATAACATTTATGGTCCGATGCTGGCTGGTCCTTGTCAAGCTTACCCCCACAAATCCTACACTTCTTCCCTTGACACACATGCTTCTTGCCTGTTGTGAGACTCTGGTTATAGTTTAACCCACAGTTGGGACATTTCTTCACCTGATCACAATGACTGACCATCACACGCGCCCTGGGTTTTAGCTCAGGTACTTTATGTCTATCGTAACACGTCTGGTTCTTGCAATATCTGTTACAGTCATGACAAAGAATCGGATTTGTAACCCCCTGAGCACACGCTGCATCATTGCAGACAGCGCACGAACCTTTGCATACATGATTGTATTTATGCCCTATAGGATCGAAACAGTAGTGACAAATATCTCGAGCCCCTATAAAACCCTTCAAGTTTTTGATCCCGTAGTAATGGTCTCGGAAGTGCAATAGAAAAACAGTCCTGCTTCGGTCCTCAAAGTCGGTCTGAATCTTCCCTAGAGCTCTCTCTCCCTCACTTCTGATGAAAACAACTATTTTTCTGTTCATCAACTTCTCAAATTTGTGGATATCGCCTGATCTGACGGGGGTGTGTTCTGAAAGGCCTGCACGCTGTTGCAACTCTCTACCGAGCTGTATAGCCGCATCGGAGCCGAGGCTAGGGTCTGCAACACAGGCTAAGCTAATAGCAAAACACAGTTTATCAGCTCGATCATTGTTCACGATGTATAGGTGGCGTCTCTTCTTGTGTATAAGCTCGCAATCGAGAGACATTTCAGCTTTTCGTCTAGCTCCCCCGCTAAGATCACGCACTGTTTGAATTACAAACTCCAAACGCTCTGTTGAGGCTATTTCAGCATTGGATTGCATCAGATCATCTAAAAACGTTTCGAACTGGTGCATGACGTTACTCCCCCCTTCATCGACAGAGAAAGTCACGCTGCGAGACACGCCGGGTCCATTAACCTCTATCTGCACAATATCGTTAGTGTTAACCAGCGGTGTCACCCGGTCTGATAAACCCCTGAGCATATTCATTATGTGATTATGAAATTCATACGGACACGGATGATCACCCTCAGGCCGGACAAAGTTGTGTCGGATCTCTATGTTATTGAATTCGTCACGTACATTGATCTGAAATTCTTCATCTTCCTGACTAGACGGTTGAGGACTATTTAGCTCCTGTGAGACATTCATAGTGACTGGTTGATGTTGCTATTTAAACACACGATCAGAAAAAAAAAAGGACATGAAAAAACATTCAGAGTCAGACAATACACAAGTTGGAGAAAGCTCCAGACAGTCTCACTGTTAATTGAAGTAGCAAGGCTGGCGTTGGGCAGATCCGCTGAGGTCCAATTGCAAACAGCTCCGCGCTTCGATCACGATCTATGATAAAGCGCAGGTAAAAGTCAGGAATATAATAAAATAAATAAAAATACGGTAATACCAGTGTCTAAACAGTCAACATAATTTTAAAAACAGTAAACTCACCTCAGAGCGGAGTTTCGCTTTGTAACAACCCCAGTGCCTTTTTCCCGCTCCAGCCCGAAACCAGAGTCAGACAATACACAAGTTGGAGAAAGCTCCAGACAGTCTCACTGTTAATTGAAGTAGCAAAGCTGGCGTTGGGCAGATCCGCTGAGGTCCAATTGCAAACAGCTCCGCGCTTCGATCACGATCTATGATAAAGCGCAGGTAAAAGTCAGGAATATAATAAAATAAATAAAAATACGGTAATACCAGTGTCTAAACAGTCAACATAATTTTAAAAACACTAAACTCACCTCAGAGCGGAGTTTCGCTTTGTAACAACCCCAGTGCCTTTTTCCCGCTCCAGCCCGAAACCAGAGTCAGAGCAGTAACTGCAGTTGAGCGATACTTCTAGCTGTAACAGAGTATGTATGCTATGGTGAATCTATCGATAAGCCAGCAGCGAATCCATCTTGGTGCTATCAAACATCCGTAGACGACCGCACAATTGCGAGCTAAAAAAACATTTACTCACCTCGCTCCAAACCGATAATACAGGTCGCCGATGTGAAGATTTCCTGTAGTCGCTGTGAAGTTGATTTCCTCGCTGAACCCGTAACTCCAGCTCTTAGCAGGGGAAGCTCGGGAATCCCGCCTGGACTCAGCTCTGACGCGGTCTGACAATGACGCGGGCTTCTGGGATTCCCCTCGAATGAAGCCGGTGATACAGTCTTCGTGAAACCGCTGTTTTCTTTGTTCGTCGCAGCACCGCGCTCCGTGTCCTTAAGGTCGGATTGTTGAATGAGGTCCTTCCAGCATGCTGTAGAGATTAACCGTTTTCCGACAGCCTTTTATACAGGTAAATGCCGCCCGGTGAGCACCGCCCAAACCGGTTTACCCGACTTGCGGACGTAGGTGAAGTCAGGGGCGTGATAAATACAGCGAATACAAAGCAGAGCAGGGGCGTGTCAAACGCTGATTGGTGGACTGTTTTTTATCAGTAACTTTAGTAGTTTGATAGATTTCTTATTTCCAGCTTAAAGCACCCAGGTTTAAAGTGATGTTTTTTAAAATCCTTATCTGTTTTTAAAGACTGTGTAATGGTGCATTTTTAAAATCAACAAAAGGATGAGCATCTGCTTCAACATAGCTGCGGGTGAATAAATTCTCTTTTTAGTGCTCTTACAAGTTTAATTTATCATGGTTGAATTGTTAGAATCAGATGTAATGGTGTCTCTAGAGTGTTGGAGCTAATGTGGTTTTAAATTAAAGTCAGGAAGCTAAAAAGCACCTTTTAACTGTTTAAAATAAAATGGAATGCTCAAGGAGTCATGTTGAGACAGAGCCCAGACCGTATAATATTAAAGGGACTTGTTCGGACATGTTCTGATGACACTGAGGAGTTAGATTCAAACCATTGGGGGCGCTATATATACTATAGGCTGTAATTTAATTTTTGAGCCACTAGGGGGAGGTATTTTCACATTTGGGTGTAATGTTACTTTGATCCACTAGAGGGGGCCAATTATACAATAGGCTGTTATATTAATTTTGAACCACTAGAGGGAGGTATTTTCACATTTGGGTGTAATACTATTTATTGGGCCACTAGGGGGAGGTATTTTCACATTTGGGTGTAATGTTACTTTGATCCACTAGAGGGGGCCAATTATACAATAGGCTGTTATATTAATTTTGAACCACTAGAGGGAGGCATTTATAAGTTTTGGTGTAATAGTATTTATTGGGCCACTAGGGGGAGGTATTTTCATTTTTTGCATTTAGTTTAATTGCAGAACCACTAGAGGGAGCCATTTAGTGCCATATTTTGACAGGTGGGCGTGACCATCAGGGGGCGTACCCTATTTCGACAGGTGGGCGTGTCCTATTTTGAGAGGTGGGCGTGGCCACCAGGGGGCGTACCCCATTTTGACAGGTGGGTGTGTCCTATCTTGACAGGTGGGCGTGCCCACCAGGGGGCGTATCCCGTTTTGACAGGTGGGCGGGGCCATCAGGGGGCGGGGCTTATTGTGACAGGTGGGCGTGGCCATCAGGGGCGGAGCTTATTGTGACAGGGCGGAGCTTGTCCCGGCCGCCAGGGTGCCTGCAACTGTGGGCGGAAGTGGTCGTACCCGGAAGTGGGCGTGGCCGGAAGTGGGTGTGGTCAGGGGCGTGGCCGGAAGGGGCGTGGTCTCATTTGCATTTTGACAGCTAGTGGTCTATACTTTCTCTGTGGAGATAGTGGAGAAGTTTGCTCCGGTGGGTGAAAGAAGTGTCTCCTCAATGCTGAGGTGGGAAGTGGGGACCGGAGCTTGATCGTGCCGGCGAGAGTAGAGGAGCGGACCTTGGACTGGCTGGGTATGGCGGGTGGATTCTGCAGTGCAAGGAACAGAGGCAGGAGCATGGGAAGCTTCCTGGGAGACGGAGAGGACCTCAATCTGGATCTCCTGGAGTGATGTAGTAGTGGCCTGGCGGTGACAATGACGGCAAGGTCGTGCGGAGCTAACATATGGAGCCACCTCGTGTTTCCGCGGAACGACTCCAGGAGGGCAGAATGCCAGTCGGGTACCCGCTAAATGTGTCCACAGCGGTTTGGCTGCTGCACCATTCCCATAGGGCTAGCCACTCCTCCTCTGTCCATCTGTACTCTGCTAGGTCCAGTTGGTCTGATTTTTCTGTCAGGTTTTGTAATGAGGACCCAGGCGTAGAGAGGTGTGATGAGCCTGAAATAATCATATTTAAAGTAATTTGTGCATCTTTGACAACAATGATAGACGAAAACAACAGAAGACGGCAGAAACTCATGACGAGGATCCCACGAGGGACAGGGAAGACATGGGTTTAAATATTCCAGGAAATCAGGGAGGCAATCAAGATTAATCGGGACAGCTGGAGAAAATTAAGGGCACAGGAACTAACAAAGACAGGGAAGAAGTCACACCATGACACTGAAATGTGTTACAAAGTTATTTGTAATGCTTTTTGACTTCAGCAAACCACAATTACAGCTACCAAATATAACATAATCCAAAAATAGAGAAAACTGTTTGTTGGTTTATTTATTTAGTTATTTATTTATTTTAAATTGAAGATGGGACAGTGCATATTAATTAACATGAGTACTTAAAGTCCACATGTAAATATGCCAGAGTTAGCTGCAACGGCTAATTTTCATCTGTAGTCCCAGGGGCAAGTTGCTGTTGACAGACAGGAAAGGCCACAAAACAAGTGCCATAGACATGGTTTATATTAGTAACTCCTAGATTGAATAAAGTTCAGTTTTGATTGGTTAATCAAACTGGAGGTATGGGATCAAGATGCAACTTCAGACTTGCACCGCAGTTGTTGCTTTGTTCCAAACTAGTAGATAGGAGATGTTTTTTTTTGTTGAATAAGCCGAACCCAGCCAAGTCTGCTCCAGGGCCGATCAAGTTGAGAACTGGTTGTGATGCAAAAGCAGAAAGGGTTAGAGGTCACTAATCAGTTTTTAGCTTTACTCTGCAAACTTCATGCTAAATAATATTCCAACATCAACTGTGTCATAAGAGTCACCAGTTGTGATTTATGTCTAAAATCAAACTGTACTCTTGCCATGTTTGAGTTTAGCTTTGTGACCCACATGCAAAACACCACTAAGAAGAAAAGTTGTAAAACAGTAAAACAGTTTATAGAAACAATGAATGTAGATGATCGCTGGAACCAGGAACACTGCACGGAGGAATGGAGATGAGAAGAACTGTAGAACGGGAAGATCACAGGTGAGTAGTTTTCCTTGATTAATGAGAATTGTTCAATAGTACTAAGGATCGACTTACTGTCAGCAGGTGGTAATGACACCAGGGAGGAGAAGCTAGAAGTCCGGGACGTCTGCAAGATCTTCCTAGGAATTTCCAGGATGTGATGAGGGATCCCGAGAGTGAGTTCTGAGGGGGGCAGAGCTTGAGGCTAGAGCGAGGACACGAGTGAGCCTGGAGCCCGGAGAACTGTCAGACATGGAAGGAAAACCAGAACTTATGGAGCAGCTAGAAAACAGATCACAGGTAGATGATTGGAAACACAGCGTAATCCTGGAGAAACCTTGGAAGGAGTACAAGAAGGATTAATTCAGGTAAGTCATAAGAAATACTTTTAACCAGGAAATTATTAGGATACATGGAGGGCTAGATGTTACAACGGAGATGCAACACTTTGGCAAAGAAGATCTAAAAGCCATTAAAAACCATTGTTTGTGTTTCTGTCATGTTTGTCAGTAGTTTTCTAACCCACATGCAGAATCAGTCCAGGAGACACAGGGGTAAAAGGCAAGTATGATTTATTTACAATGAAATGTATAATGTACTCAAGAGGTTCTTTTGTTTCGGCAGGGAATGCTGTCTGGAACGAGAGAGTACAGTTAATAGGAGTCTTGAGGAGTTAAATGTTCACAGGAGACTGAAAGTTATCTGCTTACGGCTTTGAGAGGTAGAAGCAGTGGTGTGGGGAGAATGTGTATAGTCCCGGTGTGTGGACGGAGAGAGAGATGAATTCTGAATGATAGAGTGGGCGACTGAGAGCGGGCAGTCAGGTGGAGGTCCTACGGACCGGGAGGTGCAGAGGAGGACCGTGGTAGAGTGAATCCAGTAAGAGGTTCTTGATACTGAAGGTTTGCTGTTGGTTAGCAGTTTGTACTTATGCTCTTATTGGTAACCGTAGCAATGTTTTCCATCACTATGTTGCCTCCTGATAAGAGACAGCTGAATCACTGAAAAAAAACAAAGATAAGAACTGATTCCACCTTTGAGGGGTGAAGCAGTCTTTTTTTTACATGTCCTGTCTGGCAGTGGGGCACTCAGAATTGGTGTCTGAGTACCAAATAGAAGCCCAACAGATTTACTTTCACAAGTGGAGTATTATGGCTTTTGCTATAGTACTCCACTTGATATATGTGCAAGAAATCTTTATTAGAAATTGCTGTGGGGATTTATCTGATATCATGGACACAGAGATGGAAAAGAAAGGAGAGAAAAAAGAAAGAAGATGAATAGAGGTAGGAAAAAAGATTAGGAGGGAAAGGGTGAGTTGAAGATACAAGAGTGGAAGGGGAACAAAGAAAACACAAGAAAACATCCCAGTTTGCCTCCACACCTGCAGGATGGCAGAGAGAGAGAAAAAAAAACCAATGATAAAACAAACCAATCAATGCGAACTGAGAACTACATAACCACAACCCACACATAGATATATAAATACAACAACAGCGTCACTTAAAAGCTCATGGTCCCAATTATTACAATATCTAGTTGTGGTAACTGCAGTCCAAGAATGCATCTGTAAAAACCGGAATCCCTACACCTGCGTGTGTGTGCGTGCGTACATGTGTGTGTATGAGCATGTTCTTGCATATAAGGTTTCTCCATCAGGTGTTCAACAGCTGGTGTTAGGAGCCATCAATCCGCCTGCCAGGAATTGACGGAGACTTAAAGGAGATCGGGGCCATAAACATCCAAAGGACCCCCAGAGCACAGGAGCCCCAGGCACACCAACACAGGGCTAACCTCACCCCCCGAGAGAGGAGCAGAGGAGAGCCCCGAGCGAACTTCCAGCAGCTGCAATGCAGGGGCCCAGGAGTCCGCGGCTACTAGCCCATGGGCTCCGCCAGCAACTTTGCCAGGGCAGAAAACGCTCTTGCAGCTGGGTGCTGACACATAAGGCTAAAAAACACGAACAGATTTTATTTATGTTTAACAGTGTTGTTTTTGCAGTTTTTATCCTGCACAGTCCACTTCATGCTGCAATGATACAAATTTCCCACATGTGGGACTAATAAAGCTTTTTCTTATCTTATCTTGTCTCTCTCTTATCTTAATTGCAGCATGCTTCTGTCACCTCTTAAAATATGCAACATAGCAATAAGCTTGTATTATTATTCTGTTCTTAAGATGAAAACAATGAAAATCCGAAAACATTCTGTTTTGGTAAACACACTCTTACATTATTTGCAGCTAAATAAATAGTTGTGTATGTATTTGTATGTCTGAAAAAAATTAATTAATTCCTCTAATGTAGAAATTAATTACTGAATTGATTGAACAGCCATGTCTGTTATGGTATCTTCTGCATCACGTTTATAACAATTTAGGGTTGTGTAACAAATGTCAACCCCTGTAAGAAAAACTGGAGTATCATTTTTCTTTTATTTTACATGGGCTGAGTAATTTTGCTCACATTGAAGAATTTTTGAACAGACCGTTGTGGCTAAGCATTTTTAAGCTGACACTGCTGTGTAACAACAACAATCAACAGTGAGAAACGTGGATTCAGCTAGAATGTAATGTGGAATAAAGCCTTGAAATCAGTCGTTCTTGCTTGACAGTTGGGACATGTGAGAGCAGGAGGCTTATCTAACATTATTAGTTGTTTCCTAAAGTACTCTAGAGTCTGAGCACAGAAATGGCACAGCCAGCAAGGCAAATCCTAAAGATAGGTGAGGCCAGTTTGTATTGAAATTAATACTGTTTATTTATATAGTCATAAACAAAAGATGAATATGTTATTTTGCCTGGATAATAAACTTCAGTTTTTATCATCCACATTTCTCCAATGCCTCATATACATTAGGTATTACCTTAGAAAATGTTGATTTAAATGCTCCCTAAAGCTACAATATTCCTTCTGTTTTCTCAGTTCAGCATAAAAAATTTAATTAGATTAGAAGTCAAAAAAGTCAATAATCCTAGGTTTTCATTATACTTTGTTGATAAACTAACCAAGAAACAATCAAAAGCTGAACCAAGTCAAGTCTGATATACCTATTTAAAATTTGTTTGTGTTGTTTTTGTACCAAATTTTATATTCTTAATTTAATTCAATTCAATTCAGTTTATTTATATAGCGCCAATTCACAACAGATGTCATCTCAAGGCACTTAACAAGAAGTCATTTCAATACATTTATACAAACATTCCAATCAGTTAAAAAGTTTCCTATTTAAGGAATCCCAGCAGATTGCGTCAGTCATTGGGGTGAGGTTGGGCCCCGTTGATGCAGACTTTCCAACCACAGCAATCCTTCAGCAATCCATCGTACTGAGCAAGCATGTAGCGACGGTGGAGAGGAAAAACTCCCCTTTAACAGGAAGAAACCTCCAACAGAACCAGGCTCAGTAGGAGCGGCCATCTGCCACGACCGTCTGGGGGTTTGAGAAGACAGAGCAGAGACACAGAAGGAACAGAAGATCTGATATAAGAGAACTTTCTATGTTACAGAAAGTAAAAAGTTGATAACAGGACACAGTGGATGTTCAGTTACTGGGAGGATCATCCCAGTCGATGCCCCCCGTCCACTAGGGCATTGCAGCCAAGTGGGATACCAGACCAGGTATATCTTCTATGGAGAGAAAAACACTGAGAGAAAACAAAGTTAACAGTCGAAATAACAGAATGTACTGTAATACAACTGAAGAGTCGTAGGAGAAAAGGAAGTAGCAGAGTGAAGAAAATTGGTAAGTCTGTCCTCCAGCAGTCTAAGCCTATAGCAGCACAACTACAGAGATAGCTCAGGATGACCTTAGCCACTCTAACTATAAGCTTTATCAAAAAGGAAAGTTTTAAGCCTGGCCTTAAAAGTAAACAGAGTGTCTGCCTCACGGACTAAAACTGGGAGCGGGTTCCACAGGAGAGGAGCCTGATAAATAAAAGATCTGCCTCCCATTCTACTTTTAGAAATCCTAGGAACTACAAGTAAACCTGCAGTCTGAGAGCGAAGGGCTCTGTTAGGAACATATGGAACAATTAGATCTCTGATGTATGATGGAGCTTGATTATTAAGGGCTTTGTATGTAAGAAGAAGGATCTTAAATTCTATTCTGGATTTAACAGGGAGCCAATGAAGGGAAGCTAAAACAGGAAAAATGTGATCTCTCTTTTTAATATTAATCAGAACTCAGAACTATTCTTAAAATCTTCCAGAGAGTTACCTTCTGAACTCTGAATTCTAAAAAGATGACCAAACATCCAATTGGCACAGAGCCCCAGAGTAAAGTCCGAACGTAGGTTTCAGCTTTGAAGCCAAGGTGAACAACCTGTACCCCTCAGACAGAGAGGCGAGACATGATGAAACCTGGAGCAGAAGCCAAGTTGGTTCCGAGAAACTAAACAGTGCCCAAGGCTATAGGAATTATGAATAATAGGGCTGTTTTCGGGCTTTAGGACCTGCCAGATCACCATCCTTCTTCTCCTGTACTTTTCCTCAGACTAAAAACAGGTATTTAGAATCCAAAATATATGTGAGAACTTAGCCCAGTCATTCTGATCAAGCTAAAGCGTTTAACACCCAGAGACAATCCAGTTAGTCTTAATTTCCCTCTGAATTTTCCCTTTAAGTACCTGCATTTTATGTTTGTTTGTTTCTCCGCCAAGGAGGTTATGTTTTCGCCAGGGTTTATCTGTTTAATTGTTAATTAGCAACATAACTCTATAACTAAGTTATAGATGGATTTTGATGACATTTTCAGGAATTGTCTGCAATGGGACAAGGAACAAATGAGGGGTCAATTATTTAATCTTAATGATATTAACCAATATCCATTTATTTTCCAGTTGAAATGAATTGCTAATATTATAATGTTATATTAGCATTTGAAATGCTAATATAGAATTTCTGAGAATAAACATATTTTCTTTGTCTATTCCTTATATTCCTTTCATGGCATATGCAATTTAGGCTCCCTGTCAAAGAGAATTTACCCATCAGATGAACAGATTTTTTGTCAGGTCTCAGCAGCTGTGTGCTGGGTGAGTGGATGTGTGTGTTTGTTTTCACCTTGCTCTGCAGGGGGGCGTGACCGGCAGGTTCTGAAGCAGGTGCTTCTCATCAGATCCCTTCAGCAGCACCATTCTTAAGGGGAATGGATTCTGGAGACTGACGCCAGATGGTTCTCGCACTAAGCGTGGTATACAAGCCAGACTTAGCCTTCAGTCTAGTTTATGGATTTCTCTAGAAAGGCGATTCCTGTTGATTCCTTCCTCACCTGCTTTTTCTCACAGACCTCGTTCATCGACCTCCCGGCAGCGTTCTTCCGTGGATCCTGGATTCATCTCTGGTCAGTCTCCGTTGAGCTTTCACCTGGAATCAGAACCAGAACCCACCTGAACTCCGCCGCGCTCCTGTGCCTGGCTGTCCGCCCTCCACCGTCTCCACCTGCGCAGAACAAAGGCTCATTACCCACTCAAACTATCCGCTTCCCAGCCAGACTCAGTTACTGTTTCCTGCAGACCTCCTCCAAGCTTCTCAGAAGCCAACTACCGAACAAGCTCTCCTCCGTTGCTCTAATCCAAACTCCTGAACCCTCAACCTTAACTAACCACTTACCTGTCTCCTCAGTCCCCGCTCCCGTTTGCTGAAATACATCGACGCTACATCGGTTTCTCAGACTCCCGCTCTCACGTTCACTAAACTCAATTCAGAATAAACATTTAAAAGAAAGACTTGATCTCTTGTCGTCTGGGTTTGCTGTCTGTACTTGGAGTCATTTAAAAGAAACGTAAAAACATGACATTTTTAAAGTTTTGAGAATGATCAACATAAAATACTTTATTTAATGAGAGAGATATGATTTTTGATACATGTATGTAGTTAAGTAGTTAAACCATTGCTCTACGTTAATGATCCACTATTTACAAGACTTATCATTTCACTACACACTGAAACGTTCTTTGCATCATGTGTAAGCTTGAGCGAGACATAACGCACATCCATTTACTTCAAGTATATGAAGATACAAAATAAACTAAAAATGACAACATAATAAAATGGCCATTAAAACTAAATAGACATAAAAGAAAAACGAAATGGGGTATGCACAAGATAATAGAAACAGAAGAAAATATTAACGCCAGTACAAAACCCAACGCAAATGCCAGACTAAATGCAAAGGTCTTTAATTGTTTTTGAAGACTTCAGCGAATCAACCAAACACAACAATAGAGAATCGGTTATTCCACAGCCTTGGGTCACAACCTAACAAGCTTGATCTCCTTTAGGGATCAGTCTTTTGTGGGGAATGACTGACATTTTATGAGCAGAAAGAACAATAATCTGAATAATAGTTGGTAGCTACAAACTGGTGCATGAAAACAGACTGATTAAAATTTGAGAACTAATAGAATATGATGAATTCCGAGCTCACCTGAAAGCCAGTGAAATCAATATAAACAAGATTAATAGATCGTGTTTCTTTGAATTTGTCAATAACCTACCAGTTGCATTCTGTATAGCTGGTAAATATCTAAGAGATACTTTGTCTAGGCTATTGAAAAAAACATTACAATATTCTAACTATGAAGAAACAAATACATGAACAATTCAGTGCATTAACAGGTTGTAGTTTACCATATTCCTTAAATGAATGGAAGCAAGAAGGTGAAATGGATTTAACACATGACTCCATGGTTAGATCATAAAGTTACTCCTAATTTACAAAAACTGGACTTGTTGGAAGTGCAAAAGGAGGTAACTTTTTGGCTTATGTCTGAGTTTCAGGTGGGGCTACAATTACTTTTTCAGTTTTACTGGAATTTGAAGAAAAAAAACAATCAGTGATCCAATTGAGTTGGGCAGTTTTTTAATTTAGTTAACTTACCAAACTGGTAGGATTTAAAAGACATGTGCAGCTGACATCATCATACATCATCACACATCAAAGTTCATTATTTGGTCCGTGATTATTTTCATTATATATAATGAAAATACTCATGTGCCACTTGTGATGCCACATATATATATATATATATATATATATATATATATATATATATATATATATATATATATATATATATATATATATATATATATATATATATATATATATATATATATATATATATAATGCAAATAATCACGGACCAAATAATGAACTTTTAGGAACCCCAGAGGTCAAAAAAGCAATGACATTATTGTCTAATCTGCTGCTGTATGTACTGGATTGGATTGGTATCGACTGGATCTGGAAAAAGAATTGGAACTGGAAACAGAATTGCACAAATGTGTAAATATGATCTCTCATTTAATGTCTTCAGTTTATACAGTAAATCATTCTCTCAAAGAGTTTCCAATTAAAATTGATCCTGGTCCATTTCTCTGATATCCTTTGTCCAGATCTCCTCCACAGTTGTAATAACTATTCAACATAATCCATCACTTACAAAGTATTACTCTCATTCCACTGTGATGGTATAACACACAGGTCAATATGTTAAACTGGTCCAGGACTTTGCTAAGCGTCCTTTGACACCATCATCCTCTGCTGCACTCCAGCTGCATGACATGGTTGCAGATGAAATACTCAGTATTCACCTACAGCATAAAACATATTACTATAAGGGTGTAAAAATCATAGCCACTAACATTTCACCAAGCTCAGGAAAAAAGCCAACAATCCTCTTTCATTAAGTTCTATTATATATCTATCTTAGTGAGAAGCTCAAAATGTTTCCAGTCAGTCATACTAATGATATAATTATCTTAGCAATGATATCCCACTGTTGTTGAACTCCGACATGGAGTCATGCATGTAGATGACAGACCACAAGAAGTGTTGTATATTCCAGTTCTGTACACTTTTGCAAATCTGTAAAGAGAAATACTCTCAGGAACTTATCTTGGTGGAACCCTGTGGAAAGGTGTAGGGAAATCCCCATAACAGTGTGGTTATTAGAGTTGTCATGACTGTGTAAAAAGCTGGAGAAAGGCCGAGTAAGATAAGAACTGACCCTGTGCTGTATCTCTTTTTGCTTTCAGGCCCTCTGTCACTGACAGTAGAGCAGTCTCAGCAGCTAGTTCTATAAGAAAAGCTGCTATAATACAGCTCTTTTAAAAAGAAACAATAGGGAAAGAAGAAACAATGAAGTAAAAAAGCAAAATAGGTTGGTAGATACTTAACTAGGGTTTAGAACTGTTCATTGTGTGTGAAAATGTTTCAAGACCATCTTTGATTGAGTTTTAAAATGATGCAGGCCTTTTAAAGCCTTTATGGCATGAACAAGTGTGGTACAATGACAAGAATTATATCCAAAAAGAAGCAGATGGGAATCAAGTCCTAGCAAAATGCAACAGCATTGTCACATTTCCAGAGTTTTACATCTTTTTTGAGAAGGCAGAATGAAATTATTCCTCATTGACAAGGTTTCATGATGTTGTTTGTGAGGACCAATTTGCATAGATTGACAGTGGCTTAAATGAACACAGTTTTAATTAGGAAATAAGTAAAAGAGCTTCCAAGAATGACAGGAAAATCACGACATGGACATGCCAGAGTAACCGAAGGAACCAGTAAAGATAAATGAAAACCAGTGAGCTTATACACTGAGGTAAGGATGGAGAATGACATTGGATACAGGTGAGCTTAATTAGGGGAAGTGGAACAGCTGTGGAGGACAGCAAACAGGGAGACTGAGGGAAGGTAAGTGAATAAACACTGAGGAAGCTAAACTAGACATAGAGAAGCTACAAATCAAGGGAGTAAATACTAACACTGATTTAAATGGGCTATATGCAACTTTTATCCCAAAATAAACGTAACAATAGCCTTTTTATTTGACTATTTATGACTCAAACATCTCCTGATGAGCATACTGAGACCTTGTCAGCTCACAGTGGGTGCACCTATAAGCCTGTATCCAATTTCTTCTATTTTCTGTCATGTCAGATTTTCCCGCGCTGTCTGTGGATGTTCATGTTAAATGTTTCAGATCACTCTGCCACCACCGCTAGTCAGCACTGGCAAGCTATTTAATAGATTGTGCGAATGCACAGAAGAGACCAAGGACAACTTTGACACCAACAGTAACTCCACATAAGACAAAACAGTTAAACCCCTGACAAGCGCCCAAAAAAGATCAAAGATTGAGAGTGACCGGCGTAGGAGCACGCCCTGCGAGAGCGAGCAGAAAGGAAGAGCAGTTCCATTTTTTGGCCACAGGTGTCAGTCGCGAGTTTATATTTCAGAAAATTGCATATAGCCCCTTTAAATAATAAAACTAAACTACACAAAACACAAGAAACTAAACACAGAGAAATGAACTGAAAACAGCAATGCTTTTCAAACGATGATGAAGAGATCTAAATCACAAACAAAAACTAAACCAACAAGGAAAGACAAAGAACATATGCTGTACATATACATTTGAATACTACTTTTATTCTTAGAACAAATTAGATCATAGTTTGCTGTTTCATTTAGAATTCATTAAAAATATTTTACCACACATACTCCTTATTTTTTGTACATGTATTTCTCAGGAGGTTGTGTACACACTGTACTTCAGGAACATCAGGATTCCAACAGGTCACTCCAAATGGCCAGGCAAAGGGAAAATTGGAGTTCCCTGGTACACTTTCTACTTCTATTACCTACAGGTAAATAAACAGCTGGACATGAGTGGGCATGTGCACATCTCTTCCAACATGTTGTGCATATAATAAGAAATTAGCTAAGTTATCAAAAATGCAATGTAATTACTTTTAGATCAGTTTGTGGGTGTTGACTGATACATGATTTGAAGAAAGGAGGTGGAGTAGCTGTGCTGGTCAACAACAGATGGTGTCATTCAGGACACGTTACTGTGAAGTGTCGTCTCTGCAACCCAGATATTGAACTCTTGGCAGTAAGTTTTTGTCCCTATTATTTACCAAGAAAGTTAACGAGTGTAATTTTGACAGTTGTTTACATTTCACCTTCAGCCATTGCCGACAATACATGTGATGTCATCAGTTCCATTGTCACTAAGCTACAGACCCAGCACCCAAATGCATTTGCTGGTGATTTGAATCATGCCTCGCTCTCATGGCCACGGGAAGTGGGGGTGCTGCAGCACCCTCTGGTGGCGAGAGGGAATTTTTTTTTTATGTATTAAAGATACTTTGCACAATTTATAAATTCCTTATGAATATTTTGGGAAATTGTTTTGACACACGTAGGCTAATACTTGTATTTTGTATTTCATTTAAATTATTTTGAGGCCTAATCAACACAGGTTCACATTCGCTGAAGTTATTGTCAAAGTCAGGCAGGCTAGTGGTCATAGAGGAAAGAGGTTTCCCACTCCCGCTCATTCCATCCAGTGGCTGCAGCAGAGTAGCAATTTTTAATAACAAATATACCAATAAAAGAAACGAGGAGGAAATATGGCACAGAAACACATTTCGGATTTTTGGGGAAAACCACCACTAGAACACCCCTTACCGTAACCATGACAACGGAAAGCAGCCAGAGAGAGGAAACTGTCCGCCCCCCGCCACCTGCAGTTTCATCGGCAGGCACAGCCATAGGCCCAGCCCCAGCACCTGGGTTTAAGTGTGTCATATTCCAAGATGTAGCATCATGTTTGAAAAAGCTCCAGCTACAAACAAGAGTCATGTTTTCAGAGACATAAAAACTGTTTGAGTTATGTCTTTGCCTACCCATCTCCGTGGCCTCATCCGAGCGCACTTTCTCCACCTTGCGTCTTTAGAAGACGTGGGTAGACCCACACAGCACCATCACCCAGAAAAGACTCACACACCTTTCACTGATGCATGCCCACACAGACATTCTGAACTCCCAGGAAATTCGTCCCCTCATGAGAGACTTTATTTCCACAACCCCAGAGCGCACCTCGACATTTGGACACCTGTAACCAGGGCAACCTGCCTGCAGCTCAAAGCATGGTGCCGCAGCGCAATTCTCATATCTATTCATGCAGTGTTATTTTGATAATGTGTTCTTTGTGTAATGGATGTGGAGAACTGTTAAATAACGTTTAAAGGCATACTACGCAAAATCAAATCTCTCTGTCGCTCATAAGAGGCATGTTTCAGTGGCTGTTTTCCAAATTGCTTGCCCAAACAACAAAAAAGCGCCGTTTCAGTTCGCAATTCAAGGTCGGGGTAATTTAGAGTAAAGACCTCACAGCTAGGTATTCATTTTGTGGGGGCGGTCGGGGTAATTGGAAAAACAGTGGGATTAGATACAGAGAACGTCTAAGCGCCACGTAGCAAACACCTCCCGACACCAGAATCAGCCTACATCTTTAGGTGTTTTAGGAAAAAATCAAACGACAAAAATATAAATCACTAGCTTCACAAAACCAAAAGAAAAAAGTTTGACTTATACTGTATACTGAAATACACCCAGTATGCCGGAGTTTGCAGCTTTATCTACAGAATCGAGTCTTGCACGTTAGCATCACATTAGCCTCTAGATGGCTAACAGAGATCGACTCAGTTGTGTAATTCACATTACTACTGTAAGGCATACCGTGCAAACTATGGTCATCCACCTCCACACATTGAATAAATAGCTTTCTCGGGACTGTATAACAACATCATCTCAGACCAAACACTATAACCCCCGTGAAACATTGATTACTTACCTATCCATTAGCAGCACGGCTAACTCGGCGTCCATAGTACATGACGTTCGGAGGAAAAGCCGGTCCAATATTTACTCTGGTCTTTGCTCTCTCTCTATAATGTTCTCTTTTTCTTTTTGTAGCTTCTTCTGATATGGGATTTCTCTGTCTCTTTGGTGGATCAGCCATCTCTACAGTCTCTAAACCATTGACTGCATATAAACAGTATATATAAACACTCTAAACAGTGAGGGCCGTATGACTCTGCCGTAAAGCAGAACTCAGTCGGTACTTCTGGCGGCGGACCACCGCTCAAAAGTTCTATAGCGCAGAAAAAAGCCAAAGACCCCTGTAAGGTGGTGATAACTCTAAAAATGAACATAATAGATGATAAAATTTCACCATAACTTTTGAAAAAAACATTATATTAAGGTGTAAAAGTTGCGGAATGCAGCTTTAATTAGTCTGAGATTATTTCCTTGTGGTTTGTGTCAAAAGTTTGGAGATGGAGACAGAAATTTTTTTATTTAATGTGTGCGTAATGGATGTGTTCAATAGCGTGTGTAAATAGTAGGACATTATTTCCTTGTGGTGTACGTAAAATGATTTTGGAGCTAATAGAGTCGCGTGTGACATTTAGATGGTGTAGTGACTCAGGTTCATGCCAGCTGTCCAAATCTATTGCATTGTTGTACCGTTATTGTGAAGTAGAACTGATGATGTATGTGTGTTACAGACCCTGGCTGTGTTCATTGAAGTGTATAACAATGAAGTAGTGAATCTCAATCTATTTATTTTTTTAATTTATTCTAAATAGGCATATACGCTCAAAGGTGTTTTTGTCCAAAGAGATTTTTTCACAGCACCCCCTGATCAAAATTACTTCCAGCGGCCCTGATCGCTCTCACCTACACTTCCAACATTTCAACAGTTTGTTAGCTGCTCCACAAGAGAAAACAAGACCTTGGATTTGTTTTATGCAAATATAAAGGATGCATACATGTCCAAACCAAAACCTCCTTTGGGACAATTAGATCACAATCTTGTTTTTTCTGCTCAGAATATAAAGCACTTGTTCAGAAGCAACCTGTGACAAAAAGAACTGAGAAAATGATCACATGAAGCTGAAGAAGCCCTGCAGGGTTCTCTTTAGACCACGAACTGGATGACTTTTTGCCAAGCATATGGAGAGGATAATCATTGCCATAACTGAGTGTGTGACTGCCTATATAAACTTCTGTGTGGACAACATCCTCCCCACCAGAACAGTGAGATTCTCCCCTAACAACAAACCCTGGATCACCAGTGACCTAAAGGAACTGCTAAACAAGAGAAAACAAACTACAGAGGAATAGTATCAGAGATGTCCGGTCAGGAATGAAAAAGATCACAGGCTTTAAGCACAGGAAGGATTGGATATATGGAAGTCTGGACAGAGCCAATGAACTGAACACATTCTTCAACAGGTTCAGTTCAGGAACTAGCTCAGCATCTTCCTCTCCTATCCCCAGCCAAACAGACATCCTCCTCTGACCCACAGCTTTCGTGTCACATCTCAGATGTTTTATCCTTTTATAAGCTCCTGCGACTGCTGAAGGAGGAGCAGCTGCTCTCTGTCTCTCTCCAGATCCGTTCACTTTCTTTTCTTTTCTGTTTGCTTTTCTTATTTTCTTTTCTTATTTTCTTTTCTTAACTTTTTCTTAGTTACTTTATCTACCCAGCCCCTGGAGTTTCTGTATGGGACCGGATCTCTTCTTGGATTAGTTTTTAATGGACTTATCAACATGGCTTTTTGCTCAGCTAAGGATTTTGAAAAACTACTCCACAGAATTGAGGGCATTGAAACGAAGCTACGTCGTCTGGAAATTAATTTTGATCTCCACGCTGATTATGGACAAAATGAAACAACTTTACCGGTGAATACAAACAGGGAACAGCCTATCAGCCCGGTGTTACATCGGTCTAACCGTGTCACAGGGACTCCCTACAGGCGTCTGAGCGGCAGAACTCCGCACTATACTGAAGACTGGCCAGCATTAAAACGCACAGAATCATAAACCCCAGCCTGTTCTCCGAGGAAGAAAAAAACAAAAGAAACTCCAGCACAGAGAAACCTCTGAACCCAGAGCTGCCGCTTCTGTTAAAAGTTAACAAAATCGGTTTCAGCCAAAAACAAGAGATAATTCTCCATCTGTAATCCCCCTGAAAAACAGATTTGCAGCCTTGAGTTCCCTGAAAGATGACGCACCCCCCGGGACCAGTCAAAGCCACCAGGAGAAACCCAGCCGCATCAAACGGACACATAACAAAGTAAGAGCCCCCCCAGCAAAGACTGTTATCATACAAGACGGATCAATTAATGGAATTGAGGCTTTTTGTAGCAAGAACACCAGAGTTTATAGCTGCTACAAAAATACAGTGAGAGAAATATCAGAAAAAATCCCTAAAATCTTGGACCAACATCCTGCTTTGGAAAAGCTCGTCATTCACGCTGGATCAGCAGATATCGCAATGAGACAATCAGAGATTCTGAAGAGAGACTTTTCTGATCTCCTACAGAGACTTGATGGACTTAACATAAACATCCTCATCAGCGGACCAGTCCCTGAAGGGAATGATGATAGATTTAGCTGACTCTGCATGCTCCATAAATGGTTGAAGAAACAATCAGCTGAGACGTCGTTCACATTTATTAATAATTTCAAAGTATTTGGAAGTGCTAATCATCTTTTCAAAGAAGGGATGCGTTATCTGAACAAGGCCGGAGTAAGGCTCTTAGCAGCAAACATTTTTTCTTATCAAAATCAGAAAGCAAAACACTTGCTCCCAAAAGCTGACCTTGAGGCGCCCATGGATATCAGAGAACAAAAACAGCAAGTCATGATGACACCACAGGATCGAACAGATAAACAACCATCAGAGATTAAGTCTTCTTCTTCCTGTGACTCAGCCACATCAAATGAGTCTCCATTTAGAAACTTTACAGACAGACTGAACGAGCAAATCAAATTTGGGACACAATTAACACCTAAACTTAGACTACACCAAACGCCTGGGACTAGTGTCAATAAGCCTGGGAGCTTCCCCCCACTGATTATTACAGATATTTGATATTTGAGGGAACCGGGCAATAAATCCACCCCTACCGTCTCCCAGAATTCGCCCGGCACCCCTGAGGCTATATCAGTGAATATCAGCAGCAGGAAACATAAACCGTTAACCACACGCTCTCATACTAAACAAAATCTCAAATTGATAACCTGTCAGAAGGTTCAGCTGCCCATCGTCACAATACTTAAGTTAGCTTTATTAAACATTAGATCTCTATCCGGGAAGTCTTTTCTTATCAATGATTTCATCACTGAGCATAATTTACACGGCCTTTTTTTATCAGAAACTTGGCTAG
This sequence comes from Valencia hispanica, assembly GCA_963556495.2. NCBI lineage: Eukaryota > Metazoa > Chordata > Actinopteri > Cyprinodontiformes > Valenciidae > Valencia > Valencia hispanica. The sequence goes on from OY747712.1 coordinate 33,355,982, forward strand.
ATGAAAATAACGAAACAATTTCATTAATAGAATCTAGTCCTCCAAATTACAATTTCTTAAGCGAGAACAGAAAACACAGACGAGGTGGAGGTGTAGCCACCATCTTTCACAACTCAATTAACTTTAAAAAGGTAACTCTGGGCACGTTTGATTCTTTTGAATACCTAGCCACCCAGATAAATGAGCCTAACAAAGCGTTATTTCTAAGTTTATATAAACCACCAAAACTTAACTCTAACTTCTTTAATGATTTCAATGACCTTCTTTCTGTAATATGTATCGACTATGACCAACTAATCATTGTGGGGGACTTTAACATCCATATCGACAACCCCCAAGATAGACAAGCAAAAACATTAGATAATACTCTCCACAACTTTGATCCAGATCCAGCATGTCTAACAACCAAAACACAATAATGGACACACTCTGGACTTAATTATCAGCAAAGGTTTAGATATTTCCAACATCTCTGTAATTAATATTGCGTTATCTGACCATTTCTGTATTTTCTTTGAAAGTACCATCTCTGCTAAATTATCCAGCCACAGTAAGACCACTATAAAAAAAGCATTTTCTAGGGGACAGTTCAGTAGAAACCTTTAAACGTATTTATCCTTCCACCACATCCCCCTCATCTCCCAACTCAAACTCAGTAAATTAGTTGGTAGATAATTTCCTTGAGAAAACCTCAGACATCATGGATTCCATTGCTCCAATTAAAGTGGAAGTAGTCTCAGGTAGAAAAAAGTCTCCGTGGACAAGTAATCCACTGGTACGTAGTGAAAAAACGAGAGTGTCGACGAGCCGAGAGAAAATGGCGGAAAACACGACTCCAGGTTCACTGTGAGATCTACAAAGAGAGACTGAATAGATATCAGCTAACTATAAAAGATGCTAGGGAATCGTTCTTTTCTGAAATCATCAACAGAAACATTAATAATGCACGGACTCTATTTGCAACAGTGGAAAGACTAACTAATCCTTTAGTGACAGTAGCCCCTGAACTAAACTCTGCTACGGCCTGCAATGAATTTGCCAGGTTTTTCACTGAAAAGATTCTAACAATTAGACGGTCAATCTGAACCTCAATATCGAACCCAGAACCAGTACCATCCCCAATCAACAACAATGTAGAGAAAATGTCTGAATTCCACGAATTAAACCAGAACAGCCTTGAAAGAATAATTATCCAATTAAGCTCCTCCTCCTGCTATCTTGATATCCTACCCACAGCTTTTCTAAAGAAAGTTCTTCCTGTTATTGGGTCTGATCTTGTTCAAATAGTGAACTCATCACTGCTATCAGGTGTCTTCCCTCAGGCTTTAAAAGCAGCAGTTATTAAACCACTGCTAAAGAAGAAAAATCTGGACAACACCTTAATGCAGAACTACAGGCCAATCTCTAATCTTCCATTCATCAGTAGGATTATTGAAAAAGCTGTTTCAGATGTTAAATGGCTTCATAACAATGACAAACCGTTTTGATGTTTTTCAGTCTGGTTTCCACGCTCACCACAGCACCGAGACTGTCCTCGTCAAAGTATTCAATGACATCCGCATAAATACAGACTGTGGAAGAACCACAGTGCTGGTTCTGTTGGACCTCAGTGCAGCATTTGACACTGTTGATCATGATATTTTATTGGAATGACTGGAGAGCTGGGTCGGACTCTCTGGTACAGTGCTTGGCTGGTTCGAGTCTTACCTAAAGAACAGGGACTTCTATGTTTCAATAGGAAACTTTATATCAGAACGAACAGAAATCACATGTGGGGTGCCCCAGGGCTCCATCCTGGGGCCCCTCTTATTTAATATCTACATGCTCCCACTAGGCAAGATTATAGCAACCAATAACATTATGTACCATAACTACGCGGATGACACTCAACTCTACATTACAATGTCACCAGGTGACTCTGAACCCATTCAAACCCTAAATCAATGCATTGACCAAATAAATGAATGGATGTGCCATAACTTTCTCCAGCTGAATAGAAACAAAACTGAAGTGATTATTTTTGGACCCAAGGAGGAACGATCAAGAGTCAGCACACAGCTTCAATTAATGCAGCTAGAAACTACTGATCAGGCTCAAAACCTAGGTGTAGTAATGGACTCAGACCTGAACCTCCAGGGTCACATAAAGGCAATAACAAGGTCAGTGTTCTATCACCTGAAGAACATCTCTAGGATTAAAGGACTGATTTTGCAACACGACCTAGAAAAACTGATCCATGCGTTTATCTTTAGTCGGATTGATTACTGCAACAGCATCTTCACAGGTCTGCCTAAAAAGTCAATCAGACAGCTATAGCTGATCCAGAAGCTGCCGCTCGCGTCCTCACTAGAACCAGGAAAGTAGAGCACATCACCCCAGTTCTAAAGTCCTTACACTGGCTCCCTGTAGCTCAGAGAATAGACTTCAAAATACTTTTACTAGATTATAAATCATTACATGGCTTAGCACCAAAATATGTTGAAGACCTGTTGTTACGGTACCAACCACCATGACCACTCAGGTCCTCCAACTCTAGCCTACTAAACATCCCTAGACTCAGAACTAAACATGGAGAAGCAGCTTTCAGTTTTTATGCTCCCCTTATCTGGAACAGACTTCCTGACGAGTGTAGAGCTGCTGAAACTCTGAACTGCTTTAAATCGAGACAAAAAAACAAAAAAAAACGAGACTAAAAACCTATCTGTTTAGAATTGCCTTCGAGTAAATGCGTGATGTCATATGTATGAAATGTGTACATGCTCTCTTGCTTTTTTTTAATCTTTCTCTTGCTTTATTGTGTATCATGTGTAATGTGTGTTTCTTTTATGTGTTTTTCTTTAAATCACCAAATCATGTAAAGCACCTTGAATTACCCTGCTGTTGAAAGTGTGCTATACAAATAAAATTGCCTTGCCTTGCCTTGCCTTCACCTCAGTCATGGACTCTTCTGCTTCCTCAAGTTTGTCTTCAACCAAGTCAGGAGATGCTTCTACCCCCTTTGCCTCCCCCTCCCACTTGTCTGTCTCTAAAAGTCAGGTGAAGAGGCAGCTGGAGAAACTGAATTGGAACAAGGCTACAGGTCCAGATGGTGTCAGCCCCAGTCTTGAAGGCCTGTGCAGAGCAGCTCTGTGGGATTCTGCAGCACCTCTGCAACCTTAGCCAAACCCAGGAGAAGGTTCCAGTGTTGTGGACGACATCATGTCTTCTTCCAGTACCAAAGAGAACTCACCCATCAGTCATCAATGACTATAGATCTGTTGCCCTGACATCCCACATCCTGTTGGCACTCTTGAGTAAGCAAACAAGAACATACCAGGACCCGCTGCAGTTTGCTTATTGCTGTGGAGTTGGCGTTGAAGATGCCATCATCCACCTGCTTCAACCAACCCACTGTCATCTGGACAAGGCAGGCAGCACTGTGAGGATCATGTTCTTTGATTTCTCCAGTGCATTTAACACAATACAGCCTGATTTGCTTTGTCAGAAACTCCTGAAGACACAGGTGGAGCCCTCAACAATCGCCTGGATCAACGACTACCTGACAAACAGACCACTGTTTGTGAGACTGAAGGATTGTGTGTCAAACCAGGTAGTGAGCAGCACAGGAGCACCACAGGGGACTGTACTCTCACCATTCATTATCACTCTGTACACCTCAGACTTCTAGTACAATTCAGAGACTTGTCATCTGCAGAAATACTCAGATTACTCTGCAATTGTCGGGTGTATCAGAGATGGACAAGAAGCTGAATACAGAGAGCTGGTGGACCGCTTTGTCAGATGGTGTGGAAACAATCGTCTTACCTTGAATGTGAATAAAACAAAAGAGATGATTGTCAATTTCAGAAGAAATAGGGATAAGTCAAACACTGTCTCCATCATGGGTGAAGAAGTGGAGGTGGTTGAGGAGTATAAATACCTCAGAGTTCTTCTGGACAACAGACTGGACTGGAGGTTCAACAGTGAAGCTGTCTACAAGAAAGGACAGAGCACACTGTACTTCTTGAGGAAGCTTAGATCCTTCAAGGTTTGCAGCAAGATCCTGCAAATCTTCTAGAAGTCTGTTGTGGAGAGTGTAATCTCTTCAGTTATCTGTTGCAGTAGCAGCATCAGAGCCAGGGACTTAAAAAGGCTCACCAACCTGATAAAGAAGGCTGGTTCTGTTCTTGGTACTACTGTACAAGCACTGGAGATGAACATGCAAAGAAGGATTATTCATAAAATAAAATAAAAAATGATGGACAACCCTGAGCATCCTCTTCATGAGACTATCCTGCAACAACAGATTGTCTTCAGTCGGAGGATTGTTCAGTTTTGCTGCAACAGAGACTGCCACATGAAATCTTTCCTGCCCACAGCCATCATGATCTACAACATCTACAAGTATTTTTGAACTTGAATAGAATTGAATTGAATTCAAAGAATACCCATACTGAGGAAGGAAATGTATACTACAAGTATATTTTGCAGGTTAACAAATTCCTAGTTAATACTTTCTGTTACTTTTGCCCCCAATGGACTTTAGTTTTGTCTTTAGTTTTGATGAGATTAGAAGATATGATGCCATTGTTAAATAACTCTCCGGCAACACCTTCCTACACATTTGACACAGTAGTATGCTAAATTTTATCACCTTCATGCTACCACATATTCTTTTTCAATATGTCTAAAAAATGAACATTGGTGATGAGTGTTGCAGCTCTTAAACACCAGGTATAACTAACATGTGCACCGGTGCTACAGAATTGATGCAACTATGATTCAAATGGCAAAGCAATAACAAGGGCTTCACAATAAAATGTGCATATCATCAATACAATATCAGTGTGCAGAACAATATTATCAAAAGGCACTGTTTGGAGTGCAATAATTGTTTACTAATAAATTCCAAGTATCATGAGCTTAAATTGTGCAAACATCTCAGTATAGTTGGTGCCCATACCTAGGAGATATTACAGTAACAAAGGTGCAAAAGTTCACAAAATGTTAAAAATAAAATTAGAAAAGAGAGAACTGAAGACATATATTTGTTTAAATTTGTACCCTCATTGCAATATTTACCAAAAATATCGTCACTGACTGATGTTCTTGTACTGATGAACTAATAATAACAATCCTTAACCAGGCAGCACTTTACAGATGCAGCATGTGCATGGCTAAAGAGTAACTGGCCTCAGCATGCAGAATGCTTGATGCTAAAAGAAAAATTGTCAGAATGACTCACTTTCCGAATAATCCATCTGATAGTTATCTAAAAACTACGGGCCACTTATAAAACATTTAAAGTCCAACCCCATATGGCCAAGTTGATCCTTACATCTCTACAAAATATGACTGCATGGTAAAGTGTCCTTACCAGAGGTGTCAAAAGTATTCACGTTCAATACTCAAGTAGAAGTATAGATACTAGGGTTTAAAAAGACTTCTCTGGAAGTATCAAGTCAAGTTTTTTACTAAAGTAAAAGTAAAAAAGTACTGGATTCAAAACTACTTAAAGTATAAAAGTTAAAGTAATGTAATTTAAAAAATGAAATTAAAGAATAAAGCTTAAGCCACACCTTCCCCCAAAAAAGAAAAGCCATAATTATTATAATGCTACATAAAAAAATGTATTTTGAAAAATTTGGGATACACTTGGCTACCTGTTTCAGCTGCATATATGTCCATTAAAATGTATTCATTTTAGTGCAGTTCAATTACATTAAAGAACCATATGTGGACTACTGAGCATTAATAACTGTTTAATGGAGTGGAAGATATGATGAATAGTTGCCTATAAATATTTCCTCATTTGCCCGACATGTTGAACTCAGCAACATATGCCTGCTTTGTCCTGGCTGGACTGTGAAGCGGTTTGTATAAATATGTGTGTATATATATATATATATATATATATATATATATATATATATATATATATATATATATATATATATATATATATATATATATATATTTATTAAGAATAGTATCACCAAAAGTCCTACAACCTCAGCAGAGATAAGATTGTGCAGACCCCTGCAATCTCTAATGACCAATGGGGCTCACGAAACTCAGGTTGGGAACTACTGTTCTAGAGGCTGAATCCGCACTGATGCACTGGAGACTGGAACTAAAAGCTTCACTTCAGCTAAAGTTTTGAAATCATAGAACATTTCTCTTATTCAAGTTATCAGAGGTCGGAAAGACTCTCTAAACCCAGCTTCATATCACTTCAGCAACAGAACATTTCGGAGCATGCGCTCTTTTGCACGGGTGTTTGGCACAACACCGGGCTCTTTGAAGGGCGTCTTTAACCAGCCGCACTGGTAACAGTCACGTTCCAAAACTTCCTGGTCTGAGATGAGGCTCAGATGGCTTCATGGGAATCTTCTTAATTTATTGATTCAGTTACTTGTACTCCGCGCTTTATCTCCAACCTAAAAATGTCCGCGAGTCTGCACCAAATGGTCAAGGGTGTGAATTATAATCTGTCAAAATGACAAGTGGCCTTCGGATTTTCCGTCACTGTCCGTCACAAACGGACTAATATGGAAAATATTCGGTTAACGGGAACCCCTGTGTGCACAGTATGCAATGGATCGCATACAAGCAGGGTGTCCGAATGTTTAAAATTATGATTAAACCACTGTCAAATTCTGTCCAGTTGGCACATTTTTTAGATAGTTTTTTTTGTGTCTTCATAATGAAAGACTTAATGAAACAGGAGTAACGAGGCTATTTTTAAAATGTAAGGAGTAGAAAGTACAGATAATTGCCTGATAATGTAAGGAGTAGAAGAAAAAAGTAGGCCCATAGATAATTATTTCAGTAAAGTATAAATACCCCAAATTTCTACTTAAGTAAGGTAACAAAGTATTTGTACTTCGTTACTTGACACCTTTGGTCCTCATATTGTAGAATTCCAAATATCTGATACCAACACACATATACCATTAAAACTGGAAGAACATAAAAAGCAAAACACATATTCTGACAATGGTAAAGGACTAGATGTTTAACAAATTTGACTTTATTTCCTCATTTTTAAGTTCATGTAACATGCATTATTACTCCAGCAGCATACATAGCAAGAGAGGAAACAGAGTGACAGTTCTGATGATAATATATATATATATATATATATATATATATATATATATAAATATATATATAAAAAATATATATATATATATATATATATATATATATATATATATATTTTTATTTTTATTTTTTTATTTTTATTTTTTTTGCTAAAAATATTCATGGGTCCATCTCCCTGGTTTACTCAAACTTTTCTCCATACCAAGAGACACAATCATGTAAATCAGCAAACTCAAAGTAGTGGGTGTGAATGTTGTCTGTTTTGTCCAATCTAAAATATTTATTTTTAAATCCAACATTTATTTATTTTGAGCTACAAGGGTCAACCGGATTTGGATTTTAGCAGAATATTTATTGAGCAGACTAAAGAGGCTCTGGAGCCTTATGACTTAAACATGGATGTGCAATGTTACAAATGTGTGGACTGTGGTATTTGTATATGAGAGTCTGTTTCAGCACTTTTCATTTTGTGCTGAGAAAAGAACCGTGCTAAACCCTGTACCACAGCATGCCCCTAAGAGATCCATCTCTGTCACTCGCTTCCTAACTGGGTCAGAAGTAGACTTCATTCTTCTCAATTGCTAGTTTCAGTTGTAAACAGAGAGACAACCTAACAGCCACCTGTGTAATTCTCTCCGACTCAGTACAGTGGTAATAGCAGAAAAACGCTCCAGGGTTGCCCATCACTGAGACAACTCTGCGTCAGTCCAACAAGAACCCTGCTGTGTTTGACTAAAGCAGCACACAGACTGTGTCGGTGTGAACATGCTGCTTTTGATGGTGGAAGAACAGTTTAGAACTGATACAGAAATATATACATTGATTGGGTTATTGTAAAATTTACAGTAACCCAATAAACCCAATAATTACAGAATTTTAATTTTACAATGTGCGGTGTTGTATAAAAAAAGTATTTCAAATTCAATTCAATTCAAAAATACTTTATTGATCCTAGAGAGAAATGTCCACACCCTTTGATATTTCTGCTGGTAGTAGTGTAATGCTTTGCTCCTTCAGGGCCTTGATGAAATCTGCTCTCCACCAGAAAAATCTGAAGAAGAATGTGTGGACATCAGTTCATGACCTTATTAAAGTTATCCAAAAATACACTCACAAGTCAGCCTGTGATCGAATCAAAGTCCAAACTTAAATCTGTTTAAGATGCTGTGGCATGACCATAAACAAACCATTCATGCTTTGAAACCCTTCAAAGTGGCTGAATTAAAAAATTCTACAAAGAACAGTGGACCACATTAATGAACAATAACGTAAAAGACTCATTGCAAGTTGTTGCAAACTCTTAATGACAGTTGTTCTCACTAAGGGTGGCACAAACACTTATGCCCCTTTTTCCACTAGGGTCTGCTAGGCCCGGTGTAGGTACCAGATCTGCTCGGGTAGCCAGATCTGCTCAGGGGCCTGCGTCTTACGATAACGTTGTATTACACGATTGGCTGGAAGCTGACATTACACTACATGATTGGCTGGACATTAGCATGTTGACGTTCTGTGCAGTTTTTCTGATGAACTTTATTGAACAAATTGCAAGTATACAACACACAAACAAATGAAGTATACATAAGAATCCAACAGATACAAACATCCAGGGGTATTATATAAATACTGTACATGCAAAAATCTATGTATATCAATTGTTTTGAGAGCTTTTTCTTGATAGTCTGATATTGATTTATGTATTGTCTTTGTCAGACATGTGAGCTACCCAGAAACCACTACCCATGGGCGCCATCTTGAGTGTAAGCGTCTCGCGTTGCTAGGGGAAGCCGCATTAGATATACTTAAAAAGCTGAAGTTGAAGAAGCACACTGGAGCCTCACACATGGATAAAAAGAAGAAGGAAGAATGCATTCCTCACAGGGATAAACTTGTAAAGGATGCTAGGGATTGATATAATCAGATATTGTCAACAATCGACCATGTAGATCCATACGAGCTCAAAGGAAATGAATGGAGCTCAGACGTTTCATTACTGCCTCCAACTACAGCATTAGACATCACAAACTATCTTGTGTTTGGGATCAGCACATAACCATGTAAACAGTTCAAAAATTACAAATCGCTGGAGGCATTCTCCCATTTTCTGTCCGAAATCACTTTTCCAATGGAAAGCTAAAGAATCTTATCTGGTTGTAAAGTTTTTGTTTCCTGGTATTGTGTGACCTGTTGTGGCAGCCCTTCACACAACACGAGTGAACCATTTTGTCCAGGTTCATGCACTACACATACACAGCGATTGCAGCTTTCGTTGTTGTGTACACTTAACCATCCCATCATGCAACGCGACTACAGCACTTCATCTGACAAAGACCGATACTTAAAAATTTATCATCTTTTTAGGTATTCTAAAAAAACAGAATAAAATTTTTTCCATTGTAAGGGAAAATCTGTCAAAATACGGTTAATAAACAACCTACTAAACTCTTTTCAAAGCTCATGTGTGAAAGAGCAGTACCAGAAAATATGTGTGACGCTTCCTTGATGATCTCCACAGGAGCTGTAATTAACATTTATGCCTCTTTTAAATTTCACTATATAGTGCTTGGCAGGGTTAATAATGGGTGCGCAATGTAGTTTTTCTGAGTGGTGTCGCCGTAGTGTGACGTTATCGGCAAGCGGAGGGTCCCCCGAGCAGATCTGGCTACTCGAGCAGATCCGGTACCTATTTCGGCCCAGGTCGGCTCAGCCCCTATTTAACAAGTTTCCACCGGCTTTGTTTGTGCTGAGCCGACACCTTTTTGGGCTACCTTCGGGTCAGTCCGAAGCGTGCTGTGGCGACGCTACACACCCACCAATGGACTGATTGGTCTGGTAAAGTGATGTCACTCTCACGCCTAACTACGAGGTGCTAGCCACTGATTTGCCTGGAGGTGTCTGTGTGAAGTAATGTCACAGAATAGCGCCTGACTGATCCAAAATAAACAGCAATGATGGGACATTATTACTTCATTGCGTTATCTTTCGAGATGTCCACCCAGAAGAATTAGACATCACAGACTTTTCGCGCCACTTTGCTACACTGAGCCCATCCATTTCCTCACCCGTGTCTGCGTTTCTGAGATGACAATGGAAACACAACCAGGCTTTGCTGGGGTGGGCTAAGCCGCACAAGGCCAGGCCGAACAGAGCGTAGTGGAAAAGGGGCTTTAGGTTTCAGGTGCAATTGGTTTTTCATATAGCACTAGGTTGATTTGGGCAGTTTTTTCTCTTTAAAAATGTCCTCATTATCTTTATATTGATTTTTATATTTACCCTGGGTTTTTGTAAAGTCACAATTTAATATTCAGAAACATGCAAGTGTGACAAAAAATACAAAACAGAACACATTTGAAAGGGGGTAGTACTTTTTCACAGCACTGTGTACCTGTTTATTGCTTGGGGCTGAAACAGCAAATTTGTCAATCATATGCCACCAACTCAACGCAGTTAGGCATCCAAATATTGTAAAGATCACTAGCTGAAGTTCAATTCAACCATAAGAATGGGGAAGAAAATTGATTTAGATGGCTTTGAACATAGCACAGTTGGTGCAAGACAGGCTATTCCGAGTACTGCACAAACATATGTCCTGGTGGGATTTTCTTTTTTTTTTTTTTTTTTTACGTGTCCTGTTTGGCAGTGTGGAGCTCAGAATTGGTGTCTGAGTACCAAGTAGAAGCCCAACAGATTTACTTTCACAAGCGGAGCAGTACAGCTTTTGCTGTAGTCCTCCACTTGATATATGTGTGAAAAATCTTTATTATGAATTGTTGGGGTTTTTATTTCCTGATGTTATGGACACGGAGACGGAAAATTAAGGAGAAGAAAGAAGGAAGATGAAGAAGAGAGGTAGGAAACAAAATGCCATGAATGTCAAAGAAAACACAGGAAGACATTGAAGTCTGCCTCCATACCCACAGGACGGCAGAGAGACGGAAAAAACAAAACAAAACACGAAAAAGGAACATCGACAAAACCAACCAAACATTGTGAACTAAGAATTACACAACCACATCACACAAAAATAGATATAAAAATACAACAACAATGTCACAGAAAAACTCATGGTATTGATTAATCAAGCTCTAGTAATGATTACCTCAGCCCAAGAATATATCCTTAAACACCAGAGACCCCACATCTATGTGTGTGTGTTAGCATGCTGGTGCATATAAGTTTTCTCCATAAGAGTGTTCGATAGTTGGTGTGAGCAGACATCAATCCGTCTCCCAGGAATCGATGCAGACATGAAGGAGATCGGAGCAAAGACGTCCAAAGGACCGCCAGAGCCGGCCGCCGGCCGCCACGCGACGCCTCCACCCTAGGCCAATCCCCACCGCCAACATCCCAGCGCCCCACCAATAGCCGCAGGGGACGGACAGCATCCCCAGGCCGGGCTCAGCCAGCATCTGGACGCCAAGTTGTACCAGCTCCCGGGTCCTGATCCCGCACAACGCAGGGCGCCGAGACCAGGCATCCAACGAGGGCCAGGGCCGGTCCAACCCGCCAATGAACCGGCCAATCCCTGGTGGGATTTTCATGTACATCCATCTCTCATGTTTACAGAGAATGGTCTATAAGTATCCAAGCAGAGGCAGTTGTGTGGAAAAAAACTGCCTAGTTGATGTCAGAGAAAATTAGGAAGATTGGTTCATCATTGTAGAGAGGCAACAGTAGATCAAATTACCACTAATTACAATTAAAACATGCAGAATAATATCTTTGAACCCACAATATTCTGAAATTCGAACCGGATTGGGCTTTTGTCAGCAAAGTTCAGGAAACATTTGCATGGTCTCACTAAAACTGATTGATAAGAGACTTCTGGCCAAAACAACTTAAAAGCAACAATCCATCATTGTTTTATCAATAGTTCAGGCAGTTGGTGGTGACACAATGGTGACGAGATTATTTTCTTTGTATACTTTGGGCCCCTTAGTGACAATTGATAATCATTTAAAAGCTACAGCCTACCTAAGTATTTATGAAGCTCATTCATCCCTTTATAACTCCAAAATACCCATTGTCTGATGGCTGGTTCCAGCAGTATAATCTACCATGTCATAAAGGTCTTAATGAACATGTCAATGAATTCACCATACTCTAATAATCTCTACAGTCATCAGATCTTAATCTACGAGAGCACTTACCACTGGTGGTGGTCAGAGGGCTTGGTGGCGTCAGTGTCCGACAGCCTCGCTTCTGTCAGTGTGCTCCAGGGCAGCTGTGGCTACAATGTAGCTTGACATCACCAGTGTGTGAATGTGTGCGGGAATGGGTGAATGACTGAATGTAGTGTGAAGTGCTTTGGGGTCCTCACAGACTAAATAAAGCGCTATACAAGTGCAGGCCATTTACCATTTACCATTTACTTTCACATGTGGTAATAGTTATTTGCATCTTTGAAGAGCAGCCAACAAATCTGGAGCAACTGTATGATACTATCATGGTAATGTTGATCAAAATCGTTAAGGAATGTTTTCCACACCTTGCTGATTTTATCCATTGGGAAATCAAATATCTCATTAGGAAATCAGCAGGACCCTTCAGATGTTTATCACTGCTCTGTTTGGGGTGGAAAAGGGATCTCCTCAATATCATACAGGTGCCCATAATGTAACGTCACACCTACCTGCTGTATATCCAGAATTATTAGCATTTTTTCTTTATAACCACTGCATGCTTTACTGGTTCCTCACTATGCAGGAGTGGATTTGTTGGATTTGTAGTTACTCCACAACCCTCAATCCAAGCACTTGAGTCTAACATAAGTATCTAAAGATAATAGGTTAAGAGTTCTGTATGGAGTTGTTTAATATGACTAGGAGAAGGGAAGATAGTATTAGTATGAGATTCATGTGTAAACATTTTTATAATGCTTTAGTTTTTTATGATTTTCCATAAACTTCAAAACCCTTTAGGTTTGAGTATTAGGGTTCTTCAGTCTGGGCCATATTTGTGTTGACATATAACAAAGGAAAATAGGGTGGTATAACTGGAAACGAATTAAGTGCAATAATGTCCCCTAAATGTAATTACTTTGTATCTTCACTGTATCAATTTACTTTGACTTTTATTTGTTGTGATAGCCTTTATTGTAGATATTTGCATCCTTAATTACATTAACAGCTACACACGCACACACATGCACACCCGCACACACACACAACTGCAGACACACCAGTTATTTGTCAACACAATTCAGTGACCCTGAGTTTAACATGAGCTCAGGGGAATTTTTGGCACCACTGACTTTAAGGATAACACACTTCTGCTTGTGAGGCAAATGCTACATCACAATGCAATCATTGTTCTCTTTCTTTCTTTTGCATATGCTCAAATCACATAAACATTCTAAACCAAGAAATAAGATGAAAACATGGTGTGATCATTCAAGTGAAAATGCATTTGAAAACCCTTTACCATACATAAGTAGATACTTCGTAGTTCTGTCGTAATTTTCTGAAATCTGTCCAATAATCATACGATGCTCTAGATGGGATTTTCTGTAACATAGAAAGACAATCCTTCACATAGAACCTCACTTTAGAGAGCTTTTAAGGAGTCATTCTTGTTTAAGCTCAAAACAAGGATGTATCCAACCTGAGTGAAGTATGTGCACATTTGCATAGATTGTATGCAAATGTATGCCACATTGTATATATATATGTATTGCATAAATATACAGTAATGAAACAAAATGTTAGATTTGCTTCATGGACATTTTAACAAGTTCTGTGTGTCATTTTATGCCACTTGACTCATCTAGCGTTGGGAGGGTAAAATAAAGGACATGGTGTCAACCTCTCACATAAAATGACATCGCCTGGTATATAAATGGTTAGGGTTAGGGCAAAAGTGCAGGGCAGGGTGTCATACTGTCATATCAGATAAAGTAAAATGAAAAACACAAATGACCACCACAGAATAGACAAAGACATACAAAACCCCCAGTCAAGTGGTCTGTTGACGTAATTGTAACCAACCATAATGAACTTTAGTATCCTAAAGAATAAATAAAAATTAGATTGATAAAAATGGATAGATATGAGGGGTTTTTATGTAACAGTAGTAGTTTTGCATTCAAATTCTGATGCCATTGAAGTGGTATAACTGTGTATGTAGGCAGGCCCAGTGCCAATGCAGTCTGGGCCCACCCATTCAGGTATCTGAGCCTCACCAGTCTTTGCAAGGCAAGTGCAACTAAGCGCTGCATACACAAGTGCTTCGGTTCGGATTTTGTATCATTGTCAAAGTTGTTAATAAAGTTTGGGGGGGACCGTAGCTCCTTTCTCCTTACTGACACCAGTCGCCGTGGCCTGAGTTGTTAGAGTAACCCACTCTCCATATGGCAGACCACAGAAGCAGTTATGTGTAGTTACTTTAGCACCACAAACAGCAACAATGCAGTATGTGACGTGTAGTAAGACTTCGAGGTACTGTGGTATCACTATAAACCTCATTAAACATCTACAAATACACCATAAGACGGGATATAAAAACACCATGATGAGGCAATCAGGAGAGGAGAGGAGGGAGATAGGTGCTTCTAGGGCAAAACTGACATCACTCTTGGAGTCATTTGGTGCTACAGGCAGACAGTATCCAGGTACAAAAGGAATGAATGGGGAGTTGTTAAAGGAGTTTAGCACCATCACAGAATTCGGGAAAGTTATTTACATCACTTGGGAGAAAATCCCACGGCATGTGTTCCTTTTGCACAGCAGTGCAGCTGGTCATAGAAACGCTCCAAAGTCTCCATAACCTTTCAGTATGCTGTCAGCTCTCGGATAGCTAGATGCATGGAGTGCAGTGTCCAGGTCTGAGATGATGCTCAGATGCTCTCATTGGAATCTTTTTTGATTAATTTTAAGTCACCTGTAAGCTGTGTGTAAAGTTGAAAATGTCTGCGCGTCTGTACCAAGTGGTCAGAGTTGTAATTGTAATCTGTCAAATTGACAGAAGGCCTTCAGATGTTTAAGTCACGAAAAATATTTAGTTAAAGTGACCCATGAACGCCCCCCCTCAGAATAAATAAATAAATAAATTTATATATATTGATATAAGACTGACACCGGTTGAGTGGACGCTGGTGCTGGTGTTGAAGACATGTTGTCACGGTACCAACCACCAAGAACACTAAGGTCCTCCAACTCTAGCCTACTAAACATCCCTAGACTCAGAACTAAACATGGAGAAGCAGCTTTCAGTTTTTATGCTCCCCTTATCTGGAACATACTTCCTGATGAGTGCAGAGCTGCTGAAACTCTGAACTGCTTTAAATCGAGACTAAAAACCCATCTGTTTAGAATTGCCTTCAAGTAAATGATTGATGCCATATGTATGAAATGTGTTCATGTTCTCTTGCTTTATTGATCTTTCTCTTGCTTTATTGTGTATCATGTGTTATTGTGCATCATGTGTAATGTGTGTTTCATGCTAATTGGCTACATTTACTTTTAATTTCCAACGTTATATTCCATGTTTTTTTGTTTTGTTTTTGTTTTTAAATCACCAATTCATGTAAAGCACCTTGAATTACCCTGTTGTTGAAAGTGTACTATACAAATAAAATTGCCTTGCCTTGCCTTACCTTGGTGCGCTTTGCTGCCTCTGCTCTCTGGTATATATTTAAAATTTACCGTGTTTTATCTTGTTCTTTGCCAGTGTTTTACCTGACTTTTTAAAAATGCTCCCTAAAATGCTCTGCTGCGACTGCTGAAGGAGGAGCAGCTGCTCTCTGTCTCTCTCCAGATCCATTCACTTTATTTTATTTTCTGTTTGCTCTTCTTATTTTCTTTTCTTAACTTTTTCTTAGTTACTTTATCTACCCAGCCCCTGGAGTTTCTGTATTAGACCAGATCTCTTCTTGGATTACTTTTTTATGGACTTATCAACATGGTTTTTTGCTCAGCTGAGGATTTTGAAAAACTGCTCCACAGAATTGAGGGCATTGAAACGAAGCTACGTCGTCTGGAAATTAATTTTGATCTTCACGCTGATTATGGACAAAATGACACAACTTTACTGTTGAATACAAACAGGGAACAGCCTATCAGCCCGGTGTTACATCGGTCTAACCGTGTCACAGAGACTCCCTACAGGCGTCTGAGCGGCAGAACTCCGCACTATAATGAAGACTGGCCAGCATTAAAACGCACGGAATCATCAACCCCAGCCTGTTCTCCGAGGAAGAAAAAACAAAAGAAACTCCGGCACAGAGAAACCTCTGAACCCAGAACTGCCGCTTCTGCTAAAAGTAAACAAAAGAGGTTTCAGCCAAAAACAAGAGATAATTCTCCATCTGGAATCCCGCTGAAAAACAGATTTGCAGCCTTGAGTTCCCTGAAAGATGACGCAGCCCCCGGGATCAGTCAAAGCCACCAGGAGAAACCCAGCCGCATCAAACGGACACATAACAAAGTAAGAGCCCCCCCAGCAAAGATTGTTATCATACAAGATGGATCAATTAATGGAACTGAGGCTTTTTGTAGCAAGAATACCAAAGTTTATAGCTGCTACAAAAATACAGTGAGAGAAATATCAGAAAAAATCCCTAAAATCTTGGACCAACATCCTGCTTTGGAAAAGCTTGTCATTCACGCTGGATCAGCAGATATCGCAATGAGACAATCAGAGATTCTGAAGAGAGACTTTTCTGATCTCCTACAGAGACTTGATGGACTTAACGTAAACATCCTCATCAGCGGACCAGTCCCTGAAGGGAATGATGAAAGATTTAGCAGACTCCGCATGCTCCATAAATGGTTGAAGAAACAATCAGCTGAGAAGTCGTTCACATTTATTAATAATTTCAAAGTATTTGGAAGTGCTAATCATCTTTTCAAAGAAGGGATGCGTTATCTGAACAAGGTCGGAGTAAGGCTCTTAGCAGCAAACATTTTTTCTTATCAAAATCAGAAAGCAAAATACTTGCTCCCAAAAGCTCACCTTGAGGCACCCATGGATGCTATCAGAGAACAAACACACCAAGTCATGATGACACCACAGGACCGAACAGATAAACAACCATCAGAGATTAAGTCTTCATCTTCCTGTGACTCAGCCACATCAAATTAGTCTCCATTTAGAAACTTTACAGACAGACTGAACGAGCAAATCAAATTTGGGACCCAATTAACACCTAAACTTAGACTACACCAAACGCCTGGGACTAGTGTCAATAAGCCTGGGAGCTTCCCCCCACTGATTATTACAGATATTTGATATTTGAGGGAACCGGGCAATAAATCCACCCCTACCGTCTCCCAGAATTCACCCGGCACCCCTAAGGCTATATCAGTGATTATCAGCAGCAGGAAACATAAACCGTTAACCACACGCTCTCATATTAAACAAAATCTCAAATTGATAACCTGTCAGAAGGTTCAGCTGCCCATCATCACAATACTTAAGTTAGCTTTATTAAACATTAGATCTCTATCCGGGAAGTCTTTTCTTATCAATTACTTCATCACTGAGCATAATTTACACGGCCTTTTTTTATCAGAAACTTGGCTAGATGAAAATAACGAAACAACTTCATTAATAGAATCTAGTCCTCCAAATTACAATTTCTTAAGCGAGAACAGAAAACACAGACGAGGTGGAGGTTTAGCCACCATCTTTCACAACTCAATGAACTTTAAAAAGGTAACTCTGGGCACGTTTGATTCTTTTGAATACCTAGCCACCCAGATAAATGAGCCTAACAAAGCGTTATTTCTAAGTTTATATAAACCACCAAAACTTAACTCTAACTTCTCTAATGATTTCAATGACCTTCTTTCTGTAATTTGTATCGACTATGACCAACTAATCATTGTGGGGGACTTTAACATCCATACCGACAACCCCCAAGATAGACAAGCAAAAGCATTAGATGATACTCTCCACAACTTTGGCCTGATCCAGCATGTCAAACAACCAAAACACAATAATGGACACACTCTGGACTTAATTATCAACAAAGGTTTAGATATTTCTAACATCTCTGTAATTAATCGACTCCAGGTTCACTGTGAGATCTACAAAGAGAGACTGAATAGATATCAGCTAACTATAAAAGATGCTAGGGAATCGTTCTTTTCTGAAATCATCAACAGAAACATTAATAATGCACGGACTCTATTTGCAACAGTGGAAAGACTAACTAATCCTTTAGTGACAGTAGCCCCTGAACAAAACTCTACCAGGGCCTGCAATGAATTTGCCAGCTTTTTCACTGAAAAGATTCTAACAATTAGATGGTCAATCTGTACCTCAATATCAAACCCACAACCGGTGCCATCCCCAATCAACAACAATGTAGAGAAAATGTCTGAATTCCACGAATTAAACCAGAACAGCCTTGAAAAAATCATTATCCAATTAAGCTCCTCCTCCTGCTATCTTGATATCCTACCCACAGCTTGTCTAAAGAAAGTTCTTCCTGTTATTGGTTCTGATCTTGTTCAAATGGTGAACTCATCACTGCTATCAGGTGTCTTCCCTCAGGCTTTAAAAACAGCTGTTATTAAACCACTGCTAAAGAAGAAAAATCTGGACAACACCTTAATGCAGAACTACAGGCCAATCTCTAATCTTCCATTCATCAGTAAGATTATTGAAAAAGCTGTGTTTCAGCAGTTAAATGGCTTCATAACAATGACAAACCGTGTTGATGTTTTTCAGTCTGGTTTCCGCGCTCACCACAGCACCGAGACTGTCCTCGTCAAAGTATTTAATGACATCCGCATAAATACAGACTGTGGAAGAACCACAGTCCTGGTTCTGTTGGACCTCAGTGCAGCAGTTGACACTGTTGATCATGATATTTTATTGGAACGACTGGAGAGCTGGGTCGGACTCTCTGGTACAGTAATTGGCTGGTTCGAGTCTTACCTAAAGAACAGGGACTTCTATGTTTCAATAGGAAACTTTTCATCAGAACGAACAGAAATCACATGTGGGGTGCCCCAGGGCTCCATCCTGGGGCCCCTCTTATTTAATATCTACTCCCACTAGGCAAGATTATAGCAACCAACAACATTAGCTACCATAACTACGCAGATGACACTCAGCTCTACATTACAATGTCACCAGGTGACTCTGAACCCATTCAAACGCTAAATCAATGCATTGACCAAATAAATGGATGGATGTGCCATAACTTTCTACAGCTGAATAGAAACAAAACTGAAGTGATTATTTTTGGACCCAAGGGGGAATGATCAAGAGTCAGCACGCAGCTTCAATTAATACAGCTAGAAACTACTGATCAGGTTCGAAACCTAGGTGTAGTAATGGACTCAGACCTGAACCTCCAGGGTCACATAAAGGCAATAACAAGGTCAGCGTTCTATCACCTGAAGAACATCTCTAGGATTAAAGGACTGATTTTGCAACACGACCTAGAAAGACTCATCCATGCGTTTATCTTTAGTCAGATTGATTACTGCAACAGCATCTTCACAGGTCTGCCTAAAAAGTCAATCAGACAGCTGCAGCTGATCCAGAACGCTGCCGCTCGCGTCCTCACTAGAACCAGGAAAGTAGAGCACATCACCCCAGTTCTAAAGTCCTTACACTGGCTCCCTGTAGCTCAGAGAATAGACTTTAAAATAATTTTACTAGTTTATAAATCATTACATAGCTTAGCACCAAAATATGTTGAAGACCTGTTGTCATGGTACCAACCACCAAGACCACTCAGGTCCTCCAACTCTAGCCTACTAAACATCCCTAGACTCAGAACTAAACATGGAGAAGCAGCTTTCACTTTTTATGCTCCCCTTATCTGGAACAGACTTCCTGACGAGTGTAGAGCTGCTGAAACTCTGAACTGCTTTAAATCGAGACTAAAAACCCATCTGTTTAGAATTGCCTTTGAGTAAATCCTTGATCCCGGGGGAGGCGGGGGACATCGAGTCCGAGTGGACCATGTTCCGCGCCTCCATTGCCGAGGCGGCTGACCGAAGCTGTGGCCGCAAGGTGGTCGGTGCCTGTCGCGGCGGCAACCCCCGAACCCGCTGGTGGACACCGGCGGTAAGGGATTCTGTCAGGCTGAAGAAGGAGTCCTACCGGGTATTTTTGGCTTGTGGGACCCCTGAAGCAGCTGATAGGTACCGACAGGCCAAGCGGGATGCGGCTCGGATGGTTGCTGAGGCAAAAACTCGGGCGTGGGAGGAGTTTGGAGAGACCATGGAAAACGACTTCCGTACGGCTTCGAAGCGATTCTGGTCCACCATCCGGCGTCTCAGAGGGGGAAAGCGGTCTGCCACCAACACTGTTTACAGTGGGGATGGTGTGCTGCTGACCTCGAAGCGGGACGTTTTGGGTCGGTGGATGGAATACTTCGAAGACCTCCTCAATCCCACCGGCACGCCTTCCAATCTGGAAGCAGGGTTTGGGGACTTGGGGTCGGGCTCTCAAATCTCTGGTGCTGAGGTCACCGAGGTCGTTAAAAAGCTCCTCGGTGGCAAGGCTCCGGGGGTGGATGAGATTCTACCGGAGTTCCTCAAGGCTCTGGATGTTGTGGGGCTGTGTTGGTTAACGCGGCTCTGCAATATTGCGTGGACATCTGGGGCAGTTCCCTTGGATTGGCAGACCGGGGTGGTGGTTCCCCTGTTTAAAAAGGGGGACCACAGGGTGTGGGATTTACCGGTCGATCTACGTTCCTACCCTCATCTATGGTCACGAACTCTGGGTGGTGACCGAAAGAACGAGATCACGGATACAAGCGGCTGAAATGAGTTTCCTCCGCAGAGTGTCTGGGCTCTCCCTTAGAGATAAGGTGAGAAGCTCAGTCATCCGGAGGGGGCTCAGAGTAGAGCCGCTGCTTCTCCACATCGAGAGGAGTTAGTTGAGGTGGCCCGGGCATCTGGTCAGGATGCCTCCTGGACGCCTCCCTGGTGAGGTGTTTCAGGCACGTCTCACCGGGAGGAGGCCCAGGGGAAGGCCCAGGACACGCTGGAGGGACTATGTTTCTCGGCTGGCCTGGGAGCGCCTTTGGGTTCCTCCCGAGGAGCTGGAACAAGTGGCTGGGGAGAGGGAAGTCTGGGTCTCTTTGCTTAGGCTGCTGCCCCCGCGACCCGACCCCGGATAAGCGGAAGAAAATGGATGGATGGATCGATAAATGCTTGATGTCATATGTATGAAATGTGTTCATGCTCTCTTGCTTTTTTTATTTTTCTCTTGCTTTATTGTGTATCATGTGTAATGTGTGTTTCTTCTATGTGTTTTTTTTTAATCACCAAATCATGTAAAGCACCTTGAATTACCCTGATGTTGAAAGTGTGCTATACAAATAAAATTGCCTTGCCTTGCCTTACCTGTTCATCGGACACTCTGGATCTGTCCTGGCCGCCCTCTTTGCCATGTGGACTGCCAAGTTTTTTGCCTGGTGAATTTTCTTTATCGTCTGTCTGCTCCTCTACCTGGACTTGGCTTCTGGTCTTCACCAATATGCAGCTGTGGAGCTACTTTGACTGCGCTCATTGCTCCACGAGCCTCTTCCACCTGCAGTTTTCCTCTATCCAGATATCACTCTTCTACCCCATTGGAAAAACCAACACCGCGGCTCGCACAGAGGCTTTCAATATAACAGCTCCAACTCAATAAAATTCTTCTAGTCTTCTATTCGTCGTCGCTCTAGGACTCTTCACCGAACTGTTGACCACAGCGCTCTGGCCTACTTAGCCAGGAAGGCTAATGCTCCTGATGGTCAGCACTCGTCTGTCATCAACTTCGGCTTGCTCAACATCCACTCCTTAATGTCAAAAAGCCATCATATATACATGATCGTCTCACTGACAATAAACTGGACTTCCTTTGTTTGGCTGAAACTTGGCAACAGATAAATGACTGTTTTCCGCTCAACGACGCAACCCCTCGGGGTTTGTTTACACCTCCAAATCTAACGGATCCCGGGGTGGTGGTATCGTGATGGACAGTCCTCCCTGTGACTGTCCCAGCATTCAGCTCTATGGAATGTCTTGCATTGGAGCTAACTGGACCTACTCCCACCATCATCACTGTTGTTAACAGTCCTCCAAATCCACATCCTGACTTTTAAAATAAGTTTGCCACTTTACTTGCTCATTTATCTTATCTCTCATCTAACATAATATTACTAGGTGACTTTAACATTCATATGGACTATGATAACCTGATTCTCACTAGGCAAGGCAGGCAATTTTATTTGTATAGCACACTTTCAACAACAAGGTAATCTAAGGTGCTAGAGACTTTTCTTAATGTCTCGATAGTCATGGATTCTTGCAACATATCAACATTCCTACCCATAACACAGAGCACATCTTGGACTTACTTTGCTGCTCTGGCCTTGCTTCCTCAAATTGTAGCGTAACTGACTTTCACATTTCAGTTAACTTTTTTGTTTCTTTTTCCATTATGATTCCAGGATTATGTCTTTCTCCCGTAGAACCATCCCGACTTATTCATTTCCGGAACATTAAGAACATTAATACCCACATTCTCTCCTTGCATCTTTCTTCCATCAGTACTCTTAATAATCCCTTGCACCCTATATATATATAGTGATTTTAGGAATGTCATACTGATCTAGCACCAAATTGTTACCCTGATTTTCGGACTATTAGCCACTATTTTTTTCACACGCTTTGGACCTTGCATCCTATACAACGATGCATGGAAAACACACAAAGAAATGCATATGATGTAGTTTTTAAGTTAAAGGCAATTGAGTTGACCGTCAAAGAAGAAAATAGAGCTACTGCACGTAAGCTTGACATCAATGAGTTTATGGTGAGACGTTGGAGCAGGCAGTGGGAAGAACTGAGTCAGATTTTATTACAGGTCTGTGAATTAGTGTACACATTTATTTTCTAACCAGGCATGTTACTGTAGTGTTGTGTTGGTGCTGTACTGCCGACTTTCATGCAGAGTTTTAAAAAAAAGCACGTCATAAATTAAAACCTAGAAAAGCACTCAGAGAGTGTAGACCTCTGTCTATTTGTTTGTGCTGCCACCATGCTCTTCCAGCAGAGATGCGCAGCTGCTGTTATACGGTGGGTTCACAACGAACGTGTTTGAAGCATCAATGGCGTCAGGTTTACATGTAAAGTCAATGCAGAAGCGAGCTGACATGCGTCAGGGGTTCTGCGTTGCGTGACACAATGCAAATACGCATTTCTGCCTAATTCGCATGTCAAATTCGCGCAAATGAAGCATTTGATGCGCATCAGCAAATACACGCGTCTTTTTATGTGGTCCATTTTGTGCATTTGCATGTGAAGCGTGTTTTTGCGCCTGCCGCTGAAGTTGAAAAATCTGAACTTTACAAGAAAAGGGCATTATCCCGCTTATACCATGGTCACTTACGAAAGAAAGAAGTATTTAATCTATTAATAATACTTTAATGTGTTTTAGAGTTAAAATTGTGAGGGTTTTTATTTTTATAAGTCGAACGCACTATTTAATATCTTCCGTATACAGGCATTGCCAAGCAACGTGGCCACAGCGACCCGACCGCAGCAGTTGATCAGTGTTGGGAAGTGAGATTGTGGCTTTACCTTATGCTATGTGATACAAAGTATTAATATGTTAATTTCATCAAACTCACCAAAAAAGTTAAAAGAAATTATAAAATCACTCATGTTTTGTCTGTCTTTGTGTGTCAACTGTGAAATAACCTTGTGTCTCCGTTGACATGGTAACCATCTAGCGTTTGAGCTAGCGCAATAATGGTCACAGGCAATTTAACAGGATGCCTTTCCTAGGTGTAAATTATCACTTTTCAGCCTACACCCTCCAGCCAATCAGAATCGAGTATTCACCCAAACTATGATACAAGTAAGGGATAATGCCCGACAAGGTGTACATTAACAGAAATTAATGGACTTCGTGGAGTGGAAGATTAAGTTTATATGGGTCTATTTCCTCATCAAAACACATGAGGGACATGCCTTACTATGTTTGGTAAAGTAACTCACCCCAGCTTGCTGCGTCAGGTATCGAAAGGGAGAAAAAAATATGGCATATCCCCACATATCCCGACCTCTCGCTCTGATTGGTTGATCTATTGAGGACGTCATCACTCCCTCCGCACCCCCCCCCATCGCCCCCCTGCCCTTATCCTTCAAGTACAAGTTAGTTTTGGCACAAACATTTCGCAGCTAGTGTGCCAAAATTCAGTGCACTGTTTTCGCCGCGCTGTGATTTGTCGTAGCTGATGTGTGTGCATTAAGCAGCAGATTCGAGTGGTTGAAATCAATATGTTGAAGTTGTAACCAAAATTTTACACATTAAAAAAATATTTATAGTAGGAAATGATTAATGATAAGTGGAGAGCTGTAATTATGTTTGTATCAAAATGAAAGCAGACGTGAATATTTTTATGTGACTTTACATTCAGAACAGGTTAATGTGAAAGTTCCAGGTGAAAATCTGACACTAGTGCATTTGTTTCACACAGGGTCTTACATGTTTGGGGATTTAGTGCAATTTGAAATTCAGTTTATGTGTGTGGTTTTTCTCCCCTCTGCTGTGATGGTTCACATAGAACTTCAGATTTTTGTTGCTCAAGTTCTCAACTGCAATTCTACAAGTGTTCAAATAGATGTTTGACATATAACTTCAGATTTCTATTGCTCAAGTTCTCAAATGGTATTCTACAAGTGTTCACATCACAAGCTACAACTACATAAGTTTTGGCACATATCTACCTTCATAGTTAAACGTTCGGACCGCGGAGAAAATCCTCCCAGAGGACCAGGGATAGCCTCTGGAAGCAGCAGGGGAGTCCGAGACAGAAGGTATGTTTACAATGATTTAAAGTAGGCAGTTACGTTAATTTATATATGTTCTCATATCGGCATTTATGTTATTTTTTACTAATAAATAGTAGGTATACAGTGGTCCCTCGCTATAACGCGGTTCACTCTTCACTGCCTCGCTGTTTCGCTGATTTCTTTATAGCACAGCACAATTTTCCAGCGCATTTCGTTCTGCGTCCTGATTGATTGGAGGCAATTGTCAATCTCCTCAGTGTCGTGCCTCCTGCGCTTGCCAAATTTATCATGTCTGATTATGAGAATCTTCTCCACCAGTAGAAAAATACAGCACCAAAAACTACCCATAACTATGTTCCTCACTCGGAGACGCCTGCTCCAAGACCTTCAGTGGAAAAAGACGCACCAGAGCAGCTCGCGGACAAAGAAACAGCAGCATTTTAATAGTTTTTTTTTTTATCTACGATGTTTTGAAATTTGAGAGTACTTAAACTAGTGAGAACTGTGAGTAAATGTTAATGTATGTCTGAGAAAAGTGTTTTATAGTTATTTTAGAACGTAACCCCTGTAATAAGCGAGGCACCACTCTATATAATTTCTCTATGACTATTGTTATCAACCTGTTAACTTAACATTTAATATTGTCTTGACAAAGTCAACTGATTCTACAGGAGTAGAGCCATCCCCTGTTGCTTCTCCTGGCTCCCCAGTCCCTTCTGCTGCTGCTGCACCCATACGTGTGTGAAGGAAATTGTAGCAACCATGAATGTGACATATATAAATCAGATGTACAGCAACCACTGATAGCTTTTAACATTCACATTAACTCACCTTTTGTGAATAGTTACCTTTACTAATAACCTACAACCAGTCACATTATAGCCTGTTTTTACCATGTTGAAAATGAAAATCTAGTAGCAGCCTTCTCATTACTTTGTGTTGTTTTGTGCTTTGTTTTACAGGCCCACAGGGGAGGAGAGCACCCAGGCGAACGAGGGACGGGTTCCGAGGTGGAGCTGGCCATCCTGGTGTGCCTCAAGAGGCCACGGCAGTCAACTGAGCTCTTCCTCCTCAACCCTGTTCCTGTTCCAAATTCATAAATAAATTTCTGAAAACACCACAGCTGTGTTAAATCTGGAACCATTGGAGCCTAGTAATCAGTCATTTTGATTAAAACAGCAGGCTCTCCAGGGCAGGAACAACGCAGTTTTCTTCTTCTCCTTCCAATGACCCTGAGGCTGTTCCACCTACTAAGCATGGTCCTCTTTATTCCTCTCTCTGTCTGTATATAGTTATATTCAGTAGCCGAGTTGTAAAAAGATTTCAGGGGGATGGTCATTTTTTTCGCCTATTAAAAAAATCTGGATTTTAATTTAAAAAAAGGTGGTATTTATAGAGTATTTTGTATCGCCGAATTGGCTGGAATGTTAGGGGACTACAACTGAATAGCCTGCATTAGAATTAAACAAGATGAAATGAAATGGAGGCTTTATGTATCTGTGAAGCAAAGCCGATACCAGCACCTTGCAAAGAAGCCGCAGCCAATAATTGCAGTGCAGAAGAAGTTTTTTCGTGCAGACTAGGTCTATAAACAAAGTATTGGATTAATTTAACATGAAAGACCAAACAAAATGAGTCATTTCTATTTTATTCATTACAACCCTCACTTAATCCACATGCTCATAGCAGTTTCCAAACACTTTTGTAATGAGGTTTTTTTTCTACAGTTTTTCTTGCTCTTGTTCACATTCGTCCTGATTATTGCTAAATGTCGGCACTGTCAGATGAGCTCTGACAAGGTGATCATTTTTCCTAGGTCGATAATGGCTGGATGTGTAAAAAGAGTCAACATCTAGTGCAGATTCAGCAAGCTGCATGCGTGTCTTGAGTGAATTAAAGTCATATATTTTAGCAAGCTAATTAACAAGAGAGATGCGGGGGGGGGTCGCCCATTCATCTTAGCTAGTTTGGAGGGTAGCATCTTGGGATCTGTGCATACACCTGTGGCGAGTCAGGCAGTCTTTAGATAACAAAAAGCAGGCTAGGTTAATTATTGAGATTAATATCTCACCTGTAATTTTTTTCTTTAAAAAAAAATCCCGGACATCCCACTGACCAGCCGGTCGTTTGGGCATGTTTGCACTTCGGTAATGCAGCTTTTGCCGCTCTCTAGGCCATAAGGTGAACCCCTAAAATGTCTTAAAAAAATTAATCTCATTCCGACCTCTGGCATCTACAAACTTTACTTCATAAAATAAATAAGTTCGCACTTAGTTCAAAAGTAAAAGTTCTTCTTCTGTAATAGCGCAGTATTTTTATGATTGATCTTTTAATTCGCGACTAGTTTGTTTTCACCTTAGTGAGACAGGAGTGATACGGCTGCTACGTACCCGTTTTAGACCAATGCAGTGGCAGAGTTTAACCAACGTGATGACGTATGCGGATATGGAGAAAGCTAAGGTCATGATGAAAACTTCTTTAAAGCTTTTACAAAAGAGAGTAAAAGCATGTAGGCCTATGTAAAATGTGTTACATGCATTAAACTTCAATGAAACATGAACAAGACATGGATTTCATGTTAAATCTATCTCTTGGTCTAAAACGGGTACGTAGCAGCTGTGTCACTCCTCTCTTACTACGGTGAGAACAAACTAGTCCCGAATTGTAACGTCGATCATAAAAAAACTGCGCTATTACAGAAGGACAACTTTCACTTTTGAACTCAGTGCGAACGTATACATTTTATGAAGTAAACAGTTTTTGTAGATGCCAGAGGTCGGAACGAGATGAAACGAAAACTGGGTTCATCAGGCCTACTCTCAGGCATTAACCAAAACAATGTTGCATCATTGCATTTTGTGCCCCTGTCCCCCGGATTTTATTAGACTGTTTATTTTCGCTCAACATGCGGAGACCTAACATTTCATGATGATGAAATTATTTCATATAGGCTAAGCCTATTTATGATTTATATTTCCATGCAATATTTACTGTAAAATGGAAGGGATGGAGATGGAGGATGGGACTTTTACTGGTGGGACGTTATATGTTGGATTTCTTTCTAAGGGGAGCGGCGTCCCCCTCCGCTCCCCCTCAACTCGACTACTGGTTATATTTTTCATATTTGTTTGTTTCTGTTTGAGATTTGTTGAATATTTTTCAAATAAATTTTGATACATTATGTAGTGTTCAATGAATATATTACAAATCCAAAAATATACTACTATATAGGAACATAACACTGTGAAGACAAGAAAATAAAGAGAGGTTTGTTTATGTTGGATGCAAGCTTAATTTATTAACAAAATAATAAATGACTGGTAAAATTGATCTGCGATGGACTGCCAGTGTTCAGTGGAAGGTACACCCATGTAGTCGTCCACTAGACAGTCCCAGATGGCCGTCGCTACCTGGGGCACGATCTAGCACACTGAGGAGACACCAACTCAGAAACTGGACGCGATGGTCCTATAGGAGTCTCCGGCAAGGAACCTGGAGAACATTATTTAAAAATAGTATTATCTGTACTGCTTTTTGCAGATGACGTGGCCCTGCTGACTTCATCGGAACGTGATCTACGGCTTTCGCTGGAGCTGTTCGCAGCCGAGTGTGAAGTGGCTGGGATGAAAATCAGCACCTCCAAATCCGAGGCCATGGTATTGAGCCAGAAAAGGGTGGGGTGCCTTCTCCGGGTCGGGGATGAGGTCCTTCCCCAAGTGGAGGAGTTTAAGTATCTGGGGGTCTTGTTCACGAATGAGGGAAAAATGGAGCGGGAGATCGATAGACGGATTGGTGGGGCATCTGCAGTTATGCGGGCGCTGTACCAGTCTGTCGTGGTGAAGAGAGAGCTGAGCCGAAAGGCGAAGCTCTCGATTCACCGGTCGATCTACGTTCCTACCCTCATCTATGGTCATGAACTCTGGGTGGTGATCGAAAGAATGAGATCACGGATACAAGCGGCTGAAATGAGTTTCCTCCGTAGAGTGTCTGGGCTCTCCCTTAGAGATAGGGTAAGAAGCTCAGTCTTCCGGAGGGGGCTCAGAGTAGAGCCGCTGCTCCTCCATATCAAGAGGAGTCAATTGAGGTGGCTCGGGCATCTGGTCAGGATGTCTCCTGGACGCCTCCCTGGTGAGGTGTTTCGGGCACGTCCCACCGGGAGGAGGCTCAGGGGAAGGCCCAGGACATGCTGGAGGGACTATGTTTCTCGGCTGGCCTGGGAGCGCCTTGGGATTCCTCCCCAGGGAGCTGGAACAAGTGGCTGGGGAGAGGGAAGTCTGGGTGTCCTTGCTTAAGCTGCTGCCCCCGCGACCCGACCCCGGATAAGCGGAAGAAAATGGATGGATGGATGGATGGATTATCTGTACTGTAGTTACAAAATACATGATCCAGATTCAAAAATTATTTCTTGACCTCAGAGCGAAATTACACAATATATAAATATTATTGAAATTTTTTTATAATTATATGAATAATCATATAATATATAATTAATAGTATACAGAACAGTCTGTTCTGTTTTGTCTTAACTTTGCGATATCTTTATTTGATTGCTAGCAACTTTTGCAACTACAGTGTGCCAATTATAGAGTCTAACAGCTCCAGGAATTATATACAAATATTAGACTAGTTCTATAACAGAATTAAACCAGGTCTAAATTAAACTAAATCAGTACTTAATTAGATATACATTCTGAGTACCAATAGAAATATTATAAACAGTGGTCTCCATACCACAGTTTGCTATCAGTAAACATCGACAGCATAGACTGATAGCATAGCATATATTAGCACACATATCGATAAAGGAATACCGTATTATACACGGATTATACACTTTTACTAACCGCAGGCAGATGGACAGGCGCTCAGCAGGTGGGACTGAGTGCCTGTAGTTGGTGTCTTGGCGGGCGATGCTTGGACCGACGCGGGACAACAGCTCCTCAAACTGGGCGAGTGACAGACGGTGGTACTGCTGAAAGCGGCCATCATCCAGATGGAGCAAGTGGTGAAACTAACAAACTGCTCACACTTCTCGAGGAACTTGTGGACCCAAGTATGGCAAGAACCTTTACGCTACTGCTCTGCTCTCCACAGTAAATAGAGAAGGGAGCCTCTCTCTTCCAGCACTAGATCGACAGCTACCATCTTGCAAAAACACAGTCTGACACTAGCTCCTCCCACAAGTTAATTATTTCTGGCTTGACGCGTGTCCATATGGTATATTTTGAGGCGCATCAGATTTGGACGAGCATCAAGCTGCGAATGTTGACATTTTTGACGCTTTGGTGTGAACGCACCGTGAGTGGAGCCGCATTGTGAGTTCTTGGGAGAGGAGTGGAGGTTAGCACTGCTGGTTGGTGGGTGGATACGCGCTTCATGATGGATCAACCCCAAAATGTATTCAATTATTCCTGGTCCCATTGCGGACCTTTCTTAAAAATGTTATAGAAATCCATCCTTAAAGGATCAGGGTGGCCGGTTTGAAGAAATTAAACTCGCGACTGCCGCGGCCGGCGCTGCGAGTAACTGCAGCCACCGCGGGAACATGCACAAAAAGTAAATAATTCAGTGACGCAGCGCACATCGCCAGCTGTACGACAACAAGCAACATGTCTAGCGTCTAAGTATGTAATAGTGTTTACTTTGGTGTAACATTATTAAATATCTTAGGCAACATTAGCATATTCATTCAAATATATACCAGTAGTGTTTTTTCTCTTCCTTCTTCCTGTTAAATCGAGAACGCACAAGAATTGTTGAGTGACGTCACATCCGCGTGTAGCGCGGGAAATTCGGCCACCGAATCGCAGCCTATTTTGCAGCACACAGACTGACTGTTCAACATAATGGGATTACACATTTATGGGCTCATTTTTCTTGGTTTAAAATGCTTCATTACCCAATACAATTACAAAACTTGAACATGAATTTAATTTAGTTTAGAAATCCAGCCCCCTGATCCTTTAACGTTTGGAGTTATGATGCTAACAGACGGACAAACAGACAGACAGACAGACAGACTCAAAAACCTTACCTCCTGGGAGAGGTAATAAAAACCTCCCATGTACCGTCTTTCTGTTTAAATATCTCATGTTACAACATAAAACGTGTGGCTTAAATTCCGGTGCACCCTATATTTGGAAAAAATGTGTTTTCTTTTCAAATTTAGCTGGTGTGGTTTGTATTCATGCTTAACAGTTGGAAAATTACAGTATATTGAGCTTTACACTAAAGTAAAAAGAGACGACCAAGAAGGCCAAGAAGATTCATTTTTCAGCATCAATATAGTAGAGGCTCTCAAGGTTAGTGATGGAGCTGATATATAGGCTTGGAAGGGAGAGAAAGGATGTCTGAGTAAAAACATGAGAATAAGGTTTAGGATTAAGGGTGAGAGGAGCAGAAGAGGAAGACAAACAAGAGCAGAAAGGCCAAGAGGTCTCCAAAACAAGGGCCATTAGAAGGCAGAGCACATGCCTCAAGATGGGCACATATGCTCACACATATTGGGGCTTATCAGTAGGCTGGGCACATACTCTTGATAGCGCAATGTAATTAATAATTCATAGGCTGTCTGCTGCAGGTGAAGACAAATAACAGATACACTACACAAATGTAAGGACAAAAACTGAGAGAAAGAGACAAACAGATTGTTAAGTAGTTTTAAAAAGATAAATTATAGAAACCTTACATGTGCCAAAAGTGAGCTGAGTTTAGTAAAGTTGCTTTCATTTCAAGTGCTACAAAAATATTTTTAAAAGGCTGCAAATTAACTTGTAATGAAGACAGCCAGGTAATTTATTTTACTTAGCTAATTTGGCAACTCGCTTTGCCGCAAGCTCTTTGTGTTAATCTGTGACTCAAGTAAAAAATAACAGCGACTCAAATATGAGACTAATAAAAAACAAGTTAGTTGGTCATGCAGCCACACAAGGGTTTGGCCGTTCCACTGGTGGCTCTGGCACGTTTCCAGCCTTTTGTTTTAAGCATAGGGTCTGTGGCAGCTCCCCAGTGGCAACCCTCCTCCACTAGCATTTATAAACGACAGACTCGGTAGAAATTGGCTGAGAGGCATGGGGTCTCTGGAGCCGCTTAGATCAATGGGCCTCCTTTGGGCATCCCTCCATTTTGGGAAGCACAGCGTCCAGAGGAGGAGGGAAAAACAGATTACCATAGCATTAATAAAACAAACTGTAATCTGAAGCAGAAACAAAAAGGCTGTATCCCATGTTTTCCCCAGGGGAAAGCGGTGTGCTTACGGCCGCTATAAGTAACATACACACATGCGAGCGGATTCTAACTAACATGAACATACTTGCTTGTACGAAAGGATGCACCCATGCTTGTAATGGCTTTGTTCCTCTTAAAGGTTAATTCATCCCAGTTGAGCATGCTGTGATGGAAGCTGAAAGGGAAAAAAGGTGAAAGAAAGGTTCAGAAGGAAAGAGATAGAGAAACAAAAAAATGCCTAAAGGAAGCAAATAACGGGAAAGAAGTACACACCATATCATTTGCTGTTCATCGCAGGCAACAAAAGCACACTCATCTATATAGTTGTCTGTATTTAAAGTAATTGTATGTGTTTTGTGACCAGATACAATTTTTAAACTGACAGGAAGAGAAAAAATATATTGCCTTGATTAAAACATCAATAAGAATTATAGAAGTAAAGATGTATACAATGGTGGTTGTGGACATCAGGATTTAAACTAATTGGGTCATTCACCCTCTAAAAAATATAATGAGTGAATAAATAAGTGAATTTATATATCTAATATATTGAAATTTTGAAGAGGGTTGACCAGGGTTCGTTTTCTTGAATCTGACAGAGAATCTTCCTTTTCACCCTCAAAGACTAGGAGCTCATTACAAAAGATAAACTCAAAGACATGCTAATTGTAAGGAAGGTTGAATTGCTGTAACACCAATAAAGGATTTTACATTTATTAATTTAGGGATACAGATAATTTGTACATACGTACATATTAGAATTTAAATATAAATGTCTGATCTTTGAAACTGTGGAATGCCAAACTGCTCAAAATTAAATAAATCATTACGAAATAAATATCTAGATGAATAGATATGAATGCATATAAAATTCTAAGCATGAGTATGAAATATTTTTCATTTTCCTTTAAAAATGTATTTAATAAAAAAAATATTTTAGTGCAAATTTTTTCCTAATAATAGGAATTATTTTTTAGCCATTTTTGTTTAATTTCATCAGTTATTATTCAAAAATATAATTTTTGGAAAGTTAGCTTTTATTTCATCATGGGTTTTTTCCCAGTCTCTTATTTATTTCAAAACGACACTTTTCAGCAGAATAACTTCATCTGCCAATCAGAACACCCACTGGGTGGTGCTTAAACATTGATCTTCCTGTATAGCTATTCTCACTCACTGTGACTGAGCAGCCTGCTGTGCAGCTAGCAACAACATGCAGGGTTAAGAAACACTGCTCCAGCAGATCAACTTGAGAGGAAGAATTGATCAGAGGATGCCATTTTGAGTCGTTTGGATGATATTAAAAAAATTATTCCAGGTTCAGTACTGAAGACTTTAGTGTTGTCCGACATAATCATTGGAGTTATTGCTGATATGCTTTCTGTGTCATCCATCACAAGTTGGAGAATGGCGGAAAAAAGGGCTTAAATTGTTTTATTCTGTTATTGAATTCAATACCTGTAGGTTTTGCATGGCTTTAGCCAGATGCTCATAATATTGGCAGACTGTTTTCCCACTTTTTAAATGTGGCTGTCCAATCGGCCGGTGTTGCATAAATAACACAGAACATCTTTTCACATAATTGTCCCTTTAATTTAATCTTCCTCCACCAATCTCCTTGTGGTAAATGACAAAAAAAACATATTAGCAATAACTCTGTCGGACTGCCCTAAAGTCTTCAGTACTGGACCTGAGATAATTTCAGAAATATCATCCAAACGGCTTAAAATGGCATCTTCTGATAAATTATTCCTCTAAATTTCTAAAGTAAGCTGCTTGGATGGATCAGGTTGGGTAAGGACAGGAGCATTGGCGAACTATTCTTTGAGTTCCTTGAGTGCGCTGTCTGCTTCTGGGGTCCTTGAAAAAGTATTTTTGACGGAGGTGAGAGCAATGAGGGGAAGCGCTTATTGACTGTAGTTCCAAATAAAGCGGCTGTGAAAGTTGACAAGACCCAGCAACCTAAGGATCTGCTTTCGGGACGAAGAAGTGGGTCACCTGAGGACTGACTGGACTTTTTTGGGATCCAGCTTCACCTGCCCACTCGTATGTAGCCCAGGAATGAGACAGAGGGAACGTGGAACTCACTTTTCGGCTTTTACGAATTGGCGTTTTGCAGGAGCTGTTGGAGAACAAGGCAAACGTGAACCTTGTGTTCATCTAGGGAGGAGGAAAAAATAAGAATGTAATCTAGGTAGACAAAAACAAATTGATTAAGAAAGTCTCAGAGCACATAGTTTATTAGGGACTGGAAAACTGCAGGAGCGTTTACACCACAGTCGCCCGCAGCCAGCTGATAACTGCAGAGTTTCACCAGAGGACAATGACCGTTGTTATCGCTGCGGGAGACATGGACATTTTCAAGACCAATGTGGGCAGGCTCCAGCACCCACACGGAGAGGCCGTCACCAAGCCAGCTGGGCTAGCTGACTAAGAAAAGGTTCCAGTAATGAACAGAAAGGAGAATTCTCCATTTTGCCAACCAATCGATCTGCAGGTCTGACATGCACAAAAACACACACAGACACATCTAATCACATTGAAAGAGATAAAATGTTTTTTGTGACAAAAAACTTGTTGACAATGAAAAATCTGCAATTTCCAATGAAAATTCTGCTCTTTGCAAGGAAGAATCTGCTTTTTGCTTTAATGAAACTAACCCTCACAACTTGATTACAGAACCCATTGAACATTTACAGAAACAACACCAACCGGTACGTATGCTCATCTCACTTCAGAAGCATACAAGGCCTTACCTATTCTGTCTCTAAATATTTCAGGATCACCTGTGCAGTTGATGGTGGGGCCACGCACTCGGTTCTGAAAAACACGGAACTACAACCACATCTAAAATTGAGCGGCAACCATGTTTTTTTCTATTTCTGCGTCAGGTCAGGTGGTAGAAGAACGTTTAGCTTCCCTCTTTGCCGTCAGCTGGGAGAGGAGCCAGTTTTCAAACACGGTTTTCTGATTTCTCAACAATGTCCTGTAAATTTATTAGGAAGAGACCTGATGTGCAAACTAAATATTGCTCTTTTTTCATCATCACAAGGCATCCAAGTTGTACCAGTTCAGGAAGACTCAGTGTTGACGGCAGTGAAATACAGCCCTCACAACCTCAAACATGAATATGAGTGGAAGCTGAAAGAAGGTACAAAAACAAAATCCCTACTTGATTTGGCGCATAACCTGGTGAGTCCAGCATCTGTTTTTATGCCAGAAGGAGACCTCCATTGCACATCACACACGTCTACAGGACCGGACACGGAGTATTGGCAGACATGGTTTAGCTCAGACACAGACACATTGAACATAACTTCCGTGGTTTGGGACACACATTCAGCTGCACTGAATGTCTGCCTCACATCTGAACAGAAAACACTTTACCGATTTCACGAAAATCCATACATTTCTTTCTAAACCGGCTGGGGCGAAATGGGAAATGGTGGAAAAACTTGTTCACCGAGCTTAGTCAGTTTCTGATTGGGAGCAAACACAGCACAACACCGTTTTTTATTCAAAATCTGCGCACCTTTTTAAACGCCCAGTCCAGTGCACTGTGCAGGTCACCAGAGTAGATCATTTAACTGAGGACTCTGAGGAGATGCTGTCACACGCATTTCTACATGAAAAAACCACAGAAAAAAATGCAGAAATCAACCCCTCAATACCCCTCCCCCTACAGCAGATCTCATCTGACTTGTGGGCAAAAAATTCATATGATGTGGGTTTAATTAAGGGTTGTAATCCTGTCAAAATCACACCAACGTCATCCTTTCGTCCAGTTCAACGCCAGTACCTGTTAAAGGCTGAAGCAGTTCGTGGAATAAAACCAGTGTTTGATGCTCTGTTAAAATCTGCGATAATTTTCAGCTACTCATTTTTTAGTTGTTGACCTGAGTAATGCGTTCTTCAGTGTGCCAGTAGACCCAGACAGTCAGTTCTGGTTTGCTTTTGAGTATGAAGGGAAAGGTTACACGTTAACCCGCCTCCCACAGGGGTACATCGAGTCTCCTACCATTTTTAACATGGCACTTAAAGAGAGTTTGGAGGGACTAGAACTGTCTCCCGGATCAGTTCTGATTCAATATGTGGATGATCTGTTATTGTGTGCACCGTCGGAAAAACAGTGTGAAACAGACACTGTTGCTTTGTTGAAGCATTTGCATGCATTTGGACATAAAGCTAGTTTGTCAAAATTGCAGTTTGTGAAATCAGAGGTCACTTTTCTTAGTCACGTTATCTCAAAAAGCTCAAAGTCTTTGTCTACTAAAATGATCAAAGCTGTGCAGCAGATTCCTAAACCGATCACCAAGAAACAAACGATGTCCTTCCTAGGCCTGACTTCTTATTGTAGGAATTTTATTCCAAACTATGCAGTGTTAGAGAGGACATTGTCTGAGCTGATACATGGGAAAAATATAGTGGCCTCTGCTGCCATCCAGTGGTGCCCTGAGGCATTGCAAGCATTTGAGGAACTGAAGAGGGAACCGCAATCCCCCCAAGCTCTTGCATTGCCAGACCCACAAAAACCGTTTTTTCAGATGGTTGATGAGAAAAATGGGTGCATGGTTTCGGTGCGCTTGCAAGAACATTGTGGTTTGAAACGTCCGGTCGCTTACTACTCTGTAAAACTTGATCCAGTTGCAGCTGGGCTCCCGGCTTGTCTGAGATCAGTCGCGGCAGCTGAAAAGGCTGTTTTAGCCTCGAGAGACATAGTGATGTACTCTCCTCTCACTGTATTTGTTCCACATAACGTTGCAATTATCTTATTGGAACAGAGAATGTCGCACCTGTCTGCAGCAAGATGGTTAAGGTATTCATCAATTCTGTTAAATTTGCCGAATGTAACAGTGAAAAGGTGTACGGGACTAAATGCTGCCAGTTTGCTGCCTACGGACGATGACGGGGAACCCCATGACTGCCAGGCAGAATTAGAGGTATTGTATATACCACAACCTGACTTTACTGACACACCCCTGCAGAACCCTGACTTGATACTTTATGTGGACGGGTCAGCTTTCAGAGACCCGATTGGGGAAAATCGGGTGGGGTTTGCTGTTTGCTCTGATCATTGTACTTTGTCTACAGGAAGCCTCCCGTCTAATTTCTCTGTGCAGACAGCCGAGTTGAAGCCTTTAAGCAGTTAATGTATGGAAGACAGCAGCTATGCTGTGGGTATTGTGCATTATTTCGGGGTCCTCTGGAAGCACCGGAGATTCCTCAAGTCTGATGGTAAGCCCATTTTGAATGCACCCCAGGTCGCTGCTCTTGTGGAGGCAATTCTGTTGCCCTCCAAGATTGCCGTTATGAAATGTGCAGCTCACTCCTCCGCAGGGGACACTGTTTCCTTGGGAAATGCTAGAGGTGACAGATGTGGTTGCTGTGCAAAGTTTTGCCACCTCATCTGAGATTTCAGCCTGGAGGAAGGCAGGTTGTAAGAAAAATGATGGGGTGTGGTTTTCGGTTGAAAACAAACCATGTCTTCCTAGACATTTCTTTCCAGTTTTTGCTAAGTTCAGCCATGGGCTGGATCATTGTTCAAACAGTGATATATTTGATGTTTGATTTCTGAGTGCTGGAAATCTGACAAGCTTGGAGATGATACAACTGTTGATCACTGGACCTGTTCTTCTAAGCTTCACCTGCGTAGATGGATTTTGAAACAGGAACCGGCGAGACCAGACGTTTACTGGGTTTGTGGCGACGGCAAGCGGATATCCATTCTTCCGCCCAATTGGGAAGGTCTAGGAGAGAAGCACCTGTTCCAGGCAGCTTTGACGAGCAGGTTTACCTTGACGTGATTGGTGTGCCATGCGGGGTCCCAGATGAATTTAAAGCTAGGATTCACATTCTAGCAGGGGTTGAGTCAATTCTGATCAATCTTGATCGATCTGTGTTACCTATATACCGGGAAACACATAATGGTAGTGCTTCAAGAGCTTTAGAAGGCCTGAGAGTCCTGAAAGAGGGTCTTGCTAAGAATGCTGGTGTAAACACTAATCTAGGAGGTCTGAGCGATTGGTTGGATTCTGTATTGGGTGAGTGGAAATCACTAGCTATTTCTGTGCTTGGAGCTTGTATTACAGCATTTGCAGTTTTCTCTGTGTGTGGTTGTTGTGTCATTCCATGCATTAGAGGTCTGGTGGTCAGAGTGGTTGACAGAGCTTTTACACATCAGATGTTAGCAAAATCTCTACCTGGGTCGACAGATGTGAGCAAACCTGATGCAGACGCCAAAAGACGAGATGAAGGGGATGGAGACGATGGATGTGACATGGACACGCTTGACGACCTCGAGCTATATGAGTAATTGAATTACAGATGTATGACAATTACATTTAAATCACCTTGTGAATTAGATTTTTTGATGGTTTATTTTTTATTTTTTTACTACTCTCTTGTGTCCTCCATGGCAGTTCCATGAAAGTTTAGCAGGGTCTCATCCGAGGTAAAGCAGAGAGAATAAAGGGTTGATTTTCATTTTTTTAATTATATTTTTAATTATTCTTTCATTAGTAAGTCATTAATGGGATTTCAGTTAGGTTTCCTTTTTATTTGTTATTTTTCTTATTCAATTCCAGTAAATTGTTATTCAACAATTATTTCCTTTTTCAGTTATTTCATTGTTTTATTTATTCATATTAAATCTATGACTAAGGGGAGGAGATTATAAATTCATTTATGAGCAGTGAATCAGTACTGGAATTGAGCCTATTGTTATTGATTACTACTGATCTGTTCTTTTTGCATAACCTCTTTAAAGGGTCACTGTGGAGCTGACAAATGAGTGACTGATGATCTTTTAATTTCGGGGTTTTTCACAATGGAAGCACATTTAAGGGAAGAGTATACGTTTCAATTTGTGCAAATTTATTTTACTCATTCATGGTGGACTTGACTGATCCTGCCTAAAAATGTTTTTTTATTCTCTATTTTGCAGTTATGACTTAGACATCCTGGTTATGATAACGAGTGATGCAGAAATGGCTACCTTGGGGGCAAAGGAGTCGCCACATTCTTTTTCACCCAAGAAGTCGTGAGACGACAAACACGACCATAGGTTGGAAGTTGATCATCAGAAGAATTCGCCAGAAGTGTTAGCCTTACTGCGCAATCATGGAAGGTGTGTGGAGACAATAAGATTTGTCTTCACTTTAGCAAACAAAACAATAGGGTGCTATACCTGTAAGAAATAACCGACCGCTCTGTGTTTGACGCGCTGTGCCGGCTTACCTCATTAGCTCTTCCTCCCGGATCAAACCGTCAGCCCAGCGCCGCACTGCAGTTCAAATCGGGTCAGTAAAATACGTCTGATTTCAACATTGCGGCAGCAAACAAGTTATACTAACCGTTGTTCAACTCAAGTGCAAATATCCAGCTAACGTTTGCTCATGTATTTGTTTTCATAGACAAACGGTCTAAGATTGCTAAGCTAACGTTAGCCAGGCAGGTAACAATACTCTGCGATGTATTCCGCCTCCTTCGTTCACCATCGCAGGCGAGGGAAACGGAACAACTAGAGGAGTTCCACAGAGAGGTTTCTGACTTTATAATGTACCTGCAGTACTCAAAAACACAAATGAAAACAACACACACATAAAAAAAAAGAAACTGTGCAAGTAAATAAATAAGCTCAATATACACACATGTAGGAAGAGTTGGAGGACCTGAGTGGTCTGGGTGGTTGGTACAGTGACAAAAGGTCTTCAACATATTTTGGTGCTAAGCCATCTAATGATTTATAAAATCCTAGGAGTATTTTGAAATCTATTCTTTGAGCTACAGGGAGCCAGTGTAAGGACTTTAGAACTGGGGTGATGTGCCCTACTTTCCTGGTTCTTGTGAGTATGCGAGCAGCAGCATTCTTGATCAGCTGCAGCTGTCTGATTGACTTTTTAGACAGACCTGTGAGGACGCTGTCGCAGTATTCAATCCGACTAAAGATAAACACATGGATGAGGTTTTCGAGGTCCTGTTGCGACATTAGTCCTTTAATTCTAGAAATGTTCTTCAGGTGATAGAAGGCTGAGCTTGTGATTGCCTTTATGTGACCTTGGAGGATCAGGTCTGAGTCCATTTCTACACCTAGGTTTTAGGTATCAGTAGCTTCTAGCTCTATTAATTGAAGCTCTGTGCTGACTCTGGATCGTTCCTCTTTAGGTCCAAAAATAATTACTTCAGTTTTGTTTCCATTCAGCTGGATAAAGTTATGGCACAGCCATCCATCTATTTGGTCGATGCATTGATTTAGGGTTTGAATGGGGTCACCTGGTGACATTGTAATGTAAAGCTGAGTATCATCTGCGTAGTTATGGTAGCTAATCTTGTTGGTTGCTATAATCTGGCCTAGTGGGAGTATGTAAATATTAAATAGGAGAGGCCCTAAGATGGAGGCCTGGGGCACCCCACATGTGACTTCTGTTCGTTCTGAGGAAAAGTTTCCTATTGAAACAAAGAAGTCTCGGTTCTTTAGGTAGGACTCAAGCCAGCTAAGTACTGTGCCAGAGTCCAACCAAGCTCTCCAGTCGTTCTAATAGTATTTCGTGATCAACAGTGTCAAATGCTGCACTGAGGTCCAACCAGCGCTGTGGTTCTACCAAAGTCTGTATTTATGCGTATGTCATTGAATACTTTGACGAGGGCAATCTCAGTGCTGTGGTGAGCAAGGAAACTGGACTGAAAAACATCAAAACAGTTTGTCATTGTTAGGAAGCTATTTAATTGGTAAAACACAACTTTTTCAATGATCTTACTGAAGAATGGAAGATTTGAGATTGGCCTGTAGTTCTGCATTAACATGTTGTGTCATGAGTTGCGGAGTAGAGGACCCAAATGCAGAGTGGAGTTTACCGCGACCAGCTCTCATATTAAATAGAAGTCCAGAAAGTCAGAATCAGACTAGAGAACATGAGACGACGACCTGACAAGGACTGGGAAACACAACTGGGCTTAAAAGAGCTGAGGGAACAAAGGGAGACTGATTAGCGAGACGAGAAACACCTGGAGACAATAAGACAGATCGACACTGAAGGAAACAGGGAGTGACAGAGACAGGGAGAAAGTCCCCCCCCCCCCCCCCCCTTAAAGGTGCGCCGGATGTTAATACATATTACGGAAAGAAGGTGTCACTGAAATCATTAAAGAAGTTGGAGTTAAGTTGTGGGTGTTTATATAAACTTAGAAATAAAGCTTGTTAGGCTCATTTATCTGGGAGGGTAGGTATTCAAAAGAGTCAAATGTGCACAGAGATACCTTTTTAAAGTTCATTGAGTTGTGAAAAATTGTGGCTACACCTCCACCTCGTCTGTGTTTTCTGCTTTCACTTAAGACATTGTAATTTGGAGGTGTAGATAAGTGCAGATGCTTCATTGTTTACACCTAGCCAGGTTTCTGATAAAAAAAGGCGCGTGTAAATCACGCTCAGTGATGAAGTCATTGATTAGGAATGACTTCCTGGATAGAGACCTAATGTTTAATAAAGCTAACTTTAATATGGGAGCATCTGATTAACGGTTTATTTTTCCTGCTGCTGAAAAGCACTGTAATGCTACACTCAGGGACTCCAGACAACTTCTGGGGAACGATAGGAGTAGATTTACTGCCCGGTTCCCTCAAATATGAAATATCTCTAATAATCAGTGGGGCAGCTCCCAGGCTTATTGACATTAGTCCCAGGGGTTTGGTAGAGTCCAATTTTTGTTGTTAATTGTGTCCCAAATTGTATTTGCTCTTTCAGTCTGTCTGTAAAGTTTCTAAATGGAGACTCGTTTGATGTGGCTGAGTCACAGGAAGTCGAAGACTTAATCTCTGATGATTGTGCATCTGTTAGGGCCTGTGGCATCATCATGACTTGGTGTGTTTGTTCTCTGATAGCATCCATGGGTGCCTCAAGGTGAGCTTTTGGGAGCAAGTATTTTGCTTTCTGATTTTGATAAAAGAAGATATTTGCTGCCAGCAGTCTCTCTCTGGCCTTGTTGAGATAACGTTGGTTTTCTTTGAACAGATGCTTTGCACTTCCAATTTTTTTGAAATTATTAATAAATGTGAACGATTTCTCAGCTGATTGTTTCTTCAACCATTTATGGAGCATGCAAAGTTTGCTAAATCTTTCATCATTCCCTTCAGGGACTGGTCCGCTGATGAAGATGTTTACGTTAAATCCATCAAGTCTCTGTAGGAGATCAGAGATGTCCCTCTTCAGAGTCTCTGATTGTCTCCTTACGATATCTGCTGCATCAGCGTGAATAACGAGCGTTTCCAGCGTAGGATGCTGGTCTAAGATTTGCTTGAATTTCTTCTGATATTTATCTCACTGTATTTTTGTAGCAGCTATAAACTCTGGTGTTCTTGCTACAAAAAGCCTCAATTCCATTAATTGATCCGTCTTGACTGTGTCATCTTTTGGGGAACTCAGGGCTGCAAATCTGTATTTCAACAGGATTCCAGGTGGAGTCATATCTCCTGTTTTGGGCTGAAACTTATTTTGTTTCCTCTTACCAGAGGCGGCAGGCGTGGGTTTAGAGCTTTCCCTGTGCGGGAGTTTCTTTTGTTTATTCTTCCTTGGAGAACAGGCAGGGGTTGATGAATCTGTGCCAGGTGCTTCCTCCCTGCGTGTAGTCAT
Source organism: Valencia hispanica (assembly GCA_963556495.2). NCBI lineage: Eukaryota > Metazoa > Chordata > Actinopteri > Cyprinodontiformes > Valenciidae > Valencia > Valencia hispanica. Next base: position 33,398,669 of record OY747712.1, read on the forward strand.
CAGTAAAGTCGTGTTGTTTCCATAACCAGTGTTGTGATCAAAATTAATTTCCAGATGACGTAATTTTGTCTCAATGTCTTTCATTCTCTGGAGCAGTTTCTCAAAATCTTCATCTGAGCAAAATGCCATGTTGATAATCCACAGTCCATCAAAAAGTAATCCAAGAAAAGATCCGTTCCAATACAGTAACTCCTGGGGTGGGTCGCATAAAGTAACTAATAAAAAAGCTAAGAAAAGAAAACAAGAAAAGCAAACAGAAAAGAGAATAAAGCGAGGGATCAGAAGAGACCAGGAGAGGCTGCAGTAATAATGAATTGTCTGCACTGATAGAATCTACACTGTCAAATTAAAACTTTCTAAGTGAGAGTAGGAAACACAGACGAGGTGGGGGCGTTGCTACAGTTTTTCATAATTCAACATTTAAAAATGTACTCCTGGGCACATTTGACTCTTCTGAATACGTTGCCATAAAATATCCAAACAAAGCTTTATTTTTAACTTTATTTAAATTATTTAAGCAACCTTCTATCTGTAATATGTATGGACTATGACCAACTAAACATTGTGGGGATTTCAACATTCATACTGACAATCATCAAGATAGACGAGCAAAAACGTTAAATGACACTCTTGATAGCTTCGGCCTGACGAAACAACAAACGCGCAATCGAGGACACACTCTGGACTTAATCATCAGCAAAGGTTTAAATATCTCGAACATCTCAGTAGTTGATATTGCATTATCTGACCATTTGTGTTTTCTTTTAAAGCACTATATCTACCAAACTATCTACCCACAGTGAGACCACTGTACAAAACCGATTTCTCAGAGACAATTCAGTTTAAACCTTTAAACAAATTTACTTTCCCCCCTGACTCCATCCCCTTCTTCCTCCAACACAAACTCAGTAAACAAGCTGGCAGATAACTTTCTCACTAAAAATTCAGACATCATTAATGCCATTGCTCCAATCAAAGTGAAAATAGTCTCGGGTAGAAAGAAGTCTCTGTGGACTAGCGATTCACTGGTACGTAGTGAAAAAAAGGAGTGTCGACGAGCTGAGAGAAAATGGCGGAAAACTTGACTTCAGGTTAACTATGAGATCTACAGAGACAGACTAAACAGATATCACTTAATTTTGAAAGTAACAAGGGAACCATTCTTTTTCATGTAAATCATTAACAGAAACATTAATAATGAGCAGACTTTATTTGCAACAGTTGCGAGACTAACTAATCCTCCTGCGACAGTAGACCCAGAACTAAACTCCACCAGGGCATGCAATGAATTTGCCAGCTTTTTTACTGAAAAGATCTTGAAAATTAAAGGATCGATCTGTACATCTTTTCCAAACACACTACCAATGTCATCCCCACTCAACACCAATTTAGGGAAAATGTCTGAATTCCAAAAACTTAACAAAACAAACCTTGAAGAAATCATTAACCAATTAAGCTCCTCCTCTTGTTGCCTCGATGTCCTACCTACAGTTTTTATAAAGAACGTTTTCCTATTAAGTCTAAATTTATTCCAATAGTTAACTCATCCCTCCTGACAGGTGTCTTCCCCCAGGCTTTATAAAGAGCAGTTATTAAACCCCTATTAAAGAAGACCAACCTGGAAAACACGTTAATGGAGAACTATAGCCCAATCTCTAATCTTTAATCTCCATTCATAAGTAAGTAAGTTTCAACAGTTAAATGGCTTCCTAACAATCACCAACCGTTTTGATATGTTTCTGTCTGGTTTCTGTATTCACCACAGAACCATCTTAGGGCCCCTCCTATTCACCGTATTGACCGAAATATAGAACGACCCTGATTATTAGATGAGCCCCCCTCTAGGACTAATCTTCGAAAAATGAAATAATGTACCTTTAGAAGGAACTACAGTTCATTGAAATTTTAAGGTCAATATCATAGTATCAAATGCACATTTATTTAATCACATATAAAATTATATTCCATACCACATCGATTATAACGTAATTACTTTAACATGTCAGCCACTCTTTGACAAAAGACGCAGACGTTTTAATGTTAACACTGTTTTATTCTTCCAACAGGGAGAAAGTAAATATACATTGTCATCCCGCCTGGTATGATGACTAAGTCGCCGTTCACTTTCCTCAGCTGATTTTTGACAGCATCAGTCAGGTGTCCGCAGAAGGCATCCATAACAACCATGTTTCTCTTTTTTCTTAGAGCCCCATGCGTGTCCCCCACACCACTTTCAGCCAGTCTACCACAAGTTCACTCTCCATCCAGCCCTTTCCCTGCGCTCTTACAACAATGCCAGCTGGCATTACCTCTTTCGGCACGGTTTTACGTTTTAAAATCATATATGGGGGCAACTTTGTCCCATCCGCCAGGCACGCTTACATGACGGTGACCCGATTCTTTTCATTTCCAGTCGACTTCACAATAACTGTCTTCTCGCCTTTTTTATGCACAGTCACAGATGTAGGCATGTCAAAAAACACGGGTGTTTGGTCATCATTGCCAATCTGATCAAGGGGATATGAGTGTTTTTTCCTCAAGCCAATCACATAGCTCTGAAAAGACCGAAGCTTCTCTCCAAAGTCCGATGGCAGGCGCTGGGCAAGACTGGTTCTGCGCTGTAACGCCAGCCCGCTTCGGCGCATCATTCTTCGGCACCAGCCGATACTAGCTTTAAACTTTGTGGTGGGTATTGTTAACTCCTTGGCAATTTCCAAGGCTTTAAGCTGGATGATAGATCTGGTAATGGGCATACCATTGTTCTGCTTCTCGATCACAAACTCACATACCCTCCTGTCTATTTATTGGAAGCGGCCAGTTTGAGGACCGCGGAAAGCTCTTCTCCTCTTGTTGGCACTTCTCAGACTGTCTGTTTGAACGCGCCATCTTCGGACGTTACACTCTGTAACTCCAAATTTCTTTACGGCCTGACAGTTGTTAGACGCCTCTGCAGCATTTACAACAATCAACTTGAAGCTAGCGTCGTAACTCTGCCTCAGCTGTCTATTCATTTGTCCCACTTTGGATCCACTCTGCTCTTGTCCGCGACTCTCCATTTTTCTTCTCCCGTTGATGACCCCGGCCGCAGCGAGGTCACTGACTTTACAGAAAGCTGGCGCCCTCTGCTGTTGCGGTCGTGTAACGACGCCAGACAACTATCAGCATGTGTCAACCCTGATTATAAGACGACCCCACATTTTTACATTACTTTCAATGATAAAAAACCTCGTCCTATATTCGGGCCAATACGGTAATATCCACATGCTCCCTGTACTGGAACCCCATGTGAGTGACTTTCTGCCGCCTGGAGGACATTAGTGGCGTTGCAGCTATATTAGATTGAGAGTTAAGTTTCATTTTCTCAGTTGTTCTCCATGTGCTCAGCCATGAGGTCTGCTTGCTACATTTTCCTTTGGTTACTTCTATTTGGCAACGTATATAAGTATTATCATGTTTATTTGTAATTAAAAGGTAGTTTTTGAAAGCAGAAGGTTACCTCAACCTCTTCTCCAAGAGGTTGAGATTGCAAAGCAAAGTGACACTTTGCCAGGGTTAGCATACTTGGACACAGCCAGAGGTGTACACCCAATAGTAGAAAAGTTACCATACTCACTTCAAGAACGCTAGATGTCACAAGGCTCAAGGTACAAAAGAGAGTATGCTGTCTGTTTTCCCACACTCTCATTTTTCAAGGATTTTGTGTGTAGGGAAGCCGAGGAGAGGAACGACCCTAGCTTTAAGCTATCAAGTCTTTTAAATCCTCTACATAAAAAAGAGAAGCAAGGACAAATCAAGTCACCAGTGTTCGCTATCAAAACAAGTGTCTCTCAAGAAAAAACATCTTCAAATCCAGAAAGGGCAAAATGCAACCAGAATCTCGACAAGTGTCCCATTCATAACAACCCTCATCCCCTCAATAAGTGTAGAGCTTTCCTGAAAATGTCTCGTGAAGAGCGGATTAAGTCTCTTAAAGAAAACTCTGTGTGTTTCCGATGCTGCGCTTCAACATGTCATCAGGCGAAGAACTGCAAGGTCCCAGTGAAATGCACAGAATGTGGGAGTGAGAAACACGTTGCAGCTCTCCATCTAAATGTCTCAGACTCCACACAGATTCCATTGCCACCTTCTTCCACCACAGAGGACGGCGGGGAGGAAGAGGAAAGAGAGGATATTACTTCCAACTGCACTAAAATTTGTGGTAGTGGTAACAGTGGCAGGTCATGTTCAAAGATTCACCTGGTTAATGTGTATCCTGCTGGTCATCGAGAACATCTCAGGAGAATGTATGCTATTTTAGAGGACCAGAGCAACCTGTCATTGGCAAGAACCGAATTCTTTGACATGTTTAACGTACAAGGAACTGAGGCACCATATACTTTGGGTACGTGTATGGGAGTGACACAAGCCATTGGGAGAAGAGCCTATGGTTACAAAGTGGAATCCATTGATGGGACAACATGTCTACCACTTCCCACGCTCATCGAGTGCGACCAGCTCCCTAATAACAGAACAGAGATACCCACACCTGAAGCTGCTTATTACAACCAACACTTGAGGAAGATAGCAAAGGAATGACCTCCTCTTGATAACAGCTCCAACATCCTACTTCTGATCGGGAGAGATTTGATAAGTGCCCACAAAGTGCGGAAACAGATAAGTGGTTCAAACAGTGAACCATTCGCACAAAATCTTGACCTTGGATGGGTTGTCATTGGTGAAGTCTGCATCACTGGAAAGCATAGGCCTACTACAGGCAGTAGTATGAAAACATGCATTCTGGACAATGGAAGGCCTTCTCTGTTCTCGAAGTTTTGAGAATAAGATCAGAGTCAAGGACAACTACAACACCAGAGATCCTGATTGCACTTTAGGAAAAGCGGTCTTTCAGAAGACGGATCAAGACAATCAGTTAGCACTGTCGATAGAAGACAATATCTTCTTGGATATGATGGAAAAAGGATTCTCCCAAGATGATTCAAACAGCTGGGTGGCTCCTTTGCTGTTTCGTCAACCTCGTCGACGCCTTCCCAACAACCGGGAGTATGCAGTCAAACGATTCGCATCACTTCGGCGCACTCTTCAAAGAAAACCTGAGATGGAAAAACACTTCTTTGAGTTTTTGCAAAGGCTATTCGACAATGGTCACGCTGAGCTTGCACCACCTCTTGAAGAAGGCAAAGAATGTTGGTACTTGCCTACTTTTGGAGTCTATCACCCCAAAAAACTGGAGCAAATACGTGTTGTATTTGTTTCATCTGCACAATACGATGGAATATCCCTCAATGATGTTCTTTTGCAGGGCCCAGACCTTGGGAACAGCCTCCTCTGAGTTCTTCTAAGATTCAGGAGAGAGCCTGTAGCTGTTACTGCAGATATAGAACAGGTGTTCCACTGCTTTGTGGTCCAAGAGGATTGTCGTGATGTGCTTCACTTTCTGTGGTACCGGGCCAACAACCCAAACAATGAAGTGGTGGAGTATCGGATGAGAGTCCATATCTTTGGCAACAGTCTCTCTCCCGCGATTGCAATTTATGGGCTTAGGAAGGCAGCAAAGGAACAGGAACAGTTCTACGGGAACAAAGTAACACGTTTAATAGAAAGAGAATTCTACATGGACGATGCTCTACTGTCATTCTCTTCAGTAACAGAAGCCGTCAATGTTTTTGGGCAGGTTCAGGAAATGTTAACAATTTCTAACCTACGGCTACACAAGATAGCGTCGAACAGCATTGAAGTTATGAGCCATTTTCCTGCTGAGGATAGAGCCAAGGATATCAAGCACTTAGACCTCTTTGCAGATGAGCTTCCACAACAATGCAGCTTAGGTGTCATTTGGAACATTGTGTCTGACACCTTGACATTCAGAATTCCCGAAAGCCTGAAACCTTTCAAAAGACGCGGTGTTCTTTCCACCATAAATAGCTTGTTTGACCCTTTTGGCTTTCTAGCTCCCATCACTATCCAAGGAAGGATGATCCTAAGGGATCTTACAACTGAAGACATAGAGTGGGATGCTACCCTGCCTGGAACTAAGTTTGAAAAATGGAGGCACTGGCAGAAGTCCTTGTCTGTGTTACAGGAGCTGAGCATTCCACGTACATATGCCTTTTTTCCTGTTTCAACTGCTGAATGCAAAGAACTTTGTGTCTTCTCAGATGCATCTTTGAATGAAATCTCAGCTGTTGCATATCTAAGGCTTAAGCATCATGATGGTCACCATGAAGTAGGCTTCATCCTTGGAAAGGCAAAACTTGCTCCTCAACATGAACTCACCATTCCTAAACTAGAGTTGTGTGCAGCCCTGCTCGCCGTGGAACTGGCTGACGTGATTGTCAGTGAAATAGACCTTGAGCTGGATGAAGTCAGGTTTTTCACAGACAGTAAGGTAGTGTTGGGCTACATACACAACGAGAAATGCAGATTTTATGTTTTTGTGAGCAATAGAGTCCAACGAATCAGGCAATCATCACAACCTCAGCAATGGAGTTGTGTGCCCACAGAACTGAATCCAGCAGACTGTGGTTCAAGGTCTGTTGCAGCAAGCCAGCTAACCGACACATTTTGGCTCACTGGACCAAGTTTTCTCAAGGATCCCACAAGTATGAGGCTCGGTCAAGAGGAACTTCATGATCTCATTGACCCAAAGAAAGATGTTGAGATTCGTCCGAAGGGAACAAAAATGGCCACAAAGATTTCTGTACATGAGCTAAACTCTCACCGTTTTGAGCGTTTCTCTGATTGGAGATCACTTGTGAGAGCAGTTGCCAGACTAATTCACATTGCAAGTTGCTTTGTCAAGCAGCAACCAAAAAGTAGCTGTGCCGGCTGGCATTATTGTAAAGACATTTCTCCCATGGAAATTATCAAAGCAGATAATCTGGTCACGGGTGACGGAGATCAAGGCAGACATCTAACCGAAGGTGCCATACGTGCCAGTGGTATGTGGTTGGTGGGTGGAAAACGCACACTGAAATCCAAGTTCAGCCAATCACAGCTGCTCCTCGAATGTAACCAGCTCTCTCATTGGTTAGACAGCCATATTTGGGTGGACCTTGCCGAGCTGCACAGCTCCTGTCTAACCAATGAGAGAGCTGGTTACGTTCGAGGAGCAGCTGTGATTGGCTGAACTTGGATTTCAGTGTGCTCAGGGACCAGGAGGGTCACTCGAATGCTAAAAGGAGAGGGTAAACCATTTAGGAAATGCAATTGCAAAAAGGATTTGAAAATGAGAGCTGAAAAGAGAAAACGGATGTAGAAAAGGGAATAACTTTTTTAAATGTATGAAAAGGAAATATATTTACAATCTCATTTATTAATTGTGTTATTTAATTCTCAATTTTGAAATGGGATTTGAAAAACATTTTCAAATCACAGTATTTAATAATCAAATAATAAATACAATTTGCAATTCCTCTTTAGTATTTCAATTTAAAATGTGTAATTACAAAATGCTTTTCAAATTTGTCTTTTTTTTGTATGGATTAATTGTTGAATTTGAAATTGTATCTATCAATCCATATTTTTAATTCACAATTAAGCACTCCTCGTCAAAATGCTGTATTGCTTTTCCAATGACCCCCGTACTTTTCGATCAGGGGCCCTGCCAAGCAATTGAGGTCAGATCGCGGAACAAACTTTGTTGGCGCCTGTGGCGAACTGAAGCTGACCCAGCGAGATTCCCCTGATCCAGATGTGAAAGACTATCTCCTTGAACAAAAATGCTCCTGGGTGTTCAACCCGCCCCATGCGTCCCATATGGGAGGATCGTGGGAGCGCATGATTGGAGTTTCTTGTCGGATATTAGACTACTTGCTTCTGAACACTGTTCGGCCGAAGCTCTCGCATGATGTTTTAGTGACTCTCATGGCAGAGGTCTCAGCGATTGTGAATGCAAGACCTCTGAATCCTGTTTCAACAGACCCAGATGCTCCCCTGATTCTGACATCGTCGCTGATATTGACGCAAAAGACCGGTGTACCACCTCCTCTACCAGAGGAATTCACAGATTAAAAACGTACTAAAGAATCAGTGGAGAAGAGTCCAGGTCTTGGCAGACAACTTCTGGTCAAGATGGCGGAAAGAGTATCTGTGCACTCTGCAAAAGCGCCAAAAATGGCATTCTGTGAAGACAAATCTCAAGGAAGGGGATGTTGTCCCCCTGAAGGACAGCACAGCAAAGAGGAATGACTGGCCTATGGGGGTCATTGTGAAGTGCTACCCTAGTCAGGATGGCCTAGTAAGGAAGGTTGATGTCAAAATTATGCGACGTCAAGAAGTGAAGATCTTCTCCAGGCCATGCACCGGGGTTATTGTCCTCTTGACTCCCAGCAATATGGATATGTAAGTTGTGGCATATCTTAAAGACGCGAAGCGGGGAGTGTACTGGAACCCCATGTGAGTGACTTTCTGCCGCCTGGAGGACATTAGTGGCATTGCAACTATATCAGATTGAGAGTTAAGTTTCATTTTCTCAGTTGTTCTCCATGTGCTCAATCATGAGGTCTGCTTGCTATTTTTTCCTTTGGTTACTTCTATTTAGCAACGTATATAAGTATTATCATGTTTATTTGTAATTAAAAGGTAGTTTTTGAAAGCAGAATGTTATTTTGAGTATGCAAATAATTAACAGTAGTATTTTGTATAGCTTTATTGATTTATGTCATGGATGTTTTATGTTTTTCAGTTTTACATTCTTCTCATTAAAACCTGCTAAAGCTCATATGGACTGCTTCTTGGTGGATGAATGGGAGATTGTTTAGCTACCTGAATAACTGAGTATATGTTATACCGTGCTCAGTGAGGCCAGGACACTCCCACTAGGCAAGATTATAGCAACCAATAAGATTAGCTACCATACCTGTGCAGATGATACTCAGCTTTATATTACAATGTCACCAGGTGAATCTGAACCCATCTAAACCCTAAATAAATGCATTGAGCAAATCAATGGATGGATGTGCCATAACTTTCTCCAGCTGAACAGAAACAAAACTGAGGTAATTATTTTTGCACCTAAAGAGAAATGATTGAGTGTCAGCACACAGCTTCAGTTAATACAGCTAGAAACTATTAATTAGGCCCAAAATCTAGGTGTAGCAATGGACTCAGACCTGAACCTCCAGGGTCACATAAAGGCAATAACAAGCCTTCAGCCTTCTATCACCTGAAGAACATTTCTAAGATTAAAGGAGTAATGCCGCAACAGGACCTCGAAAAACTCATCAATTTGTTTATCTTTAGTCAGATTGATTACTGTGACAGCGTCCTCACAGGTCTGGCTAAAAAGTCAATTAGACAGGTGCAGCTGATCCAGAATGCTGCTGCCCGTGTCCTCACTAGAACTAGGAAAGTAAAGCACATCACCCCAGTTCTAAAGTCTTTACAGTAACTCCCTGTAATTCCAGTCTACTCAACATCTCTAGAATTAGAACCAAATATGGAGAAGCACCTTTCAGTTTCCATGCTCCTCTAATCTGGAACAAAGATCCAGACAACTGCAAAGCTACTGAAACTCTGAGTTCTTTTAAATCACAACTAAAAACTCTTCTGTTTAGAGCTACCTTTGAGTAATGTTTTCAGGTATCATATGTTTTGTGTCTGCTTCTTGCTTTATTGCTGTTTTTACTTTATATGCTTTTTCTGTGTTTTACTGCTATTAATTATTTTACCCCCTAATCATTTAAAGCACCTTGAATTACCTTGTTGTTGAAAATGTGCTATACAAATAAGATTGCCTTGCCATGCCTTGCCTTTATCGGGGATGTTATATATAAGCAATGCGTGGACTACTTTTCTCCCCCCACCATGCCTTCACTTACCTGCAGCCCTGGGTGTGATAGCTGTATCAAGCTCAGTCAGAAAATTTTTGAGATGGAACAGAGGATTTCAGCACTACACCAAATCGAGGTGTGCACGACGTGGACATTATCCTGGGCCGGATAATTCCCTACCAGCCCGATTAAACTGTGGAGAGGGGACTTGGGGTGTCAAATGCCCATGTAACTTCTGCTCCAGAGAAGGACCACTGGTTTCAGCAGGGGGCAGAGCCAGGGCCCAAATCAGTCCTGAAGTTGACTGCAGTTTGATAATAGTTTCAAACATCTAGCATTTTGACGCCCTGCTTGTATGCGATCCATTGCAAACACTACACACGGTGTTCGCGTTAACCAAATATTTTCCATATTCGTCCGTTTTTTTAGAACAGTGACGGACAATCTGAAGGCCACTTGTCATTTTGATATATTACAATTCAGACCCCTGACAATTTGGTGCAGTTACGCGGACATTTTTAACGCGGAGTACAAGTCACTGAATCAATAAATTTATAATAAAATGATTCCCATGAAGCCATCCGAGCATCATCTCAGATCGATTGTTACTTGTGCATCTGGTTAAAGATGCGCTTCAAAGAGCCAGGTGTCATAGCAACCAGCCGTACAAAAGAGTGCATGCTATGACATTTTCTGCTGCTGATGCGATATGAAGCTGGGTTCAGAGAGTCTTTCCAACTTCTGATCACTTCAGTCAGAGAAATGTTCCCTGTTTTCAAAACTTTACCTGAAGTGAAGCTTGTAGTTTCAGTCTCCAGTGTGGCAGCGGAGCGCAGATTCAGTTGTAAGACCTTTGATATATAATGCTTCATATTTTATGCACCTGGTGACACACAGAAGGAAAGAAAACTGTATAGATATTGATCTACCTTGAGTCATCATCTTTCTGTCTTAATGAGGTAAACTAATTAAAAATAAAAAATAAATATAAAAAAATCTAACTTTGTCTGTAGGTCACACCTGATGACTTAGAAATGCAGATTTTTTTTAAGTGTAGCTGACCTCTGGCTGTGTATTACACAAACCACTTCACAGTCCAGCCAGGACAAAGCCGATGTATGTTGCTGAGTTCAAAGATGTAATTGGTACAGGCTCAAGCAAATGCAGCATTTCAATATTTATAGTCATCATATCTTCCACTCCATGAAACACTTATTAATGTTCAGTAGTGCACATATGGTTATTTAATGTATTTGCATTTCACTAAAATGCATATATTTTAATGGACATAATGCAGCTGAAACAGATAGCCATAGTATCTCAAATGTTTCAATATTAACATTTTTTATATAACATTATAATCATTATGGCCTTACGTAAAAGTGTTTTGGGGGAGGTGTGGCTTAAGCTTTATTCTTTAATGTCATTTTTTAAATTACATTACTTTTACTTTTAAACTTTAAGTAGTTTTGAATCCAATACTTTTTTACTTTTACTTGAGTAAAAAACTTGACTTGATACTTCAACTTCTACATAAGTCTTTCTAAATCCTAGTATCTATACTTCTACTTGAGTATTGAAAGTGAATATTTTTGACACCTCTGGTCTTCACATATGGCCTGTCCACTAGTGTGTCCTCTGTTGTTGACTCCATCTTTGAAATACATTTGCCAACGAGGGAAATTCCTGGAAATTCTAGCTCCGCCTTTCGCGCTTTGGCTACACTCAGTTGCACCGTGACGAATGCCAGAGGGAGATTGTCTACTCGCGACGCGGCAGACGTCTGACTATATAACTAAATGCAATGTAGTTTTCTAAAGTAACCTCATCACTGGAAGGAACACTGGATGAAGTCATAGTACTGGAAGCCATGTTAACCTCGGAATGAGGGGGGTGAGAGGTGGGGCTAGAACGTAATATTCAGTTGGTTGTTTCACCGCTTGATGGAAGAAGTTCTTACACAATGTAGCTTTAACAACACCAGTTTTTTTCAGCGGGAGCTGTGAACTGTAAGTAAACGTCATCTAACGCCTTTGAGAAAAGTTTTAGAAAAGATACCTCCTATTGCTTTACCTGCTCCCTGTGATTTTATTGTCAATGATTTTAACAGTAGGCTCCAGTCCGCTCTCAACCAGCTTCCTCCGCTAAAAATTAAAAGTGCACTCTCAAAACTTCTATCGCCGTGGAGAAATGAAGACCTTAAAAAAGTGGCAGAAATGGAGGAAAAATAAAATAATGATAAACCATCAAATGCACAGAACTTCTCAAAGCATACAATAACGCAGTAAGAAATTCAAGTAATATATACTTTTCCAAAATCATTTCAGATCATGAAAATCATCCCAAAATTCTTTTTTCCACCATTGACAAAATATTTAACCTTGCTTCTAATGCATTTCCGAAAACCCCCTCAAACACTCTCTGTGAGTAGTTCGCAGACCATTTCAGTGGGAAGGTAGACACCATCAGATGTAATATTTTATCTTCTCAAAGGAAAATGGTTTTAGACAAATCTGAGTGTGTGTCTTTACCAGAGGAAACACTGGACAGTCTTGTCCTGGTAGAAACTGAGATTCTTTATAAAGTTTTCCCTCAGCTCGGCCCACCACATGTTTTTTGGACCCAATTCCAAATTCATTTTCCAACCCATTTGATGGATTTTTTTGAGATTAGCTTTTAACCTTGATGAATTGCTTCCTTCAGAGTGGGCTCTTGCCTGCCACCTTTAAAGGGGCAGTGGTAAGACCCCAGATAAAGAAGAGCGACTTAGATTTAAATGATTTTAACAACTTTCGACCGGTATCTAACTTACCGTTTTTTAAGCAAAATTTTGGAAAAGCTTGTTTTGATTAAACTTAATGATTTTATTAACATTCATAATGTCGTAGAGAAACTTCAGTCTGGTTTTAGGATGAACCACATCACTGAGACTGCCCTTTTGAAGATTTTAAATGACTTTAGATTTAACTATGATGCACACCGGGTGACGGTGTTGCCTCCACTGGATCTAAGCACTGCCTTTCATACAGTGGTCAACACTATTCTTTTAACCTGTTTAAAACAGATTTGGCTCTCTGGTGCTGTTCACAAATGGTTCACATCCTATCTCACAGACAGAATTTTTATGGTAAGATTAGAGGTGACCCCGAATAGTAGAAGATTCGATGCATCGATATGCAGAGCCTGATTCGACCACTGATCTCACAGTCAAATCTTCGCGGGTGAAATAAGCATCAGTCAAATCTTCGCGGGTGAAATGAGCATCATACCATTTTGGCAATATGGAGGTGTGCAATGTCTAATTGCACACAGAACTACTGGTTTTGTACGGTTATATTTATATACAGCCTGTAATTATGATAATGCTGTAAAAACAAATGTGAAAACAAAGAAGCGTTCAATAAATATTTTTAACGTATGTTTGTAGATAAATCTTACCACCCTTTGACGGATTTGAGTTTCACTTTCCCTGATCCGTGACAGACGAGGAGCATCTTGGCGGCAGGGATTATTTAACGATGTCTGGAATAACAAAATCTAAAGTAGGGATGTTCTTTGAAATGGTAAAAGATGATCCAAAAAAAGTAAAATGCAAGTTGTGTCAACAGCTCATGTCATGCCACTCATCAATAACAAACATGGCTTTCCACTTAAAACAGGTAAGTTTCTTACCAATAAAGACGGTTTACTGTTTCATATATAATGGTGTTTTTAATTTACGAATAGCAATATCAGGGACTTAAAATATATTTATATTTTTTCTAGATCCACCCATAGTATCAGACTGACGTTGGCAGTTTATCTAGTAGTAGTACCGGAGCTGCGCCAAAACAAACTCAAAGAAAGCTAGATTTGAGACCGCCATTGTCCGAGAAAAAGAAAAGAGAAATCATGGACAAAATTGCAGAGTTTATTGCACTCGACATGAGGCCAGTGAATGTTGTAGAAGGTGAAGGTTTTAAATAATTTATGCACACACTTGAGCCAGGATACAGAGTTCCCAAAAGAGGGGTGATTATGAATGCGGTGGATGCGAATTACGTGTCCATACGTGCAGAGGTTTACATGTTAATAAACAATTGCAAAGCAGCCAGCCTCGCCACAGATATTTGGACCTCGCTGTAAATGGAGGCATATCTTACAGTTACAGCCCCCTTTATTACTGAAGCATAGCAACTGGAAAATTTAGTGTTAGCAACAACAAAAAAATGGAGGAAAGTCATACAGCAGAACATATTTCACAAACACTGAAAGAAGACATTTCTGATTGGGACATTCCAGGTACTAAGATCGTTTTTGTTGTCCATGACAATGCAACGAATATGGTTGCATGCACCAATCAACTGGCCCAAGAACCATCGTGGGAAACTGTACAGGGAGTCCATTGTGCTGGGCATACACTGCAACTGTGCATTAACAGCACATTAAAGAAAGATCCTGTGTCGCACTGTTGCTGCTGCAAGGCACCTTGTTTCACACTTCAAAAAAAGCACAAAAGCCACCACAGCCCTTGCAGAAAAACAAAGAGAACTGAATGTTGCAGAGCATAAATGGAATTATGTCTATCTTATGCTCGATCGCCTGTTAGAACAAAGGGGTGCAGTTTCAGCTCTGTTGACGGTAAGTATCAGCAAACGGTCCGACCGTGATCTAGAGCTCACAACATCACAGTGGATAATGGCAGAGGACATAGTCAATGTCTGCCACTGTTCCGATGCTTATGAACATTAAGAAACAACACTTGGTGGTACATGAAGATGACAGCGCTGTTACTCAGACCCTCAAGATTACCCTGACCGAGGAGATGAACAGACGATTGGAGCTTAAAGGCCCTCTTTTGGAGAGCAGTATTTATATCAAGGCTGCAATTCTTGACCCATCTTTTAAGAAGCGTTCTTTTTTCACTGATGATGAGCAAAGAAATGAGGTGTATAATGTGGTGGAAAATCTGGCTGAAGGTTTCAGCTGCCAGGCCAGTACAGGAGGTTGGTGATAACATAATGCTGTTGTCCAGTGATGAAGAGGAGCAACAGCCAGGGGACAGTGAGATGAGGGCTTATTTAAAGGACACTACAAAAAGCAGTACAGGACCACTGGAATGGTGGCAAAAGAACGAGGAGAGATACCCAAAGCTGTCCAGGGCCGTAAAGAGATTTCACAGCATCCCATCTACTTCCACACTATCAGAAAGAATTTTCTTCCAGGCTGGATTTATTAGTAGTAAAATCAGGAGCACACTGCTGCCGGCCAACTTTGACAAGTTGGTTTTCCTCGCACACAATTTGAAGAGACTAAAACGCACACAAGCAGAGTGAAAGACTTTAATTGGCTGTGAACATGCTTAGCTAAAAAACTGCCAGTTTAGCGTTTATTGCTGTTTCGGCAGTTAAAAACAGAAGGTTCACAATTCTGGCTAAACTTTTCCTAATTTAATAAAAGATTTAATAAGGAGAGAGAGACAGGATGGGTCCAGTCTCTGAGTGGTAATGCTAACATAGGCTAACGTTCAAAACAGTATGTTAGCTATGCTAAGTGCTAATGTGATCATAATGGTAACCTGAAAAACGCAATCCAACTCCAAACTCGCCACCGGGCCGGTATGTCTTATAGTTTTATACCCAAACCCACGGGGCGTGTCTGTGAGACCATGATTACTGTGACACAGTCGATGTACTGCTCTCCACCAATCACAAAATTCAAATGTAGTAGCCACGGTTCAAAAAGTGTAGAATTAAATGTAAAAAAATCCCCAGAAACTGAAAGATTGCATTGGTAAAGACCCATTTATACAGTTTAGAAGCAAAAAAAAGTTGTTTTGGGGTTTAGTCACTCTTTAAATACTTGCATTCATGTTGACAAACACTAAGTTCATGTTACTTAAAAATGTGTTTTATTGTGACCAAAATAATACTTCACCATACTTGAAATATCATGTTACATAAACTTATATACTTACATTCATGTTGATTATTAAGCTCATGTTACTTAGAAATGTGTTTTATTATGACCAAAAAGCTACTTCAACATACTCAAAACATTGCTTTGAATTAACGTAATTCTGCCAGCAGTTGGCTTAACTTAAAATTTTTCGTCAAAAATCTTATCATATTTTTTTGTTTCCCCAATGTTTTATTTTTTAGAGTGTGACTACTTAGTGTCATGCCCCTCTCAAACCATTAACACACACATACATGATTTGACTATCAGTCGACTATGAAAAGATTCGACAATTCTGATTCGAATGTGTAAATCCTTAGTCAGGGACACCCCTAGGTAAGGTTAGATACCTGGTCCTCTAAGGTTACACACGCATGTGGTGTGCCCCAGGGTCCAATTTTAGGCCCAGTGCTTTTTAACCTTTATATGCTACCTCTTGGCAGTGTCATCAGAAGACATGGTGTTAACTTTAACAGTTAGGCTGTTGATACACATTTGTACATATCTGTGTCTCCCGATGAGACACACCGAATGGATACACTTTTTAACTGCATTTTATACATCAAATCCTGGATGACAGAAAAGTTTTTCCAGCTCAACCACGACAAAACTGAAGTTTTGGTCATCTGTCCTTAGGCTTAGAGAGAAAGAAACTTTTACGAAAACTACAATCACTGTCATTTAATTTTTCTTTACAAGTGAAGAACCAGGGTGTGATTTTATCCTTAACATTAAAAATATTACTAAAAAGAAAGAGAAATTTGCAAGAATCTGCCCCATTCTCTCTCGGGCCAACATGGAGACACTGATGCATGCTGTTATCACCAGTAGAATTGATTACTGAACTTCCCTGCTTTCCGGTCTTCCCAAAAAGAGCATCTCAGGTTTGCAACTTCTACAAAATTCACCAGCTTATGTCCTGACGAAGACCAGGAGGCAGGAGCAAATTACACCTTTCTTAAATTCATTGCATTGGCTCCCCATATGTTTTAGGATTAATTTCAAGGTTCTTTTATTGGTTTTTAAGTGTCTTAATGGTCTTGGGCCTTCTTATGTTTCAGAACTACTTTCAACATGTGAACCTTTGCGGACTCTCTGCTCCTCTGGCAGCCGTCTCCTTGTCATCCCTAAAGTCATGTTTTGAAGAGCATTCTCAAGACTCACCTTTTTAGCCTATCTTTTCACAGATTTTTATTTATTATTGTCTGTTTAATTGCCCTGAATGTTATATTTGCTTATTTATTATCAATATTTTACTACTTTGTCATATCATATTTATCCAATCTTTATTTTCATATTTTAATAACCCGTTTAAATTCCGAGGGCCCGCGGGCGGGCGCAGCCCATTTCCTAGTTTAAATCCACCAATTTTCTGACTTCTAACTTTTATGAACCTATACATGTTTTATATCATTGGAAAGCTAAGAGTCTTGTGATTCCAATTATGCCTGGCGTTTAAGGATACAATCATAACTGAAGACACAGTGAGCGCTTTTGCCAACACAAACGTTCTCCTGATGGAGGTTTAAAAAAATGGAACTCACCACTTTGTAGTCCAATAAACGTGACAAAACCGATCCATTTCGAACAAAAATGGTATTTGTACATCAATAAGGGTCCGATTAAAGTCCTCCGATAAAGTTATTAGACCAGGACAACAGCAAAACCAATAGAAAATGTAAAACAAACAATGAAAATGCGCTCCCGAAATGTCTGGCCATTTTTGTAGTCTTTACGGCTTTGTTTCCGAGTCATTCGCTTCCACTTCCGCCTACAAAGGTCACTGAGCATGCCCAGAAGGAAAAAAAATAAAAAATAAAAATAATTCATCCGGTGTTTTCCTTACGTAGGGTACATCTCCAACCAATGGCGCATGGATGGAAAGTCACGTTATGGTAAGTAACTCGAACCAATTGCGGTCCAGAACTCTGATGATTGACGCATCAAATAGCCAATGTAATGCTGTAAACGCAGATATATAACATGACCGGGCGGACTTGTTCGCAGCCATTGTATATGACGTGCGTAAAATGTCTTATTCATGAAGAATTACGCACAGTGCGTACCAGTAAGATATTGTTTCAGCACCATGTCCAAACACCCTTTATGATCAAAATACAGCATTGAAGGAAGCCGTGGAGCTTTATATGGTAAGATGAAGTTATGATTCTGATGATATTTTTAATTCAGTGAGGACTACGGCATTTACCCAGGAGATGGCGCATATGGCACACTTTTGACCACCTTTGACCTGTAGTTATAAAAATGTGTGCAGAACACTCATTTTTTGGTTTATTGCTGTCAAACTTGGTGTGGATGAAGGTAATACTTCAGACTTTAGACCCACAGTGTATATTAGGTCACCACCTCTTTTTAAAGCCATTTTTACAGCATGTATTTAAATAAAATAAATATTCGGACACAAATAAAATAATTTTTTGGGGATTTAAAATTAATATTGCTTGATAACAATAGCAGTCAGAGATATTAACACAGTTCTGGGATACATTTTAGAGTGTTTGCTTTCCAAAGAGACCCCAGCCATGTCTCTACTCAAAATGGTTCAAGAACAGCTTTAAGTTCATTTTGGGTATGCGTTTAAAAAAAATGTAGGGCGGAAATTGCAGGAACTTATTAACCTATTTTAATCTTCCTTCCAGTGTTTTTCTCTCTTATCCCTTTGCCTCGGTAGCGGTGGTTGGCTGTGGCTGCCTGGGTGCTCTCCAGATAGTACTTGGGTGGAGGTGAGTGTCTCCGCCTTGCCTCCTCTGGGTGCCCCGTGTCAGTGGCTTGGCAGCTGCTGTTGATGTGCTGCTGCCGGTGCAGATGGCTCCTTTGATGGTGTTTCCTTACCTTACCGGGCTCATCTGTACTCGGCCCAATGTCCTTTTTATTGTTGCTCTTGAGTTTGTGTATGCATGGGGTTTGGGTTGGGGGGGGGGTGGGGTTTGGGTTGGGGGGGTGGGGTGTAGTTGTGATCATGGGAGGGATGGGAATATGGTTTCTGTGGGGTCATTTTAATCTGTAAAGCAGTTTGAGTTGCAATGTTTGTATGAAAAGCACTTTATAAATGAAGTTTGATTGATTGATTGATTGATTGATTGGTTATATATTTGTCTATTATTTATTCATGTAGTTATTTATTTCATAATGTTTAATTTAATTATTTATTTTTGAGCAGTTTTGCATTCCATAGAAAACAGGTCATTCTCTTATACTGTTGTATTATATTTTCAAAGAGGCCTTTCTGACTTCTTTGAAGTATGAAATATGTGTGTAAGATCTTCCTAGGGAAATAATAATTTTCAACCTGGGTTCACTTCTGTACAAGTCCTTTTCTCTGCTTCTGCCCTTTGCCAAGCGATGCATGTTTAAAACAGTGGATCTATATATCATCCATATGAAAGATGTGCGTCATGTATGTGTGTGTCACATTACTGAGGAACAATACTGCATTTTCAAATAATGTAAATGTGAGGAAATTAGTAAGGTACGTAAGCTAATTTCTCCAAGTCTAGCTCTGAAGATAATTATTAGGCTCGTTACTGTTTCCATGTCAGCATTAACTATGTCTTGTAGAATATTAGAGCCATATTCTAGGTTAGCCATAGAAGGATTAGCTATTTGCAGCTGAAGTACTCCCTCTGTCTGAGATCTACTCGTTAGGAAAAAAACCAGCCTGGCTAGATAAAAATGATTCAGAATTCATGTCAGAATCGGGTCAAAGTTGGTTTCCTTTTACTAAATCCAACAAATTAATGTGAAACTCAGATCTTTGTGTTAGCCTTTATTAATAAATTTTACCCTAGCCATGTACTGTCTGACCTTTTGACTCTGTATAATGTAGGTGGAATATATGAAGAAGAAAAAGAAACACTTTTGTAAAATCATGCTTTTCAAAAAATTTTAAACCTATTTTATATTGCATTGAAAATGTGTTTTTTTTAAATTGTTTTTTCTACATGTAGGCTGTTTTTGTTTTTATGCATCTCTTGCAAGTGTTGAAATGCAGCCCAGGTTTTTTCTATATGGTTTGTGTTTCTTCTAGAGCACCTTTTTTAAATTTAGGTCTTAGTTTTAAAGCATATTTACTCCCAATACCTGTACATCAGTGGATGGATGTGGCTTTAGTGTATAGCCCTTTGAGAGGTCAGCATGACCAGAAAAGACAAGAGTAGCAGAAAGAAAGTATAAAAGAAATCACAATATAATTTCTGCCTTCGGGGAAATATTCTTCAGACTCAGATCAACCGAGTAAACTGAGTAGCTATGTGTTTAAATTTCAGTAACAAAGCTAGTGAAAGAAGAATAACATTTCAATTTTTTTCTGGGGAAAAATTTAGAAAAAAAGTAAAACACTTTTAGATCCTTAGTGTTTTTACTCAAGATATAAACAAGTGTTTCTTGGTCATAAGTGTTGCATTGGATCTATGTCACTACTCTCTACTTGTATTAGTCCGTAGGTTTCCGCTGTAAAACAAGGGAATCTACAAACATAAGTTAAGTGTAAACCATGTGTCCATCATAAGATGAACTTACTTGGTAAAGTTGTTTTTATTATTTATTTTTTATATTTTAGTTAGTGTACAGTTTCAACTGAATATCTGATGCTATGTCACATTGTTTTCAACAAATGTCTTAGCTTTTAAATTTATTCATTCGATACCTAAGAATGAAGTGATTTAGGATATAAAGTTCAGTGTTGTAATGTTTCCTTAGAGCGAATCAGAAGATGTTTTACTATTATTTGTCTTTTTTGTTGTTAGGTATTCAAATTGGAAAATGTAAATTTAATTTTGCGATAACGATCTATTTCAGTTTGGACTATTTAGTTTAACACTCATTAAAATTAGTCAGTTTGGAAGTTGCTGGGCTCTTCTTCCATCACCTTTCTTAAATAGATAACTTGATCTCTGACTAAAAACAGAGTAGCCTTTGTAGCAGAGCACAAGTCATCTTCCCCATTTTCTCAACACATGCATGCCTTCTGGTAAGTCTTTTAATATTTAATATAACACTAAAAACTCTTTTATAAACAGCTTGTTTTTTCATTGATAAAGCACAAATTGTACTCAATTAGAAATCTAAATGCCCAAAGAGAAATAGTACAAAGAGATGAACCTGTTTATTTAACATTTCTGCGAATTTTTAAAGATTGTTAAGAAACCATATTCTCAATCTACTTTCTAAATATTTCTTCTAAAGTTTAAGATAAATATCTCCCAGTGTTTCCTCCAAATAACACCTTGATGAGTGAGGCAGAGAGTAGCAAGTAAATGACAGAGAATATTACATTTCTTAATAGACAGAACATGAAGTGCTTTTATATTGGTAAGTGTAGGTGTCTTTGTAATGACACAGCTAGCTAAGTAGTGTAATAGAGTATAAGATGTCGGAGGTACATATAGTTTATTTGGTTTGGAAACAACCCAAAATCATTCGATACTAGGCTTAATTGGTGAGATTTCTGAATGGTCCATTTAATGAAGCCACAGCTAATGTGAACAGACTGTTGTAAATTAATAATAGCCTACACTCCACAAACATTGCCAGCTAATAAATCTAACACACCAAGCTTAAAACAATCATGAGAAATAAAATCAACATAAGAAATAATACTCTCACACTCCCACAGATATTAGAAGAAATTATTAGAAATTATCAAAAATTAGCAAATTAGAAATGATAGTAAATTGATTTCTAAATTATATAAATTATTAACTAAAACAGACACTTTAATATATGTACCACAATTTAAATGGGATCAAGATATATCCACCTCTCTTACCTCACAATACTGGACTGACATATGTAATAATATATTTGCAATGACAACAAACAGTAATTTACAACTAATTCAATATAAGATCATTCATAGAACTCATATCACTCAATATAAAAAAAAATAAAATGGAACTTGCAACTACTGACATCTGCTCACAGTGCACAATGGGTGTTTCTGACTATTATTATCATGCAGTTTGGGTATGTACACCAGTTCACAACTTTTGTACAATAGTAACACAAAAACTTTCAGATATTCTGAGCTGTAGAATCCCTCTCTCTCCGCCTCTATGCCTGCTGGGAGACTTACAAATAATACCTTTACAAACCAAATACAAGGACAGTTTACTAATTTCTCTAGCTATCACCAAGAAAACAATTCTACAAAACTGGAAATCCAAAAATACTTTTGAGCCTCTTTCAAACAGGCCATGAAAAACGCTAATTTTCCGGACTCTGTCTACCCTTTACTGGTAATTTTATGGATGAAGACCTAGTAACAAGGGCGGACTTTTCGACTTTACTAAGAATAACAACTTTCCAAAAAGGTGACATACCGTCCTTTAGGGAAAACTGGAAACCACTCCTCAACTATTTCAACTTCTACCCAAACTGAGGCTGATGCCAAGCACATTCATGCAGACTCTTACACATTTTTCCCAATTTCTACTCACATTTCTATTAAAGAAGAAACAACACTATAACATTACTATCATACTATTGATAATACTATACTATATATAGTATAATACTATATTATAATATGATAACAATACTACCATTCATTTAAAACAAGATGCATACTCTGACTAATTAGTTATGGTGTATATGGTTAGAACAAATACTTAATTACATCACAAACATCAATTATGTTTCTCAACAATTCACTATTATTATTATTAGTGATGATGAGGATGGTAGTAATGGCAATTATTATTATTATTATTATTATTATTATTATTATTATTATTATTATTATTATTATTATTATTATTATTATTATTATTATTATTATTATTATTATTGTTGTTGTAGTTAATATTATTATTGTCATTGGTATTATTATTATTATTATTATTCTTATTATTATTATTATTATTATTATTATTCTTATTATTATTAATAATAATAATAATAATAATAATATGAGAAACATTACTACTACTTTAAGGATTATTGTAATATAATTATATATATATATATATGTATATATATTACTGTTATTGTTATCGTGTATTTATTTGACTTTTCATTATTCATTTATTTAACCTTTAACCTATTTTATACTTGCTGACATTATTATTACTATTTTATCTCTCATCATAGGATTCCAATTTTTACTGCAATGATGCCATTACAGCTGTTATTATTATTATTATTATTATTATTATTATTATTATTATTATTATTATTATTATTATTATTATTATTATTATTATTATTATTACTGTTATGAATAGTATTACTAAAGTAATGGAATGGATTGTACAGAGTTTTGTCGTGTCTCCGACCTACTATCCGATAGACATAATGGTTCGCTGGACAGGTATTTTTTCGGGGGGGTGCTCTGGGCTAGGCTTGGACGGTTGCAGTACTAGAATGTATTTTTTTATGTATCTAATTAGTTATTCTATATATTTTTTTAAAAACAATAAAAAAACACATATAGAGTACGGCATGCTTGGTGCGTGACTGCTGACAGGAGTTAGTTAGTATGAGGTTGGCAGAGGTCAGAATTTCACTCGGGCCTTGGCACCAACCGCCTACCCCTGGGTCGGTGTTTCATGCCATGTCTCATTTTAATGCAACATACTAGATTAGGAACATTGTCACTTTAACTAGGTTAGGGTGGTGGCAGCCTGTCTGTGATGGTGGGAGTTGCCGGGGTACTTGGGGGGTTCTGGGCTCTGCGGCATCTTCCCTTGTTGATGTGTGGCATGTTCTGAGCACCTCCCACGGATTGTGGTTAGCAGGGCAGAGACGAGACAAAACATGACATAACAAAACACAACACAACACAATTGGATACTAATGGTAATTATTTACTATTGCATTTAGATATTTATTATATATTATGATGATGGTGGGAATAATTATTATTATAATTATTGATATTATCATTTTTGTTGTTATTATTTTTATCATTATCATTGTTATTACTATTGTTAGTTTGCAGCTTACATACTGGCTAGCTTTCATTTCCGATTACATGGCATAAGGATCGCTCAGGAGACTTGAATCCTAGACTACGAGTCCAAGTGAAGTCTCGAGTTTTTGTTGTTGCACCTTGTGTAAAACATGAGTCCAAGTCTCAAACTCAAGTCACTATTTTAGTTCAGTTGTGAATATTTCTAAAAACGGTTATAATTTTCTTTATTCTGTAGTTCGTCACGATTGCAATTAATGCTTTGCTATGTTGACCGCAGCTTCAAGCAAAGATGCACTGATCAGCAGGGAACAACAATTCACCTTGACAAAGAGATTGCAGTAAGCCTCTGGAAAAGTAAAATTTTAAATTCCATAGACAATATTCTGCACAACAGCTTGATTCCTAAAAATAGAGAAAGGACAAAGAAAAACAATTCTTACCTTGCCTCAAGTTAATGTTACTTTTCTGGCATAAAACCTGATGTTGAGCTGCATCTCAGAACAAGAAGTGCATAAAAACAAAGTCAGAGACAGAAGGAGACATAGCTTGTATTGCCCAGAGCATCCGCTGTAAGCAGAAGGCAAATGTGTGCACCCTGATTGCAATTCAGGGCTGTTGTTGTTTTGTGTACTTTACTGTGGTTTTTGCTGTGACTGGAGCATATGGCTCAGCTTAGTCAACTAACGTATCTTGCTGCCCTTCTTATTAAACTTCACCAAATGGACTTTTTCTTTTACATACACATAATAGTGAATACAACTCATTTAATAACCATCAGATTATTTTTAAAACACACAAGAGAGTGGTGACATTTACTTAAAAGACTCACCTGGCATTTACTCCGGTCACATGGGGAGTCTGTTGAATGGTGAGCCAGATGGTGCGTCCAATTGTCAGAACTGAATTTCTTAATTTTATTTAAGCAATGCATGTGTGACCGCCGTAAGTGGGTTTTCCAATCTAATATGGTTGTGACGGAAATGAAATGCTATTCCAGCAAGTTTTTGAACACATGTAAATTACAGAATCCCAAGCCACTGTGTTGCATCCATCCAAGTCTTTGTCTGGTTTTTATGATGGAAATCATGTGCAAATGGATTTTTGCAAAGCTAAGACAACCCAATGGTTTCCAAACAACCACACTCTCCTTTCCAATTTTCTTTTTTTATCCGTCTAATTTTTTTCCCCTCTGTTCATGGCTGTGGATGATGAGTATGTCCACCGTGTATCAGACTATGAACTACAGATGCATCTCAGTCAGGCATTGCAATCCTCTAAGGAGGTGTAAATTTTAAAAAAGGAGTGGAAACCTGACTTTTCCTTGCAATGTTAGACACAGACGAGATGGGGAAAAACAACAAAAAAGGAAAGAAGACGAGGACAAACACAGGAGAAATGCGTTGGTGAGGGTTTTGATGGTAAGTGGAAAAGATTTGAGCAGGTGAGGCTGAGCACTTGAAACGAGGCGGAAATTAATTTAGTCAGGAGTGGGCTGTCAGAAACGCTGATAATAGCAAGAGGTGAGATGATGATAGCCTTGATGTGGGAGGGCTTACTCTGGGCTGTCATGGCACAGTCCTGCACACATACACATTCAAATGCAGACTAGGTGTCTTCAGGCTGAGATCTTACAAACGAGCTAACAAATTCTACCAGACGGCCTCACGAAAGCACATAAAAAGATAAAAAAACCGTTTAATGCATTTGCAGCATCCACACAAATGAGTGTAGCTCCGATGTCTTTTTGAAAAAAGGGATTTTCCGTTATATTCCCCATTCCACAGATGTTATATCTAGTGGCAAAGAGAACTCACATTAAAAGAGAGATCCAGCAGATAGCACACCAACTTTTCCATTTGCTGTGGAGCCCACAAAGCCCCACTCTGGGGGGGGGTATACCTCACAGCAACGCATCATGACTGAGGAGGAGGAAGAAGAGCATCAAAAGGTAAGGCCTTAAGGTAGATATTGCAGAAAAAGTAATCTTAAGACTAACGTTTTTACGTTTACCTTTACCACAAAGCATATTATGTTTATTTGTTCTCTATTATCTTTTTTGCTTTACCCTCAACAGTCAAGACAGATACAACATACGGTTTCTGGAAGACACGTTTTGTCACTTATCCTGCTTGGGTTCTACTTTTTTTGCCCTCCACAGGATTTTGTTGAGTGAAGGATGGAAGCAGAAGAGATGGTATCTAGTTTTCCACATCATTAGTAATAGGCATGGTGTGATGTAATGTTGCGTCTCTAATGCCCGCAGCCAGTCATCTTCACAAATGATGTTGAATCACTTCTGTGGGGGGTCTGCTGTTCCCTCTAGTGATGGCGGTATCGGTCTATGGTCATGTTGTTTGTCATCGACGCATTTAAGGAAAAGCACTTAGACAGTAATTATTGCACAGGCACAGTGACGCTACTGAAGTGCTTTACTGGTCCCGTAGTAGGCAACTGTCACCCACCACGCCGGAAATGCCAGTTTATTCTCAGATTCATCTGTTTAGTATCCACTTTTGTTTCCCTGGTGTAGAGGCTTTGTTGTCAGCATTTAACCTTACTGTTTTTGTCTGGTCCTTATCTGTCCTTGTTCAGGGAGGCTTGACAAGAGGGCCATTAACTTGTCAGCTCTTCTCAGTGTATTATTTGACTTTTCCCTGGCTTTTTTGCTCCTTTATACTTTGAATTTTGCTGATATGTCTATTGCCTGAAGGACTTAATGTTTTTCAACAGATCCATTGCGTCCAACTTTCATTGATTTATTTTTTATAATCCTTATTATTCTGTGCAACTTCACTCGACCTTGCAAAAGGTGAAGGGAACACCATAGACAGATCATTGGTGGACCACAGGACAAAAACAGGAAAAAATAAAAAAAATCGAGACCCACGTATCCAGCTCTTTAACATTTAATTAGCTTCTTTGTTCAAACATAAGAATTGACTTCCAGGGATTCCTCTGCCCACAAAGCCTTGCAAAAATATTAACAGCCCTTGAACCTTTTCACATGTTTTGACACTCCAACCATCATTTTCAATATATTTTATCAGGATTTATTGGCACAGAATTTTAAAGTGGAATGAAACAACATGAGGACAGATCATAAAATCAAAGAGTATGGCACAACCACAAACCTGCCAAAACACGACTGTCCACCTAAACTGATACGGACAGCAATATAAGAGGCCCACTGTAGCTCTGGCCACTGAAAGAAAATACAGTCAACAAAAATATAAACGCAACACCTTTGTTTCTGCTTCCATTTTTCATGAGATGGACTTAAAGATCTAAAATTCATTCCAGATACACAATATTACCATTTCTCTCAAACATCGTTTACAAATCAGTCTAAATGTGTGATAGTGAGCACTTCTGCTTTGCTGAGATAATCCATCCCACCTCACAGGTGTGCCACATCAAGATGCTGATCTTACATCATGATTAGTGCACAGGTGTACCTTATACTGCCCACAATAAAAGGCCACGCTGGAATGTGCAGTTTTGTCTCACAGCAAAATGCCACAGATGCCACAAGCATTGAGGGAACGTGCAATTGGCATGCTGACAGCAGGAATGTCAACCAGATCTGTTGCATTGAATGTTCATTTCTCCACCATAAGCCGTCTCCAAAGGCGTTTCAGAGAATATGGCAGTACATCCAACCGGCCTCACAACCACAGACCACGTGTAACCACACCAGCCCAGGACCTCCACATCCAGCAGGTTCACCTCCAAGATCGTCTGAGACCAGCCACTCAGACAGCTGCTGAAACAATTGGTTTGCATAACCAAACAATTTCTGCACAAACTGTCAGAAACCGTCTCAGGGAAGCTCAACTGCATGCTCGTCGTCCTCATCGGGGTCTTGACCTGACTCCAGCTCGTCGCCGTAACAGACTTGAGTGGGCAAATGCTCACATTCGATGGCGTCTGGCACGTTGGAGAGGTGTTCTCTTCACGGATGAATCTCGGTTTTACATTGTTCAGGGCAGATGGCAGACAGGGTGTGTGGCGTCGTGTGGGTGAGCGCTTTGCTGATGTCAATGTTGTGGATCGAGTGGCCCATGGTGGTGGTGGGGTTATGGTATAGGCAGGCACAGGTGCATTTTATTGATGGCATTTTGAATACACAGAGATACCGTGATGAGATCCTGAGGCCCATTGTTGTGCCATACATCCATGAACATCACCTCATGTTTCAGCAAGATAATGCACGGCCCCATGTTGCAAGGATCTGTACACAATTCTTGGAAGCTGAAAATGTCCCAGTTCCTGCATGGCCAGCATACTCACCGGACCTGTCACTCATTGAGCATGTTTGGGATGTGCTTGACCGGCGTATACGACAGCGTGTACCAGTTCCCACAAATATCCAACAACTTCGCACAGCCATTAAAGAGGAGTGGACCAACATTCCACAGGCCACAATTGACAATCTGATAAACTCTATGCGAAGAAGATGTGTTGCACTGCATGAGGCAAATGGTGGTCACACCAGATACTGACCGGTTCTGAGTCCCCAGACCCCCAATAAAGCAAAAAACTGCACATTCCAGGGTAGCCTTTTATTGTGGGCAGTATAAGGTACACCTGTGCACTAATCATGATGTCAGATCAGCATCTTGATGTGGCACACCTGTGAGGTGGGATGGATTATCTCAGCAAAGCAGAAGTGCTCACTATCACACATTTAGACTGATTTGTGAACAATGTTTGAGAGAAATGGTAATATTGTGTATCTGGAAGGAATTTTAGATCTTTAAGTCCATCTCATGAAAAATGGAAGCAGAAACAAAGGTGTTGCGTTCATATTTTTGTTGAGTGTATGTTAGAGTCTGCAAAGACTTGAATCAGAGGTACCTTCCAGTGTCTAGGATAATGACATATAGATCAAGTCCAGCTGTAAATCCAATTGAAAAACTGTAACAAGACATGAAAATTGATTGTCATAGACATTCCAGTCTGGCTGACCTTAAAGACCTCATGACACGAAGTTGACATTTTTAAACATAACATAAAATAAAGAAATCTGAAACCAATGGACTATGTCAAAGTCATAAACACGCCTTGTATAATCCTACTGAGAGCAAAAAACTGCTGTGGTGACTAGCATTTTAGCACTGTATTGCTGCGCACTGAACAAGCCGAAAGCTGGAAGTGACGTTAGCGAGAGAACGCATTCTGTTTGTTGACACATTTGACAGTGGCTTTTCAGCTGTGACTGGGACCGCTATTTTCTATTTTTGACAAAGAAAGGTGATCACAATCCCTTCGCGTTGTGTTGGGGGATTTTGCTCAAATACACACAAGGACGGTGTTGGTTTATTTAAGTTTCCCAAAGACCCAGAGTTACTGTCTAAGTGGGTGAAACAGGTTAGACACACCATGAGAAGTGGGCTCCCTTCTCCTCTTCTCTCCTCTGTTCGGAACTCTTTGAGCAAAATGTATTTTGATTACTATGATAAAGGACTCCCTGGGTTGTTTAGTTCAACACAAGCGTGTGTTGCTGTCGGCAGCTGTGCCTACAGTGTTCCACAGGAGTGTGACAGCGTGGGGCGGCGGTACCGGTGGTGGTGCTTAGGACTGCGATGCGACACTGACAGCGACACTGACAGCATCAGCATCCCTAATCCTACAAGCTGGACTTCCACTGATTGCCCAGTTAGATCTAGTGTTTCCAAAAGTATAGGCTCATTTTAGCCGGGGATGCCAGGGACATGTCTCCACCACTTTTCTAAACCTGATGCGGAATTTCTTACCAGCGCAGATTTAACATCCACTTGTGCTCCCAGCACAATTTCCACATAATCAGTATCTGAACGGACTATTATTTAAATTACTCCATTGCACTCTCATACAGTCATGGTTTCTTTCTGCGCAGATGCTGCAGCATTCTTTGCAGTGGATACATCAAGGTTTTAAAAGACTAGTCCGTATGCACACACGTTCAGAGCAGAGTCCTGCAGTGCCGCTGGTACCAAGATGGAAAAATACATCAATTAAATTTCATGGGTCTGGCTGAAGTTTCTTTACTGCAGGTTAGAAAATATTAATTTAATACTTTTGTTTTTTTACGACTCCTAAAGAGAATGGTGTTGATATATTTTGTTTTTGTGGAGAGAGCATGCCAGAATATTCTCCCAGCTCTGCGCTGACAGCAGAATGTTCCCGCTATCCTGCGCTGCCAGAGAGATTTATCTGCGACTGAATTTGTGATTCAGGAACAGAGAGCGCAGATAAAGTCAGGGACTGTGGACAATATTTTATTTCTGCACAGAGATCTCTGCACTAAATTAATTTCAGATGTACAATGTTTCAAAGAAATAAAAGGGACATGATTCATTGTAATATAATTTACAGTCACTTGGGGATTGTGTTATTTTCTGTCTTTGATCGTTTTTTTAAAACTGTAGTAGCCTAATGGAAAAATTATAAAGGCCGTTGTTAAAGTGCAGTAGGAAAATTGAGTGAGAAAATGAAGCAGGACATCACACAAAAGTTCACTTTCTGACGGGTGGATCAACCTCTCCACTACTCAATCAGGTAGTGTGTGCATTCACAAAAAGGAATAGGCCTACCATCTGAAGAGTGTGTGTGTGATGAGCTTTTGACGTCAGTTTATTATGACGCAACCTCTATTCATCAGTCAGTACAATAATCAGAAACACCTGTGGACACGTAAACTAACAGATGTCCTTCATTGTGAAAGTTTACAAATTATTCCACTGACCACTTGATGCAGACGCACAGTCATTTTCAACTTTACGCACAGAGTTTAATAAATGGAATCAATCAAAAAAGATTATTATGAGAGCATCAGAGCATCATTATCTCAGACCTGGACACCGTACTCAATGTAACGCTATTTCCTCCTGCTGAGGCAATAAGAAAATTGAGAGAGAAGTGGCGCTTGTTATCCCAGTGTGCGACCGGAGCGGATTCAGCCTCTCTTATGCACAAGCAGGTGAACAATTCACGTCTATAGACCATGAGAAAGTTGTGAGACTGCAGGTAAAATATTCATATTTAGTAAATATTTAAATCTGCTTCATGTGTGATGGCACCATGGAGATTGTTTGATCAGATTGTTCGGGCTGAATATTAACTAAAATGAATGAAGAATTAAATAATATTGAATGTTTCAGATTTTTTCAAAATTTAAAAAAACTGATCAAGACAGAAAATAACGGGATCCCTGATTAAATGTAAATTATAGTAGAATTAATAATTTATCTTTTATTGCTTTGGAATGTTCCATCTGCCCCATTGCAGGACTCTGAACTGTTAAAGTTTCCCCGCACAGAAAAACGGCAATGGTTGTAAAGGAAACGCTTCTTATTATTGCGGATATAGCCTATAGCCAACGGCTGAATAATTATAGGCTAGCCTATATGAATAATCAATAATTGTCCCCAGCAGTTTTAAAAACAAAATGACGCCGTTGTCCAGAAGAGACAGGTACATATTCAAAGCAGTTTTGCTATAATAATGAATAATTCAAACTCTATTTAGTGAGTCTGACAAAGAAATTAAACAACAAACGTGTTTCACCTGAAACTAATAAATTGGTACGATAATCATAAAAGAGGAATTGTAATGAAGTAAGTCTTAGGCTACTTGCTTTGTTGTTTGCCTTGAATGTTTGCCAACAATATGATTTTATTTTTCCGATATCAGTCTCAGACCTTATAAATAAGTACGTCTGGATTAGTTTAGTATTATTAGTTTTAAAACTGATTTGCCATATTTACATTATGTAGGCTAATGTTTATTTTTCAGGTCACTTCTAAAATCACTACACGTTAATATTATTATGCTCATTTATATCATTTTGTTAATTATTTGAAAAGAAAAGAAGCCACAGTGTTTCTAATACTTACCAATCTGTGTTTCCCTGACTTCACTTCTCCCGCTGTCACTTCTCCCGCTAGCTTCTCTGACCCGCTTTCTTTTATCCATCTCAGTCGTTGTGTACAGCTCGTATGTATGGTTTGATGCCACCACCACCTCTAGAAGCACCAGAACCGGCTGCATTTTCCACCTCTAAAACAATAACAAGGCTAAAACTGGAGGAAGAATCTTCCGAGTCTTCAAATATGAGCGCCTCCATCATGCCTGACCGCGGAGTTTTCAGACTGTCCAGCCTGAGCGTTTCTGTCGCTGACGTCACATGGAGACGTAGTTTTGAAGCAGCTGTTAAGCTAATATTTTTGAAACTATAATTGTCGCGTAAAATCAAGTCTGTTCGGCTCATAAATTTACACAACCACATACTTTGACAAGATGCATTATATCATAATACATTTTCATGAAGTCAGCTTCGTGTCATGAGCTCTTTAAGCTATTAAGCAAGGAGTGAGCAAATATTTCAGTCTCAAACTAGACAAAGTAATGACTCAGCACGATTTTTCAGACTTTCATTTGTAAATCTGTCTTTTTTTTATCTATCCCTTTGTTTCACTCTTTAAAATTATGCACTACTTTCGTATTTATTTATATTTTAAAAGCTCTAATTTATGTGTGAAAAAGTACAAGGGGTATGAATGCATTTACAAAGACTTATAATTTTTTTCATGTAACTATGCTTACTGCTTTTAGTATTTCCTTTTTTTATTTTAAGGAGACATTTCTAAAATTTGTAAGTCCAAGAGGAATTTGGGAAGCGACAGTGGTCTGGGTGCTGAGGGTGATATGTATACTAAAACACTCTGTTTCAAAGTCAAACTTTTAAGCAAGCTAAAGGGGGACACCTTTCAACTTTGAAGACAGATAAATTGTCAGGAGGTTTTATTTTATGTGAATCATCCATTCCCTTTTGATCACACAACAAAACCTTATAATAAACCTTAAAGACAGAGCCTCTTAACAGAAGAAAGATTTTCAACAGTTAACTTCTACAAAATGTGTACCAATTTATGTTGTTAATAACAACACTACACATTACACCATGTGGATGGTTGACTTTATATGATTGAAATCTTTAAGAGTTCAAGGTAGGAGTACATGGGGACACTGCTAGATGCACTTTTGAGAGCCATTTTCCAATAAGTCACCCAATCTATTTATTGAGAAACATACCTCTATTGTTTGGGGTTATCGTTTCCAGTAAAACTGGTTTGGCTTCATTTTAGTCGCTCAGAGTCTTTATTAGTTTCTTGAAAGTGGCAATTACCCTTTAAAGGTCAAACAGGCAATCAGGGCACTTCCCCCCACACTGACGCGTTTTAATGACCCTGCTGTGGCACACACTGATCTCATGATGATGAATCTTTGTGAGAGATACTTACTGTTGCCTTCACAATCAGCTTCAAGGTTTGCACTTGTAAGGCATAAGGCAGGAATGTGACAGTGGAATAATGTATCCTGATTGTATTCACGTTCATTGTGCTTATCAGTAACAACAAGGTTTTTTTTTTTTTTATAATAATAATTTGAAATGTGCTAACAGTGGCATAATCAGCTTCAGCATAGTCAGTTTCCTTCAGCATTCAGTTTTTATGATCCTCTAATCTGAAACAAACATTCGAAAGACTGTAAAACAGCTGAAAGACTGAGTTCATTTAAATCAAGGTTAAAACACAATTTGTTTAGAGTTACTATTGATTATAGTTATTGATATTAACAATTAGAATACATTATTTATTACTTTTTACTATTTTGCCACTGTAATATAATCCTTCTTTTTTGCTTATTGTGTTTGAACTGCCTTACTGCTGAAATGTGCAAATAAACTTGACTTGCATTACATCATGTCTTTCATTATCTATTAAGTATTGGCCACTGTGGCTAAGTGACATTAGCTTTGTGAAGAAATAATTTTAAAATACATGAAAATAAAAATCAGATTTAGATTAGATTAAAAATTAACTAGATGTTCCACAGTTGCATGTATATTTTTAAGACATTCATATTGATTCTTATAAAATAAGCACATGCCTACCACAGGGGAGATCTGTTTAAAATGTCCTATTTATATTGTAAGAAAAAGGATAAGAATCTGTGGAGGGAGCTAAAGGTTAGGGTGATGGCAAGGAGGCCTTCCATCCTTAAAGACTTAAATCATCAAAATACCAGTGAGGAGACATGTATAAAAGTGGTCAATAATTATAAGCAGCATTTGGTTGCTGTAATGCCAATGACAATGTTTCCATTGTTAATTGAGAAGTGTGCAATGATATTTAACAAGCGATATTATTTTTAAAAAAGTGAACAAAACCGATTTTGTGTTTTATAATATGTTCTCCATTTACATTTGTATTACCTTTAGAGAGAATCCTGTCTTACTCCCAATAAGAAATAAAATGTGAGGTTGAACAAAACAATTTTAAAATCTAAGTCTGCCAGGGGTATGAATACGTTTGGGCTTAAAGCTGCTATACTGAATCTGCAGAACAAGCTAGCTTTTTAACATAAACACAGTCACATAACTCTCCCCCCTCCTATCAACTATCATCCTTAGACCATGGCCCCCTGATTTAGGGACGCGCATTGCTACAATAATAAAGAGAGCACAAAACATCAGTCACAGTTTCCGTGAAGTAATACGGCGACACTTCTTTTGTTTACCCTGACTTCAAATGCTGTTTTTCTTTTTGGAACTCTGGTAGTTTGTCCTAAAGTTGAAGTGGTAGGAGCTAGCTGTTTCTCCTTCTCTGATATTATTGAAGGGAGAACCTCTCACACCAGTGGTATTCTGTTGCAAAATGTAGGAGTGCTTAACGAGGGGAGAAGCCAAGTAAATGCAGACGTGCACTTGTCCGGTAAGACAGACAACCGGATGGTCCAATTCTTGGTTTCAAACAGAGCTATGTTATTAGCTGAGGTTTTTAGACAAATGCGACAGAACCACTTATTTTATTTTTTTTATCTCTACAAACTTGCACTTGGTGCACTTGGTACCAGGACATCTTAGGCCACAGCTCGATGATTGACTTGGTTGTGGTTTCATCTGATCTGCGGCCGCATGTTTTGAACACTCGGGTAAGGAGAGGGGCAGAGCTGTCCACTGACCACTACCTGGTGGTGAGTCGGCTTTGGTAGTGGGGGAGGATGCCAGACAGACCTGCCAGGCCTAAACGTGTTATGAGGGTCTGCAGGGAACGTCTGGCAGAGTCTTCTGTCAGAAGGAGTTTCAACTGTCATCTCCGGCAGAACTTCGAACATGTCCTGGGGGAGGCGGGGGACATTGAGTCAGAGTGGGCCAGGTTCTGTGCCTCCTATCGGGTCTTTTTGGCTTGTGGGACCCCTGAAGCAGCTGATAGATACCGGCAGGCCAAGCAGATGGTCGCTGAGGCAAAAACCTGCGTGGGAGGAGTTTGGAAAGGCCATTGATGACGACTTCAGTGCGGCTTCAAGGCGATTCTGGTCCACCATCTGGCATCTCGGGGGGAGGGGGGGGGGGGGGGGTCTGCCATCAACACTGTTTACATTTTGGGTCGGTGGCTGGAATACTTTGAAGACCTCCTCAATCCTACCAGTGCACCTTTCAATCTGGAAGCAGAGTCTGGGGACTTGGGTCGGGCTCTGCAATCTCTGTTGCCAAAGTCACTGAGGTGCTTAAAAAGCTCCTTGGTGGAAAGGCTCCGGGGGTGGATAAGATTCGCCCTGAGTTCCTTATAGACCCACTCTGATCATCTTTTTGAGCTATTTTAAAGTGTTCTCAGTGGTCTTTTGAAGAGGCTATATGCAATTTTCTGAAATTTCAACTCGCGACTGATACCTGTGGCCAAAAAATGGAACTGCTCTTCCTTTGTGCTCGCTCTCGCAGCGCGCGCTTGTACGCCGGACGCTCTCAATCTTCGATCTTTTTCGGGCACTTGTCAAGGGCTTAACTTTTTTAGTCTTATGTGGAGTTACTGTTGGTGTCAAAGTTCTCCTTGGTCTCTTCTGTGTATTCGCACAATCCATTGAACTGCTTGCGAGTGCTGTCTAGCGGTGGTGGCAGAGTGATCTGAAACATTTAACATGAACGCGCTTGATGTCATATCCGCAGACAGCGTGGGAAAATCCGAGCCGACTGAAAATAAAAAAATTTGGATACAGGCTTATAGGTGCACCCACTGTGAGCTGTCAAGGTGTTGGTATGCTCATCAGGAGATGTTTGAGTTATAAATGGTCAAATAAAAAGACTATTGTTATGTTTATTTAGGGGAAAAAGTTGCATATAGCCCCTTTAAATTGTTATTATGCCGTTTTTAGCCAAAATCACAAAACCTGCGCCATTTTCTTGGACATAGCTTGAGAAGAGCGGCAGTAGCTCATTAGCAATTCGCCTCTGTGTTGTGGGCGGAACCACTGACGCGGAGGAGCCCTCCGTCCACCCCCCCCAGCAATGGCTTCTGTGTGTGCATCTGACCCTGCTTCTGTATAAAATTTAACAAAAATAAAAAGATTTAAAAAAATACAGTGTAAAATGCATTACTTTATAATATAATCTACATCACTTTAACACAACAGCATGCAGCACTGGCTGTTGACCCATAAATAGCTGACGTAATGCTAGCAAACAAGCGGATGGTTGAATTAGCTCCCGACAGAAAAAATAAACTTACCGGTAAAGATATACAGGTCCTTCTAAAAAAATTAGCATATTGTGATAAAGTTCATTCTTTTCCATAATTTAATGATAAAAATTAAACTTTCATATATTTTAGATTCATTGCACAACAACTGAAATATTTCAGGTCTTTTATTGTTTTAAAACTGATGATTTTGGCATACAGCTCATGAAAACCCAAAATTCCAATCTCAAAAAATTAGCATATCATGAAAAGGTTCTCTAAACGAGCTATTAACCCAATCATCTGAATCAACTAATTAACTCTAAACACCTGCAAAAGATTCCTGAGTCTTTTAAAAACTCCCAGCCTGGTTCATTACTCAAAACCGCAATCATGGTTAAGACTGCCGACCTGACTGCTGCCCAGAAGGCCATCATTGACACCATCAAGCAAGAGGGTAAGACACAGAAAGAAATTTCTGAACGAATAGACTGTTCCCAGAGTGCTGTATCAAGGCACATCAGTGGGAAGTCTGTGGGAAGGAAAAAGTGTGGCAGAAAACGCTGCATAACGAGAAGAGGTGACCGGACCCTGAGGAAAATTGTGGAGAAGGACCGATTCCAGACCTTGGGGGACCTGCGGAAGCAGTGGACTGAGTCTGGAGTAGAAACATCCAGAGCCACCGTGCACAGGTGTGTGCAGGAAATGAGCTACAGGTGCCGCATTCACCAGGTCAAGCCACTTTTGAACCAGAAACAGTGGCAGAAGCGACCTGACCTGGGCTACAGAGAAGCAGCACTGTACTGTATAAAAAAAGTGTCCAAAGTACTTTTTTTGGATGAAAGCAAATTTTGCATGTCATTCGGAAATCAAGGTGCCAGAGTCTGGAGGAAGACTGGGGAGAAGGAAATGCCAAAATGCCTGAAGTCCAGTGTCCCACAGTCAGTGATGGTCTGGGGTGCCATGTCAGCTGCTGGTGTTGGTCCACTGTGTTTTATCAAGGGCAGGGTTAATGCAGCTTGCTATCAGGAGATTTTGGAGCACTTCATGCTTCCATCTGCTGAAAAGCTTTATGGAGTTGAAGATTTCATTTTTCAGCACGACCTGACACCTGCTCACAGTGCCAAAACCACTGGTAAATGGTTTACTGACCATGGTATTAATGTGCTCAATTGGCCTGCCAACTCTCCTGACCTGAACCCCATAGAGAATCTGTGGGATATTGTGAAGAGGAAGTTGAGAGACGCAAGACCCAACACTCTGGATGAGCTTAAGGCCGCTATTGAAGCATCCTGGGCCTCCATAACACCTCAGCAGTGCCACATGCTGATTGCCTCCATGCCACGCCGCACTGAAGCAGTCATTTCTGCAAAAGGATTCCCGACCAAGTATTGAGTGCATAACTGAACATAATTATTAGAAGGTTAACTTTTTTTGTATTAAAAACACATTTCTTTTAATGGTCGGATGAAATATGCTAATTTTTTGAGATAGGAATTTTGGGTTTTCATGAGCTGTATGCCAAAATCATCAGTTTTAAAACAATAAGACCTGAAATATTTCAGTTGGTGTGCAATGAATCTAAAATATATGAAAGTTTAATTTTTATCATTACATTATGGAAAATAATTAACTTTATCACAATATGCTAATTTTTTTAGAAGGACCTGTAGGCTGTCTACTTGATGGTGTCTTGATAGAGGGCACTGCACCCGACTTCAAAAGTAGTTCACTAGCCAGTTGTTGAAACAGTCTTCTCTGAAATGTTCTGCAAACCGATGGTTTTTAATCTTGCTGTGACCAAGAAACTTAATCCATTTCTCTCTCACTGCAGATGATTTTGGTAAAGTATGAAAGCTAATAATATCATCCTTAGCATTGGAACCCGCTACACCACACAGGTGTTGATCCACCATCATTTCTCTACTCCTCAGAACCTGAGCGGGCGGGGCAGAGCGGCGCAGGAGCTTGTTGCTGTCTAAAACGCACTCTCTTTTAGAGGGCCTTTTAACGTCTGCTACTGATTCATTGCGATTTGAAATTAGAAATACTCAGAAATGCAATTTTGAGCTTAATTTTCTTAAGACATATCCTCTGGCATCAGAAAAATGCCACAAGAACATGTTAACAACACAAGAAACACGATTTTCATTGGAGTGGGTCTTTAAAGCTCTGGATGTTCTGGGGCTTTGTTGGTTACGCATTGTTGCATAGAAATCGGGGGCAGTTCCCTTGCATTGCCAGACCGGGGCAGACCTGTGTCTTCAGAAACTTCTGAAGAGACAGGTGGCGCCCTCAACAATCATTTGGATCAATGACTACCTGATAAACAGACCACAGTTTGTGAAACTGAAGAATTGTGTGTCAAACCTGGTGGTCAGCAGCACAGGAGCACCACAGGGGACTGCTCTCTCACCATTCCTTTTCACTCTGTACACCTCAGACTTCCAGTACAAATCAGAGACCTTTCATCTGCAGAAATATTCAGATGACTCTGCAATTGTCGGGTGAATCAGAGATGGACAAGAAGCTGAATATAGAAAGCTGCTGGACCGCTTTGTGACATGGTGTGGAAACAATGGTCTTACTTTGAATGTGAATAAAACAAAGGAGAGGATTGTAGATTTCAGAAGAAACAGGGATAATCCAAACACTGTTTCCATCATGGGAGAAGAAGTTGAGGTGGTTGAGGAGTATAAATACCTCTGAGTTCACCTTGACAACAGACTGGACTGGAGACTCCACTGTGAAACCGTCTACAAGAAGGGACAGAGCAGACTGTACTTCTTGAGGAAGCTTAGGTCCTTCAAGGTTTGCAGCAAGAGGCTGCAAATGTTCTACA
Source organism: Valencia hispanica (assembly GCA_963556495.2). Taxonomy (NCBI): domain Eukaryota; kingdom Metazoa; phylum Chordata; class Actinopteri; order Cyprinodontiformes; family Valenciidae; genus Valencia; species Valencia hispanica. Next base: position 33,437,648 of record OY747712.1, read on the forward strand.
AGTCTGTTGTGGAGAGTGTAATCTCTTTAGCCATCATCTGTTGGGGTAGCAGCATCAGAGCCATGGACTTAAAAAGGCTCAACAACCTGATGAAGAAGGCTGGTTCTGTTCTTGGCACTACTGTGGAACCACTGGAGAGGATGATCCAAAGAAGGATTCTTCATAAAATCAAAAAAAATTATGGACAACCCTGAGCATCTTCTTCATGAGACGGTCATACAACAACAGAGTGTCTTCAGTTGGAGGCTTGTTGAATTTCGCTGTAACACAGACCACTACAGGAAATCCTTCCTGCCCACAGCCATCATTATCTACAACAACTCCTTAAAGAATTAATTATATGAGCTACAACAACACTTAATTTCCCTCTGGGATCAATAAAGTATTTTTGAACTTGAATTGAATGGGAGTTCGCCCAACCGGACTACATGTGTTTTGTGGACTTGGAGAAGGCTTTCAACCGTGCCCCTTGGGGAGTCCTGTTGGGGTACTCCTGGAGTATTGGGTACCGAGCCCCTTGATATGGGCTGTTAGATCTCTGTACAACCGAGTAAGAGTGAGCGATTTTTGTCTGGTTTAAATAACCATGAATAATTATGATCAATAATTTAATATTAATATAATTATTGATTCAATTCAATTCAGTTTATTTATATAGTGCCAATTCACAACAGATGTCATCTCAAGGCACTTAACAAGAAGTCATTTCAATACATTTATACAAACATTCCAATCAGTTAAAAAGTTTCCTATTTAAGGAATCCCAGCAGATTGCGTCAGTCATTGGCGTGAGGTTGGGCAGACTTTCTAACCACAGCAATCCTTCAGCAATCCCTCATACTGAGCAAGCATGTAGCGACAGTGGAGAGGAAAAACTCCCCTTTAACAGGAAGAAACCTCCAACAGAACCAGGCTCAGTAGGAGCGGCCATCTGCCACGACCGTCTGGGGGTTTGAGAAGACAGCGCAGAGACAGAAGGAACTGAATATCCGATATAAGAGTACTCTCTATGTTACAGAAAGTAAAAAGTTGATAACCGGACACAGTGGATGTTCACCCACTGGGAGCACAATCCCAGTCGATGCCCCCCGTCCAACAGGGCATTCCAGCCAAGCAGGATACCAGACCAGGTATATCTTCTATGGAGAGAAAAACACTGAGAGAAAACAAAGTTAACAGTCGAAATAATGTACTGTAGAATGTACTGTAATACAACTGGAGAGTCGTAGGAGAAAAGGAAGTAGCAGAGTGAAGAACATTGGTAAGTCTGTCCTCCAGCAGTCTAAGCCTATAGCAGCATAACTACAGAGCTAGCTCAGGATGACCTAAGCCACTCTAACTATAAGCTTTATCAAAAAGGAAAGTTTTAAGCCTGGCCTTGAAAGTAAACAGAGTGTCTGCCTCACGGACTAAAGCTGGGAGCTGGTTCCACAGGAGAGGAGCCTGATAACTAAAAGATCTGCTTCCCATTCTACTTTTAGAAATCCTAGGAACTACAAGTAAACCTGCAGTCTGAGAGCAAAGTGCTCTCTTGGGAACATATGAAACAATTAGATCTCTGATGTATGATGTAGCTTGATTATTAAGGGCTTTGTATGTAAGAAGAAGGATCTTAAATTCTATTCTGGATTTAACAGGGAGCCAATGAAGGGAAGCTAAAACAGGAGAAATGTGATCTTTCTGTTTTAATATTCATCAGAACTCTTGCTGCCGCATTTTGGATCAACTGAAGGCTTTTAATGGCATTTTGTGGACTACCTGATAGTAAAGAATTACAGTAGTCCAGCCTTGAGGTAACAAATGCATGGACTAGTTTCTCAGCATCACTCCTGGACAGGATGTTTCTAATTTTAGCAATATTCCAGAGGTGAAAGAAGGAAATCCGAGAAAACTGTTTAACCGTGCCCCTTGGGGAGTTCTGTTGGGGGAACTCCTGGAGTATTGGGTACCAAGCGCCTTGATATGGGCTTTTAGATCTTTGTACAACCGGGTAAGAGTTTGGTTTGCATTGCTGGTGTTGTGACACAGAGTGAGCGATTTTTGTCTGGTTTACATAACCATGAATAATTATGATCAATAATTTAATATTAATATAATTATTGATGAAGTTCAAGTTTAATCTATTAATATTAGGGGTACCACTTCTGTATTAGAAGCCCAGATATCCAGTCTCTTCTTGAAGGTATAAGTTCACACACCGTGTACAATAATTGTATGCACACACCAAGTAATCACAGAAAACTTCTCTTTAAGCTAAGGGGAATATATTAAGAAAATAGATCAACCTTACAGCAAAACATTTCATCAATAATTTCCATCTATTCTAAAGCTTGGACCTAACTACTACAGATCTTAGAATACCAATAATATGTGAAAATTAAACAACACAATTAACACAAAGGGCATCAGGGACAAACAGAAAGCTCCCCTTTTGCAGGGGAGGGGAGGTGAGGTTTTATTCAGAAAAGGAGGTGGCCCTCACTCCAGGGGGCTCCAGTAAGAGATAGCATGTGGGACAAAGGGTTGTAAACTTAGCTCTTGGCCAAGATGGAGGACAGCACATGGAGTGTAAGGAGACAAAGTGCCATAAAACTAGCTTTGGCTAAAATGGGGCAGAGCACATGGTGTGAACTGTTCACGTGGAAGTCCACAGCTTTAACTAACAGACAAAGAACAATGGAGTTAACCTTTCAGCTAACAGACCAGCGAACGCAGGTCGGACCGAGCCCGGCTCTGCCGACTAGGTGATCAGAGAGCAAGAGACAGAGAGTAGAATGAGGAAAAGAGAGAGAAAGAGTGGAATCCGCTCAGGATAAAAACCAGTTTAAAACACAGCAAATAATACAGCTCACAAACGTATGCATGCGGCAACGCAAAATGAGCCAGCAGGTTCAGCGCTTAAAAGCACTTTAAACCAACAATGAACGAGATCTAATTCGTTAAGAACTTTATTTTCCGTATTTATCTGCCCAGACACAAGATTAGGTTGAATGAAGAGGTTGAGTCCTATTTTGCTTTGAGGGAGATCCAGTCAACAAAGAGAGGAGCAAAAGGTGTCCGTAGTTGAACAAAAAGGAGATCTGGGAACCTGGCACAGGATTTTGGGACTGTGTGTCCCAACTGGAGGCCCGGCGGCTTGCATGTCGACGTCGTAACAAACTATCTTGAAACAGTCCAGATATAACCCAAGCTGGATGCATAGACAGCAGTGGGCACTTCGAAACTTTAAAATGAGAGTTCTCCCCGGTCCAGCGGGTCAGAACCAAAAAGAATCTTCACCGATGAGACCTCCTCTCTATAGGAGAAGTTTCTGCGGTGAACGATTTGAAATGGCCGCCGCCACCATTCTTATAGCCCTTTGGCCGTGATGTCATCACCACCATTGATGGCCACGTACCAATGGGAGCGTGTTGGGGTCACAGCTAGGAATGCTGGGAAGTGCAGTCTGCTCAGTCCATCTGGGGAAAATGGCTTTCTGCCGTTCAACAGTCTGTTCAGCTCATTTGTGGAAAATGGATCCCAACACCTGCAATATGTTGGGCTCGTTTCTGGTGAGAGTTGGACTCCGGCAAGGTTGCCCTTGGTCACGATTCTGTTCTTAACTTTTATGGACAGGATTTCTAGGCGCAGCCAAGGTGATGAGGGGATCCGTTTCGGTGGCCTCAGGATTGAGTATCTGCTTCTTGCAGATGATGTGGTCCTGTTGGCTTCATCGGAACGTGATCTGCAGCTTTCACTGGAGCGGTTTGCAGCCAAGTGTGAAGCGACTGGAATGAGAATCAGCACCTCCAAATCTGTGACCATGGTTTTGAGCTGGAAAAGGGTAGAGGGCCTTCTCCGGATCAGGGACGAGGTCCGTCCCCAAGTGGAGGAGTTTAAGTATCTGGGGGTCTTGTTCACGAATTAGGGAAAAATGAGAGAGGAGAAATGAGGGAGATCGATAGGCGGACGGGTAAGGCGTCTACAGTGATGCGGGCGCTGTACCAGTCTGTCGTGGTGAAGAAAGAGCTGAGCCGAAAGGCGAGGCTTTTAATTTACCGATCAATCTACGTTCCTACCATGGATGGATGGATGGATGGATGGATGGATGGATGGATGGATGGATGGATGGATGGATGGATGGATGGATGGATGGATGGATGGATGGATGGATGGATGGATGGATAGAAATATTTATAGCTATACTATGTTAAAACATTGTTAAAAGGCCTCCATTTTTTTTTGCTTGTTTTGAAGATTTGCCATAGCAGCTTTAAAGCTGCTGTCTGGAGTACTTGAGGACTCAATGAGGAGATAGAGAATTTTTATATCCCACTAACAAGGCCCCTCCTAAAACATCCCTCCCCCTCACTCTCCCTCTAGTCCCACCTCAACAATTGTGCACACGCATCACCTGTGTTGTCACAGCAGGTCAAAGAGGAAAGCAGCAAGCTTTATTCAGCATCACCCGGATAATATTTTGTTATGGACATTTCAGAGGTGAGCAACTGCTCCATGACTGACACTCTTTTCCAATATGGGGACTGTAAACAGGAGCAACCTGTGTGTGACAAATTTCACAGGTTTGCGTGATGCGCATGTAAGTTGATGTACAGCCAACAACGCGGAAACACGAATTCTACGTGCTAAAAAGATTTGCAGTGTCAAATGCATAGTTTATGGGAGGAAGGTGGATGTTGTGGAGCAATAGCCTTTTATCATAGTATTGAACCTCACTATAATTTTAAAGATTTATAAAAGTTTGATACAAAAATATATTCTCCAGACTGCAGCTTTAACTGTACTTTTCAATAAGATGACATTCCCTTAGTAAAAATCACTTTTTTATTTATCTTATTTGATGTTCTAATTGAACTTTTGATTATATAAGCTGTAAGTGATAATCAATACAATTAACACAAACCCTTGTCATACATTACAGTGTTTTTAATGACACAATATATAATATATTTTTGAACGCAATTACAGGAATAAATGAAATAATAAAATATTCTAATTTACTGATATGAACCTGTAAACCCTGCAGGAACAAAAGTTACACAAGCATGAAAAAAGATCATGTTAATAAGTTTGTTCTTCAGGTAACTTTACCATATTTGCCACTAACCAAAGGTCCAACATTTATTTTAAAACTTATAATCTCCCATTTTCCTAATCAACACACGTTGAGCAGGATATACAACTGTACAGTAATTGAACTGCAAGGCCGTTCATTTATAATTCATGATGGAATACTGATGTGAAAGACTTGTATAAATACGCCACAGTGCGAGCGCTCAGGTGCAATACTATTCCCCAATGTTGATCTCAAAAGAACAAAAGGTTCAGTTCAGCTTGTGCTCTTTATTTTTCGTGGTGGTGGTGGTGGGGGGGGGGGTTAATCAGCTTTCAGAAGACCAGCTAGCATTCTTGTTGCAAACATAATCAGAGTAAGAGATGGGTGCACGTATCCACCCACACAGATGGGTAAGTACACATGCACTCAAAGGAGGAATTTTACATGGGCATGAGCAAACTAAATGAGCACACACACCCACACTCATTCCAATCAGCAGGCTTGTCAGGAGTGACAGGTCTGTAATCAGCAGGTAATAATGGGAACCCCAAAACAGGAGAGGATGGAGGAGAGGAGCTGTCACAAGGTCCTTCAGAGCTGCGCAGGGGGGAGGGAATATAAGTGCTGAATCTGAATTGGATCTTAAAGTTTAAATGAGAGCCTGTCAGCACCAGGTGCTTGCTGAATGCCACCCCCTACCCCACCTCACGCTCACACATACACACTCTTTTTTGACTCATCTCACACCACCTGGCCCACGCCATCCAAACACAGCGGGGTTTCTCCTACTCAACTTCTCTCGCTCCAAGGATGAAGAGCATTTACCCTTCATTGGGCTCTTTTTTCCTTGAACAAGCGTTAAAGATCTGTCTACACTGAAAACATTCGCTGATTGGAGCAAGGACCCATGCCGAGTGCACTTGCAGACCAATATGGATATGCCAAGGCATCGTCTGCAATTATGGGCAGGAAACATGAAATGTGGTAATCAGAAAATCAGAGGTGCAGTGATGCAGCTGCTTTGCCATAAACTCCAATACTCACACATTGGAAAGAAACATTAAAGTCAGAAGTTATAGGTAGCACAAGTCAGTATGTCTCAGCTGTTCATTTAACCCCATTAAACTATAAACTGTTAGATATCAGAGCCTTTTTCAAAAGACTGCTATGTAGATGCTGTGTAAAGAGTGGGATTAAAAAGCTGAAATCTTTAGAGGTGAACAAAAAAGTTAATTGACTGAAGGTAATAAAGTTTTTAAGACTTAGTGAGTTTAAATATCGACAGTATGTAATATCAATAAGAATTTGGATAAATAGGACTCATCTAATTACCATTTTTAGTGAATTTGGATCTCTACTGCAACTTTAAATGCAAGTGTTTCTGAGAAATTAAAAGTTTTTTTTGCTTCATATTGGTAAGAAAACACTGATATTCCCTGGAAATAGAATATTTACCAAATTAAGTTAAAGAAGAGTCTGCCTGTAGGTCACAAGACAAGGTTTCTTCCTATTAGTGCATATTAAATGACGCATGATCTAAACTAAAATATTTTAAAAGAGAGAGTCTATATTAACATTGTGTATAAACGCACAAAGCATGAAGAACCTGAACAACTACAAAGTAAAATCTGAAAGTAATCGATTGAGAGAACTTTACATGCATTTACATTATTTTCAGAACACATATTCTGGTTTTATTTCAGAATTTATGTGGGATCTAAAACCTTGGTTTCAGTAAATCTGCCTTTTACAATCCATCTGTATATTTCAGTGTATGTGTGCATAAACTGAATTGTGTGTGTGTCTGGAACAGTTAAATTGATTGTGGCTGGACAGGAGGCAGGCATGCAGGCGTGTGGTGGTACCCAAGGGGGCAGGACAGTGCTGAGAGAGCAATACTTCACCAGCACTCCATGTACACACACATCTAAACTTAGTCACATAGACTCTGACCATTAAGATTTACTCCAGTCACACAGTCCATTGATCTGAGACAGAACAGAGGTGAAGGTAAAGGAGAGAGAAAGACAACCTTAGAGGACAATAGAAAGGCAGAGACAGAAAAGTCTTGACCTTAAGCTTAACCTCAAAACAACATTTGAGACATAGAGGATGATGTCACCTCAGGGTTTTCTCTGGTATCTCCCAATCAGACACTGATGCAATATTTTAAACCCATTACAGCATGTATTGATATGCATACTAAAAACACTTATCTATTCTACAATATGGCATAGATTGAATTTCTTAGCTTGACAAAACATTTTAGTCTTATAATGGATACAGCTTTTATAGTTTATGAATGTTCAACTGATGGATAATTCTTGGCCTGCGTGTTTGGCAGGTAGGAGCTATTTGAAAAGGAGACAGCCTAGCCTTAAGGTTTTAAAGTGATATCATATCTCTTCAGAAGGGGATCTACTAAGGATATGATGACAAACAAAATGAATCTCATGGATGGCATATGAGGTTTACAAAAACAGATCCAGACCATAGATGCCTTCCATGAAGCAAAACTCAGCACATGTGGCAACTTTCCCACCAGCCTTCTAAAAGCAGGTGCATCAAGCAAACTCGAGGTGCCGTATAGGACATAATGCATGCTTCCCTCTCACTCACACCAATAAAAGCATACATACACCACAAGCAGCATTCTCTCACATACTCCAAATTAATAAAATTACACATATACATTTCTGAACAAACGGTTAAGATAGGTGTGAAAAATGCTGTAAACAAAAAAGGCTTTCAGAAATATAAATAATGATAGTTTATTTGTATCAATTTACAAAATGCATTGTGAGCAAACAATAGAAGAATCTAAATCAAATCAATATTTGGTGTTCCTACCTTTTGCCTTCAAAACAGCATCAATTCCTACAGGTACGCTTGCACAAAGTTAGAGATTTTGTAGGATACGGTGTACATTTTAGGACATCCTCAGCGGTCAGACTCAGGTGTCAGACATCACATGATAAAGCATCAGGTCTCAGGAAAATCGCCGTCAGATTTACGGAATTGCACAGTCATGTCTCAGACATCAGATGACAAGTAGTCAGGTCTCAGGAAAAGCGGAGTCAGACCAAAAGTTCTCAGACGAAAAATTGTCAGAGTCAGGTCTCAGGAAAAGCGGAGTCAGATGAAAAGTTATCAGACAAAAAGTTGTCAGGTCTCAGGAAAAACGGAGTCAGACTAAAAGTTCTCAGACGAAAAGTTATCAGAGTCAGGTCTCAGACATCAGACAAAAAAGAGTCAGGTCTCAGGAAAACCGCTGTCAGAAAAAGCGGAGTCAGACGAAAAATTCTCAGATGAAAAGTTATCAGTCAGGTCTCAGATATCAGACGAAAAAGAGCCATGTCTAATAAAATAAATAAATAATAATAAAACGGACATTAAAAATTAAATCAAATAACAAATATAAGTCGACAGGTTCATTGGATATAATTTGAATAAAATTCAATAGCTGATATACATCAGAAGCTGAAAAATATCCCGCGTCGTCACGACATGATACGTCATCAAAATGCGACCGTCATACACAGCCTACTGTCTACTGAGAGCCGGTGTTGTGCCAAAAAGTGATGGTCTGCCAAAAACTGATCAGCCGCCGCGGGAGCGCGCACGAGTTAGGCAACACTGTCTCTTGACGTAACTCACAATGATTGCGGCTTAAAATTCGGCAAATCCAACATTATCGACATTTAAAAAGCACAAATATGCTTTTTAAATACTTTAGCAGATGTTTGCCTCCATTTAATTTCTACAATTTTCTCCAGAGACGTACTGTGCTTTCTATTTCAGAAATTGTTTAAAATGTTCAGCGTTTGTCTTAAACGGTCACAATATTAAAGCCTGGATGTAATATTTGCAATTTAAATATGTTTTTGGCTAAGAATTGGATATGTCTATGCTATAGCCTTAATATTAATTTAAAATAGCGTAAGATAACTCTGCTGCATAGAATGTAAAGGGACAAGTTATGTAGATTAAAATAAATTATTTTCCAACAATTTTATCGATTTATCTGGTTTGTTTTGCCAATATTTTAATGTCATAGCCAACAACGTGTTATACTGTTGACGTTGTTTTTATTTTTATTTAGTTTGACATGAAGCTAAAGTTAATTGTTTTTTGTTACTATGGAAACTCTCCATGGCACGTTTTCACTTGAAAAAACGTGATCAAACTGATCAAGCTCCTATGGTTTTACAATTACACAGTGTTACTATCTATAAATGACTTTTTGTTTAAAGGTGACAAGATTAAAGCATAAATAGTACATTTCCGCACATAGAACATCTTAGAATTGTGATTGTTCTCTTGCCAAAAAGTGACAATAACATCCTGTTTACCTATGAAGGGTTAAATATGCCTCAAAATGTCTTTATTTATTTCTTATTAATTTAATTGTAGACATCACAGCATACTGAGTCTTTTGCACCATCTTTGATACCCCCAAATCGCTAAACAGGATCATTGGACTTGCCAAAGATTGATTGTAGCATTGTGGTTAGATGTGAAGTGTTAAACATGTCTCGCAATAACTTTATTTATTATCTCTTGATGCTGTTGTACCCATCACAGCATACTGGGTCTTTTGCATGATCACCAATACCCACAAAATGGATAAAAAAAAACCCTTTAACTTGCCAAAAATTGATTACAGCATCCTTTTTATTCATGAAGGTTTAAATTTAGATAAAAATAATACTTTATCTGTTATCTCTTGATGCTGTTGTACCCATCACAGCATACTGGGTCCTTTGCATGATCATCAATACCCACAAAATGGCAAAAAACAACCATTTTACTTGGCAAAATTTGATTATACCATCTTGTTTACTCATGAAGGATTAAACATGTCTCAAAATTACTTTATTTATTATCTCTTGATGCCATTGTACCCATCACAGCATACTGGGTCCTTTGCATGATCATCAATACCCACAAACAACCATTTTACTTGCCAAAAATTGATTACAGCATCCTTTTTATTCATGAAGATTTAAATTTTCCAAAAAATGATGTTATTTGTTATCTCTTAATGCTGTTGTACCCATTACAGCATACTGGGTCCTTGGCATGATCATCCAAACCCATAAAATGGCAAAAAAAAAAGACAATTTTACTTACCAGAAATTGATTACAGAGTCCTGGTTACATGTGACAGGTTAAACATGTCTCACAATTACTTTAGTTATTATCTGGTATTGTTACTGTACACATCCCAGAACACTGGGTCATTTGCATGATCATAAATACCCTGAAAAGGGCAAAATTACCATTTTATTTGCCAAAAAGTGATTGGAGCATCCTCGTTAGTCACAAAGGGTTACATTTACCTATAAATGACTTTATTTATTATCTGTTATTGTTACTGTACATATGAAAGCATACTGAGTCTTTTGACTCGTCATAAATACCTCCAAAAGGGCAAAAAACAACAATTTAACTTGCCAAAAAGTGATTGGAGCATCTTGTTTAGTCACGAAGGGTTAGATTTACCTATAAATCTCTTTATTTATTATTTGTTGATGTTATTGTACCCATCACAACATACTGGATCCTTTGTATCATCTTAATTATCCCTAAAATGGCTTAAAAGGACAAATGTACTTGCCAAAATGTGATTAAAACATCATGTTTCCCTATAAAGGGTTAAATATGCTTCAAAATAACTTTATTATCTTCTATTGATGTTGTTGCTCTCATCAGAAGACATTGGCACCTTTGCATCATTTTAGATACGCCGAAAATTGCTGAAAAAGAACCATTGGACTTGTCAAAAAGTGATTGTAGCATCCTGTTTACTTATGAATGGTGAAATTTGCCTCACAATTACTTTGTTTCTCCACTTCTCTTACTGTGCACATCACAGCAAATTAAAGTTTTTAAAGAGCTTTTCAATTTAAAATACAATGAAGTTTAGGTTGATCCCGAAAAATTTACCAACCCTGTAACTAATTCCATTTAGCATCAACACTTAATTTTATGAGCTTCTGATAATTTATTTAATACGATGTTTTGCTTAAGTTATATGTTGTTTTTTTGTCAAACGTTCTGTCATACTGTCATTGTAATTTTATCAGGGCAACAAGCTTTTCCTTGCTTGCTGCTCATTGGCCAATATCCTAAATTGGAAATTTAGCCTATGTTGCTTCAAAGCCTAGAATAAATATAGATTCTTGTTTATTACAAAAGTATTGCTTCCCTTCACTGGCTCCCTGTTAAATCCAGAATAGAATCTAAGATCCTCCTTCTTACATATAAACCCCTTAATAATCAAGCTCCATCATACATCAGAGATCTGATTGTTCCTTATGTTCCTAACAGAGCTTTTCACTCTCAGACTGCAGGTTCCTAGGATTTTTAATAGTAGAATGGGAGGCAGATCTTTTAGTTATCAGACTCCTCTCCTGTGGAACCAGCTCCCAGTTTTAGTCCGTGAGGTAAACACTCTGTTTATTTTTAAGACCAGGCCTAAAATTTTCCTTTTTGATAAAGCTTATAGTTAGGCAAGGCAAGGCAAGGCAAGGCAAGGCAATTTTATTTGTATAGCACACTTTCAACAGCAGGGTAATTCAAGGTGCTTTACATGATTTGGTGATTTAAAAGAAACACATAAAAGAAACACACATTACACATGATACACAATAAAGCAAGAGAAAAATAAAAAAAGCAAGAGAGCATGAACACATTTCATACATATGACATCAAGTATTTACTCAAAGGCAATTCTAAACAGATGGGTTCTTAGTCTCGATTTAAAGCAGTTCAGAGTTTCAGCAGCTCTACACTCGTCAGGAAGTCTGTTCCAGATAAGGGGAGCATAAAAAGTGAAAGCTGCTTCTCCATGTTTAGTTCTGAGTCTAGGGATGTTTAGTAGGCTAGAGTTGGAGGACCTGAGTGGTCTTGGTGGTTGGTACCATGACAACAGGTATTCAACATATTTTGGTGCTAAGCCATGTAATGATTTATAAACTAGTGAAAGTATTTTAAAGTCTATTCTCTGAGCTACAGGGAGCCAGTGTACGGACTGTAGAACTGGGGTGATGTGCTCTACTTTCCTGGTTCTAGTGAGGACGCGAGCGGCAGCGTTCTGGATCAGCTGCAGCTGTCTGATTGACTTTTTAGGCAGACCTGTGAAGATGCTGTTGCAGTAATCAATCCGACTAAAGATAAACGCATGGATGAGTTTTTCTAGGTCGTGTTGCAAAATCAGTCCTTTAATCCTAGAGATGTTCTTCAGGTGATAGAACGCTGACCTTGTTATTGCCTTTATTTGACCCTGGAGGTTCAGGTCTGAGTCCATTACTACACCTAGGTTACGAACCTGATCAGTAGTTTCTAGCTGTATTAATTGAAGCTGTGTGCTGACTCTTGATCGTTCCTCCTTGGGTCCAAAAATAATCACTTCAGTTTTGTTTCTATTCAGCTGGAGAAAGTTATGGCACATCCATCCATTTATTTGGTCAATGCATTGATTTAGGGTTTGAATGGGTTCAGAGTCACCTGGTGACATTGTAATGTAGAGCTGAGTGTCATCTGCGTAGTTATGGTAGCTAATGTTATTGGTTGCTATAATCTTGCCTAGTGGGAGCATGTAGATATTAAATAAGAGGGGCCCCAGGATGGAGCCCTGGGGCACCCCACATGTGATTTCTGTTCGTTCTGATGAAAAGTTTCCTATTGAAACATAGAAGTCCCTGTTCTTTAGGTAAGACTCGAACCAGCCAAGTACTGTACCAGAGAGTCCGACCCAGCTCTCCAGTCGTTCCAATAAAATATCATGATCAACAGTGTCAAATGCTGCACTGAGGTCCAACAGAACCAGCACTGTGGTTCTTCCACAGTCTGTATTTATGCGGATGTCATTAAATACTTTGACAAGGACAGTCTCGGTGCTGTGGCGAGCGCGGAAACCAGACTGAAAAGCATCAAAACGGTTTGTCATTGTTATGAAGCCATTTAACTGCTGAAACACAGCTTTTTCAATAATCTTACTGATGAATGGGAGATTAGAGATTGGCCTGTAGTTCTGCATTAACGTGTTGTCCAGATTTTTCTTCTTTAGCAGTGGTTTAATAACTGCTGTTTTTAAAGCCTGAGGGAAGACACCTGATAGCAGTGATGAGTTCACTATTTGAACAAGATCAGGTCCAATAACAGGAAGGACCTTCTTTAGAAAAGCTGTGGGTAGGATATCAAGACAGCAGGAGGAGGAGCTTAATTGGATAATGATTTTTTTCAAGGCTGTTCTGGTTTAATTCGTGGAATTCAGACATTTTCTCTACATTGTTGTTGATTGGGGATGGCACTGGTTGTGGGTTCGATATTGAGGTACAGATTGACCGTCTAATTGTTAGAATCTTTTCAGTGAAAAAGCTGGCAAATACATTGCAGGCCCTGGTACAGTTTAGTTCAGGGGCTACTGTCACTAAAGGATTAGTTAGTCTTTCCACTGTTGCAAATAGAGTCCGTGCATTATTAATGTTTCTGTTGATGATTTCAGAAAAGAACGATTCCCTAGCATCTTTTATAGTTAGCTGATATCTATTCAGTCTCTCTTTGTAGATCTCACAGTGAACCTGGAGTCGAGTTTTCCGCCATTTTCTCTCGGCTCGTCGACACTCTCTTTTTTCACTACGTACCAGTGGATTACTTGTCCACTGAGACTTTTTTCTACCTGAGACTACTTTCACTTTAGTTGGAGCAATGGAATCCATGATGTCTGAGATATTCGCAAGGAAATTATCTACCAACTTATTTACTGAGTTTGAGTTGGGAGATGAGGGGGATGTGGTGGAAGGATAAATACGTTTAAAGGTTTCTACTGAACTGTCCCCTAGAAAACACTTTTTTATAGTGGTCTTACTGTGGCTGGATAATTTAGCAGAGATGGTACTTTCAAAGAAAATACAGAAATGGTCAGATAATGCAATATTAATTACAGAGATGTCAGAAATATTTAAACCTTTGCTGATAATTAAGTCCAGAGTGTGTCCTTTATTGTGTGTTGGTTGTTTGACATGCAGTCCGAAGTTGTGGAGAGTATCATCTAACGTTTTTGCTTGTCTATCTTGGGGGTTGTCGGTATGGATGTTAAAGTCCCCCACGATGATTAGTTGGTCATAGTTAGAGTGGCTAAGGTCATCTTGAACTATCTCTGTAGTTATGCTGCTATAGGCTTAAACTGCTGCAGGACAGACTGACTATTTTTCTTCACTCTCCTACTTCACTCGGCTACTTTTATTCTTCTACTACTCTAACTGCATTATTTGCTGTTATTTCGACTGTTAATTTGATGTTTTCTCTCAGTGTTTTTCTCTCCGTAGAAGCCACACCTGGTCTGGTGTTCTGTTCGGCTGCGAAACCTTCTTGGAGGGCGGCATCGACTGGGATGATGCTCCCAGTAACTGAATGTTCTCTCTTGCCTGTGATCAACAATTTACTTTCTTTGACATAGAAAGTACTCTTTCATCAGTTCTTTTTGTGTCTTTGCTCTTTCTTCTCAAACCCCAGTCTGTTGTGGCAGATGGCTGTTCATACTGAGCCAGGTTCTGGTTCTGCTGGAGGTTTCTTGACTCGATGGAATCTGCTGGGTTTTCTTAGAGAGAAAACTTTTAAACTGATTGGAATAATGACCTGAAGGATTAATTGGAATGTATGTATAATTGAATTTAAATGACTTTTCTTGTAAAGTGTTTTGAGATATCATGTTGTAAATTGGCTATGTAAAAAAAAACCCGAATTGAATTGAACATGGATGCAACACTGCATAATCAAATTATGGCAAATTTTGACAAGCCACTATTTTTTTATAGTTCTTCTAGACTTTGAAGCAATTTGTACAATAACATCAACAGAAAATAAATAAACTCATTTTGAGGCATATTTAACCCTTCATAGGTGACCAGGATGCTATAATCACTTTTCGGCAAGTCCTATGGTCACTTTTAGCCATTTTAGGGATATCTAAGATGATACAAAGGAGCCAGTATGCTGTTATGGGTACAGTAACATCAACAGATAATAGGTAAAGTCATTTTTTGGTACACTTAACCCTTCATGAGTTAACAGGATGTTAGAATCACTTTTTGGCAAGTGAGCTCCTTTTTAGCCATTTTGGGAGGTTGTATGACAATGCAAAGGAACCAGTATGCTGTGATAGGTACAATAACATCAACAGATAATATATAAAGTCATTTATAGGTAAATTTAACCCTTCGTGACTAAAAAGGATGCTCTGATCACTTTTTGGCAAGTTAAATGGTCATTTCTTGCCATTTTGGGGGTATTTATGGTCATGTAAAGGACCCAGTATTCTGGGATGTGTACAGTAACAATACCAGATAATAGCTAAAGTAATTGTGAGACATGTTTAACCTGATACATGTAACCAGGACTCTGTAATCAATTTTTGGCAAGTAAAATTGTCATTTTTTGCCATTTTGTGGGTTTTGATGATCATGCCAAGGACCCAGTATGCTGTGATGGGTACAATGGCATCAAGAGATAACAAATAACGTCATTTTTTGGAAAATTGAAATCTTCATGAGTAAACAAGATGGTATAATCAATTTTTGGCAAGTAAAATGGTTGTTTTTTGCCATTTTGTGGGTTTTGATGATCATGCAAATGACCCAGTATGCTGTGATGGGTACAACAGCATCAAGAGATAACAGATAAAGTCTTTTTTTGCTAAATTTAAACCTTCATGAATAAAAAGGATGCTGTAATCAATTTTTGGCAAGTAAAATGGTGGTTTTTGCCATTTAGTGGGTATTGGTGATCATGCAAAAGACCCAGTATGCTGTGATCTGTACAACAGCATCAAGAGATAATAAATAAAGTTATTGCGAGACATGTTTAACACTTCACATCTAACCACAATGCTACAATCAATCTTTGGCAAGTCCAATGATCCTGTTTAGCGATTTGGGGGTATCAAAGATGGTGCAAAAGACTCAGTATGCTGTGATGTCTACAATTAAATTAATAAGAAATAAATAAAGACATTTTGAGGCATATTTAACCCTTCATAGGTAAACAGGATGTTATTGTCACTTTTTGGCAAGAGAACAATCACAATTCTAAGATGTTCTATGTGCGGAAATGTACTATTTATGCTTTAATCTTGTCACCTTTAAACAAAAAGTCATTTATAGATAGTAACACTGTGTAATTGTAAAACCATAGGAGCTTGATCAGTTTGATCACGTTTTTTCAAGTGAAAACGTGCCATGGAGAGTTTCCATAGTAACAAAAAACAATTAACTTTAGCTTCATGTCAAACTAAATAAAAATAAAAACAACGTCAACAGTATAACACGTTGTTGGCTATGACATTAAAATATTGGCAAAACAAACCAGACAAATCGATAAAATTGTTGGAAAATAATTTATTTTAATCTACATAACTTGTCCCTTTACATTCTATGCAGCAGAGTTATCTTACACTATTTTAAATTAATATTAAGGCTATAGCATAGACATATCCAATTCTTAGCCAAAAACATATTTAAATTGCAAATATTACATCCAGGCTTTAATATTGTGACCGTTTAAGACAAACGCTGAACATTTTAAACAACTTCTGAAATAGAAAGCACAGTACGTCTCTGGAGAAAATTGTAGAAATTAAATGGAGGCAAACATCTGCTAAAGTAAGTAAAAAGCATATTTGTGCTTTTTAAATGTCGATAATGTTGGATTTGCCGAATTTTAAGCCGCAATCATTGTGAGTTACGTCGAGAAACAGTGTTGCCTAACTCGTGTGCGCTCCCGTGGCGGCTGATCAGTTTTTGGCAGACCATCACTTTTTGGCACAACACCGGCTCTCAGTAGACAGTAGGCTGCGTATGATGGTCGCATTTTGATGACGTATCATGTCGTGACGACGCGGGATATTTTTCAGCTTCTGATGTATATCAGCTATTGAATTTTATTCAAATTATATCCAATGAACCTGTCGGCTTATATTTGTTATTTGATTTTATTTAATTTTTAATGTCCTTTTTATTATTATTTATTTATTTTATTAGACATGGCTCTTTTTCGTCTGATATCTGAGACCTGACTGATAACTTTTCATCTGAGAATTTTTCGTCTGACTCCGCTTTTTCTGACAGCGGTTTTCCTGAGACCTGACTCCTTTTTGTCTGATGTCTGAGACCTGACTGATAACTTTTTGTCTGAGAACTTTTCGTCTGACTCCGTTTTTCCTGAGACCTGACTCTGACAACTTTTCGTCTGAGAACTTTTCGTCTGGCTCCGCTTTTCCTGAGACCTTACTCCTTTTCATCTGATGTCTGAGACATGAGTGTGTAATTCCGTAAATTTGACGGCGATTTTCCTGAGACCTGATGCTTTATCATGTGATCTCTGACACCTGAGTCTGACCGCTGAGGATGTCCTAAAATGTACACCGTAGTAGGATTATAATCAGGTGTATGATCCACCAATTATGCCAAACAGGTTCTAATGATCATCAATGTCACAAGTAGGTTGAAACACAGTCATTAACATAAACATATGTGTAGGAAGTTTAAAACTGGGTGAAGAACAGCCAAACTCTGCTACCAAGGTGAGGTTGTGGAATATGGTTTCATGTCATGGCAAGATTAAGCACAGCAACAAGACACAATATAGTTATACTGAATCAGCAAGGTCTCTCCAGACAAAGATTTCAAAGCAGACTGGGGTTTCAAAATGTGCTGTTCAAGCTCTTTTGAAGACGCACAAAGAAACAGGCAAAATTGAGGACTGTATAAGCAGTGGTCGGCAAAGGAAACTTAGTGCAGCAGATGATAGACACATCAAGCTTATTACCCCTCGAAATCAGAAGATGTCCAACAGTGCCATCAGCTCCGAACTGGCAGAAACCAGTAGGACCCAGGTTCCACCCATCCACTGTCTGGAGAAGTCTGGCCAGAAGTGGTCTTCATGCAAGAGTTGCAGCCAAAAAGCCATACATCCGACATGGAAACAAGGCCAACTTACTCATGCCTTGTCCACACGTAGCCGGGTATTTCACAAAACAAGGATATTTTTCTACAATTTGGCCTGTCATCCACACAAAAACGCAGATGTATGCCACTGAAAATGAATCTTTCTAAAACCTCAAACCAAAGTGAAGATTTGCGTTTTCTCCTTTTTAAAATTTGAAATATTTGACTGTAGCAGAAGGTAGCTTGTTTGTCGAAGGGCTGGAGAGCAGTATAATAATTAGTGTCTGCAAGCAAGAGTGAAGCATTGCGGCGGTTCATTGAAAGTTTGAGTCTGCATTTCTGCAAATGGAGTTGGAGATTTGGTCAGGATTAATGGTGTTCTCAATGCTGAGAAATACAGGCAGATACTTACCCATCATACTATCAGAGAGGCATATGATTGGTCCCAAATTTATTCTGCAGCCAGACAACGACCTTAAACATACAGCCAAAGTCATTAAGAACTACAGTGGCTTGCAAAAGTATTCGGCCCCCTTGAACTTTTCCACATTTTGTCACATTACAGCCACAAACATGAATCAATTTTATTGGAATTCTACGTGAAAGACCAACACAAAGTGGTGTACACGTGAGAACTGGAACGAAAATCATACATGATTCCAAACATTTTTTGCAAATTAATAACTGAAAAGTGGGGTGTGCATAATTATTCAGCCCCCTGAGTCAATACTTTGCAGAACCACCTTTTGCTGCAATTACAGCTACCAGTCTTTTAGGGTATGTCTCTACCAGCTTTGCACATCTAGAGAGTGAAATTCTTGCCCATTCTTCTTTGCAAAACAGCTCCAGCTCAGTCAGATTAGATGGACAGCCTTTGTGAACAGCAGCTTTCAGATCTTGCCACAGATTCTCGATTGGATTTAGATCTGGACTTTGACTGGGCCATTCTAAGACATGGATTTGTTTTGTTTTAAACCATTCCATTATTGCCCTGGCTTTATATTTAGGGTCGTTGTCCTGCTGGAAGGTGAACCTCCGCCCCAGTCTCAAGTCTTTTGCAGACTCCAAGAGGTTTTCTTCCAAGATTGCCCTGTATTTGGCTCCATCCATCTTCCCATCAACTCTGACCAGCTTCCCTGTCCCTGCTGAAGAGAAGCACCCCCAGAGCATGATGCTGCCACCACCATATTTGACAGTGGGGATGGTGTGTTCAGAGTAATGTGCAGTGTTAGTTTTCCGCCACACATAGCGTTTTGCATTTTGGCCAAAAAGTTCCATTTTGGTCTCATCTGACCAGAGCACCTTCTTCCACATGTGTGCTGTGTCCCCCACATGGCTTGTGGCAAACTGTCAACAGGACTTCTTATGGTTTTCCTTTAACAAAGGCTTTCTTCTTGCCACTCTTCCATAAAGGGCAACATTGTGCAGTACACCACTAATAGTTGTCCTATGGAGAGATCCCCCCACCTGAGCTGTAGATCTCTGCAGCTCATCCAGAGTCACCATGGGCCTCTTGGCTGCATTTCTGATCAGCGCTCTCCTTGTTCGGCCTGTGAGTTTAGGTGGACAGCCTTGTCTTGGTAGGTTTACAGTTGTGCCATACTCCTTCCATTTCTGAATGATCGCTTGAACAGTGCTCTGTGGGTTGTTCAAGGCTTGGGAAATCTTTTTGTAGCCTAAGCCTGCTTTAAATTTCTCAATAACTTTATCCCTGACCTGTCTGGTGTGTTCTTTGGACTTCATGGTGCTGTTCAATTCAATTTCAATTCAGTTTATTTATATAGCGCCAATTCACAACAGATGTCATCTCAAGGCACTTAACAAGAAGTCATTTCAGTACATTTATACAAACATTCCAATCAGTTAAAAAGTTTCCTATTTAAGGAATCCCAGCAGATTGCGTCAGTCATTGGCGTGAGGTTGGGCCCCGTTGATGCAGACTTTCCAACCACAGCAATCCTTCAGTGTTCCCTCATACTGAGCAAGCATGAAGCGACGGTGGAGAGGAAAAACTCCCCTTTAACAGGAAGAAACCTCCAACAGAACCAGGCTTAGTAGGAGCGGCCATCTGCCACGACCGTCTGGGGGTTTGAGAAGACAGAGCAGAGACACAGAAGGAACAGAAGATCTGATATAAGAGAACTTTCTATGTTACAGAAAGTAAAAAGTTGATAACCGGACACAGTGGATGTTCAGTTACTGGGAGGATCATCCCAGTCGATGCCCCCCGTCCAACAGGGCATTGCAGCCAAGCAGGATACCAGACCAGGTATATCTTCTATGGAGAGAAAAACACTGAGAGAAAACAAAGTTAACAGTCGAAATAACAGAATGTACTGTAATACAACTGGAGAGTCGTAGGAGAAAAGGAAGTAGCAGAGTGAAGAAAATTGGTAAGTCTGTCTTCCAGCAGTCTAGGCCTATAGCAGCATAACTACAGAGATAGCTCAGGATGACCTAAGCCACTCTAACTATAAGCTTTATCAAAAAGGAAAGTTTTAAGCCTGGCCTTAAAAGTAAACAGAGTGTCTGCCTCACGGACTAAAGCTGGGAGCTGGTTCCACAGGAGAGGAGCCTGATAACTAAAAGATCTGCCTCCCATTCTACTTTTAGAAATCCTAGGAACTACAAGTAAACCTGCAGGCTGAGAGCGAAGTGCTCTGTTAGGAACATAAGGAACAATTAGATCTCTGATGTATGATGGAGCTTGATTATTAAGGGCTTTGTATGTAAGAAGAAGGATCTTAAATTCTATTCTGGATTTAACAGGGAGCCAATGAAGGGAAGCTAAAACAGGAGAAATGTGATCTCTCTTTTTAATATTCATCAGAACTCTTGCTGCCGCATTTTGGATCAACTGAAGGCTTTTAATGGCATTTTGTGGACTACCTGATAGTAAAGAATTACAGTAGTCCAGCCTTGAGGTAACAAATGCATGGACTAGTTTCTCAGCATCACTCCTGGACAGGATGTTTCTAATTTTAGCAATATTCCGGAGGTGAAAGAAAGAAATCCTAGAAACCTGTTTAATATGGGATTTAAATGTCAAGTCTCGGTCAAAAATAACGCCGAGGTTCTTTACGTTATTACTGGGGGCCAATTTAATGCCATCCAGATGAAGTGATTGACTAATCAGTTTCTGTTTAAGAACTTCTGGTCCAAAGACAGCAACTTCTGTTTTGTCAGAATTTAAAAGCAAAAAGTTTAGGGTCTTCCATGTTTTTATGTCTTCCAGACATACCTGTAATCTACCTAACTGACTGGGTTCATCAGGATTTATGGATAAATATAGTTGTGTATCGTCTGCATAGCTGTGGAAATTTATCCCATGCTGTCTAATGATTCTACCAATTGGGAGCATATATATGGTGAACAGAATTGGTCCAAGCACAGAACCCTGTGGAACTCCACAAGTAACCCTTGAGAGTGAAGAAGATTTATCATTTAGATGAACAAACTGGAATCTATCAGACAAATATGATTTAAACCAGCCTAGTGCTGTTCCATTGATCCCTGTAACATGTCCAAGCCTTTCTAGGAGAATATTATGATCGACTGTGTCAAAAGCAGCACTGAGATCTAACAAAACCAGAACAGACACAAGTCCATTATCTGAGGCCATGAGAATATCATTAGTAACCTTCACCAGTGCTGTTTCAGTGCTATGATGAGTTCTAAAACCTGACTGAAACTCTTCAAACAGCTCGTTACTGTTTAGATGCTCACAGACTTGATTAGCAACAATTTTCTCAAGGACTTTGGATAAGAAAGGAAGGTTAAATATAAGTCTGTAATTCACTAAGTCATCTTGATCAAGGGAAGGTTTCTTGAGTAAAGGTTTAATTACAGCTATTTTAAATTCCTATGGTACTTATCCGTTTACTAAGGATAGATTCATCATATCCAAAATGGGGCCAGGAACCAAATGGAACACTTCTTTAAATAATTTGGTTGGAATTGGGTCCAACATACAAGTTGAAGGTTTAGATGAGGCTAATATTTTTGATAATTCTGAAAGCTCGACTGAATCAAAACAGCCTAAGCACAACTGAGGTTCTACAGTTCTTTCCGATACTGCCTCATTTACTGAGGAAGAAGTAATCATGTTTGGGAGGATGCCAATGATTTTATTTTTAATAGAATTAATTTTATTTATGAAGAATCCCATAAAATCATCACTGCTAAGAGCTGGGGGAATAGTTGGCTCAACAGAGCTATGACTCTGTGTAAGTTTGGCAACTGTACTAAAAAGAAACCTAGGATTGTTTTTATTCGCCTCTATTAATGATGAAAAATATGCTGTTCTAGCTTGTCGAAGGGTCTTTTTATACAGCAATAGACTGTTATTCCAGGTTAAATAGGAATCCTCTAGGTGTGTAGAGCGCCATTTTCTCTCCAACTTCCTAGTATTCTGCTTTAAAGTACGCAACTCTGCGTTGAACCAAGGAGTCAGCCTCCTATGGCTAGCCACTTTCGTTTTTAAGGGGGCTACACTATCTAATGCCAAACGCAATGAGGACGTAATGCTGTGAACCAGATCATCAATTTCTGAAGGGTTAGAGATAGAATTGCTGCCATCACTGTGTTACCCTGAGACACTAAGGAAAATAAGAATGGAACATATTCTTTAAAAATTGTTACAGCATTGTCTGATAAAGCTCTACTATAATGAAATTTTCTTTCAGATTTAAGATGGTCAGTTAAAGTAAATTCAAAAGTTATTAAGAAGTGGTCAGACAGGACCGGGTTATGTGGGTGGACTGTTATTTCCTCACACTCAATACCGTATGTCAGTACAAGGTCCAAAGTGTGTTTGCCCGTGTGGGTCGATCCCTGTACTTTTTGAGTAAAGCCAATTGAGTCTAAAATAGCATTAAAGGCTGCATTTAGGCTATCACTTTCAGTATCCACATAAATATTAAAGTCCCCCACTATAATAACCCTATCAGTATTTAATACTAAATCAGATAAAAAATTTGAGATCTGATCCAAAAATTGAGAGTAAGGGCCTGGTGGACGATACAAAACCACAAACAAAAATGGTCTTAATGTTTTGCAACTTGGATGAGGAAAATTAAGGGTTAGATGTTCAAAAGAACTGTAGCTATCAATTGGTCTGGGACTAATTAGTAAATCAGAACGAAAAATGGTTGCAACTCTTCCTCCTCGCCCAGTATTTCTAGGAATGTGAAAATTTAAATGACTGGAAGGAGTTGACTCATTTGTACTGACATAATCCTCCTGCTGCAACCAGGTTTCTGTGAGACAAAGGAAATCAATGTGATTATCACAAATCAAGTCATTTACTAACAAAGTCTTTGAGGAGAGAGATATTATGTTTAATAAACCACATTTAATAGATTTATTTTTCTGTTCAGTCAAAGTTGTATTTATTTTTATGATATTTCCATAATTTGCTTTTGTTGGCTTAACTTTTAATCCATTTAATTTTGGCCGTGGACAAGACACTGTTTCTATAGGGTAATGGGTGGGTAACAGTACAGAAGCAGCAGAGAGGTGGGTTAAACTACGACTCTGCTTCCTGGTCTGGACCCTGGGTTGTCAGTGTTTCGGAGGACTAATAAATTCGGCCATATTCCTAGAAAGAAGAGCTGCTCCATCCAAAGTGGGATGGATGCCGTCTCTCCGGATCAGACCAGGTTTTCCCCAAAAAGTTCTCCAGTTATCAATGTAGCCCACATCGTTTGCAGGACACCACCCAGACAACCATTGATGGAATGACAGCATGCGGCTAAACATGTCGTCACTGGTCCGATCAGGCAGGGGACCAGAAAACATTACCGAGTCGGACATTGTTTTGGCAAACTTACACACCGAAGCAACACTAATTTTAGTGACCTCCGATTGGCGTAACCGGGTGTCATTACCGCCAGCGTGAATAACAATCTTACTGTATTTACGCTTATCTTTAGCCAGCAGTTTCAGGTAGGATTTGATGTCGCCCGTTCTGGCCCCTGGCAAACATTTGACTATGGTCAATGGTGTCTCTAATGCCACGTTTCTGACTATGGAGCTGCCAATTACCAGGGTCGGCTTCTCAGCGGGTGTGTCGTTGAGCGTGGAAAATCTGTTAGAAACGCGGACCGGTTGGTGGTGGCCCGGGGGCTGGGTCCTAGAACTATGCTTCCTACGTACAGTCACCCAGCCAGTCTGATGTCCCGGCTGCGCGGGCTCTACCGGAGGACAGCTAGGGGGATCTATCCTTGTTGGCTCCGCGCTGGCTAATGGGCTTCGGCTATCAGCTGGTTTTTCAACAGCGCGGAGCCGTGCTTCTAATTCTGATACCCTCGCCTCCAAAGCTGCAAAAATATTACATTTATTACAGTTACCATTATCACTAAAGGAGGCAGGGAAGTAACTAAACATCTGACACAGAGAGCAAGAGAGAAGAGAAGAGTTAGAGAGAGGAGAGAGAAGAGTAGCCATAGCCGCAATGAAGCTAAGCTAACTAAGCTAGCGAGACCTTACCACCCCAAGAAAAGCTGTGTGAAACACAAGGAGTTCCCAAAACATAAAGTCCACCACCACAAAACGTGTGTTTTAGTGTGCTTGTGTGTTAGAATAACTTAGAAAGGCCTCAGCACAGAGAAAATAAGATCAATTCAAGAGAGTCTGAACACCAAACAGTTTACAGGGAGCGCAACAGTGACAACAGGAAATGACGCAATACGGCTTACCCCCGTCAAATTAGTCCCAAATCACACCTCAACCAACAGGAAGCTAAAGTGACAGTAAAACAATCAAAAAAACATGTTGCTCCCAACATTCTCTTAGACAACCTCTGAGGCCGTCACAGGGCAGCTGTATTTGTACTGACATTAGATTACACACAGGTGCACTCTATTAGTCATAAGCACTCATCAGGCAATGTCTATGGGCAACTGGCTGCACTCAGACCAAAGGGGGCTGAATAATTACGCACACCCCACTTTTCAGTTATTTATTTGTAAAAAATGTTTGGAATCATGTATGATTTTTGTTCCACTTCTCACGTGTGCACGACTTTGTATTGGTCTTTCACGTGGAATTCCAATAAAATTGATTCATGTTTGTGGCTGTAATGTGACAAAATGTGAAAAAGTTCAAGGGGGCCGAATACTTTTGCAAGTCACTGTATTTTCAGCGTAAAGAACAAAAAGTCCTGGAAGTGATGGTATTGCCCCCAAAGAACCCTGATATCATCATCATCGAGTGTGTCTGGGATTACATGATGAGACAGAAGGATTTGAGGAAGTCTACGATCACAGAAAATCTGTGGTTACTTCCCCAAGATGTTGGATAGAACTTACAAGCCGAGTTCCTTCAAAAACTGAGTGCAAGTGTACCTAAAAGAATTGATGCTGTTTAGAAGGCACAGGGTGGTAAAACCAAATAATGATTTGATTTAGATTTCTCTTCTGATAATTCACTGCATTTTGTTGATTAAAAATAAATGACCAACATTTCCATTTTTAAAGCTTTCTTTGTTTACATTTTTTCACACCTGCCTAAAACTTTTGCACAGTAATGTATACTACTGAAATATCACTCAAATATACCAAAAAAGATGCACACACAACCTCTTAGGGTTTATACAAGCATATGTGTGGGGTACTGCTATTTCGAATGAGAATAATACTTGTGTATGTGTCGGATTATACTAGTGTGAATGAGAGCTAATACTTGGGTATATGTGAGATGATACTAGTATGAAAGAGAGGCTTGTACTAAAGTGTGAGGTTATTTTGTCCCAGAGGAGGCAGAGCTAAAACTTTGAGATTGTAAAGCGCATGCATGGAACCCACTGTCAGTTTAATGGTAAAATGTTGCTAAAATGTTGCTAAAACTCGCTAAAACGTTTTACAAACTCTTCAAAACACATAACATTAATGCTGTCTGTGATAAATATTAATTTGCTTTCCAGTTATTAGAATGGGGTGACCTCTCGGAACAGCATAAATAGGGTGATGGGAAGCTTAAGTTTGCATCCGATTGTAGTCCGATTCGGGAAACGGCTAAAGGTAAACGATTCCACCTAATTTTTCACTAACTTGTGCAGCTTTAGTCTGCTCTGGTTTAACACTAAAATACTTAGATTCTTCAAACCTGGACCAGATTATTCTGCACCAATAGCAGAATATTTAAAACTCAATTTGGGATTTGTGAAACTTTTACTTGATTCGTGAGCGTTCAATAACACACTTTTTGTTGCATCTGTATGGTGGCCCCTAGAGACAAAGCACTTACAAATTCCAGAACGCATACAAATCCCAAAACACATGCAAATCCCAAAACACATGGAAACTGCACAATGGAAGTGCTCGCCATCATTTACAGTAAGTAAACCACTATGCCAACACTCCTCTCCTCTCCTCTCACCTAACGGAGTTGCCAGCCGTCTGCACAGTGGGGAGAGCATTTACCCTAGCTTCAGTTTTGGGGTTTCCACGTCACATCATGCCAAGCAGGTCTAAGACGCCCTTTGCTTGTAGCCTGTCTTCCTCACCTAAAACCGGCCACCGCGAGTTCGATCCTTCTGAGGAGCACGAAGGGGAGAAAAAGAACAAACGAAAGAAAAAGAAGCAACGTGTTCTCTCGCTCGAACCCACGTATCGCATCATGTACATGCTGAGACCTCAAAGCTGGCCTCGACTTCTTCCACTTCCACCTCTTCTTCTTCCACCTCCTCCTCCTCCACCTCCTGGCTCTCCTCTCCATGGTTCTTCTCCTCCTTGTCCTCTACCAACCCTCCTGTTTCTTGTCCTCGTCCTTGTCCTCCTCCTCCTTTGTCCGCTGCCTGCGTGTACACGGACTGTGGTGTATTCTGTTAGATTGTAACCGGTTTTATTGTGAAAGGTTATTACCGGAAGTGATGACTCGCCGGAATGGTGAAATAAAGTGTGTTATTTAGTAGCTCTACAACGTGTCGACTGAATCCTTATGCTGAGAAACACGACACGGACCAAGAGGTTTCACTAACTTGGAATAACAGGGAGATGATGATGATGATGATGATGATGATGATGGTGATAATGATGATAATGATGATGATGATGATGATGATGATGATGATAATAATGATGATGATGATGATGATGATGATGATGATGATGATGAAAAGGAGCAGGAGGAGATGGAGTTAGAAGAAAATAGAGAAGAAGCACAGGGAAACTGGGAATAGTACAATGAAGGTTCTGAGAGCTGCAACAAAGGTTGTAAAAGACTAGCACGAGGGGAAGAAGGGATAGATAAGGAGAAAATGTACTAGGATCTTGATGATGACAAGGATGAAAAAGGAGAAACAGAAGAAACTCCTGCAGCAGGTTGCTCCTCTGAAGATGGTAAAACACAATGGTACAAAGATGGTGGTGATGATGATGTCAATCAGGGTCATGTTCACTGCAATAACGATATTGAGGTGCGAGAAGAAGAAGTACCAGAACAACAAGAAGTAAGATTAATTCCAGTCTCCAATGTGGAAGCAAAGTGCAGATTCAGCCTTCAGAACAAAATCTAAACCCCATGAGAAGTGAGAAGAATGAGAAGATCTGTCCGAGGTAAAAATCCAAAACATCATGACAACAACCTCTGCAGTAATCCCACTATTTGATTACCCACAAATGGGTGCACATTTCAGTTCATTTTGGAGCAGGAAGAAGCTGTGAGACATTCAGGTCACAGCAAGTGAAGTAATCGTATTTTAAGTTCAGTCATTTAATTTCATTTTTTTTATATGTGGTCTCTGTTCAGCTTGTCTGGCTTGAATACTATCTAAAATGAAAACAAAATAAATACTATTGAATGTTATGTTTATAAAAATAGAAGGGTAAAAATTGATTATGACCAGATTCTTTTGGTAAAACACAATGGTACAATGATGGTTGTGATGATGATGTCAATCAGGGCCCCTCCCTGGGCTGCCACTTTATCGTGGGGGAGGGGTTTGAGTGTCCCAATGATCCTAGGAGCTATGTTGTCAGGGTCTTTTTGCTCCTGGTAGGGTAACCCATGTCAGTTTTGGTTCTAGGTGAGGGATCAGGCAAAGTGCAGCCCAAAAGACCCCTATGATGAATGCTATAAATGGATTCAGTGTTACCTTGCCTGGACGCGGATCACTGGGCCCCCCCTTCTGGAGCCAGGCCTGGAGGCGGGGCACGTTGGCAAGCGCCTGGTGGCCAGGCCTTTACCCATGGGGCCCGGTCGGGCTTAGCCCGAAGAGGTAACATGGGTCCCCCTTCCCATGAGCTCACCACCTGTGGGAGGGGCCATAGGGGTCGGGTGCTATGCAGGATGGGCGGCGGCCGAAGGCGGGGACCTTGACGTTCCGATCCTCGGCCGGGAAGCTGGCTCTCGGGACGTGGAACATCACCTCTCTGGTGGGGAAAGAGCCAGAGCTGGTGTGCGAGGTTGAAAGGTTTCGACTGGACATCGTTGGACTCGCCTCGACGCACGGCTCTGGCTCTGGCTCTCCTCGAGAGGGGTTGGACTCTCTTCCACTCTGGAGTTGCCCCCACTGAGAGGCGCCGAGCTGGGGTGGGCATACTTGTTACCCCCCATCTCGGCGCCTGTACATTGGGGTTTACCCCGGTGAACGAGAGGGTAGTCTCCCTCCGCCTACGGGTGGGGGGACGGGTCCTGACTGTTGTTTGTGCTTACGCGCCAAATGGCAGATCAGATTACCCACCCTTTTTGGAGTCTTTGGAGGGAGTGCTGGAGAGTGCTCCTCCCGGGGACTCCCTTGTTCTGCTGGGGGACTTCATTGCTCACGTGGGCAATGACAGTGAAACCTGGAGGGATATGGTTGGGCGGAATGCCCCCCCCCCCGATCTGAACCCGAGTGGTGTCTTGTTATTGGACCTCTGTGCCCGTCATGGATTGTCCATAACAAACACCATGTTCAAGCATAAAGGTATCCACGTGTGCACTTGGCACCAGGACACCCTAGGCCACACCGCGATGATCGATTTGGTTGTCGTCTCATCTGATCTGCGGCCGCATGTTTTGGACACTTGGGTGAAGAGAGGGGCTGAGCTGTTCACTGACCACTACCTGGTGGTGAATTGGCCCCGATGGTGGGGGAGGATGCCAGACAGACCTGGAAAGCCCAAACCTGTTGTGAGGGTCTGCTAGGAACGTCTGGCAGAGTTTCCTGTCAGAAGGAGCTTCAACTCACACCTCCGGCAGAACTTCGAACACGTCCTGGGGGAGGCAGGGGACATTGAGTCCGAGTGGACCATGTTCCCCGCCTCCATTGTCGAGGCGGCTGACCGAGGCTGTGGCCGCAAGGTGGTCGGTGCCTGTCGCGGCGGCAACCCTCGAACCCGCTGGTGGACACCAGCGGTAAGGGATGCTGTCTTTCTGCTCACACTCACAGCGCGAGAGTGAGCAGAAAGACAGAAAGACATAAGACAGAAAGTCTTATGTGGAGTTACTGTTGGTGTCAAAGTTGTCCTTGGTCTTTTCTGTGTATTCGCACAATCCATTGAACTGCTTGCGAGTGCTGAGTAGCGGTGGTGGCAGAGTGATCTGAAACATTTAAGATGAACGTGCTTGACGTCACATCCGCAGACAGCGCGGGAAAATCCAACCCGACAGAAAGTAGAAAAAAATTGGATACAGGTTTATAGGTGCACCCACTGTGAGCTGTCAAGGTGTCAGTATGCTCATCAGGAGATGTTTGAGTCATAAATGGTCAAATAAAAAGGCTATTGTTACATTTATTTAGGGGAAAAAGTTGCATATAGCCCCTTTAAATTTCTACCAATTTAGAAGTCACTACAATGAAAGCACTACTAGCTCGTAGCAAATCTTGATCAATTGTTGATATATTACAAGTAGGTTACATGTGGGGTAATTTTCAACATAATTATAACCACTCTACTTGTTGAAGTATCTAGGCACGCAGCTGTGGCTGCCTAACAAAACATAACCAGAGAACAGATGGAAACAGATTTTGAACTGGAATTTAAAAATTAGGCATAGTTTAATTCACTCTGTAGCTTAAAACATTGTCAATTAATCTGAAGTGAAATAGTGAGTGCCCATTTCACCTAAATAGACTCCTACATGATAAGGCAGAGCATTAACTGTTGCAGATTAAGAACTCTATTATTTATCCAGCTTGCTTTATAATGATCTTATATTGCAGAAATATATTGGAGAAGACGGCAGTTTTCTATGTTTTAACTTGGTGCTTTTGTTCACTGGTTAGATATTTACAATCCTTTTAATCAATGCACTGGCAGATTTGTTGCGAAGAAAATGTTTTTTGATCGTCTACATGTAGCTATGGGTTTGCTCTAATGGGGATGTGTCGTGAGTTGAGAAATGGACCCAAGTGCAGTACGGCGTTTAGAGCGAGGCACGCTGGTATTTCTTAGTCAATCCACACATAGGAGAGCACGACGGACTGTGAGTACATTTGACAACGAACATCTGACGACAAACCAGCGAACTCATGAGGACAAGGGGAAACGTATATACTGGGAGGGGTGATTGGGAGAATATGAACAGCTGGGGACAGGAATGACCAAGACAAGGAACAGCTGACAATAGACAAAAACACGGGACGACGAGAAGTGACGCAAATGAGGAATTCTAAAACATAAGGACTAGACCGAGCTGAATACTAAATACGAATAAGGACCAACTAAGGACCTAAGTAAAATGAGGGTAAAAGAGGGCGATAAAACGTGGTGGAAGGAAAAACTCAAATAACACTTAATAAAACACCAAGAAATAAGCTGGAATGTTAATGTAAACTGAATAAGGAAATGAAATAACTCAAACTCAAAACCGAAACACCTAAGGAGCCTAACAGGATGGCTAGCGTGACGTCACAACATCACTTCGGTGTCCAACCCGCCGCTGCTCCTAATGTAAATACAATGGCGGTTGCCAAGGTTTATTCTTTTAAATGACTTAATCTTGTAAATCATTACTTAAATCTCAAATTATTTAAATCTTCTAAATTATAACTAATACTCGTAAGTTACTTTATTTTCGTAAATGAGTTTAATTTCGTTATGGTAGACAGAAGATGTCTTTTTTTATTACCTCCGCTAGGAGGTAATGTTTTCATGCCCGATTATCTGTCTGTTAGCAACATAATTTAGAAAGTTATGGATGGATTTCGATAAGACTTTAAGAAAATGTCAGCAATGGGAATAGGAACAAGTGATTACATTTTGGGGTTGATCCGACATTAAGCGCATATCCACCCACCGACCAGCAGTGCTAACCTCCACTCCTCCACTTCCCTCGCGCAGCAGCCCCGAATCTCTGCTCTCCGCTGGAAAAGCAAAGTCATGCATCTCTTTAACAGACATTTTGTTGGTAAAGTACAGAAAATTAGAAATATAAGAACATGGTGATGGGGGGGGGGGGGGGTGAGTGGCCCTGGCGGAGGTCTGAGCTCTCTGAGTGTTTTTCTAGTTTTAATTTAAGGCGTACTTTTTTCTTCTTTTTTTTTTTACTCTGCCATGTTGGCAGTAGGGTGCCAACATGGCATCAACACGACAGTAACTTCTGGTTAGAAAACATTTTAAGTTAAAGATTCTTGATTCTCCTAAATAACGAATTTAAACTCATAATTACATTAACTCCTTTTCGTCTGGGCTATCTTTGTTGTTTGTAATTTGCTTGAGCTTTTATATAGAAATGTTTTCTGTTTTTATATTTTATTACTTTTTTATTTATTTTTGGATTTAATGTCTTGTTTTGTCTTGATTGTACAGCGCCCTGTTTTTGACTTTTGGTCATCCTAAAGCACTTTATAAATAAATGTACAACTTTATTCTCATAAATATACACTTTAATCTTTTATTTTGTGTGGCCCCACTCCATCATAACAGCAACAGGTAACGGTATCTCGGCTAATGTTAAGTGCAAATACTGGCGCTGGCCCACACTTAAATGTATTTTTCATGATTAGAGATCCAGCTAACCGTATCAGTTTAAGCCATCTCCTCCTCTTGTTTTCATCCAGAGGAGAGCGATTGGAACATATCGTTATATTGGGATAATTTATTTTATTGCACCACGGAACACAGCACTGCACCATTGCTACCGTGATTTGGTTTGGACACGGAAGTGAAGTTTTCGGCTACGATGACGTAGCCACTAGCCATCCCCATAGCTGGCGTTCCACCTGGCACTGGATTTTCCTGAATGTACCAGCATCCACTCAGTGGCTTGCCCCTTGTGCTACTGTAACCTCTTTTTAAGAGTTCCTTCCACAGTGGCTGTTTTGTCATGGAGAGCATTGGTCTTTTGGTCTTTCTAGGAAAGTGCTTTACAGGGGAAAGAAACAGAGGTAAGATACATTAAAAACAGAAAATACATTAAAAAACACAAAATGCACATTAAATAGAGAAAATATGTAAAAAATATATAGTTAACAGTACAACAGTAATACAGCTGTTGCATAAAAAACTAAGAAATGTTAAAATGCAAATTTAAATGAACAAAAAACTAAGATATAATAGAACAGAAATGATAACGATATATTTCATCTTTATAGGTAGGTTGAAGATCGTAGGTTTTTGGTATTGATTTCCGCTCATGTTTAGGGAGTTTATTACACAGCTGATGAGAATAGAAACTAAATGCCGCCTTACCTTGTTTACTTTCTGTCCTGGGAATATTGAGTAAGGTGGGGCTGATGATCTGAGGGATCTACAATAGGTGGTACTTACTTGATAACCATCTCTAAAATATATTTAGGCCCAAGAACATTCAGCGCTGTATATACCACCAATAAACTTAAAAAACACTTTTCTTTTACAAACAGGCAGTCAATGCAACGATATAAGGACTGGTGCAATATGGTCTGGGAGCAGCATTTTTGGTTAGCTGTAGTTCCCCGAATAATTTTCACAGAGACCTCTATAGACATTAAAATATCAAAACTTACAGACAGACAGACAGACAGACAGACAGACAGACAGACAGACAGACAGACAGACAGACAGACAGACAGACAGACAGGCAGACAACAATTTAAGTTAAAGAAATGTTGTTGTCTAGACTGAACCTCAAATAGAGGGTTAAGTCATCCAGCTCATGCACCTCCTGGTTATTCCAATGTAGCACAGGAATAGTATGCTTCCTTTGCTCATAGAAAATGTCAAATGCCTTTGAAAGTAACCTAGTTGGCTATACCTTGCATGTAATCAGGAAAACAATTTTGTTGTGCAGACGTGTAATTTCTAGAGGACACATAGGCTCAGCAATATTTCAATGTGACACTGAGCCTGATTTATAGTATTACATTTTTCATTTAATACCTCTAAAAAAGGTATTTACAACATTTTCTTCACCTTGAATTGCATACAGTATTTGCATTTTACTAAATTGTGGTGTTTTTACAGAATCCCAAGAAACCAGTGTGTAGAGAGACTGATTGTCCTTCGCTCCCTTGTGGCATTGCTTCAGCAAAGGCAGCCTCCTGCCAGGAAATGCTTGCAGTAATAATAATTTTAATTAACAGAAGTATTGATAGTTATTTATGGGACATGTCCCGCATTAAACTGTCTCATAGATTAGGCATAAATGTATCACACCCAAATGCTATAATATAGCGTCTCTGCTATATCGTTTTTTTCGCATACTTACTTCAACCCACAGGGGATAATAACTCTTTGACAAGGAGGAGTTGTGAGTACAGCTGCTTGCTAAGTAGTTGAGCTCTTTATAAATGTCACACATGTCCTGTTTTAATGAAGAACAGAGGTTAAATTCAGAGCACTTGTACATACACACAAATAATAAAAAAGGGTATCCTGATATTAGATAGATATGCCACCTTCTAACAATATCACAACATGACACAACAAAGGAAATAAGCAGAAAAAGGAAAGAGCAGCAAGTGATTGGACCTTTGTCTGAGCAAAAGACACAACAAACACTCTATTGTTTCATGTTTGCTCCCAGGAAGCATTAACAACATAGTCAAACACTTGCTACTGTTCTCTCAAAACGCCACAGCCCAATGAACTTTAAAACATTTAGCTTCTTATAGTTATCCATACAGTCACACTATGGCATGCACACCCACACCCATACACAATAGAAAAATCAAACTGCATACAGTCAATGTTAAAATATGCTATAAACAAATTGGCAGACTTGGTGTGTAAAGATTTGAGTGATGAATCAAAATCAGAATCAGAAAGGTTTTATTGCCATATGTGTGAATAGGTTCACAACATTAGGAAATTGTTGTGATACTTTGTGCAAACATAAAATAAACACTTCTAAGCATGCAATAAATACAAATTAAAATAGATTGGGTAAAACAGATTAATATATACATGAGTGCAGGTTATGATCAGTGCAGAATTAATATGCTAAGTGAAGACTGGGTTTCCAATAAAGCCCAGGGAAAGGGTTTTAATGTGACACTGTTGACACATATCTAAATTATGTAAGATTAGATGTTTTTTCTCACAAAAGCACATTATTGGAGGGAATAAGGCAACAGGTTAATTAGGTAGATTAAAACTTTGAGTCACTGGCCACGCCTTGTAACATTTACACAATGACAAGTCTAGTTTATTTGGTTAGCACCATTATTGGTAATTCATACCGCTTTACAGGAAAATAAAGGAAAAGGCGGAAATTATATTAAAGGCAATGAATAAATTGAAAAGAAATATAGAAAACCTTAAACATCAAATGAAAAACAAGAAATATTTTAAGCAAATACATGAATTTAAAAACATTTATGGGAAAGCTGTATCTTTGTTGTCTTGATTTAAAGGAGAGAACTGTTACTGCACACTATAGTTTTTGGGGGATTTTGTTCTAGAACTAAGTTCTACACAAATTAAATCCAAACTAAAGACTGTGAATGGACAAATTTTCCTGGTGTTGGTCAAGACTCTGGCAACAACAATTTAGATGAGCTACATCTAAGAGACTGGTAAAAGCGACTGTCAGAAACTGTAGTCATGTTGTACCACAAAATGATAAAGTTTTGTGTCATTAGCAAAAGTACAGTATAGTAAAAGATGCTATAATAACCACTAATCGGCCTTGAGGAACTCCACATGTGATCTTTGTTTACTCAGATTAAGGATTCCTAATTGACCCAAAATATTCCAAGTCTGCCAAGTAACATCTGAATGAAGTTAGCACGTATTTAATGCTGTCTCAGTGTTTTGGTGTTGTTATAACGTAATTGGAAAGCACTAAAATAATCAGATTTAATAAAACCAGAGTAAATTAGTTTATAAGCTGACTTTTAAATTATCTCTGTTTAGGTCTTATGTTCTAAACAAAACAAACGTTTTGTCAGTGTCTGTGGAAAATGACTTATCTGAAGAGAAGAACTGCCTGCAATATTTTGGGTACAACAAAACTAAGAGCATGTTTTTAATCTTGTTGGAACCATATCAACTCAGCAGGTCATGGGTCCCAGGTCAGGAATGGATGAAAAACAAAAAGGCCAGGTGAAGAGTAAAAATGATGAAATAGGATAATAAAAGGAACAGTGCAAGGATGCATGACGCAAGCAATCTGAGGGTCTGAAGAGACACATGAGTGGATGCAGATGAGATGCAAAGATGCATGACTTCAGAGACGGCAGTGCAATGGAGAGACAAAAGGCTCTAAAGGATGAATAATGCTAAATTTATTCCTATCCTCCATCTAACATCCAACTTCATTCCATTCTCTGAAAGTGCAAACACCACTCCATCAACATGAGATGAGATTTTTGCATTTTCCTCTAGTCACCTAAAACAGATATACTGTCATAGATTAGTCAATGGTAAACAAAAGCATGGCTTTCTCTTGTCTTTTTCACATGTTGTTTCATATGTTATCTCAGACATTTCTCTTCTATGTTGTCACGACAGCATAATTCATCTTTGGGGAGACTGACATTGATGTGAATTATTGTTTTTTGCAGAAGCTAAAGCCTTCTGCTCAGTTTAATCAGAACAACAGTGATGAAGATTTCTGTTGTCCAACTGTATAATGGCATCTAAGAATACATCCATTCTATTCTTCAGCTTTGGCGAGTCATAAATTATCTCCTTCTTACTTCAGTAGATGGTAAACCAGGTGCACATCTTATTCCTTTCATATCCTGACAGACTGTGTGACAGAAATCGCTGAACACAAATTAGCTTTCTGCTTTCCTAGGCTTAAATTCATTCTTTTCATTAGCAACAAAGTGAAGTGTGCACAGTGGCATTTGTCAAACCAGCTTACATTTCTTAAATATAACAATTTCTCTGACAAAGTCTTGGCTGGAAATCCTGCCTCTGTTCAAGTTTCATTTTCTCTCCACACAACTCTATCATCTCCATCTTTCTTCCAGTTGACTTCAGTGTCACTATAAAGTCGAAATAATATGATGCATTACAAAAATCTGCACATGGTAAGAAAATGTAATACAGGTGAGTATATAATGTATATAATGGTATTTATAATTTGTGCAAAATTTTGCTGAAGCAAATTTCTGTCTTAATTTACACATTTGGCTCTATAGAATCCTTGCTTTATGTAAATCATGCTTAAGATTTGATCAAGTCCTCAGCCCTAAACTGAAAGGAAACTGAGTGTATATCCTTTATTGAACATCTTGGAAATTCCATATTCTTATCTTACATTTCTACTTTTATTGTTCCTGCATGCTTAAAATAGGCTAAACATAAAGAAAGCCTTTAATAGACAGGAAAAGGTGTGGTAAAAGAGAACTGCAAAGCACCATGGTGATACAGTAAATCAGGTCTGACTGAGTGACCTTTGATAGCCCCAGACAGAAAAGGCTGCATGAATGGGGAAGAAAATGACCCTTTCTGCCATTTACCAACTAGCTATAAATTATGTTGCGATTGTCCGTCTCTGTGTGTGAGGGTGTGGAAGGGAGAGGTATAACAGGAAAATAAGAGTATTTTTCATTCTCTCTACTGAGTGTTAACAAAAATATATTAGATCCATTGCCATTAGTTTATTGCAGTTGAAATAGCATTTACCTTTTAGTAGTTGGAGGTCATTAAAGAGCATGACAGTCATATTTAAAACATTTAAAAAGCACTTTTGCTTTTACCTCAATTAACAATAAACAGCAAAAGTGAAATAACTTTTAAAAGCAATAATACCCTTGAAGCCATACTCCGCAACTTTCATGATATTTGCTCTATGTCGCCCTCTTCAGGCTTGCTGCGCAACATCACTGTCGTAAAATCAAATCTCTCTGTCACTCATAAGAGCCATGTTTCAGTGGCTGCTTTCCAAATCACTTGCCCAAACAACAAACAAGCGCCGTTTTAGTTTGCAATTCAGCTGTAACAATCGGGATAATGTCAACCATTAGAATGTCGGAGTAAAGACCTCACAGCTAGGTATTCAGTTTGTGGGGGAAGTCGGGGTAATTGGAAAAACAGTGGGATTAGATACAGAGAACGTCTAAGCGCCACGTAGCAAACACCTCCCGACACTAGAATCAGCCTACATCTTTAGGTGTTTTAGGAAAAAATCAAACGACAAAAATATAAATCACTAGCTTGACAAAACCAAAAGAAAAAAGTTTGACTTATATACTGAAATACAGCGACTACGCTGGAGTTTGTAGCTTTATCTACAGAACCGAGTCTTACATGTTAGCATCACATTAGCCTCTAGATGGCTAACAGAGATCAACTCGGTTGTGTAATTCACATTACTACTGTAGGGCATACCGTGCAAACTATGTTCATCCACCTCCACACATTGAATAAATAGCTTTCTCAGGACTGTATAACAACACCATACCAGACCAAACACTATAACCCCCGTGAAATCATTGATTACTTACATATCCATTAGCAGCACGGCTAACTCGGCGTCCGCCGTACATGGCGTTCATTCCAAAACGTTCGGCCCAATATTTACTCTGGTCTTTGCTCTCTCTCTCTATCACATTCTCTTTTTCTTTTTCTAGGTTCTTCTGTTATGGGATTTTTCTGTCTCTTTGGTGGATCAGTCATCTCTAATGTCTCTAAATTGCGAGGACGTATGACTGCCATAATGCAGAACTCAGTCGGTACTTCCGGCGGCGGGGTGCCGCTCAACAGTTCTGTAGTGCAGAAAAAAGCCAAGGACTCCTGTAAGGTGGCGATAACTCTAAAAATGAACATAATAGATGATAAAATTCCACCATAACTTTTGAAAAAAACATTATATTAAGGTGTAAAAGTTGCTG
Organism: Valencia hispanica; assembly: GCA_963556495.2. NCBI lineage: Eukaryota > Metazoa > Chordata > Actinopteri > Cyprinodontiformes > Valenciidae > Valencia > Valencia hispanica. Next base: position 33,475,848 of record OY747712.1, read on the forward strand.
AGTATGCCTTTAAGTTTTACATTTGACCATGTAGCAGCCACAATCTGCAATATATTTCAAGGGGATTTTATGCGATAGACCAACAAAAAGCATGACTTTAGAGTGGAAGAAATATACTTTTTTAACAAATGTTGATCTGGAAAGTGTAATATTTGAATTCAATCCCTTTTAACCAAATACAAGTACATAAAATGTTACTGCCCCAGAAGACACTAATTTGAAAAAAAGAGTCCAACTGTGTTTAGCTTAATCTCAGTACAGGGAACTCCTGAAGATCTGAGAACACACTAGTGCCTAGTCCACACGTAGGCAGGTATCTCACAAAACGGAGATATTTTTCTACTATTTGGCCTGTCATCCACACGAAAACCCAGATTTACGGCAACGAAAATGTGAATTATTCTAAAAACTCCAGCCAAAGTCAAGATTTGCGTTTTCTCCATTTTAAGCTATTGCGCGTGGACAGAGATAACTGGAGTTTTAGGCTCCGCATCGTCACTTTCCGAGACAAAAATGCTCCGACATCACTTGTGCGACCTGTGTTTATGCCCTCAGAGCTGTGTTGGTATTATCGATTTTCGAAGCGCTTTTTACTTGCTTGTTTTTACAAGCTCAGTTACTGCTCTATGTATAAGTTAGAACATTACTCTGAGTGGATTGGATTTGGGGGAACTACTTTCCCCTAAAGGTTTGGCATGTCCATCAATGCACTTAAGTGGTTAGGTGTGGACAAAGTTTTTTTTATTTTAAATGAGGTGGTGAGGATCTTCTTTTTTAAAAACATGTGTACATGGGCTAGATTACTCAGGGATAAAATTGTGGTAAAATGTAAACCAGGATTAAGTTATAAACCAAATAGACTTAGACCTTATTGATCCGACAGTGGAAAAACTGACTTGTTATGGCAGCATACACAAAAGAATAAAGTGAAAGTGAATGTCACACAGACAGAATAACTTACATAATTGCTATCTCAATAAGCACCATTCAGTCCATCATCGAAGATTTTGCTGGGAGAATCATGCTGTGGGGATGTCTTCTTTTAACAGGAACAGAGAAACTGGTCAGAGTTGATGGGAAGATGGTTATAGGTAAATACACTATTGGAAGAAAACCTGTTAACAGCAAAGGTGGTTCAACTTCCACCAGGACACCAACCCTCAAAATAAATACAACAAAATGGCTTAGATCAAAGTTCATACCAAAATCTAACTGTGAATTTGTGGTAAGATTTGAACATTTTAGTCCACAGGTGCTCCTATCCAATCTTACTAAGCTTGAACTATTTTCCAAAGGAAAATTGGCAAAAATGATTTCTTCAGATGTGCAAAGCTGCTTAACAGATATGCCAAATAGACTTGGAGCTATAATGACAGCCTAGACACATTTTTCATTTTGAGTATTGACTCATGCTGGGTGGATACAAATACACTGCACACCTAAATCCCAGTAAAATACATTAAACGTTGTGGTTTTAATGTAGCAAAATGCTGAATAAAAGTTCAAGAGGTTGATGAAAACTCTTTGTTGATCACCTTCATTGTTTGCTTAATTATCTGTGGCATCCACAATAAATATACTTCTGTATAAAACAATAGAAACCAGCTTAATTCCGTAAGCAGTAGCAGAAAAAACATGTATGTGACAGTTAATTCTACCACAGTCATCGGCATCTACAAGAAAGCCTAATGAGAAAATGCTTTGCTAAAGGCATAGATGACAGTGGTCAGCTAATTTACATTCTGAGCTCTAAGATGGTCTTGATCCTGAAGATCCCTTAAAGCCCTGCATACCCCTGTAGTGCCAAATGGGTTAAATTAAGCTTACTGTATTTCCCAAACCTCAGCGACCCATGCTATCTAATAAAGTACTAATGGCAGTAAACATAGGCATCTCATTAGACAGCTGCCAAAGGACACACACACCCCAGACCTGAAGTGGCTCTTCTCTGGCTCTGAGCCGGACATTAATGATGTTCCAGCTGGTTTTAACTACAATTTATTTATTAAGGGAGTAATTCTGCCATGTAGGGAACCTAATGAAGGTGTTTGGGGACTTTTTATGCACAAATCGAGGAGAGAAGGAAAGGGCAAAAGATAGGATGGGGGGAAAACTCAAGCATACTATACAGACATAGGCAAATATTTGTCACTCATGGCAAAGTAAAAAGCCTTAAAATTAATTAAAGCTTTATTATAGTAGCATAATCTTACACTAAAATATTTAGAGTGATCCAACCACTGTTCTGATTACATTTGTTTAGTGGGTGTAATAATCCATTAAGAAATAATTGTTTATAACCAAACCACATGTGGCACAATTGTTGGTATAGTACTTACTGCTAATACTTTGCACAAGCCTCCTCTGTCAACAGGAGAGTACTATTCTTTTCCTACACTATGTTACATTTCACAGGATTGAAGCATATACTTAGAGGGGTAGTGATTGCCTATTATTATTCTTTCCATGATACCTCGAATATTCTCCAAGGTCCTGCCTCCACCCACATGTTCTTTTTCTTTCACCTCAAACCACAACTTTTCTATAGGATTTAGGTGTGGGGACTGAGACGATCAAGGTTGTTTTGTGTCACAGGTACATCTTAAAAAATCTGAATATCATGAAAAAAAGTCAATATTCTTTTAACACAATTTTAAAGAAAGTTCTTATATAGATTGATTAAACACAGAGTGAGATATTTCAATTCTTTATTTTCTGGTGATTTTGATGAGTATGGCTAATGTAAACTCAACATTTTGTGTATCAGAAATTTAGAATATTGTTAAACAGTTAAATATTGGAAAGTCATGGTGTCACACCCTCACTCCAAACACCTACAAAGGTTTCCCAAGCCTCGAAATGGTCTCTCATTCAGTAGGCTATACAATCATGAGAAAGACTGCTGACTTGATAGTGGTCCAGAAGACAGTCATCGACATTCCCTACAAAGAGGGTATGCCACAAAAGTTATTGCTAAAGAAGCTGGTTGTTCACAGAGTGAGTGCTGTTTACAGCTATATTTATGGAAATTTGAGTGTAAGGAAAAAAGTGTAGTAAGAAAAGGTGCCCCAGCAACAGGGATAATAGCAGCCTTGAGAAAATTGTCAAGCAAAATTCATTCACAAATTTTGGGAAGATTCATAAAGAGTGGACAGAGTCACTGCATTAAAAGCCACTATGCATAAATGAATTCTACACTTGGGCTACAAATGTTGTATCCTTCTTGTCAAGTCACTCCTAAACCAGAGACCATGATAGAAGTGGCTTACCAAGACTAAAGAGAAAAAGAACTGGACTGTTGCTCTGTGGTTTAAAGTACTCTTTTTAGATAAATGTAAAGTTTGCAGTTCAATTGGACATCAATGTCCCCGAGTCTGGAGGAAGAGTGGAGGACCACAGAATCCATGTTGGTTGACATACAGTGTGAGTTTCCACAGTCTCTCATGAATTTGGGAGCTGTGTTTTCTGGAGTCAACAGTCAACGCAGCCATCTACTGAGAAATTTTGGAGCACTTCATGCTTCCTTCGGCTGACAAGCTTTATGGAAATGCACATTTCCTTTTCCAGCAGTACCTGCCCACACTGCCAAAGCTATGTGCTTTAATGACCATGGTGTTACTGTGTTTGATTGGTCACACACATAAACGTGTTTCTGTTACATCTATAATTTAAAGGAATCTTTAGGCGTTCCAATAAATATGCCATTGGTGAAGTTGTAGTTTTTACTCATCTTTAAGGATTGAGCCAACAGATTTGTCCACATCACACCTCACACATTTATCTTCCAAACAGAGGAGAATGGCTATTAAAATACAGACTTGATGACAATGTTTTGTGATTGACAGCAGAAGGAGGGGGTTGATGGGAGGATTCTGTCAGCGACTGATAACAGCTGTCAGCTCCACTCACAAGAGAGATAGAGACAGAGAGTGGGAGACAGAGACATCTACACACCCAAACAGATGCATAGTAATGCATCCCTCTACATATGCTTCCAATTAAACGTGTTGCTTGCGTCATTTCCAAGTTACATAATGCATATGGAAGCAGGTAAATTACTTAGTAAATTTCCATCAGCCCAGAGGCTGACACTGGTCTGTTCCCCACATGACAAACACAGATGTAAAGTTACCAAGAGTGCACAAACACACACACTTATTAAACATTCATCGAAGGGAGTTTGGGGTAATGAACGGGAGTCAACAATGAATTATGGATCATATTCTAATGGTTGACTTACCCCTCTCATTACTGGCATGCTAATGTGATTGGGAAACAAATGATTACCAGTTTTAGTAAAAAGGTGGAAAAAGTGGGAGAGTAAAGACTCAAGACCCCCCATGACACTCAATGACTGTTTGAAAGGAAGAATGTGATGAGGTGAATTAAAGAGAAAAAATACAGTTTTTAAAAATATGTTCCCTTTATACATTATTCATATTTTCAACTATAATCTCACATGTCGCTGATCTGAGACTGTCAAAATAAACAACTCTGTATTAATTAACATACACTTTTTAAGCAGGTCTGGTTTGCTGTAATGCAGCTATATCGAATACCCTTTCTCCTGAAAATGCTCAAAATGGCATAATGTATTCTTCTCTGCAACACAAACAGTATTTCAGCATTCTGACCAGACCCAAAGCACCCAACTGATGTAATACATGGGAGTGTACACATTTGCACCTCAAGGCATTTGTCACAAAGCTGGTCAAGGTGGAGACATCTCCTGCAATCCATCTTGCAGCTTATTGGCACCAAAACACTCCCTTTTATTCTTTTCTCAGAGATTTATGAGCAGCTACAGATGCGAGTAGGTGCAAGAGTATGACTGCAAACACTAGTAGCATGTGCCTACCTTGCAGTCTGTAAGGAATCAGGTTGATGTGCTTATTGACATCGCCTCCCCTACCACTTATTGTCACATGTCCTTTCTCTCCTTCCTCCATCTATCCATTTATCTCACAATCAATCACCTTCCTTTAAAAGCCTGTTAGGAAACCCAATGGCCTTCATCAGCACAGAATGATTAGCTTTTTGGCAGGAGATGCAGAAGCAAGTGTTTTAAGAGAGAAAATTGAGAAACAGTTGCTTAGAGCAGAAAATAAAGATGATCAAAGGATGCTTGTGCCTGAGAGTCACTAAGGTAAAGCCTGACTGAACTGAACATGTGTAAACATAAGCTTGAAATTTTACACATAGCTACAAGACATTACACGTCACATCATTAACGCTGAACAGTGAGGAACAATGTAAATGTCCAATCTGAGACTTAAACATATTGATGATGACATGAAAGTAAATCTGATTACAGACTATTCCCACAAGACATTACATGTCACATCATTAACACTGAACGGTGAGGAACAATGTGAATGTCCAACCTGAGACTTAAACATATTCATGATGTCATAAAAGTAAATCTGATTATAGACTTTAATTAAAGTTCTGAGTCATCTTAATCTCTTTTCTTGCAAAAGTGCTATAGTTTTGATGATGCAATCATTTAGCAAGTTGAAAAGTTATTTGTTGAGCTTTAACTGAGTCTATAATTGGGATAACATAAATTTAATGACTTGATAAAATCCATTTACTGCAGCTACTGGTTTTTGAATGTAATCTTGCCATCATCATCTGATCCAAGAGTTTGATAAATGTTGCAATCATGACAATGTAATGAGACTCAAAGCAAACTGTGGGCAGGTTAAAGGCAAGGCAAGGCAATTTCATTTGCATAGCACACTTTCAACAACAAGGTGATTCAAGATGCTTTACATAATTAAGAGGTACAACAAAAATAGCAGTAAACACAGACAAAGCATATAAAGTTAAAACAGCAATAAAGCAAGAAGCATACACAGATTCATCAAGGCATTACAAAGCATATAATGTAAAAACAGCAAGAAGCATACACATAACATGATACATCAAAGCATTACTCAAAGGTGTCTCTAAACAGATACGTTTTTAGTTTGTGATTTAAATGAACTCATTGTTTCAGCAGCTTTGCAGTTTTCTGGAAGTTTGTTACAGATTAGAGGAGCATAGAAACTGAAAGCTGCTTCTCCATATTTGGTTCTAATTCTATGGATGTTGAGTAAACTGGAATTAGAGGAGTGGTCTGGGGGCCTAGTGGGAAGTTCCATTTATGGAAGGAAAAGACAGCGGGTCATGCTGCTCCTTGTTGTGCTGCGGCTGTTTACAAAATGTTAAAGTGCAAGTTTAGCTTCATGTACGAACTTAGTCAACAAAGCTTGCATATGTGTTTCTATGTGTAACAAAAGTAGCAAAGATCGGGGTGGTCACATGGACACAAAAACTATAATAATGTGGTGCAAAGTGAGACTTCATCAACAGATTGACTGAGGAGGAGGAAGTTGAAAAATAAAGACTGGAATATGGATTTTTTTAGGTGACTTTTTTAGAATGCTTCTTTTTACTTTTATTGTTACACTGAAAATAAAATAAAACTTGATTTCTCAGAATATTATTTTAGCTTGCTGAACTAGTATTGTTACTGGTAAATTTTCTAATTCAGAAGAAAAATTATTTCTATTATAATTTTTATATTATTATAATTATTAATGATTAAATGATTAAATAATAATTAATTTCCAGAGAGTTTAAAGTCATTTTTGTACTTGCGAAAGCCTATCTCAAGTTTGCTATTTAACTATTTATTCTAACCACATGGAGAATGCATGCTTTAAATTTGTTAAAATCAAAAGTATTGGCTCAGTCCTGAAAGTGTTCTAGGACTGGGGTCTCTTTTTTCAAAATATGGTCTAACTAAGATTATAGTACAATCATCATTGCCTTCACACGGAAATCAGGTTTTCCAAAACTGCAGCTGTGTTGAAACAGTTGTGGAAATCTTGAAGACTATGGTGTGGACTTAATCTGATGTAAAGGGTCGATTATGTATACAATTTCTATCAACTGTAAGCATGTCACAGCTGACTTTTTACAGTTGCAGATGCTCCATAACAGTATAGAAAATGTAATGCAATGTTACAAGTCTAATTTTAAAGGGGATGAGGAGTTTTGTTCTTTAAAAAGAACTTATTAAACACAATTTCAACCACTCCGCTATTGACACAAACTTAAAAAGCACATAAGCACAAATGAAATGCCATAAGTAAAAGAAAAAGACGTCTTTCCCATGGGAGAAAGTGCCATTATGATCCATCCAACTAACAATCTTTACCTCAAACAGATATTCAAACAAACACAAAGACGCCCACACAATGCAGTTTAACCCCCTTTTTTCCCTGGAGAGAGGATCTTTAACAGTAACAAAGTAGCATCCAATCACTTACATGCTTTTTACCCGTGGCTTTTCTTGTCATATAACACAAGGAAGAAAAACAAGATCACTCACACTCAAATACACACAAACATGCCCTCACCTAATACCCATCAGCTTTTGGGATGGGGGGAAAATCTATATTTCATCTGTGGAGCTGAAATGTTTGTGCACACGCTGAGTTTGTTTGTCATTAGACCTAACCCCTGTGGCTCACCTAATCAGGGTGCTGTGTTTGTGCTTTTAATTTTGTGAGGGCTTGAAAAAAATAAAAAAATAAACAGAGAATATGACTCTGTGTCAGCGTTTATGCATATGGTTTGCAAACTCCCTGGTTGGTTGAAATGTAGCGGGCTGGATTGTGCAAACACACACTTGAAGTTGAATTAAAGTTATCGATCGGCCGGGGCATGCTGTCACACAGAGATCAAGGCTTAACTCTGATCAATGACTCATGTGTTTGTTTGTTTTGTGGCTAGGTGTGACTTTATGCATCATGTCAATTTTATTTTTTCTATAAAGCTGCCCTAACTTTTTTTGGTCAATTAAGCAATAAATTCTGATTAAATTCAAACTACAGCTAGGATTGTGTCTGGTGACAGTAGAGACAATGCCAATGTTTTTATAGCTCACGATTAGGCAAAAATTACTTTACCTCTCTTTCTATCCAAGAGAGCACGTTTGGATTTTTCTGTGCAAAGGAGGACCAACTCAAAACTGGATGTGCCATAGATCATCTCCACTACACATAGAAAACTTCATAGATGTTAAACCAGTCAGATTACTATCCATCAATTGTCATTATAATCATTATAATATGTTGTAGTGCATTATAGGTAACGCATGTCACTGCATGTAAACAGGTTTTTTTTCTGTTTTTGTAAAAACTCCCTTTTGGTTATCACATACCACCAAAAAAAATGAAAATCTAACAATATCTAAGTAGTACCTGTTCTAGACCAACACCACATAATAATTGCTTAAACTTGCTCCTCTGACCAGCCAAACAAGCCTATGGCATGAACTCAGCTAATAACTGAGTGTATTCCCCAAGCATTTTAATGAAAGACTGCATATTTCCAGCGCAATAGCTCAAGAGGAACAAGTGCGATTGTGCTAATAGGAGGAGGGCTGTATTTAACCTGCATGCTGCAGGGCCACAGTAACAGTTGTGACTGTGATAAGTCACCAAGTCACTGACAATCAGACTCTGTGCTCTACAATTACATCAAAATGAGTGAAATCTCAGTCTTTTATTTCCCCGCTGTCAACGTTCATTAGTAAATCTTTGCATGTAATGGTAGAGCACTTGGGCAGCCAATCAGTGAAAGCAGTACAATCATTTAAAAGTCAGATGGTGGTACAGCCAGTGTTTAAGGGTAGCTAATTTTTTCCTTTGTTCAGATATGTATTAATGGAACCTTGTAGAAACACCTTTTTACCTCATTTGGCTAAACTATTGAGTATTAAAATGATACAAGGTACAGCATGGTGCTCTCTACAGTACATGATCACATGATGGGGAGCTTAACAAGAAATGACTATAAAAGCCTACGAAGTGTTCTCCAAAGCCACAGTGTGTGTGACATACTGTATCTTGCTAAAGAAATAATATTAAAAAGACACAAATCAATCCTAGTGCCATTACCAATCAAACATTTTCACATTTTGTTTTATTGGGATTTCATCTAACAAGCGAGAAAAGACTAAAGGGCTGAAAAGGGTTTAATCTAAACCATTGTGTTGTATCTCTTGGTTTGGGGTCATTATCTTGATGGAAGGTGAATCTCTGCCCCATTTTCAAGTTTTTTTACAGCCTCTTACAGGCTTTCTTTCTCGATTACTATGTTTAGCTCCACCCATCTTCCCATCAACAAACCTCATTGTACCTGCAGACGAAAAGCATTCCCACAGCATGATGATGGATCTCTGCAGCTACTCCAGGGTTACCTAATAGTTTTTGGCTGCTTCTCGGATTACTGCTCTCTTTGCCCAGCCTGCCAGTTTAAGTCAACGGCTGTTTGCAGTTGTGCCATACTCTTTAAATTTCTTGACAACAAATTAAACCATTTGCCCATTAGATTTTCAAAGCTTGTGATTGGTTTATAACCTAGCTCTCGTTACTTCTCCACAACTTTATTACTAACCTGCCAGCTGTGTTTCTTGGTCTTCATGATGTTGTTTGTTCACTGATTTTCTCCAACAAGTCTCTGAGGCCTTCACAGTATATCTGTGTTTAGTCTTTCTTTCCAACTGTCACCACATGCATGGTCAGTACAAGGGATTGCTGCAAAGTTAGCAACCAAATGCATTCAACTGTTTACTTTAGCAAAGTGTTTGTTCAGGCGAAAGGGCTGCTGCAGTTAGTCATTCGATTCAATCGGCTGGGATTCCTTAGACAGAAAACTTACCACTTTACATAATAACTAACTGCAACGTTTTAGGGCTAGGATCGAACTGGAAGGTAAGTGACTTTGATTCCATTTGTAGGATGGATTGATTATATATTTATCTATATAAATCCAATCTCTTTATCTTATCTTGTAAGTGCCTGGAGACAGCATTCATTGTAAACTGGCAGTACACAAATAAACTGAATAGAGTTGAACTACACATCACTATACTGCATACAAGTAATTTTGCTGTATTTTAGTGTTTTACTTGTAAAATATTCAGAAAACAATCTAGCAGTTTAATTCCACTTGAAATGTATGCTCTCCTTTATGGTGGTCTATGGCATAAAATACACTAAAGTGTATAAAGTTCAAGTAGTGCAAATACTTTTGCATGGGACTATAAAAACGTTGATATCTTTCTCAGTTTCGGTCAACTTCCGTGCTCTTAAACCCCCAACTGCAAAGGAAACAAGTTTGTGCTCATTGAGGGTTTTTTCCACGTGAATTAATTTCTTCCTTTTTGGTTGTATGCTCAATATCACTGAGGAAAAGCAGGTGATGCTAAATCAATACAAAAGCACTAAGTATAAGTGTGTTCAAACACTATTATACTGAACATTTTCTTTTTTATCCCACCGTTTCATGTTTACTTTATACCTGGAGGGGATTCATGCATTATCCAATTTAGTCATTGACAAGAAGCACACATAATTCACCTTTCCAGTGGGAATTCAAAAGCAACAAGAGAGAAGACATGGTTAGAAATTTATGTGGAACCAGATGGAGAAACAGCCCCATCTGCAGATTACAAGCATGACAAAAAAAATAAAGACAAACCCTACTCTGTCTGTGAGGGTACCCTCTAAACTCCACTGCATCTCTTTGTGTCAGCAAACTCTAATGAGTCTCCTGAGAGCACGCCCAGGTGAACTTGCTGTAAGAGGAAACTACCTGTGTCTGCCACAGCAGAGAACAATGCTGCAAGTTTTTTTTCCCCTGCAAAAGCACGGTATCTGCAGGTTTTGTTAGGCACACTGCAGTATACTTTGCCAGAGAAATTAGAGTGTTCTCTTTCACAGAACTGGCTCGGTGAACAGTATTTTGGTAATGGTCAGCATGGAATCAGCGTTTCTGAGTACAGAGTTCCGGATTTTCCTTAACCAGAGCAGACTCACGTATACTCTGGGGAGAACAAGCTAAGGGATTGAATATACAAACACACACATCCTGGGAGACTGGCTGTGCACTCTAACCCCTTCCTCTGTGCTTGGACTTTCCTCTCAAATATCACTGAGTCCAGACTGGGAGAAGGACCTTTGCAGAACAAAGCAAAAGCACGATAAGGAAGAGCCTGCTGATGACACTCTGCCTTTTCGTCAAGCTACAAAGAGACCACCTGCCTTTGCCAGTTGGTTTAAATTGTCCCCCTCTCCTGATACATTTTAGGTTTGAAAAGGAAAAAAAAATACACATCAAAGATGTCAAAACAGAGAAATGGGAGGACAAAGGAGGGGGCTGCTTTTTGAAGTGGTTTATATTGAAGTGATGAAAATATGCAGGTTGAAGGGGAACAAGGATAGTAACAGAAGGTTAGATCAAGAAGCTCAGAGGGTTAATCTCGACAAGAGTGATCATGTTTCCTCCAAAGTGACCCTCTTTTAAAGGTGCACGACACATCAACAAGTAGCTTGTCATTTTATTAATTTAGCAGCAAAACTGGCCATCACCATTTGATCGGAGAAACTAATCATAATCATGTGGTTTGCTTGCTCTGACCATCTGATCTCAGCTGTGTTTTTTTTAGGCATGAGTCCAAAATTGCTGGCAGCAGTGCAGAGGTATGGGACAGATGTGATTGTCGGTCATTACTGTAATCGCTCCATTTATTTCCCCTACCCTGGGAGGGAAGGTTGGTCAGCACCATCTGGACGCAGAAAGACACATGGAACCTGACATGGTATTCAACCAACATAGTGGGGTTTCAAAGGTAGTCTGACAGAGAGAAGAGACAGGCTTAGAAGGATGTTTTAATGCTTGTGTGCGTACTTCTATCATCTGTGTCCCCATTTTCTCTTCTGCTTTTCCTCTTGTTATCTGACTTTTTTATTTATGTTTATCTGTTTCCATATCCGGTAGACATACACAGTCTTTATACATTTTTGTCATAATGTCAATTTTGTATATGTTTTATACTAGACTTTTTTTTTTTTACAGAAAAGGATTCATGGTTTCCAAACAGTATTTGACAAATTAAACTCTGAAAAGTGTGCCATGTGTTTATATACAGTCTATGGTTTGTAATCAGCCCCCCTGAGTCAACACTTTGTCGAGCCATGTTTTACTGCAATTACAGCTGAAATTCTTTTAGGGGATGTTTCTACTAGCTTTGCACATCTGTGGACAAACAATTCTGCGCTGCAAAATAACTCAAGTAATTGATTTATTCTTGTCACTCTTGTATAAACACCAGATTTGTGGATAACAGCTGTAAGGTCAACAGAGGTTATCCAACAACTGAGCTTTGATTTCTGCAACTCCTCCTGTGTTACCATGATGCTTTTCAGCTGCTCTCCTTACCCATTCTGTCAATTTAGGTGGGTGCCCATGACTTAGTAGGCTTGCAGTTGTGCCATTTTCTTTCCATTCTTGGATGATGGATTTAATAGTACTCTCTACAATATGCTCAAAAGTTGATGACGTTTTATAATATAAACCTGCTTTAAACTTCTCCACAACACTATCCCTGACCTCTCTGTTGTGCTCCTTGGTCTTCTTGATGCTGTTCATTCACTACTGTTCTCTAAAGAAACTGCTGAGGCCTTCACAGAGCAGCTGCATTTACATCAAAAATAACTGTATTGCTCCTATTTAAAAAACAACAGACAGATAAACACAAGTTTGTGTTTGTAACATAGAGAAAAGTCAATAACCTTGATAGGTTGTAAAAACTTTTGCAAAACAGTTTTTACTCTGTGTGCGTGCGTGCGTGCGTGCGTGCGTGCGTGCGTGCGTGCGTGCGTGCGTGCGTGCGTGCGTGCGTGTTTGTCTGAAACATGAGCAGACCCCAAGCTCATCTACATGGTAATTTCCAGCTTTCCAATGGACAGGAGAAGGCTGATGAGGAGAGAAGTAGAGGAGTGGTTGAGGAGCGAGCTGGAGAGCATGCCAGGCAGAAGCTCAGAACTCAAGAACAGCAGTTTGATTGTCAAGCAATACATATTCATTGCAACAACAAATGGAGAGAGGGAGAGAAAGAAGTATAGAAATAGAGAAAGAAAAAAAGAAATCAATGGAGATGCTTTGGGTTAAAATAACATTACTGAGAGGCTAAAAACAGTTTAGTAAGTGCTTCGCTGTGCCACATCAGAGAAAGAATATTACATCCACTTCCTGGTTATATTGCAGTTCTAGTCAAGAGCTGGGAGGTTAAATATTGTCTCGGGATATATTTTTCCACTTGTCCTCAGTTATTCTGTGTGGATTACTCAGCAGTGTTCAATAACACACTTAAATATTTATTACCAAGTTCTGAGCTCAATTTCACTGTTGTTCTGTTCCCTTCACCGCTCCATTTGTATTCAGCAAGCTCACCCCCTCTTCTCATTCTCCATGCCAGCACATACTCTCATTACTTTCCTCTTCGTCTCCCCATTGGCCCTTCCCGCTCTTCTTGCCTTCCCCACTTGTCCTAGGGCCTCTTTTTCCATCCATCCCTGCAGAGCAGAGCTGACATTGGGCATGAGGTCAGAGAGATGGGCAGTCATGCTCCTTCTGTCAGCAAGCTCAAATGGGCTTAGATACAGCGTGAGGAGACACCCAGGGGACACCCTCACTAGACTTGGGTTCTGGATGGGCATACAAACACAAAGTCCCACACATTCAATCACACACTTTTGGAGACATAAAATCACACATGAACATCAACTACCATTAAAAGCAACTTTCTTGGTAATTGAAAATATCCTAATTATTCCAATGTTTAAAAAATTAATTTTTGAAAGTACAGTATGACTGTTAAATCAAAATAAATAAATAAAAATTCAGAAATTTACATACTCTCACATTAAATTGAAAGAAGATTATGTTATTGCTTTGTAAGCTTCTTGTAGTTTAATTCAAAAGATTTCAACTAAATAAAGACAAACTTGTAAGTGTATTTTAAGGCCAAACATTAAAACACACTGCTCACTTTTACAACTCCATGGGAAGAGTAAAATAAATGAAGCAAGATTTTAGGGGGCAAATAGTGAACCTCTGTAAGTGTTGTTCATCCTTTGGTACAATATACAGATCACTGAAGGTGCCATTTCTATCTGTTTGAAAAACTATGCACTAGTATAAACACCATAGAAATGTCCACCTATCATACCTCTCAGGAAAAAGACAGGTTCTGTTTTGAAATCAACCCCAGGACAAAAGAAATGCATTCTGAAGATTCTGGCTGATGCTGGGAAAATAGTTTCATTCTTCCTAGAAACAAGACCTGTGAATGACATGGTCTGAATTGCCACTCATGGGGAAGAAGTCATAACTCCAAAAGCTATCAATAAAAAGCCAGATTGTGGCTTGCAAATGCACATAATGACAAAGACCTTAAATCAGAAACTTGTATCGGAATATAATGGCCATTGTTACATTTTTAAAAAAAGGTGGACGCCTGTAAGGCTCAAAACACAATCCCAAATGTGAAGTATGGGTGTGGTGGAATCATATTTTGAGGGGCTTCACTGCAGAGGTGACAGGTACACTTCTCAAAATAGATGGCATCATGAGAAAAGAGCATCCTGTAGAATAAGCAAAGCTACATCTAAAGTTATGAGCTAGGAAGCTAAAGCTTGTGCCAAATAGCACTTTAAAATGGACAATGATTGTAAGGATGACACTGTTAGTTACAAAGTGGCTTAAGGACAAAAAGACCATTGTTTGTGACTGATCATCACAAAGCCCAATTTGAAGGCAGAGCTGAAAAGGTGTGTGAGCAATGTGGTCTGTGAACCTGACTCTTTTACACCCGTTCTTGCAGGAGGATTGGGGCAAAATTCCAATATCCAAACTATTGTGAGAAACTTGTAGAAGGATATTTAAAACATGTGAGCCAAATCATACAGGCTAAAAGGTATCTGTATCAAAATTTTAAGAAATGTTTTTAAACTTTTGTTGTTGAAGAAAGTAACCTTTCTCTTTGGTATTCAGCAAAAAGTAATACAATCACCACCAACAATTGAATTACATTTTACAGGTGAACAAAAGGGGTGCGATTGCTGAAAAGACAATTATTGAATAAGTAAATAAATCCTTTGTCATATAATAAGGAGAGATTAAACCTTATTTGTACTCTGAAGAAATACAAGACTTTTTCTTCACCAATATATATTCAGCTTCTAAAGGCCCTCTATTGAAGGAATGCTTATGTCTTCCATTTGTGGCTATTATTGTGCAGTGTTTTGTTGATTTGTCACAAATATGGATTAAATGTATGACTATAAGGTTAGCAATGCACTTAAATGCCAGGCATCCCAGAGAGGCTTTGGCTTTTTCAGCTCCTCTATTTTAAAATTTTGAGAGGATTATGTCTATGTCCTGATGTTAAACTCACAGACTCGATGCTCTTTATAAGGGTAATCATTGCTGTGGTATTTCAAGTAACACAGTTAGAGAAATGTCCCATTTTTTCACATTTTTACATAAATGGCATAACATGCGTAATAGGATGTCATGGTTAGGGTCACTTTGGATTACTGCTGAAAGATGCTGTCAGGAGCATTGTACCCAACTGCCCTCATGTGGTGATGCTACACATTACACTGGTTAGGTATTCATGGATGGCAATTGTTTTTGGGAAACTTTTTCAAATATAAAGTACTGTAGCTATATAATGAAAACAATTGCAAACAGGCACTATTTAGTCCAGACATTGTGAGCCCCAGGATGCTGCTTTGTTATACCTTGCTGCTACTTAGTTTTGCCTCAGTGTTCTGCTGGGAAAACATGTATTGTGGAATTTACAATGATGTTGCCTGCAATACATTTTGGCACAATTGTCAGTATCGGGTACTTCAGATAAGTCAGACGTTCTTTTGTCATTGCCAAATCTGGTCAGAGCTGTCTTTGTGTCAAAGGATTAACCTACCAAATGTTTCTCGGCATCTCTCGGTGGCCATGTTTTTTGAATATTGCTATATGATTATAGACAATAAAAGCATTTATGATTTTACTTTATTCTAGTCTGTTCCTAGTTTGTCACATCCTATCCCTTAATAATATAATATTACTATAGTATCCATTCAACAGTTGTTTTTGCAAAATCGCCTTTCACAGGAGTTACAGCTGCAATTTTTTCAGGGTATGTCTCTACCTGCTTTACACATGTAGTTTCTTTGTAAAAGACCTGAAGCTCACTCAGTGGAGAACATCTTTGAACTGTGCTTTAATCTGAAACATTCCATTGTAGCTCTGGCTGTGTGTTCAGGGTTGTTTCCTGCTGAAAGGTAAACCTCCACCCCATCTTAATTTTTTAGCAGCCTCTTACAGATGTTCTTCCAACATGGTCTCATATTTAGGCCCATTCATCTTCTTACCTACTCTTACCAGCTTTCTTGTTCCTGCTTCAAAAAATGTCCTCACAGCATGATGCTGCCATCACCCTTTTTACAGTAGGAATGGTGTTTAGAGTGATGGACAGCATGTTTTTTTTTTTTTTTTACCATATGCATTGGTTTGTCTATAGGCCATAAAGTTACATTATGGTGTTACCATGATACCTTCTTCCACTTGGTTGCAGTTTCCCCAACACAGCTGTGGATCTCTGTATCTCCCCCAGTTACCATAAGCCTCTTCAACAGCTTGGCATATTATTTTGGTTTATAAAAAAAATCTTGCTATAGATAAGGCTAATTAAGTTTATTTGTGTATCAAAATCAATTCTCAAAGCAATCCAAAGTGCTTTACAGAAAAGCAGACGCCCCTATAATTGGATCACTGACCTGCTTAGTGTGTTCCTTGCTATGCTATTTATGCAACAATGTTCTCAAACAAACCTATGAGGCATCCACAAATACACTGTATTTCTACTTTGATTAAATTACTTTCATGTGGGGCATAATCAGGTGACTTCGGTTGTAATGGAATGAAAAAATGTTAAAGGGGTAACAATTATTTTACAAAGCAGTAATTTAGTGGAAAAATACAGTATGCACACATTTAACTTGCTATATTTTTTGCCTGTCCATTGGGACTCTTTGTAAGTCTCCTCTGAAAGTTCAGGTTACCTGGATAGGGTTACAACCTTTATAAGCTCCACAAACAGACACTGCCATTTAGTGTAATGAAGCCATCCCCCACACATTGTAACAGTGACGAGGGCAACTGTCTATCCAGTTGTAAATAGCTTTTCTAAGTGACTAAAGAAAGAAAGGACACCAAGTTTGGACAAGGGAAGGAGGACATTTTTGTTACATTTACAGAGAGATCCATCTATCTTGTTAAGCAGGGACGGTGTAAGTCACTATCTGTTATCTTGCTCTACTCTAACCTCTTCTCAGGTTTCACATTCCCTTGCACATTATTTCCCTCTCCTTTCAACCAGCTGAGTCTTCATGGCAGAGGCTGGGGGCACAAGTAGAGGTAACAGTGGAGGTATGACCACCGGGGCTGCAGGAGGAGTGCGTGTCCCTCAGGAACCTTCTCTAAAAGCCGGGGTGGTGCTGTCAGATGAAAGAGTTGACTTCCTTCGAGAGCAGGCCTTCTGTGTGCTACGAGTGAAGACGGATAAGTGGAACCGCTTTATTGCGGCAGATGAGAATCAAAAGATTATACTGGATTTTCTGGACCACATCTGGACGAACAGGCTGCTGCTTTTTACTGGACCTGGTGGAACGCTACATGCAGGGGATGCTCAAGTAAGAAATGCATACATGCAACAGATAATGCAGTCTTGTATATGAAGAGTGCATAAAAAGTTAGATGCATGGTTTTAGAAATTTCATTTAGGTTCTTTTTTTATGAACAGCAATACAAATATATATTACTATACCAAGAACATGATATGTAAGCTGCAGATACATTCAGTAAATAATTATGTCTATGATCTATCTAATGCCCACGTCTTTTGAAATAAGTCGCTACTTATTTCTGGTGCTTTCAATGCTGTTGAAAGCATTCCTACTGTTTTTGCCCCTGTGAAGACGTCTCCACCATGGAAGACCAAGCTGTTGTGTGTGCTAAAGAAAGGCGTAAAGAGAATCGCCCGCCAAGACTTCAGGCACCAGTTCAGACTCGGAGAAGTACCTGGATACCCGATGGAGCACCTACCTGTAGTCATCTCTGAGGTTGGACAGTTTAAGAGCATATGTATGACCCTGATGGAATACATTATTCTAAATACACACTTTGGAAATCTTGCAGTTCAATTAAATTCAGTTCAATTTATTTATATAACACCAATTCAAAACACATGTAATCTCAAGACACTCAAATAATAAATATATTCCAGTTAATCCAACTGCAGAATAAACTTGTTGTACTGCAGGTCCCACTTTTGAACAAAGTGATTCAATCTCAGGGTTTACCAAGACAATTTATGAATCTGAGCTTAAATGCATTCCACTGCCTTGTGAAAGTTTTCATACCCATAGAACATAATTTAGTCAATTTACAACATCAAACCTAACTGTCTTAACTCAACAATTTTACAGCTCAAACTTATGTTTTTTAAATTATTTTTATAAATAAAATTTTGAAAAGTGTAGTGATCATTTAGATTCTGCCCCTTTAATTCTAATAATCTTAAATAATATCCAGTTAAACTAGATCTCCCTCAGAAGTTACCTAAATACTAAATTGTAGGGTGTAACAGTACACAAAGGTCATGGTTCAGTACTTTTTCCAGTATGCTTCAATCAACAAAAAGAAACAAAAATGTATGATTTTATTTTACTGTGGTTAGGGATTAAATACATACATACATACATACATACGTACATACATTAATACGAACGTACATACGTACGTATGTACATACGTACATACGTACGTACATACATACATACGTATATATGTGAAGTGAAGTGAAGTAAAGTAAAGAGCAAGCTACTACAGCCTACATACCTTATCTTTGTCGAAAAACACTGAGGTCAAGTTTGGGTTTAGTCCACTTTTCTTGCATCATTGTCACAGTAGCTGAACAAGGAACTTTATTGTTCCAAACAGCAGAGTTTAGTGACAACTGGGAGTCCACACTTTAGTTTGATCGTCACTTTTTAAAATTGGGCAACGTTGCTGAACATGCTTGTGTTCAGTTATAAAACAACGCTATATTTGTGCGGTGCTGTTTGCTACAGGATATCTTCGGTAGGAAAACGTGTAGTGTTACACCCCTAGCCATGTTAGGGATACAACGAACACGTGGAAGAAGATTCTCAGATAAAATAATATTACTTTAGGGTATACTGTACACACATGAAAATATGTAGTGGGGAAAAGTAACCTCAAACACACCTCAAATAACTTTGGTGGTGCCAGCAGCATGCTGATAGATTTTCTTCAGAAGAGACAGGGAAGGTGGTCAGAGCTGATGGGAAGATGGATGGAGCTAATAACAGGGCATTGATGGAAGAAAATCTGTTAGAAGTTCCAAAAGACCTGAGACTGGGGCAGGGGTTCAGCTTCCACCAGGCAAACCACCCTAAATATACATCCAGTGCTACAATACAGTGGTTTAAAACAAAGCATGTGCATGTGTTGGACAGCCTAGTTAAAGTCCAGACTTATTTCTAATTTAGAATATGTGACAAGACTTAAATATTACTGTTTATGGATGTATCCAAGCAATTTGATAGAATTTGTGATTTTTGCTTAGAAGAATGGCCAAAAAACGTCAATCTTCAGCAAATCTGATAGAGAAAAATCACAAAAGACTTGCAGCTCTAATTGCAACAAAAATCGCTTCTACGATGTGGTGAATTAGAATACAAATGCACAGCGCACATTTTTCAGATTTTTATTTATAAACGTTTTGTAAATCATGTAATCCTTTCCATCTTCTTCCTAATTACACAGAATTTTGTGTGGACCTAGAACATGAAATCTCAATCAAATACATTAAAGTTTACAGTTACAATGTAACAAGTTCAAGGGGTAATGAATTATTTTACAAAGTATGCTTTCCATACCTGCACTGTATGCTTGTAAATACACAAGAAAATATGTGATATGTGTTTGCGTTTAATGGAATGCAATCTTTCTGAAATTACCTTAGAAACAGTCCAAGTCTCCATACAGGTGCTGGTGTGTGTGCTATCCAACGGGCTTAACCATGAGGACTGGCCGCTGGTGATTTCTGATGACATCCATCGCCACCTGGAGAGCCTTAGGAGCAAAGTGGTGACTCTGCGAGGCTGTGCAGAAGGAAAAACACTGCTGCCTCTTCCACTGTGTGTGGAGAGAGTGCAACCCCAAGATATTGGTTTTAGGTTAGAATGTCCTACTAAGTTACTTCCACACCACTTTATTTCTGTCATTTTACTGCCAAGGTAGCACATTTTAAATCAATTAGCTAGAAATTAAAAATATTAAAAATGAATAATTGCTTACTTTAGCTGGACACAAAATATTTCAAACTTAGTCAAAGTCTATGGTACCTGACCGACATCATACAATCCTGCTAATAATGCAAGAGGAAAAAAAATCTATATTACAATGGATTGCAGATTGCCAGTGACTTAAAACGTTTTACCAGCAAACTTTGAGTGACCAATTTCACTTTACTCCCCAGCTAACAAAATAATTTTACAAAGATTAATTGAATGCAGGGGTAACTGTGAGCAGGTGCCAGGTCGTGCTGAAAAATGAAATCTTCATCTCCATAAAGCTTTTCAGCAGATGGAAGCATGAAGTGCTCGTATCTCCTGATAGCTAGCTGCATTGACCCTGCCCTTGATAAAACACAGTGGACCAACACCAGCAGCTGACATGGCACCCCAGACCATCACTGACTGTGGGTACTTGACACTGGACTTCAGGCATTTTGGCATTTCCTTCTCCCCAGTCTTCCTCCAGACTCTGGCACCTTGATTTCAGAATTACATGCAAAATTTGCTTTCATCCGAAAAAAGTACTTTGGACCACTGAGCAACAGTCTAGTGCTGCTTCTCTGTAGCCCAGGTCAGGCGCTTCTGCCGCTGTTTCTGGTTCAAAAGTGGCTTGACCTGGTGAATGCAGCACCTGTAGCCCATTTCCTGCACACGCCTGTGCACGGTGGCTCTGGATGTTTCTACTCCAGACTCAGTCCACTGCTTCCGCAGGTCCCCCAAGGTCTGGAATCGGTCCTTCTCCACAATCTTCCTCAGGGTCAGGTCACCTCTTCTCGTTGTGCAGCGTTTTCTGCCACACTTTTTCCTTCCCACAGACTTCCCACTGAGGTGCCTTGATACAGCACTCTGGGAACAGCCTATTCGTTCAGAAATTTCTTTCTGTGTCTTACCCTCTTGCTTGATGGTGTCAATGATTGCCTTCTGGGCAGCAGTCAGGTCGGCAGTCTTACCCATGATTGCGGTTTTGAGTAATGAAACAGGCTGGGAGTTTTTAAAAGCCTCAGGAATCTTTTGCAGGTGTTTAGAGTTAATTAGTTGATTCAGATGATTAGGTTAATAGCTCGTTTAGAGAACCCTTTCATGATATGCTAATTTTTTGAGATAGGAATTTTGGGTTTTCATGAGCTGTATGCCAAAATCATCAGTTTTAAAACAATAAAAGACCTGAAATATTTCAGTTGGTGTGCAATGAATCTAAAATATATGAAAGTTTAATTTTTATCATTACATTATGGAAAAGAATGAACTTTATCACAATATGCTAATTTTTTGAGAAGGACCTGTAAATACCACCTTGGTTTTCTAAGTACCACCATCTTCTCAGACATTTTGAAAAAAAATCTTTCACAACACTTTGACCTGTTTAATTACTTATTTTTCACTCACAGAGTGCTATGTGAGCTACTTTAGTGAACATGTTGCCACACGGTATGCACAATATACATAGGTATACTACTATTTTTACTGTTCTATTATTACCAGCTTGTATTAGGTGAAGTTAGACTAGTCACTGAGGACATTGTTTATCAAATCTAGCAGTTTTTAAACTTGGAACTTGAACACCTTTTAGTTGCGCTTGATGTCATTTCACATCCAAGTTACGACTTCAAGTCCAACTGGAACACTTGTTCTTGGTTCACCATGGTCCACTGCATTAGAGCTCAGTTAATATAGTTCATTTCTTGAGTATGCCACTAAGGGCACTCCAAATTCCACAATTTTAGAACCTGATTAAGTAGTTTATTCAAGTATTTCCAATATTGTGATATGTTAATCTTAAGTTTTGCAATTTGTTAGTTTTGTGGAACACTGTGAATGTTAGCTAACGTACCCTTTCAGCTAAGAAACGGTTGCTTTAAATGTCCAAATCAGTTTACAAAATGAAATACTTAAAAGAGTGGTCTAGCAGTAGTTTATTTCCTCTGTTCCATTGCTCAGATTTGTATTTTTATCCTTACTGACTCCCTCACTGTCTGTCCCCTGCAGCTCAACTGGATGGCCACTGGACCATGGCTTGTTATACTCTATTGAAACCTTGATAGTTCAGTGGTCTGGACAGATCTGGAATGTGCTTAAGAAAGACTCTGGGATGCTTCTGCTTCAGGGAGACAACCCAGGCCCCAACGTGGAGCTCCAGTTTTGGTCAACTCAGAGGGAAAACCTACTAGGCATCCAGTCACAAGTATGAAATCAGCGTTGTAGAGGTCAACAGAATGCTATTAAAGGTCTTGTTCACTGAGAAACCCTCTAATACGCTTTGTGAAATAAGATCGGTCACTCTGAGCTGCATATGCATGCTGCACATGAGCATTTACTCCAACCCTTATTGCCTGAATTAACCGCAAAAAGAAAACATACAGCAAAGCAAGTGAGTCAGAAAAAGCCAGTCCCTTCTACGTCACAGAAAAAGTTAGTATTCATGGTCTTGCCTATCTTTGCTTCCGACCAACCACGGGAAGGAGCTGAGGAAGAAACTGTTAGAATTTGTCTTGAAACACCGCCAGCGAAGTAAGTTAAATATTTGTTTAAAGGCAGCATAAGAGACGGATTGATGTTAGCCAACTGGAGGCGAGACGTTTGCATATTGTGAATAATAATGAGTTAGACTTGTGATCCCCACCCACTCGTCCGACAAACTGCAACCTCCTGAAACAGAGCATTTTTTCCATGTAAAAGAGCTCATAAGGCATTCATTCATATTGGAGACCACAGCAAATGTAATGAAAAAAACGAGTAAATGAGACCTTTAACTCAAAATGTAAACTGAACTTAAACTCTAAATGTGTTCACAGATATGCAAGATAAGTCTTTATAAAAGCTTTTAGCTTTTTATGGTTTTATTTGACTACTTAATTTGTCCTTTTTATTTTACGTGCTTTTTTGGTCATCATAAATATACTCATACTCGTACTCGTAAAACAAAGCACAGGAAAATAAAAAATAATCTGAGGACAAAAACGTTGTTGAACTTAAAAGGGTTATTAATAAACAGATTTTGCTTTTTTCATCCTTTTGTGTTGCCATTTGGATCTCTACCGTCTCTATAAAAACTCAAAACATGAATAAAAACCATCCATCCATTTTTCTGCATATTTTTGCTGTCAGAAATGTGCTTCTATGAGCCATTTGAAAAAAGTGCATTAATGTGATGTCACAAGTAGTGGAATTTGCATACAACCGCCCTTCACCTGCCAAACCTCACCCATCAATTCCAATTCCATGCCATTCTCATGTGTGGCAAACCCGCAAGCTTGTAACAGGATGTGTGAGCGTGGTCTGCAACCGCTAATTTGCATAAAATTGACAGAGCCCTCTAAACAGCTAGTTCTGAATGGTACAGCAATTGTCAAGAATTGAGCTGGTGAGATCGCTTTATGTGAGAGCAAAGAACTTCATTAACATGTTTTGTACACACCATAGACCTATTATAACTTGTTTAAAAAGAGGCATAATATATGCCCTTTGAGCCTTGACATAATCAAGCCTCAAAGAAATTACAATCCTGGAATAAGTCCTGCACAGTGGTGCAGTTAGTAGCACTGTTGCCTTGCAGCAAGAAGGCGTGGGTTTGAATCCCGAATCCCTGGGGTCTTTCTGCTTGGAGTTTGCATGTCCTGTGCATGCGTGGGTTCCCTCTGGGTATTCAGGCTTCCTCCCACAGTCCAAAAACAGGACTGTTAGGTTAATTGGTTTCTCTAAATTGCCCTTAGGTATGAGTGTGTGCGTGCATGGTTGTTTGTCCTGGATGTATCTGTATTGCCCTGTGATGGACTGCTGGATAGGCACCAGCCCCCCCGCAACCCTGCAGAGGATGGATGGAGGATGGATGGATGGAATAAGTCTCAGCTGCTGACTCTTTGTGGGTTCCTAAATGGTATTCTGTTGGTTTGCAAAATGTGAGCTTTTTTGAGCAGAACAGAAATACAAAATCTCTCACAATTATTAATTACATATAAATGAATAATAGCTCCATCTTTTGGTACTATTCAGAATGTTTTTTTTTTTTGCTGATGGGTCTCTGAGTGAATCCCGGAGATGAAAAGACATAATCAACATTAAAGTGTCTGGCTGGAAATAAAATATAAAAACTGGACTGGGTGATTGACTGAAATATATCATAAGGATGGGTGGAGACACCACCTCCTAAAAATCCCCAACCTTTTATGAAACAGCATTCCCAGGGCACATATCTTTGGACAGTAGAAAAATTACCTAGTACTTATTAATTAAGATGATTTTTTTGTTTGAAAATTATGTGGCCTATGCAATGCATTGGTATAGCTTTTCTACAACAATAAGAAGTTTTCTTCTGGAAGCAGGTTTCTTTG
The DNA here is from genome assembly GCA_963556495.2 of Valencia hispanica. Classification (NCBI taxonomy): domain Eukaryota; kingdom Metazoa; phylum Chordata; class Actinopteri; order Cyprinodontiformes; family Valenciidae; genus Valencia; species Valencia hispanica. The sequence continues at coordinate 33,500,467 of OY747712.1, forward strand.
ATTTTGCACTCATATCATCTTATTCCACATGTTTTAAAGTTCCATCTGATTAGGGAAAAAAGGAGAGTGATAAATAGCCAAAATTAGTTTAAACTTTCTGCAAATTATTTGTTTTTAATGCTGGTATTAGTATTTGCGCAAAGTTTTACATGTCATACTTTCCTCATAATAACCTTTCTGCATGTGAATAGAAACAGTTAAAACATAGAAATGATCATGTTTTTACATTGTCTTGTTTTCAGATCCAGAGCTCCAAAGTGGAGCAAATAATGGAGATCCTGAGAAGAGTGAAGAGCAGTTACTACTCTGCCTTTAAAGATGTCTGTGTCAAAGTCAATGAGGGTACATGGCCTTACTTTGTCTTCTACTCTAAAACAGTTCTAGGATTGTAATGTATTAGTGTCTTGCAAAAGCATTTACGCCTTTTAAACTTTTTTTATGTTGTGTCACATTAAAACACTTTTACTTTCACTTCACAATTATGTGGCTCTTTGTATAGGTTTAGAACACACTGTAATTTTACTCGAGACTAACACCTATGAAATCATTTATTGTCATAATGAACACTGTAGCCTACCAACATTTACCCAAACAAGAGAGTGTTCTCAAAATCTGTTCTGTATATCCACATATTAATTTATCAGTCATGGTAATGTCATGACATGTGCTTTGATCACATAGGAGAACATTTAACACATTGTGTTTTCATGATCCATGTACACTACGACTGCAGCTGTGCTTGAAGCAGAAGACATAGATATGTACCTACGCCCTCTGAGGAGACAAATCAGCAATTTAGAAGAGAGGAGTTTTCCACAGGTGGAACCTCTATTGCCTCCTCTTTTTCACACGCTTTGTCTCATCTGGAGTCATTCCCAGTACTACTGCAATCCACAGCGCATAGTGGTCCTCTTGCAAGAGTTCTGTAATCTGATCATAGAAAAGGTACACTGATAGTGACTTTATATGTGCATGAGAAATTTGACGAAAAGGTAAGAAATTGAACCAAACTCTATGTGTCTCACAGGCCTTTGCATACCTGATTCCTGAAGAACTGTTTAAGATGGAACTTGAGGAGGGGATGGAGAGAGTAAAAATAAGCATCTCAGTTCTGCGTTCCTTCAAGGGACTGTTTCAAACTTACCGACAGCAGATATCTACTTACTACAAGCACGAGAAGGACATCAAGTTGTGGGACTTTCCTGCAACACTTGTCTTCAAGCGTTCTGACCGCATCTTGGAAAGACTTGTTATGATTGAGGTGTGTGTGTGTGTGTGTGTGTTCATCAATGCAGCTCTGTTTTGTACTTGCTGTGCAAAAGAGTAGGTTTCAGTCATGAAAAAAAGATAGCAGAAGAGTTTTATGAGTAAACCATATTATATTTAAATTTATTTTATTGTCTTGTCAGTGTTATTCAACAGCTACATTTCCCATCTCATTACTAGGACATTTTTGCAACAGCACTGGACTTTCTGAAGCTGGAAAAGATTGAACTTGGTGGATCAAGAGGAAAAATCTTAAACGAGATGGTGTTCAGCATGAGCGAAGAGTTCCATGACCACTGGCGGACTCTTAGGGAAAGCAAATATGACCCCTTTGACTACACTAATGATGTGAGACGTTTTGAGGCTGTTGCTGTTGTCCTTGATGTCACACTGCTATTTATTCATTAGGCCTCAAATGGTTGTTATTCACAGTCATTTATATGTGGCATTGACAGGCTCGGCCAAATAATGAAAAATAGCAATTAGATGTTATTTTTCTTCCCAGCAGTGCAGTAATTGAAAGCTAGTAGGGCAAAGTAGTTGCTTAGCAACACAGAAGAACCAGTGACTGGAGTCATTATTAATCAGGTCATCAATATTTAATTTACTACATGTAAATATTATTTTACAACAGCTTACAGTGTGACTCAGAACAGAAACTCAATCCGAAACTGATTTGTGTCAGAATACATTTTCTCAAGTACAAGCTATTGCAGCCAAAACTGATTAACTCAGCTAATGAGAGCTTGAAAGTCTGCACTGAAATTTTAATGTAATGAAAATTGCACAAAAATAGAGGGTAAATCTGAACCTTTTAAATCCCACATGAAGTGGAAATATCTATCAAATCTTTTCCGTTGTCCTTTTGTTCCCAGGATTTTGTGTGTCATCACAGGCGTTTTGTGGAACAGAACAAGGATTTTGACCAGAGGCTGGGGACTGTCCTCAATTTGGCCTTTCACCACTCCAAAAACCTGAATTCAGCCTTTAAGGTTAATATGTTCTTCATCAAAAAACTGCAAATACAGCATGCAATAGCGCCTCTTCAGGACTTCATAGTAAAAATGAATGCAAGTAGACAACATCTAACGTGTTTGCAGCCATGTATGAATCATTTGTCGTAATTTGAGTTTTTCTCTTGAGTGTGTCATTTTTTATATTTCTGTCTAAAACTTGCACATAAATGTTGTTTTTCTTCCAGCTGTTGAAGATATTTGGCAGTCTTCTGGAGAGACCCAGAATCCGAGAGTTGTTTTCTCCTAATTACAACGTATTGCTGGCCATGTTCAACCTTGAAATAGACCACTGTCAGGTTATACTGGATCAACACAGAGAAGGGGTGAGAGGCTGAACTAAAATGTTCTTCTCCATGATTTTCAAATGTCCCCTTGCTGACTCATTTCCTTTTACGATTTAAAATGTGCCAAGTCTGATTAAGCACTTTATTCTTTTAACTTTCCTTTAACATCTAAGTCTCTGAAGCAGTGATGTCCAAAGTCAGTACTCAAGGCATTGCCCTGCATCTCTTAGATGTCACCCAGGTTCAGCACACCTGGGTCATTAGCTGGCTAAGGCAATTCTTAATGTCCTGCTAAGGAACTAATTAAGTAATTTAGATCAGCTGCTGGTTTGAAACAACCAGCACACTGTCCCTTGAGAAAGGGAGCTGGACACGCCTAAAGGTTTAATATTACACATACAGTTGAAACCAGATATTTGCATACTTAGTAAGATCACGTCTATTTTAATTCACAGAAGCCTAACTGGTCAAAAAGTTTCAGTGTTAGGGCAGTTAGGATTACAACAATTTAAACTTTCTTCAAAGGTTAAAAAATGTAAAGGTTTTCATGCTTTTTCTTAGCATTTGGCCAAACTGCCTTTAATTACCTTGAGTCCAACATTTTAGGGTATCCTTCCACAAACTTCTAAAGGCATTTTGCTGGAATTTTGCCACATTCGTCCTGACAGAGCTGAGTCAGGTTTGTGGGCTCCCTTGCCCACACTCGTCTTTTTACCTCAGCCCCCATATTTTCTATGGGAATGAGATTAGGGCTTTGATATACATAACATAAACATAGACTTTAAGGTCCTAAAGCCACTTTATATCAGTTTTGGTGGTAGGCTTAGAGTCATTGTTAATTTGAAAAAGTCATTTGAGCTCAAGCTCTATCTTCTTGGTGGATGCCTTGAGACATGGCTCCAGTATTTCCACATGATGTTTATTCCTCATGAAGGCATTTATTCTGTGACATGCACTAGTTCTACAACAAAACAGCTTCATAGCATAATGCTGCCACCCCTATACTTTGCGGTGAGGATGCTGTTCTAAGCCTTGCAAACTTCCTCCTATGTCCAGTTACGGTCTTTGTGGACTAACACTTCTGATTTTGTTTCATCAAACCACAGGGCATGTTTCCAAAAAAAAGGTATTTGTCACTAAGTGCATTTGCAGTCGGAAACATGGCTTTTTTGTTTTGCTTTTTGAGTATAATGACATTTTAGTCCATGTGAGTACAAAACTTATTTCACTATGGATAATCAAGTTCTCTCACCAGCTTCAGCCAGCATTTTAATAAGGCAAGGTAAGGCAATTTTATTTGTAGAGCACACTTTCAACAAGAAGGTAATTCAAGGTGCTTTACGTGATTAGGGGATAAAGTAAAAATAGCAATAAAACACAGATAAAGGATATAAAGTAAAAACAGCAATAAAGCAAGAAGCACACACAAAACATATGATACATGAAAACATTACTGAAGACAGCTCTAAACAGATGAATTTTTAGTAGAACTCATTGTTTCAGCAGCTCTGCAGTTGTCTGGAAGTTTGTTCCAGATTTGGGGAGCATAGAAACTGAAAGTGGCCTCTTCATGATTGGTTCTAATTCAAGCAATGTTGAGTAGACTAGAATTAGAAGACCTGGGTGGTCTGGGGGGTTGGTATGGTAACAGTAGATCTTCAACATACTTTGGTGCTATTCCATTCAATGATTTATAAACTAGGAAAAGTATTTTGAAGTCTATTCTCTGAGCTACAGGGAGCCAGTGTAAGGACTTTAGAACTGGGGTGATGTGCTCTACTTTCCTGGTTCTAGTGAAATAAGATCTCCTGTTTGTATTCTGGGTTTGACACATATATTTCATACCAAGCACATTCATCTTTTGGACACAGAACACGACTCCTTCCTTCCTCCATATGAAATCTTATCCAAGGATGAACCAGACTTGTGTATATCCACCATCCCCATCCTGATGTCTTAACTGATGTCTTGGACTTTCCCATAATTTAAAACTAGGAAGCAATGTTTGAGGCGTTGCCTTAAAATACATGGAATCCATTAAATCATAATTCTTTCAGACTTTTCTAAATATCCTCTCTCATTTTTCTGGTATTTAGAAAAAATAAAAAGAACATTTAAGTAAACCTAACTGACCTAAAACTGGAAAACTTAAGTCGGAATTTACATATTTGCTCCAAAGTCAAAATTTCGTGCTGAGTAAAAATAAATCAATCAGCCAAAATATTCATCTCAAATTTTATTTCAGCTGCAGTCTGACTGTGCAGTTCTGGGAAAAAACATGCCCTCTGTGGCTGGGAACCTCAAATGGTCACAAGAACTCCGGAGCCGCATTCTCACCAGCAGAAGCAACTTCTGCCAGCTGCCTCACACGTATGAAATGACTCTTTACCTATCCGGCTCGGACGTCACACATAAACCTAAAAACGCCTTCTAATGTTAAGCATTTATAGGTCTCTCATATTGCAGTTGTATCTCTATACATGTGCATACACTATTACAAAGTGTGTTTAAAGCTTTAGAGGGCTTATCTGAGAACTGCTTAAAATAAAATAAAAATTTGATTTGGTTTTAAAACTTTATGGATAACTGTTGTTCTTTTTCTATTTTACAGACCTCTGGGGGGTGCTGATGCAGACGAGGTGCTCAAAAAGTGTGAACATGTTCTTGAGATTTTGGAAAAGCATGATGAGGAGCTGTTGAGTGAGTGGACTGAGGGGCTGGAGGATGTCTGCCAGTTGCATCTCAAAGAGCCACTGTTAACACTGTACACCGATACAGGCCTTATCCAGGTCAACTTCAGTCCTGCTGTAAGCACAGAGAACAATATATCTGTCCATTAATAGCATTGGTGCCTGCTGCATGCTGTTTTAAACTGTACTGTCCACACAAACTCACTATAAATAAAAATCTGCCAAACAAAACCACTTTGTACAAATTCAGAGGAGAATAAATTTAGGATCATCAACAGTATTAAACTAAAACTAACTCTATGGTCTAGTAGTCTTGTAGTTTTTTTATGTTAGTTCGTGTTCCCCTACTTAAAATATATGGGGCAGCATTTCCGGTTCCAAAGATTACATAAGCTAAAGGAGCACACGCCAAAACAGTAGGTGGGTTTTCTCACATCTACTTTTTCAGCATAAAAAAGACATAAATGAACAAGAACAAATGAGATATGTCTAAACTTTTGATGGGTTTAGGTAAAGATAGTTGTTTAGAAAAGAGTTGTTTTTTTAATCACATTTTGAGACAAATATTGAAAAGGGATATCCCTACCCTAAAAAAACATTCCTTGCCAGAGCAATGTGTTGAAGGCTGGTGATTTTCTTTCCTTAGCATCTACCAAAACAAATGTCTTAACAACAGTGTTACCACTCTCGTCACTATGTGTCAATTCACCATATAATTTCTGTGGAAATCTGTATTACCATTACTATAATACCCAACCGTGATATAATAGGTAATCGTGATCAGGAAGCCATTATATCTTTGTGTTGACCTCTGGACTTATATTTAATTTCGTATGCAACTCTTCTTGAACAACCTTAGAGGTGTAGTATCTATTGTATAAAACACTTTGCAACTAGAAAAACACAGACATTGAAGGCAGTTCAGTTTCCCACTGCCAGTGTTCTGATCTAATTCTAACTTTTTTAGATGCCTTACCATGAAAACATACCTTTAGCAGCTGGATTGACACTGATATTATTATTAGGACAGTAGTTATTTCTTTTTTGGTAATGGCAGTTTCCAGATAACCCCCACATTCTACTCACTTGTTCATGGTCCCATTGCAGACATTTTCTGAAAATGTCATCAAAATGCACCCATAACTTTTTGAGCTATGTTGCTAACAGACAAACTGACAAACAAAGAAACAAACAAACCCTGGCGAAAACATAACCTCCTTGGTGGAGGTAATAAAATCACATTTCTAGACTACAACAAAGTGAACAAATCAAGGAACACATGGTTCACTTGGATTATGTATGTGTTACCTCAGTTAGCCTTTGCTTTGCGGCTTACCTTGACAGTTCTATGCACCACAAAAAACTTCTTTATACATTTTCATACTGTTGGAATGATTAGTCATTTTAATATTGCTTTCCCCAGCTGACATCTGTGCTAAGGGAGGTGAAATATCTGAGCATCTTGAAGATACAAAACATTCCTAAAGCAGCTCTTCATCTGTATTCTAAACAGGAAAGATTATACCTGGTGGGTCAATAGTATCCTGATGTCACAATGGGCATTTTGGGAGCTATTGTTAAATATTTGACGAGATGTAAAATATGTTCAAATGGATCATGTATACGCTTCTTTCTGTCATGTAGTACACGCAGACACTGACCTTAGTGACCCAATGGTACAACACGCTAAAAAGCACCATCTTGGCTGTAGAGCTGGGTTTAGTAAAAGATGAGATGGATGGGGTGAGACAACAGCTGGAACCAGCCCTTAAGGAGCTGACTTGGTCTCAGGATGACCTTTGGGACTACATTCAGAGTACACAACAACTGGTCAAGGTAATTGATATTTTTGTCAGATTTCAAGAAAACACTTGGAATTGCTTTGTATCTTATAGTAAAATTGATATTCAGTGTCTGAGTGTGAAATTTGGATTGTCTATCGATTGAACTAACACGCTAAGTATCTGATCAAGATGCGGTGATAAGTAGTCAGAGGAGGACCTAAAAGCAAAACACAAAAATGTACAGTGTCGGAGCAGCAGACTACAGAGAAAGCATGAAACAGAAATCAACCAAATCTCAGACATTAACTCTTTTTGAGTGCTTTGTGCTACTTGAAAACTGTTGATATTGATCATATTTAAAATGTATAATTATTTTTCTCTTTTTTTGTGTTAGAGTATTTCTAGTCAAGTTCAGAACAGCAAAGCAAATGTGGAGGCCATTCAGGCCCTCATGTTTAAATTCAGCAACCGGGCTTTCATCACCAGAAAGGGTCGTGATTGCTCTCTCCTAAACTTCTCCGACATTGAAGACAGTGTTTCCAAACAACAGGCTTTGATCGTCAGTACAGGGGAGCAGATACACAAACTACTGCAGGTATGCTCTCATTTTACTCTTTTTTAGTACAAAGTCAGGTCACAAAAACCTCCATGCATCTTCACATTAACTCTAAAAACATTCCCTGTCTCTGAGGAAATGCATTCCCATAGCATGATGCTGCATAAATCAGGTTTCATGGTGGGGATACACTGGATTTTATGGAAGGGTATCAAGGCAAAGGGGACTGAATATGCACATTTAGGTTTTTCATAACTCATTACTCTTGTTTTATTTTCCTTCCAATTTATATGTAAAATTCCAATAACACATTGAAAATTGTGGCTGTCAGGTGAAAAATGTAAAATTGTTAAAAAGGGTACAAATGCTTTTGCTGACTATTGTATTTCATTTATCCTACAACTTTTTTGTTCACTGTGATCCAGGAGAACCAGTCTTTGCTTGGTGTGATAGATCAAATCAGCTGTGAATGGCGTGCGTACACAGAGTATGTGGATCGGATGATCGTGACAGGCTTCTCCAACGCAGTACGCTGTTCCCTGCAGTACTTCGTAGACAACACAGATGCAGCTCAGTGCATTACACCTCTCTTTGAAATAAAACTGATACTCAACAGTAATGAAATGACATTTGACCCCTCACTGGACTTGAGTCTAAATGGAAACTTATATGATATCGTTGATAAAATGGTGACCAATATTGCAAGTATGGCATCCTTCATACCCAGAGTGGCAAGACATAAGCAGCTGGATAACTATCAGGTATTGTACATTTAGATTATATCCACCATGCAAATACATTGCCTAACAAAGAAAGTTTATAGCAACATTAGTTTATACAGTAAAACAGCATCCTAAGGTTTAGATATCTCACAGAGGGCTGTTCAAGCTATCCATCCAATTTTGATGAATGCTTAATACTTGCACATCCTGTCAGAGGCTGCCACAGACTTCAGACCGGGACACAGATTTACCTGGCAGAAGGAAAATAACTCTAAACATTCAGCCGGAGCTAAAATAAAATGGTTTAGATCAAAACACATTAATGTGCTAGAATGGCCAGTCAGAGGCCAGATGCTTATTCAACTGAGAACCTGTGGTAGACTTAAACATATGATCTGACAGCTCTTGAGCCATCTTATAAAGACAAATTGTGAGTAAAGTCTTTCAGAAAGTCTTTCAGGCATCCAATTCACAATGATGCTCTTTTTTGTGCTGGTGTGTCACATAAAATGGCAAAAAATACGTTTGTGGCTGTACAGTACAAAATGTGACTAGGTACTGTATGTAAAGTTTCACAAGGCCCTATGCATATACAAATAAATAATTATATTTGTGAGTTACACAGTTTAGTCACATATTATCCTGAATTCTCATCTTGTAGGTTGACATTGATGAAATGGAGGATTTGTCAGAAATGTGTCATATTATCCGCTCACGGGCAAGAGGAGCTGTCTCCAAGGTAATTCTGTTTTCTAGAGGCTTATGTATTTTTTATCTGCGTACACAACTGTAAATATTGTGTTGATTTTCAGGTCAGGGAGTATCAGGCTTCGTTTTCTAGCTACCGCTACCTTTGGACTGATGACAGGTAAGATTATTTATTTTATAAAATTCCTTGTTTGCAGTGGTCTATATTTATTTATTTTGTCCTCTTTTTATCTGCCTTTTCCAGGTCTGAATTTATGAGGCAGTTTCTGCTTTATGGCCACGTTTTAAGCACAGAGGAAGCCGAGCTGTATGCTGACTATGAACTGAAAAAGAACCCGCCCACCTTAGAAAACTTTAAAGATCAAGTGGGTTCCACTTTTGAGACTTAGTTGTTCTTAAAGTATTAATGTTTATTTAGCATTCAAAGATCTGAACAATGTAATCAGAGTAACTGGATCCTTTACTCATTTAGATTAATCTTTTCGAGTCTCTGTATGTTCGGGTGAGCAAAATGGAGGAAAGCATGGTGTTTTGTGGCTGGCTGCAGCTGGACATCCGTCCCTTCAAGCACACACTAATGAATGTCATCAAAAGGTGGAGCTGGATGTTCAAAGAGCACCTTCTGAACCATGTAAATCAGAGGTTAGACAAACATGAACAAGGGCTTCTTAAATTTGCTATAAGGTTACCAGTATTAAGTTATTCTATATGATAACTTATAAAATACCCTTTTTACAACAGATGTTTTAATTAATCTTCATTATTTTACAGTGTAAAGGAGCTGTCCCATTTCCTTGAGGACACAGCTGGAGGTCTCTCTGCAAAAGTGTCAGATGGGGATTATGCAGGGCTAATGAACATAATGGGACACCTCATGGCTATCCGAGATAGACAGATCAGTAATGAACAACACTTCAAACCACTCAAGTCAACAGCAGAGCTCCTCAAGTCCTATGGACAACAACTTCCAGAGAGTGTCTACACAGAGCTGGAAGTACGTACCAGTGCAAAGCCATTTATCTGTTTACAGTAAAGGCTTTGTGTGGCTATCAGTACATGAGAATCTTCACTTCTATGCTCCAAAACATAGGAACTGCCTGAGAAGTGGAAAAGTCTCAGAAAAATTGCCTTCACAGTCAAACACGAAGTGGCACCACTGCAGTCAAATGAAGTTTCCGTGATACGCAGGAAATGTGTTCGGTTTGAGGTGAGGCTTGGTGTGAGTAAGCTAGAATGGCAACCCCCCACAAAGAGCTTGACATCTGATATATAAACGGTTGTCCTTCTTTTCCTCCATTATTTATGTGGCCCAACCACCAGGCTCTGTACATTTATAGACTTTGAGTTAGAAGCAGGTCTATGTGCATCACAAATTTTTCAACTTTTCACATTTTAGGTGAAGCAGCATGAGTTCAGAGAGCGATTTCGTACTGAGTCAATCTTCAAGATCAATGTGGAGGAGCCATATAATCTGATTGATAAGGTAAGCCAAGGAAACGGTTCCTTTGCAACCAATCAGGAAAAGTGTTATGACAATAAAAGTAGTTAACCCTGCACAATTACAGAAAATCTACAAAGTAGCACAATTGTAACAGCAAATCAACTGTCTCTCTCTAGTGTCATCGATCAGTAGCAGGAATTGAGATGGAAATGAAGAACCTCCAGGACACAGCTGATTTGTTTGAGGTCAGCTTTCCAGAGTACAAACAGCTCCGCCAGTGTCGCTCTGACATCATACTGGTCAAAGCAGTCTGGGACATGATCATTTTTGTAAAGGTACAAATTATTTGACTTAAAGGAAATTCTTTAATTTTTCTTAGTTATGAATGAAATTTTCTAAAATTAGCGAAAAAAACAAACCTCTCAATGTTAGACAAGTATAGAAGAGTGGACCAAGACTCCATGGAAAGAGATCAACGTTGAGCAGATGGACATGGAGCTCCGACGTTTTGCTAAAGTATGTGATGCATATATTTAATAAACCAGATTTGTTTTTAGCTTTTAGTGGAAAAAATATGTGCATTTTAATCTTCTCACCACACTACTTCTTGTTGCAGGAGATGAAGATGCTAGATAAGGAAGTGAGAGCATGGGATGTTTATCTGGGTCTAGAATCAACTGTAAAAAACCTGCTGACCTCTCTGAGAGCTGTCAACGAGCTGCAGAACTCTGCCATCAGAGAGAGACACTGGCAGCAGCTTATGAACACTACAGGAGTATGAGAATTGCTATGCTTCTGCTGTGCTGTGTTTCTGGGCTTTCTGTCTCTTGCTATGCATGCAGCTATTCTAAAGACTTCTCTCTAGGTTCAAAGATTCTGATCACAACCACAGCAGAGCAGAGCATTCATCCTTTATGATCCATAGGTACGGTTTGTAATGGGAGAGGGCACCACCTTGGGGGACCTGTTGGAATTACAGCTACATCGTGTGGAGGATGAAGTTAAAAACATAGTGGACAAAGCTGTAAAAGAAATGGGCATTGAGAAGGTGGGAACCATGCTTTTTGTGTAAATAAAAAGGTGCTGAATATGAACTTAAAGAGAAGTGGCCTTATGAGTCTGCCTAAACAAAACAATTATATATATATGGATGTCAACATGAAACGTCAAAATGACTGTTTTAACCCTTTCGAACTATGTCTATTTTGAACATAGGTTCTGGCAGAAATAACGCTGACCTGGAGTGTTATGTCGCTGTCATATGAGACTCATAACAGCACAGGAACACCTTTGCTCAAAGCTGACGAGAATCTAATTGAAACTTTGGAGGACAACCAGGTTACCCAATTAAAATGATTTAATATAGCATTGTGCTGGTGGAGATTCGCAGTCATCCAAGACCATCCTAAGTGCTTAAGTAGAACACAGCTGAACTCCTCCTGTTTCTTGAAGTTGTTTCACCTTTTATTCAAAAGACTCATTGAGTTCTTCAGTAAAGCATAAATGACCAAAACATTGAGCTTAAAAGAGGGCCGGACCAGTTACTCACATATCCTAATTTCCCCATTAGTGACTTTAAACACCTTAATTAGTGTGATTGTTCTGACTATAACTTAAAAGCCTGTATTTTCAATCATATTCAGAGCTGAAGAAGCCTTTAGGATTAGAGCTGAAATATCTTCCAGTGGGAGTTTTCAAATAAGAGAAGTGAAGTTGGCTTCTCTTTTGCCAATTAGGATCACAGCATAGTGTTCTTTGGGAAATAAATTCATATCCCTTGAAACCTGTTTGGTAAGAATACGTAACAGCCATAAACCTACCAAGACATGGGTGCTCACCCAAACTGATAGATCTGGCAAGGAGAACATTACTCAGACAATCAGCCAAGATGCTATGGTAGCTCTGGAGGTGCCACAAAGACCCAGAGCTCTATATTCAGCAGTTATTAGATGTACCCACAAAGGGCAGAAAACTAGCACAGCACATCACCTGAACACACCATCCCACAATAAAATGTTGGGGTGGTAGCATCATGCTGTGAGAATGCTTTTTTTTAAGGATAAAGAAGCGGGTGATGGTGGATAGGGACCTGGATGCAGCTAAAAACAGAGAATTCATAGAGGCTGCAACAGACGTGGCAGGAAGCCAACCCTAAACATCAGCAAAAAACAGTTTATATCAACAGATATTCTATTATTAGAATGATGCAGTCGAAGTACAGACATTAAATCATATGGAGATTCTAATGCAGGGCTGTTCACAGATGTTCTCCATTGTTTCAGACTGAGCTTGAGTTATAGGCAGAAATTACAAATTCTAAATGTAAAAATGGCAGACATACCTTAAAACATTTGCCACTAATACGTCGATGTACATTGAGTAGGAAATTGGTGATTAAAATACAAAAAATGTGAAAAGTTCAAGTGGTATGAATACTTTAGAATGGCACTAAATGACGTTTGCTTTGCATTTTCTGTTAAATGGACAAACTATTGCCAAGTACACTTTGGTCTTATTAGAATCACTCTTTGCCATCAAAGATCGAACCGATCAACAAACAACAAAGAAAAGATGCACAAATGTATGTCTTTATATCAGAGTAGCTTTCTACAACATCTATAAAACTGCCCATATTCACTTACCTTCAGGTGCAACTGCAGAACATCCTGATGAGCAAGTACGTGGAGTATTTCCAAGCTGAAGTGAGTGGATGGCAGAGGAAGCTGATGGTGGCTGACCTCGTCATCTCAACCTGGATGTCTGTGCAGAGGACTTGGGCCCACCTTAACAGCATCTTCACGAACAGCGATGACATTCGCTGCCAGCTGGCCCATGATGCAGAGCGCTTTCAAGGAATACATGCTGACTTTCAGGTACATACTCAGCACAACCCACTTCCATACCTTTCATTTTTACAATCTCTTCATCTAGTTTTTTCCCCTTTTCTTTTAGAGTTTGATGATTGAAGTGGTGCAGAACAGTAATGTGGTGGATGTAACCAACAAGCCTGACTTCCTGGAGAGCCTGGAAACATTACAGCAGAGGTTGTCTGTGTGTGAGAAGGCACTAGCCGAGTATCTGGAGACGAAGAGGCTCACATTCCCCAGATTTTATTTTGTCTCAGCTTCAGATTTGTTGGAGATTGTGTCAAAGGGAACACAGCCCAAACAGGTGTCATATTTTATTGGTATTGTCCTAACAACAACTGATACATAAAATGGTACCACAGGGCGGTCATCAGTAATGTTTTTTACTAAAATCGTCACTCATAATTATTGTGTGGAGTAATGAAGTATTCTTCATCTGGATTTGAATGACTAAAACTGAACGGTTTTATATGTACGTGTGTAATTTTCAGGTGACCCGCCATTTATTGAAGTTGTTTGACAACATAGCAGACCTTCGCTTCAAGGACTCGGACGAGGCTGGAGGAGGGGAGGAAGATGGAGTGGCAGTTGCTGTCGGGATGTACAGCAGGGAGAGAGAATTTGTTTCTTTCTCAGAGCCGTGTGTCTGTAAAGGACAGGTAAAACTATAAACTATATATATATAATCTTTTTGTTCCATAGACAGACAGACAGACAGACAGACAGACAGACAGACAGACAGAAAGACAGAAAGACAGACAGACAGAGAGACAGACAGACAGACAGACAGACAGACAGACAGACAGACAGACAGACAGACAGACAGACAGACAGACAGACAGACAGATAGATAGATAGATAGATAGATAGATAGATAGATAGATAGATAGATAGATAGATAGATAGATAGATAGATAGATAGATAGATAGATAGATAGATAGATAGATAGATAGATAGATAGATAGATAGATAGATAGATAGATAGATAGATAGATAGATAGATAGATAGATAGATAGATAGATAGAAACTATGTAAATAACCTTTTGTTCTCCAGGCAGAGTCTTGGTTAAGTGCCCTGGAGAGCAGCATGCGCTGTACAGTCAGGAAAGAGATACAGGAAGCTGTTGCTGCCTATGAGGACAAACCACGAGATCAGTGGCTTTTTGATTATCCTGCACAGGTTTGTTTTTTGCATACTTTTAAAATGACCTTGTTAATTTTGAAACACACATTGGCTCTCAATCATCAAAAACGGATGTCCATTTGAGCAAAGAAATAATAGTTGGACAAGTTCCACATTTGAGTTTTGAAACCATACCTTTACTGGCCAATCCAGGGACTGAGTCAGTTTTGATGTATATCCCATGCCCTTTTTTATTCATAGTTTCAGGAAGCATTCCTGCAAAATGTATGCCATGAATGAATTGTACAAAGAAAAAATATTTAATTCAATTCAATTCAATTCAGTTTATTTGTACAACGCCGATTCACAACAGATGTCATCTTGAGGCACTTTACAAGAAAAGTAATTTCACTACAATCATACAAAAATCCCAATTAGTTTAAACTTTTAGTTAATTCCTATTCAAGGAATCCCAGCAAATTGCATCGAGTCATTGACTTGAAGTTGCGTCCCGTTGATGCAGACTTCTAACCACAGCAATCCCTCATACTGAGCAAGCATGTAGCGACGGTGGAGAGGAAAAACTCCCCTTTAACAGGGAGAAACCTCCAACAGAACCTGGCACAGTGCAAGCGGCCATCTGCCATGACCGTCTGGGGGTTTGAGAAGACAGAGCAGAGACACAGAAAGAACAGAGGATCTGATATACGTGAGAGTGCTTTCTATGTTAAAGAAAGTGAAAAGTTGATAACAGGACACGTGGGATAATCAGCCGCCAAGACCATCATCCCAGTCGATGCGCTCCATCCAAACGGCATTGTAGCTAAGCATGATGCCAGACCAGGTGTACCTTCTATGGAGAGAAAAACAGAGTTAACAGTCAAAGTAACACCATTTAATGAAATGTGAAAGTAGTATAAAAGAAAGTAGCAGAGTGAAGAAAAGTGGTCAGTCTGTCCTCCAGCAGTCTAAGCCTATAGCAGCATAACTACAGAGATAGCTCAGGATAAGCCACTCTAACTATAAGCTTTATCAAAAAAGAAGGTTTTAAGTCTGGCCTCAAAAGTAGACAGAGTGTCTGCCTCACAGACTAAAGCTGGGAGCTGGTTCCACAGGAGAGGAGCCTGATAACTAAATGATCTGCCTCCCATTCTATATTTAGAAATCATAGGAACTACAAGTATAACTGCAGTCTGAGAGCGAAGTGGTCTGTTAGTAACATATGGAACAATCAGATCTCTGATGTATGCTGAAGCTTGATTATTAGGGGTTTATATGTAAGAAGGAGAATCTTAAATTCTATTCTGGATTTAACAGAGAGCCAATGAAGGGAAGCTAAAGCAGGAGAAATGTGATCTCTCTTTTTAAAATTCATCAGAACTCTTGCTGCAATATTTTGGATCAACTGAAGGCGTTTAATTACATTTTGTGGACTTCCTGATAGTAAAGTATTACAGTAGTCCAGCCTTGATGTAACAAATGCATGGACTAGTGTCTCAGCATCACTCCTGGACATGATGTTTCTAATTTTAGCAATATTCCGGAGGTGAAAGAAAGAAATCCTAGAAACCTGGTTAATATGGGATTTGAATGTCATGTCTTGGTCAAAATTAACGCCGAGGTTCTTTACGTTATTACTGGAGGGCAATTTAATGCAATCCAGATGAAGTGATTGACTAAGCAGTTTCTTTTTAAGAGCTTCTGGTCCAAAGACGGCAACTTCTGTCTTGTCAGAATTTAAGAGCAAAAAGTTTAGAGTCATCCATGTTTTTATGTCTTCCAGACATGCCTGTAATCTACCTAACTGACTGGGTTCATCAGGATTTATGGATAGATATAGTTGTGTATCATCGGCATAGCTGTGGAAATTTATGCCATGCTGTCTAATGACTCTACCAATTGGAAGCATAAATATAGTAAAAAGAATTGGTCCAAGCACAGAACCCTGTGGAACTCCACAGGTAACCCTTGAGTTTGAAGAAAATGTATCATTTACATGAACAAACTGGAATCTGTCTGACAAATATGATTTAAACCTGTCTAGTGCTGTTCCTTTGATCCCCGCAACATGTTCAAGCCTTTCTAAGAGAATATTGTGATCGACTATGTCAAAAGCAGCACTGGGATCTTACAAGACCAGAACAGTCACAAGTCCATTATCTGAGGCCATGAGAATATAATTAGTCATCTTTACCAGTACTGTTTCAGTGCTATGATGAACTCTAAAACCTGACTGAAACTGACTGAATCTCTTCAGGTTGTTACTGTTTAGATGCTTACAAACTTGTTTAGCAACAATTTTCTCAAGGATTTTGGATAAGAAAGGAAGGTTAGATATAGGTCTGTAATTAACTAATTCATCTTGATTAAGGGAAGATTTCTTAAGTAAAGGTTTAAGTACAGCAATTTGGCGCGTATCCATTTACTAAGGATAGATTCATCATATCTAAAATGGGGCCAGGAACTGAATGGAACACTTCCTTAAATAATTTGGTTGGGATTTGGTCCAACATTAAAGTTGAAGGTTTAGATGAGGCTAATATTTTTGATAATTCCGAAAGCTCGACTGAATCAAAACAGTCCAAACACAAATGAGGTTCTAAAGTTCTCTCTGATGCTGCCTCACTTACTGAGAAAGAAGTAATTATGTTTGGGAGGATGCCAATGCTTTAATTTTTAATAGAATTAATTTTATTTATGAAGAATCCTATAAAGTCATCACTACTAAGAGCTGGGGGAATAGTTGGCTCAACAGAGCTATGATTGTGTAAGTTTGGCAACTGTACTAAAAAGAAACCTAGGATTGTTCTTATTCGCCTCTATTAATAATGAAAAATATGCTGTTAAAGCTCATCGAAGGGTCTTTTTTATACAGCAGTAGACTGTTTTTCCAGGTTAAATAGGAATGCTCTAGGTGTGTAGAGCACAATTTTCTCTACAATTTCCTAGTATTCTGTTTTAAAGTATGCAGCTCTGCATTAAACCAGGGAGTCAGCCTCCTATGGCTAATTACTTTCTTTTTTAAGGGGGCTACACTATATAATACCAAACACAATGAGGAAGTAACGCTATGAACCAGACCATCAATTTCTGAAGGGTTAGAGATGGAATTGCTGCCCCCCACTGTGTTACTCCGAGACACTGAGGAAAGTAAGAATGGAATGGATTCTTTAAAACTTATTACAGCATTGTCTGATAAAGCTCTACCACAATGACATTTTCTTTCAGATTTAAGATGGTTAGTTAAAGAAAATTTAAAAGTTATCAAAAAGTGGTCAGACAGAACCAGGTTATGTGGGTGGACTGTTATTTCCTCACACTCAATACCGTATGTCAGCACAAGGTCCAAAGTGTGTTGACCCGAGTGTGTGGATCGCTGTACTTTTTGAGAAAAGCCAATTGAGTCTAAGATAGCATTAAAGGCTGCATTTAGGCTATCACTTTCTGTGTCCACATGAATGTTGAAATCCCCCACTATAATGACCCTATCAGTATTTAATACTAAATCAGATAAAAAATGTGAGATCTGATACAAGAATTGAGAGTAAGGGCCTGGTGGACGACACAAAACCACAAACAAAAATGGTCTTAATGTTTTGCAACTTGGATAAGGAAAAATTAGGGTTAGATGTGCAAAAGAACTGTAACCATGAATTGGTCTGGGATTAATTAGTAGATCAGAATGAAAAATGGTTGCAACTCCTCCTCGCCCAGTACTTCCAGGAACGTGAAAATTCAAATAATTGGAAGGAGTTGACTCATTTATACTGACATAATCCTCCTGCTGCAACCAGGTTTCTGTGAGACGTAACATATTAATTTGATTATCACAAATTAAGTCATTTTTATATTTTCATATTTTTATGAGATTTTCATGATTTGCTCTTGTTGGGTTAACCTTTAATCCATTTGATTTTGGCTGTTGGCAAGACACTGTCTCTATGGGGTAATGGGTGGGTAACAGTACAGAAACGGCAGAGAGGTGGGTTAAACTACGACTCTGCTTCCTGGTCTGGACCCTGGGTTGTCAGTGTTTGGGAGGACTGATAAATCCGGCCAGATTTCTTGAAAGAAGAGCTGCTCCATCCAAAGTGGGATGGATGCCATTTCTCAGGATCAGACGAGGTCTTCCCCAAAATATTTGCCAGTTATCAATGTAGCCCACATCATTTGCAGGACACCACCCAGACAACCATTGGTGGAATGACAGCATGCGGCTAAATATGTCGCCACTGGTCCGATCGGGCAGGGGATCAGAAAAGATTACTTTAATGACTCACCAATAGATACAAACAAAGTCCCTGCAAATATTGTATAGAGCTTATTATTTTAATTTAACATCATATTTTCCAAATATTTGTCTTTCACATTCACATATAAAAAGTCCTGTATAAGGTGTCACACAGACTCTGGTGTGTAGAGCAGTTTTACTCCAGCTGATCCAAGACAGTCCCAATATCCCCTTTAGTAACCTTATGCTGTGCTTCAC
Source organism: Valencia hispanica (assembly GCA_963556495.2). Taxonomy (NCBI): domain Eukaryota; kingdom Metazoa; phylum Chordata; class Actinopteri; order Cyprinodontiformes; family Valenciidae; genus Valencia; species Valencia hispanica. The sequence continues at coordinate 33,519,415 of OY747712.1, forward strand.
AGTGGCCCGTGTCTGAATAAGTGTGTGGAGAGCATGTGCAGCATTATGGCTTTCCATCTTAAATAGGTCATAAAAACATTTATCATTATTATATTTTATCACCTTAATCTTAGATTCTGTTAGAGGCATTTGTTTTCTCAAGATTAGTAGGTCCACCTCAGAACTTCAACTGTTAAGTTGTGAAACTCCAATCCAACCTATGCAGTCAGCTTTGAATAAAGGAATTAAACACAGAATATTCACATTTGGACACAAACAGACTTTGCTCAATTAAAGTCAAAACGTTCTCATTACGTTTTTCTCTTGGTTATCCTTTATGCAGACAGTTGAAGTCTCCTTATATGCTGGTCATGATCATGTGGTATCTAGTGTTCTACCTAAACTGGTAGCAATCAATAACACAGTCCCTGATCATACAGTAACATTGTTTCAAGTGCAGAACATCCATTTTAGAAGATCTGAGTTCAGTTATAGCTGTTTATAAACATTTCAGAAGCTTATCAACTGATCTGCCAAATCACTTAGCAAGCATACAATTGTGGTGTGGTATGCTACAATTTCCCATTAAACTTCCACTTGTATTTGCAAATTTTAACATAGCCTATCATGCAATCAGCCTATGTAATATTAAATGTAAAGTTCTATAGAAAAAATGTTTATCAATTACAAGTCATATTAAACATATAATGTGAAATTTGGTTTAAATGTAATTTTGCTGTAGTATGGAGAATAGTCTTCAGGCACAGCTTGATTTTCTCTGTTTTACATTTGATTACAGTATTTTCCAAGCTCAAAACCAAATTGATACACCTTACAATTAGTTTAGAAATGACTGTGCCCCAAATTGTTCTGCTTTATGAACATTTTAGAAGTAAGACCCATTTGTTTTATGTGTCTGGTGTTGTTGTTGTTTTTTCCATGAATAGGTATCATTAACTGGTAGTCAGGTGTGGTGGGCCACAGATGTGGGTATTGCCTTTGAGAGGGTGGAGGAAGGGTTTGAGACAGCTCTCAAAGACTACAACCGAAAACAGGTAGTGTCATTAAGTCACGTTATTTCATGCTGGTGGGTCAACAAAGAGCCACTTTAATTCAGTGGTCTTGAACATTTTAAGATCACACAGCTCAACTCGCTGATCCACATGTTGCTTGGGGATTTAAGTCCTGGAGACAGACAGAAAGTAATGACCATCTGCACCATTGATGTCCATGCTCGAGATGTGGTTGGCAGTCTCATCTCTCAAAAGGTATCTGAAACAGACCTTATTTGAATGATGGTCTTGCAAATTATTGGAGACAACAGTGGTGTTACTGTGTTCATCTGTTAGGTGACAAATGGACAGGCATTCGCATGGCTGTCGCAGCTACGCCACCGCTGGGATGAAGAAACAGGACACTGTTGCGTCAACATCTGTGACGCCCAGTTCCAGTTCAGCTATGAATACTTGGGAAACACAAACAGACTGGTTATCACTCCACTTACTGATAGGTAGCAAACCTCTGCTGCATGCTACTCTCATTCATCTCATACCTAATGATAGATATTTTATAGAGAGCAGATTTAAAAGTTGGAAGAGGTATCAATAATGAGTTCCGACTGCGTACTCCTTTAAAGAAAGTGCCCACACTGAAATATATATTGTCTTGAATTTAAAAATGGTTTTCTTTTTCTACTACACAGTGCTTTGCAAAAGTAGCCATATCTGAAACTTTTTCAAATTTTTTCATGATGCAGTCATCAACCTTTGTGTATTTTATTGAGATTCTGCGAGGTATGCCAACACATAGTACAGCACAATTCATTCATTGTGGATAAAAAGCATTAGTAAGCATACATTTTTAAGTCTTGCTACAGATTCTCAATATGATTTCAGTATGGAGCTTACACTTTTCTAACATGCTTTGAATCAAACCATTTCATTGAGCTCTGGCTGTGTGTTTACAGCTATTGTCCTGCTGGAAGGTGAACCTCAACCCCAATTTTCAGTCCTTAACCTTCTGCTGTTTTTCCTGTTCATCTTAACAACAACTCCCTCCAGCTTTTCTCTCTATGCAGAATAAAAGCATCCCCTCAGCATGATGCTGCCATTAACACATTGTATGGTTGAGATTATGTGTTTATTGTGTTGGTTTCTGCCACACTTAGCATTTTGCATTTGGACAAAAACATATTTTTTAATGTGACTAAGGAGCCTTCTTCCACATGTTTTCCAATTAATATTACTTTCAAAAAAGCATTATTTTTGCTACAGTTTGATGAAAGCTGCAATCACAGGGTGCATGATTAACAGTTCTCCTTGATTCCATTGGAAGAACCAGCCTTTGTGCATCACATAAAATAACAAAAAAGGACACTGAAATTCGTGGCTGCAATGTGAAAAAATGTGAAAAAGATTGTGGAATAATTACTTTTAGTTTTAAAATACCAATGAATATCAAATAGTAAATTTATTGCAATGCCCTAGTGTTTAAAATTCACATTGTTAATTCCCTGGTTTTTGTCTTTGTGTTATGTATCCATTTTAAATCTCAACACTAACACAAACAGATGTTACATAACCCTAACCCAGTCCCTCCATCTGACTATGAGTGGTGCCCCATCAGGCCCAGCTGGCACCGGTAAAACAGAGACCACTAAAGATCTGGGACGCTCACTTGGTATTATGGTATACGTGTTCAACTGCTCAGAACAAATGGACTATAAGGTATGACTGTTGAGGTGTTCTTTTCAGTTTCTATTTAGGCAGTTTTTACTTCAGTTCTATCTAAAACGATTGATGCTCTTTATTCTGTATCCTTTTCCTTTCTATTCCTTCAGTCCATTGGTAATATTTATAAGGGTCTGGCCCAAACAGGAGTGTGGGGCTGCTTTGATGAATTCAACAGGATCTCAGTGGATGTCCTGTCTGTTGTAGCTGTGCAAGTCAAGACTATACAAGATGCTGTGCGTAGCAAAAAACAGAGGTATGCATGTATCTATCATGGATGCCCTGTGTTTTTTTTATTGGCTTGTTAATCTTGGGTAAGCTTTTTCTTTTCCTTAGTTAACTAGTTTATGCTTGCAGGTTTCATTTTCTGGGGGAAGAAATTGAGCTGAAACCAACAGTGGGGATATTCATCACTCTGAACCCAGGCTACGCTGGAAGGGCAGAGCTCCCAGAGAACCTTAAGGCACTGTTCAGGTCAGAAATGAAGATAAATATGGAGGCTTTTTAGTGCAAAGATTTATATGTACCAATAATTTCTTTTTGTTTGCCTCTTTGCCTATAATTTAGGCCCTGTGCAATGGTGATCCCAGACTTTGAACTGATATGTGAGATCATGCTGGTGGCTGAAGGGTTCATTGATGCACGTCTGCTGGCGTGCAAGTTCATCAGTCTCTATACTCTGTGCAAAGAGCTTTTGTCTAAACAAGTAAGCACATAAAAAATATGTAAAATGTCCTGACACAAAATAACATTTTAAATAGTTTGTCGTGGTCTTAAAAGGTTGTATGCTTTAGAGGACCATGGCAAACGGGAGAAGATACTGGTACTCTACATACATGGTGCTCAACATCTGCCAACAGATCACCACTGTGTTCAGTCTTTCATTATATATATTTCCTATTCCTGAGATAGTTTTAAAGTTTTTATTATGACTGAAAGTCATGTTTTAGGGGTTTTCGTTCAATCATCCCATATATCATATGTTAGCTTTTTACAACTGCATATTAAGGCTAATCCTGGTACAGGTTGTGTTTTCAACTCTTTCTGTTTTCTTTTTGATAAACTGAAATAAAAAAAAATAGGAGGCTATTTTGAATACACTATTACTACTGATATGCAGTCCTTATCAGTAATAACTTTTCAGACTAACGTAACAAAATAAATAATTGTTTTTGACTCCCATGACCTGTTTCCTTGTTTCTGTTAGGATCACTATGATTGGGGTTTAAGAGCTATAAAATCAGTCCTGGTTGTAGCTGGGTCCTTGAAGCGTGAGGAGCGTAACAGACCTGAAGAGCAAGTGAGAGTCACTTCTGTTTCTCACTGAAACAGCTGCTGTCATTCATATTGAGATCAAATATTTTGTTCAGTGTTTGACTCTTTGCTCTTTCTGTAAATTTAACTTTAAACACCTTTTCTTCAGGTGCTGATGCGAGCTCTAAGGGACTTTAACCTGCCAAAGATAGTGACCAGTGATGTGCCCATATTCCTTGGACTCATCAGTGACTTGTTTCCTCAGCTGGATGTGCCCAGGAAGAAAGATCCTACTCTAGAAAACGCTGTTCGCCAGTCAATCAGTGAGCTGCGTCTCCAAGCTGAAGAAAATTTTATTCTTAAGGTATTTCATTCTTTTGGAACGCAGTAAATGTTTTGACAATGGTACAGTGCCTTTCCAACGTATTCTTACCCCTTGAACCTTTTTACTTTTTGTCATATCACAACCCCAAACTGTATTATGTATGGGATTTCATTTGAATCACCAGCAGAGAGTAGCGCACAATTGTGAAGTGGAAGGAAACAAATACATGTTTTTTAATATAAAAAAGTATGACATGCATTTGTATTCATCCCCAATGTCTCAATACTAGATTCACTTTGTGTTGCCGTTTGAGGTATAGCTCCACCAGCTTTGTACGTTTAGAGACTGGAAATATTTACCCATTCTTTGTAAAATGGGAAATTGATTAGACAGGTATTATGGGTGGCGTCGGTGAATAGCATTTTCCAAGTCTTGCAACAAATTGGTAGTGGTATCTAGTTCTGTATTTTGACAGGAACATGCATGTACAGGAACAAAACATGAGCAAGCTTAGATCTAAAATAGTTAGTTGAATGTTTATGGTTCTGGTTGTTCTAGAAGACAAATCTTCATCCCAGTCTCAAGCCTTTTTGTAAATGGGAGTTCTTAATGCTTTCTTTCATTTATGGTTTTCATCATCCCAAGTTTACCTATTAACAGATTCTCCCCCTTATGACTAGGAAACTCTGTAGAGTTACCGCTTGGCTGCTTCTTTGAATAATGTTCTTTAGTAGGCATGTTACTTAAGTTGACGACCATTTATTGGTAGGTTTGTAGTGCATTAAACTTCTCCACAATGTTATTCTCAACACAAAAAAAACATGTTTTTATCTGCTTCATAATTTGCACTAATCTGTGTTGGTCTATCTCATAAAATGTGAAGAAGTTAAGTATATATATACTCCACACACACACGGACACACACGCACACATGATCCAATTAATATTTGCGTGCTTGTGTGTGTTCAGGTGACTCAGTTGGAGGAGCTGCTGGCTGTCAGGCATTCTGTATTTGTTGTAGGTGGGCCAGGCACAGGAAAAAGTCAGGTTAGCAACTACATCTATGGCAATAAATACAAAACAAAATGTTGCTTTTATTTTTAGACTTTTAAGGTGTTTTAATCACTTACCTTGAACCTAATCAACATATCTGATGACCTAGGTTTCATTAAATTAACTGTGAGTGAAAGGTTATCTTTATGTGTTAGTCATTTTTGGCATTTATTTTCCAGATCTTGAAAACCCTCCACAGGACATATTCTAACATGAAGAAGAAGTCTATATGGACTGATATTAACCCCAAAGCTGTAACCACAGATGAGTTGTTTGGATATCTGCATCCTGCTACCAGAGAGTGGAAAGATGGTGAGGGACTTAAACATTTTACAGAGAATTTAATGAACAAAGATGGGAGTCAAAGTAACCAGAGATCTTTTGTCTATTTGGATTATTGCAGCCTATAGCATAGTTAATTCCTAAACCTAATCTGAGAATTACTTAAAAAATTATTAAAATTACTTTTGTGTTTGACAGTTAACAGATTTTGCTGTATGTTTAATTATTCTTTCATTAGGTCTTTTCTCCTCTACCATGAGAGAGCTGACCTCTGTGAGCCATGACGGACCAAAATGGATTGTTTTAGATGGGGACATTGACCCCATGTGGATTGAGTCACTCAACACAGTTATGGATGACAACAAAGTGAGACAAGTGTTTTCTCTGATGTCATTCCTTCTCCCTATTTTCTTAATTGAAATTTAGATTTTTTATGTTGGAGTTTTGCTTTATTACAAGTTTACATTAGTTAGAGAAAGCTGCCATATTTCTATGCATTTTTTTTTTTTTTATATTTCATTCCAAGTCACGGAATGGGAGAATTGTGCTTTCAGTGTATACTGTATTTTAGTGTCATGAGCTGAACTACAAAACACCTTTACTTCCAACTTTGCTACTCCTCAGGTTCTGACTCTTGCCAGTAATGAAAGGATCAGTTTGTCCTCCTCCATGCGTCTGCTCTTTGAAATCTGCCATCTGAGGGCAGCTACTCCTGCCACAGTGTCCAGGGCAGGAATACTCTTCGTCAACCCACAGGACCTTGGCTGGAGCTCGTAAGAATCACCAAGAATAACCCTAAACTCTCACAAATGATCATTGGTTGTTTTTCATTCTTTTGGTTTTTTATTTTAAAACATCGCCTTTCACAGTTATGTGGCAAGTTGGATAGATACCCGACAGGCCCAATCAGAGCGGGCCAACCTCACCATTTTGTTTGATAAGTATGTCCCCTACTGCTTGGAGCAAGTCCGCTGTAACCTGAAAACCATCACTCCCATACCAGAAAACAGCATGGTGCAGGTTTGTCTTCTGCCAATAATTGCAAAACAGAGTTTTTTTTGTTACCTGTAAGGATATTATCTTTTGTTCCTTAAAGTATTCTGTAACATCTCTACATGTTGCTCAATTAGACTCTTTGCTCCTTGCTGGACTGCTTGTTGACAGAGGACAACACTCCACCAGACTCCCCCCGAGAACTTTATGAGACCTACTTTGTCTTCGCCTGTGTCTGGGCTTTTGGAGGGGCTCTCTTTCAGGATCATGTGTGTAGTGACCAAATATCAGCATGAGCCAGCAAAGATTTTTAGTAACATGATCATAAACTGACATTAATACACATTATTAAACCACTTGACACAATTGTGATTATTATATATCCATTTCAGCTGAATGATTACCGGGCAGAGTTCAGCCGCTGGTGGTCCAAAGAGATGAGAGCTGTAAAGTTTCCTTCTCAAGGCTCAGTCTTTGACTATTACATTGACCCTGAGACTAAAAAGTTTACACCCTGGAATGAAAAAATGCTGCCGTTTGAGCTGGAGCCAGATGTCCCATTGCAGGTTTGTGGTTGTAATTAAAAATGTTCTACAGTACATGTTAGTATCAAAGGCAGTTGTTTCTCTCACTGATTTATGTTTGTCATGTTTTGTGGAATGAGGACCCAAATGCAGCAGAGTAAAATGAATAACTATTTAATTAAACAAAAGAACAAGAAACATGCAACTTACATAACTCAGGGGAACCAGGAAGTGTGGCAACGGAGGGGCACAGGAAACAAAACAAGGAACTTAGACGACAAACCAGCGAGTAGTGGCTGACAAAGAGTTGCTTATGTGTACTGAGGAGGAGTGAGAGTGGCAGGGAGAATACCAGGGACTAGTTAGCGGTTGCAGGTGAGAGGGAAAGCACAGGTGGAATCAATTAGTAACTGGGAAGGGAGTCGGAATGGCAAGGGAAACAGAGGAAGGCAAAGACCAAAACATAAGAAATGACTAGACAGATAAACTTAAGAAGGCATAAGGAAAGACCAACACAAAATACAAAGTAGTAACTTGGAAATAAGACCAAGATACTTGAAGCACTAATGAACATAATAGAGGAGGGAGAAATAACAGAAACACAAAAAACTTTAACTCAAAGACTACACAAACCACTATTATCATGACAATGTTAAGATGTAACATCTGTTTTCAGACAGTGCTGGTTCACACCCCAGAAACCATCTGTCTGACGTACTTCATGGACTTGCTGCTGCAGAGAGGAAAACCTGTCATGTTGGTGGGCAATGCCGGCGTGGGCAAGACTATTTTGGTGTCTGATAAAGTCACCAAGCTAAAGGAGGACTACATTGTGACCAAAGTGCCCTTTAATTATTACACCACATCAGCCATGCTGCAGCGTAAGAACTGCTTCGAAACTAGATATGGTTGTAAGATGAAACTGGATTATTAAATGAAATCCAAGAGTTGTAATATAATGAATGTAGGAGAATTGCACAGCCTTACAGACGTATTCATACCCCCTGAACATATATACAGTTTGTCATGTTACAGTTACAGATTGCAATGTAATTATGTAGTTTATGTGAGAGACCATTGAAAATTAGTGTATAGTTTTGAAGTGGAAGGAAAGATTTTCACACATGCACTTTGTAGAGCAACCTTTCCCCACAATTGCAGCTGCAAGTCTTAAATGGTATGCTTGTTCCAGCTTTGCACATCTAGTAACAGAAGGTTTTGCTCATTTTTCTTTGCAACATACTTGCAAGGTAAGTCTGATTAGACAGATACCATCGGTGACCATTAAGTTCCAAGTTTTATAAAATATTTTCAACTAGATTTGGGTTACCATTATACCCATTTTAACACATGAACATGTTTTGATCTAAACCATTCTCTTGTAACTGTAGCCGCATGTTTAGTGTTGGAAGGTGAACCTTACCCTCTGTCATAAGTCTTTTGTTGCCTTTAACATGTTTTCTTCCAAGACTGGTCTATATGTAGCTCCTTCCATCTTCCTATCCATTTTGATCAACTTCCCTGTCCGATGTCACCATGGCGATGACATGTTCAGGGTGATGTGCAGTTGTGTGACCAGAGCACCTTCTTCTAAATGCTTGTTTTTCCCTCTACATGGCTTGTTGCAAGTTCTACATTAAACTACTCTTCTCTTTCAATATCTCTTTTTTTCTTGCTAGTCTTCCATAAAGTCCCTATTTGTTTAGAACACAACCAATAGTTAACTGTTAACACATTCTCCTAAATTAATGTTGGCTCTCTGCCATTCCTCCAGAGTTACCACAAGCCTCTTATCTGCCTTTTTTGATTAATCAATTGGTTACACTTGATTTTATTAAGGCAAGGCAAGGCAAGGCTATTTTATTTGTATAGCACACTTTCAACAGCAGGGTAATTCAAGGTGCTTTACATGATTCGGTGATTTAAAAAAAAAAGACATAAAAGAAACACACATTACACATGATACACAATAAAGCAAGAGAAAAATAAAAAAAGCAAGAGAGCATGAACACATTTCATACATATGACATCAAGCATTTACTCAAAGGCAATTCTAAACAGATGGGTTTTAAGTCTTGATTTAAAGCAGCTCAGAGTTTCAGCAGCTCTACACTCGTCAGGAAGTCTGTTCCAGATAAGGGGAGCATAAAAAGGGAAAGCTGCTTCTCCATGTTTAGTTCTGAGTCTAGGGATGTTTAGTAGGCTAGAGTTGGAGGACCTGAGTGGTCTTGGTGGTTGGTACCATGACAACAGGTCTTCAACATATTTTGGTGCTAAGCCATGTAATGATTTATAAACTAGTAAAAGTATTTTAAAGTCTATTCTCTGAGCTACAGGGAGCCAGTGTAAGGACTTTAGAACTGGGGTGATGTGCTCTACTTTCCTGGTTCTAGTGAGGACGCGAGGGTCATCACAGTAAATAGGTTTTGATAACAATGTAGGTTTTTAGATATTTAGGTGTAAAAAAAATGTAATGACAATTTTGCTTCCAATTGAGAATTATGTTCCACTTTCTGTTGGTCAGTCACATAAAAGTCCCAGTAAAATACATCGAAGCTTATGGTTGCATTGTGAAAAAAATGTAATGTTCAAAGTGTATGACGACGTTGGTAAGCCACTCGATCCTTTCATATGTTAATGGCCAAATTGTGATATGTATCACATGATGGCTTCTTTTCTAAGTTTCTCCATCTACTTGTAAAAAATATTGCTGCTGAAAAAATCTGTTCCTTTTTTTATTTATTATTTACTCCTTTTATAAGAAACAGTCCACATTTCTTTTGCCAATACTCTCAGTGAAAAGTTTCCACATCTTAACATGTCCAAATTGTCCTAAACATTAATTGAACTTCAGGTGTTCTGGAGAAACCTTTGGAGAAAAAAGCTGGTCGTAAATTTGCTCCACCTAGTGCTAAGAAACTCATCTACTTCATTGATGACCTTAACATGCCTGAGGTGGATGTTTATGGGACTGTCCAACCACACACACTTATTCGCCAGCACCTTGACTACAGTCATTGGTATGTATTACAAGACAGGCAGAGGCTCAGCATCAGAATCTTACCCAGAATGTGATGGTTTATCTAAATTCAAATTACTGAAACATCTTAGGTATGACAGACAAAGGTTGGTCCTGAAGGAAATACACAACTGTCAGTATATCACCTGTATGAACCCTACAGCTGGAAGTTTCTCTATCAACCCCAGATTGCAGGTACAGTCATTCATGTTCTTTTTACTCAACCCTGTATTCACCATGATTTACAGGCTGCATAATATTGGCAGTTTGACAGATTTTAGTTATAAAAACTGTCAATTTATTTATGGTAGGCACAGAATCGTAACATAAAATTATGTTCTTTTCCAGAGACATTTTGCAGTGTTTGCAGTACACTTCCCTGGTGCTGATGCATTGGCTACAATCTTCTCCAGCATCCTATCAGCTCACTTCCTTCAAGGAGGATTCAGCTATGGGGTCTCTCGCTCAGTCGGAACTCTCATACAGGTTCCCCTACAGCTTCATAGCAACATTTGTCTACTTATGCATGTGGACATGTTTCGTTAAAAAAAATGTTCCTTCTCTAGGCAGCCATCTGTCTTCATCAAAAGATTAGCCAGAACTTCCTTCCAACCGCCATACGCTTCCATTATATCTTCAACCTGCGAGACCTCTCCAATATATTCCAGGTAAAAATAATGTACACTGTCATCTGAACTACCAGTACTCTTAAATTAAATAACTGTGGTGTTTATTCTAAGTGAGCTTTTAATTTAAAGTGTGAAACTAAAAACAAAAACAACAAATTCCTAGAGATTTAGTTTGTTCAGATGTTCATTTAGCCAAATTAGTACTTTGATTAAATGTAACCCTTAGTGATGTTTTATCCATGGTTTCTTGGTGAATAGGGAATCCTCTTTGCCCTGCCAGAGAGTATCCGTTATCCCATGGACCTGGTCTACCTGTGGCTCCATGAGAGCTCCAGAGTCTACTCTGATAAGCTGATGGAGGAGAAAGATGTTGAACTCTTTAATAAAATACTATTGGACACTGGGAAAAGATACTTTGAGGTAGGGGCAAAATGTGTTTTTATGCTAAGGTTCATACGCAGTCATAAGATGTCTGGAGAAGTGAGAAATTCAAGTACTTAAGTAAAAAATATACTTCTATTTCCGCACTTTATTGTTACCCCTATTGTCAAATACACAACAAATGAACTTCTGGAAATAAGTTGCTCCTGTCAATTTGGTTTTTCTGATGGATGTTAAATAAAAGAAGCACATTAAAATGTTGTATCCATCCATCTATCCATCCATGCACCCATCCTTCTGTAAGATATGGTCATTTTGTTGATTTTCTTATGTATTTACCACAGTTGCAGATTAAGTAATGTCAGTCTGACTATACACTGGTGTGGTTATTCTGTTTTACTTTGCTTTTCTTTTCAGGGAATAGATGACTCCATGTTTATCCATCAGCCTTTGGTGTATTCTCACTTTTTCCAGGGAGTAGGAGAGCCACGTTATCACCAGGTTTGATATATACGTACACTCACGTACATCATAAAAGTAATAGCCTCTTCCATCTGAACACTGGAAAACTCCTGTAAACCAATGAGGTGGTCTTTATGACCGGTCAGTAAGAACGGCTTGTCGTCTCTCAGAGGTCTCAGGACTAAAATTGTGCTATTGTGTTCGGTCCAAGGATGATTGCACAGTAATTTGCTAACTGGATAACTTTCTCTTTTAGAAGAGTAACTAAATGTTAATGTTTTTCTGGATGTCAATACAATGGTATATGTGGTAGTTGTGACTCAAGCACAGCTGATCTTTATATTACCTTGTTTTCTGGATTTGCTCTTTGTGTCAGGCTTCAGACTGGGAGAAGCTTCAGAAGACACTTGTTGATGCTCTGGAGCACTATAATGAGCTTCATGCTGTCATGGACCTAGTACTATTTGAAGAAGCCATCCAACATATGTAAGAATCACATTCAGACTCCTGATTGTAAACTACAGTCATACACATAATTGCTAGTGTAAAGTATGAAAAAAAGTATTACCTAAGATAAACAACAGGCATTCAGTGTTAAATTCTTCTGTTTTGGTTCAGTTGTCGAATCAGTCGCATCCTGGAGGCCCCTTATGGTAACGCCCTTCTGGTGGGGGTCGGGGGCAGCGGGAAGCAGAGTCTGTGTCGACTGTCTGCATTTCTTAGCTCATTGGAGGTCTTCCAGATCACGCTGCGTAAAGGATACGGCATCAATGACCTAAAGGTAAACACACCTTTCTTACAATCAAATTTCAGAAAGCAGTAATATTTTCACCGGCTTTCTTTTATACAAAATATCTGTGTTTAAATTATCTGCAGAGCGATATAGCTGCACTGTATATAAAAGTGGGAGTGAAAAACATCGGAACAGTATTCCTACATACTGATGCCCAGATTCCAGATGAACGCTTCCTGGTGCTTATCAATGATATGCTGGCCTCAGGTTTGTTTGCAGTTCTTTTAGGGCACCTAAGTTGTCAAATGTGAATAGCTATGTTTGGATTTTCAGTGGAGTGTTTATTTTTATAATATACAGCAAAGCAGGCTTCTTCAATTAAGGCTATCTAATACTAATCTCAGAACTGGACCATTTTTAGATAGATAGCAATTGATTTATGGTTTTTGATTCAGAAAACTTCATGAATCACAGCAGGTTATTTATTTCATGTTTTTGGCTTTTGTAGGAAAAAAATGATTATTTGCATATATGTGTGTGTTTTAGGGGACATTCCCGACTTGTTCAGCGATGAGGATGTTGATATGATTGTAGCATCAATCCGTATGGAGCTGAGGGGATTAGGACTCATAGACAGCAGAGACAATTGCTGGAACTTCTTTATTGAGCGAATAAGAAGACAGCTTAAGGTCCAAAATGTCATCTACTAAATTGAACCAAATCCCCAAAAAGTTTTTTTGGCATTTTTTTGGTTAATTTTTAAAGTTGTTTTTTCTTCAGGTGGTCTTATGTTTCTCACCAGTTGGCTTCACGTTGCGTACACGTGCACGGAAGTTTCCAGCTCTGGTTAACTGTACTGCTATCGACTGGTTTCATCCCTGGCCTCAGCTTGCTCTGCAGTCCGTCAGCTCTACATTCATAGATAAGATACCAGGACTGGAGGTGAGAAGATACTTGAAAATAGTGCCTTGGAAAAGTATTGATAACAATTGACCTTTTTCACATTTCGTTACATTACAATGACAAAAATTTGAATTAATTATTGGGATTTTATTATATTGGGATATAAGGATGAAATATCTAAAATGTTTGGAACACACTTGTGTCCCCTTAATGGCTTGTGGCAGTATTTCCAGTTTTCATTTTCACAGTTGTGCTGATGTTCTTTTTAGCTAGTTTATAACCAGAAAATTCCAATAAAATAGATCAATATTTTTGGTTGTAACATGTCAAAATAGGAGAAAGCTCAAGGGGTATGAATACCTTTGCAAAACACTGTAGCCTTTTCTTTAAACAGTCATAAATTGTGGAAGTGTTGCATCCTCATATTTTTGAAGGTTTTTGCAAAACAAGACATGATAAGCTATCATTCTATTTGTAATCATTTTTTCAATATTTTCCCTTGCTGATGTTGCACAGCCTAAAATAAGGTTCTCCATTAGTGACTTCATCTCTTACGCTCATACGAGTGTCAATGAGGTAAGAACTAGCGCAATGCTCATTAGCGGTGATTGATCCTCATATCTTCTATGAGCGTGATGTACTCATTGGTTTGTTAAAGGTGAGTGTTAAGTACCAGCAGAATGAGAAGCACTTCAACTACACTACTCCAAAGAGTTTCCTTGAATTCATGAAGCTGTACGACAACCTGCTGGGGAAAAAACGCAGAGAGCTGTCCCAGAAAATGGACAGGTTGGAGAATGGACTACAGAAGCTCAAGAACACTGCATCACAGGTCAGAAAATATGCAGGGGACAGAGACAATGGATTATAAATGTGTTATCTTTCTGCTCCTGTTTAATCGTCTAAAATATTTATATTTGCTAGGTGGAGGATCTCAAGGCCAAGTTAGCAGTGCAGGAAGTGGAGCTGTGGCAAAGAAACTCAGATATCGAAGCTCTTATTGCCAAGATAGGACAACAGACTGACAAGCTTAACCAAGAGAGGGCTGTGGCCGATGCTGAGGAGCAAAAGGTATATAAATAATGTATACCATAATGGTCCCAGTTATTTTTAATCCTATTTATGCTACTTAAATGCAGCTGATACCCTGCCACCAACTGTTGATATTAATTCTTATTAGCATAACACAGTTTAAGGTTTATTTAATACCACTTTCTTGACTAAGAGGTTCAAAACTTTCAACTTTTACAAATGGTGACGTTAACACCACCATTTGATGCGTTGTACCAGGTCATAGCTTTTAGCTACTTCCCATTTGCAGTTTCTTGCAGTTAAAATTAATTAATTTAATGATTAAAGTGAAGAGCAGTGACACTATGCATAATCTATAATTTTTCACAACTATTTAGGTGGAAGCAATTCAAGCTAGTGTGACAAAACAGCAACAGGAGACAGAGGACGACTTGGCCAAGGCGGAACCCGCTCTACAAGCAGCTAACACAGCACTTAACACACTAAATAGGGTAATTAATAGATCCAAAAAACTTACCGGTAGCTCTCTTCGCCCTGTAATTTATCTATTTATCAAATTTTATGTTCTTTATAAATTGTTTGATCTTTTTCTTTTTTTTTTAAAGCAAAAGATGAAGCATACCTTTACTTGTGTATCTCTGTGATCCAGTTGAATCTGACAGAGCTGAGGACGTTTCCAAACCCTCCAGCTATTGTCACCAATGTCTCAGCAGCTGTTCTGGTGCTGTTGTCCCCTCAAGGTCGAATACCCAAAGATCGCAGCTGGAAGGCCTCCAAGATGGTTATGAGCAAGGTGACACGCTACAGTGTTGTTTATAAAGCTAAAACTTAGAGGAGTGCATCAAGTAGCGGTTACTAAATTTTGAGCCTCCTCCATATATTGTCAATTTGTCATAAGCCTCATTAAGTCTGATGCAGGATGGCTCATGCATAAATCAGAAAAGAACCTATGTAGAACTATATAACTATATTATAGTTATAGTTCTAATCAGCAAAACCTTTGCTGTCCAGGTCGATGACTTCCTGCAGGCTTTGGTGAACTTTGACAAAGAGCACATTCCTGAGGCCACAGTGAGGTGTGTAAGAGACGACTACCTCAAAGACCCAGAGTTCAACCCAGAGTTTGTGCGACAAAAGTCCTCAGCTGCCGCTGGCCTCTGTGCCTGGGTGATCAACATTATACGCTTCCACGAGGTGCAGACAGAAACCTCAGCTTTAACATATATTTCCTTTCACCCAAGCCAAGCAGGTAATAGGTGATGAGTTAGAGTTGTTATTTACAGATGTGCTTCTCCACAACTTTTGTGCTGCCTTGGATAGATTTTTGTAAGTACATCATCTTTTTTATTTTCAGTGAAGATAAATGTTTTTGAGATTTGTTTCATTCTATAATCTCATAAGAAATATTGTAGAAATGTCCTTTTAGAAGTAAGTGTGTTTGTCCAGGTATCCTGTGAGGTGGAGATGAAGAGGATGTGTCTTTCTCAGGCTAATGCCGATTTAATCGAGGCTGCTGAGAAACTAGAGATCATAAGGAAAAAACTTTCAGTGAGTCTGTTTCTTTTTTCTTGTTTTTTTTTTGTCTCATGTTTAAATGTTGAACTAGCGAAATCATAGAAGAAGAGACTATTCAGATATAGCATGGTAAAGAGTGGTGAATACATATGCAAACCACACGTTGCTGATCTTTATTTGAAATAGACTATAAAAACCCTATTTCATTTTCCTTTTGCTTCACAGTTAGGCATCACTGTACGTTGGTTAATATAAAATCCCAATAAATTGCATAGAAGTCTTTTGTTGTAAGTTGACAATTATTTTAAAGGCTTGTGAATACTTTAGCAAGAGACTATATTTTGCTGTCTCGGTTTAAAATATTTAATATAAATATGTTTCTGACCTTAGGAGCTGGATGGCAACTTGGAAACACTGACAACAGCTTTTGAGAAAGCCACAGCAGAGAAGCTACGTTTTCAGGAAGAGGTGAACCGTACCAACAAGACGATAGAACTGGCAAATCGG